>OY856410.1:1187919348-1188529348 GCA_963693085.1 Alisma plantago-aquatica | reverse complement strand
GTTTATGACTGAATGGATATCTCCTCACCTCACCAATTTAGTTTTGTACCTGGTCATAGATTGCAGACAATATAATCCTAGCACATGAACCTATTCACCCAATGAGAAATTTAAAAAGGCATACTTGATCATTCTAGTTATCACAACTAATGCTATCTTGATTTACTATTAAAAATTATACCATATGAAGCAAATCCTCTGATGTTAACATGAATTGGACAGAAGCATCCAATATTGTAAGAACTACATGAGAGGGGGTTGGAGTTCTGAAACAAACAAAGTAAATAAGAATAAGCTTTTGGATATAACCTGATTAGAGCTTCATATGTATCCAAAATAAAAAAAATAAAAAATATGATACTAATAGTATGTGTTCGAAATACTAAAATTAAGGAGAAGACAAAAAGGGAGAATTGAATAGCATTGAGAGAGGAAAAAGTGAAGAATATGCGTTAATCTATGGTAAACGGCTATAAAAATGGCTACTTGGGCTTGTAAAGCGGTCTTTTTATCTTTAACAACATTGTGGCATAAATGTTGGGTCCATTCTGAGCCAATCATCAGAGGACGCCCCTCAGTGGGCAGATTAACTACCAAGGGGGATTGAATGTGCCACATCAGGACAATACACCCTTAGCGTGCAGACGGTTGAGGGCGTAGTGTGCCATTTCAAGAATTATTTCAAAAACTATGCTATTTTCATAATTATTTTGGTAAAAAGTGTAGTTTTGATTTTCCTTTTCGCTAAATATTTTGTCCAGATGTCCTGAACAAGTGTATTACTTTGCCGCAGCAAGTAATTTTATGGCGAATGAAGTTTTGTCACTTGCTAGGTTGTTAATTCCCTCGTTCTCATCTCCCCTTGTCGTTAGGGTGTTGGATAGCTACAAGAGGGATAAGACTCTAAAGGGGGAGCGTGAACTACAGATTCAGTTACTGGAAGATAATATTTCAATAATTGAGGCCTACAGAAATGCGTTTGTCTTGGGGAAAAAAGATGTAGATAAAAGATATGCTATCTTGAAAGATATCATGTATAGAGGTGTGGATGCACTTGATTTGTATGCAATGGCTATTGAGACTGCTAATATCCACACTTTGGAGGACTCAACTAAGAATCTTTTCTACAGTCTTACCATCCTTTGGAGGACTCAACTAAGAATCTTTTCTACAGTCTTACCATCCATGCCCATTACCCCCACTGTACTCGTGTGTTTCTTCGTACAATAGAACGTGCTAACGAGGACATAGTTAAACTTACAGGAAAATATAAGATAAAAGAAGACTTGCAAATCATGAAGTCTATGTTCTTGAACCATGAAAATCTTAGACCAGCCGCAACATCGTCGCATGATGTTGATTATGAGATTCTCGGTAGGGATGATAAACTAAATGAAATAACAATGATACTGAATGGTAATCTCACCAATGCAGCAAGTGGGACGTTGTCGGTGTTGGCCATAGTGGGCATGGGTGGGATTGGAAAGACGACGCTCGCACAGTCTGCCTATGCAAGTATGACACAGATTATCCATGCAACAACGACACACGGCTTTGATCTAATGGGTTGGGTTGACGACAATTTTTTAGAGTTTGATGTGACCATGCTTTTGAATAAAATTTTAATAAAGTTTGGTGTTAATATTCCAGCGAATAAAACTTCCACTAGTACAAACTATGAAGAATTCAACACAACTGCGTGTAATATTCTATGCCAATTGGACATTAAGATATATCAAATCAGTAGCTGGCGTCAGTTCAGCTATGTTCT
Organism: Alisma plantago-aquatica; assembly: GCA_963693085.1. Classification (NCBI taxonomy): domain Eukaryota; kingdom Viridiplantae; phylum Streptophyta; class Magnoliopsida; order Alismatales; family Alismataceae; genus Alisma; species Alisma plantago-aquatica. The sequence continues at coordinate 1,188,527,577 of OY856410.1, read as the reverse complement.
CCATACTGGAGACAAAAAATAGTGAAAGCCTGACACATAAATCAAGAGATGATAGGCAGGCACGTCATATTCTTGAGCCATAAACATCAACGAGCTGTTGTCCAAACATAACCTGTACATGTGTCAAATTCAAGCAACTACAGCAGAAAAAAAAAGAGTATGATCTACTATTGAATGTAGATCACAGCCGTATACAAATATTCAAGCTGCTTCAGAAAAAAACATATCTCAAAATGTTAATTTGCAACACGTCCAAGAGAGAGAAAATGTGTGGTCTTCTAAATGTGGACCACACAGCCATACATAACTAATCAAGCTTCTACAGAGCCAGCAGATCTCCACGGCAAATTTGCCAACACATCCAAGAGAGATAAATTTTATGGACAACTTCTAAACATAGACAGCTCATGCTGATCACAATAATAAATTAATAACAAGTCTCTCCTAATATGAAATGAAAATTCTCAGAAACATAGACGAACACAATCATAATTGGGATAATTTGGTCTGATCATATATATATGATAAACGTGTTCACAGATACAAAATGGCAGTTCAAGTTCTCATTTTCACACATTCTAAATCATGCATGATACCTACTTCCATGTGACAGAAATATACATTAGACTATTGTTCTTTTCATGTACCAAAGACAACCATCTTGATACATACAACAAAGACAAGTCTGACGCTATCTAAGTAACCGAGACCTCCAGCTGGAATGCGGCCATATGTGACTCTTGGTAGGTTAATGTAGTGCAAGTAGTTAGAAACTGAAACAAGGTCCACAACAACATGATTGGTCATATCCTGTAATACAACAAGAAATTTCAACCATGATAAGCAAATGAATTTCCTACATGTATCAAACAACCAATTATATTTCAGTCAAAAGAAAATGTAATGCACTTTATATAATTTGAAAGTTAAATCACATCTTACAAATGAGAAGATATTTATTCAATATGCATAAGTTGTGGGATCAACACTTATGATCAACAGATTCAAGACATCCATACAATACAAAATGAAGGCATCCTTTGCAAGACAAAATAGTTTTTCTTGGTCAAATAAGTGTGGATGCTTATTATCACCAAACTTTAGGTATAGTCATACATGCACTCCCATAGACCTAAGTCTCTAGAGACATAAAACTCAAGGTCATCAGAGTTCACAAGGATCCGAGAAAGACCAGGACATAGCTACTCATATACAAGACAAAAGAGAAAAAATAGTTGACATCATCCAACTCAAGGAATGTAAATAGGTCTCAAAGAAATCAACATTCCAGCAAGGAGATGCAACAGACCTGGCCACTAAAAACACTCCTTACCAGGTCAAACATCACCACATAATAGGAAGTACATGACTGTACTTAAATCTTCAGAAATCAGGAATAAAAACTCAGCCAAGAAAAGCCTGGAGATCTACAGAATAGATTAAAATAGCATATATAATCTTTTCAAACTCCAATCTGGAAATCGTAACAAGCTTTATCTTCTTTAGCCTCTTCTTCTTCTTTGTAGGTCAAGATCATCTTTGACTTTGAACATCCCAAAGGTCTTGATTAGAATCAAATAAATCACATACACCTTCCAGATCACTACAAACCTTATTCCTTTATTGATAATCCAACAAGATGTCACAACTTTACATAACTTGGTTAACATAGTAAAAAACATAGCAATCATGAGTTAAACATAAATTTGACTCCTACTCCAGATTTAAACCTTCAACACTCACCACCGGAGAAGTACAGAACATATCTAGTTCTTCCACAAATGAATTAATTTGTGGATCAGAAGATCCCTTTCTTGTCTCATCATTCACCCTATTATCCATGCCACCAGAATTAATTTCTCCATAAACTTCCTTACTGAGAAAAATATGAGTTTCCTTGGCTGAATTGACACTACACTGGGGATGGTTAGGTGTTGAAACTTTGTTTCGTACCGCTGCGGCATACTCTGGTTTCCTGGCACCTATACAGCTGCACCATTTTATACCTTGACTATTTCAAAGACGAGTACCTTGGCTGCTACATTAGCATTCGTCCGAACACTTGATGTTCAATCATCCTTCTATTTGCCAAAACCCAGTTGAAGTTCATTGCAGTCCTGAACACAACTACTTTTGCTGGACAAGAAGAGATGTGACCAAAGGATTTACATCCCTTGCAAAGATTAGGTTTTACAATGCACTCAATCTTCTAAACCATTTGATCACCACCATAAATGAATGACTGCATCAACCTTCGGAAGCGGAGATGAAGCCTTGTCCTCTACACAGACTTTGGCAGCAGTAAAAAAATCCAATAGTAAGAACTGAGCCTTCATAATTCAATGACTTTCCAATGGTGCTTGCAATCCTCACTAATTCATCCAGGATCTAAGGAATACATGGATTCTCAATAGTGAACCATACTGGTCCTGAGGAGAAAGACAAGGGAAGAAGCAGAGAACTTGGCGACCACTCTTGCACAACAGCAAGTAGTCCATCAAAATTTCAAGGTGTTGCAGCAAGAATACTCTCCTGGCTCAGAGGCAAGAATACTCTCCCAACTCCTTTGTAGGTAGTTAAACCATGAAACCCTCCTCCACTTAAACCTCAAATTTTCTATGAGGATACCATTTCTTGTGGATCCACCCCACAAGGACACATCAAAACGGCTTTTTACCCTGAGAACCTCACTGAGATGTGATCATCACAAGAAGAAGCCTTTCCTTTGGATCTCTAATTCTCTGCGAATAAAATGTCGTCTCAAATAATTGACTTCACAAATTGGATAGTGAATATGTCTCTTGCTTCTCTCCCCTAGCGGCTAAGAAAAATACAGTCAACATCCACTGAATTTGGTGTCGGGTCTGAGACTGGAAAATAGAGCTCGACAGAGTCTTCACAGTAGGTTTGTGAGGGCGACAGATCAGTGGAAAACTCACAAGGTGTTGTCCTTGGTGGCTCATCACTTTTGATGGTAGCTTCTATAATAGGGCAAGAATGTGATCATCTCCCCTAGCTTCTCGTGATCCAGGGGGAGTAACCATCGATGTCGACTCATTCAGTTCCCCACTCCACCTCTTCCCCAATTAAAAACTCTCCCTCTCAACCTCTCCCTTGTGTATGCCCTCACCCTCTCGTCAAGAGAGACAAAATAATTAAATGTAGGTCGATTTTGCAATGACTAACAAGCCTAAATTATATCCATAATCCTTCACAACCATTTCCCTCCCATTCCCTTTATGTTCCCATTATGTTTTTTCTTTGAATGCTAGAATCGAGGCGCCATGGAGGCATGAGAATGCAATGACTCTAGATAATTTGAAAAGTCATGCCTAACATTCTATGTGGACCAGATTGACCACATAATGCATTGCATATGGCAACTCCCTCCTCACTACTAAAAAGAAAAAGTATTTTGAATTCACCCATGTTCACTTGTCCCAACCAATCCCATTTTGTCTCATTCACTTGACATCACTCCATAGTTTTCTCAAACTATGGCGACTACCCTTAAGACTCTCTTCCTCACATTCTCTATTTCATCCTCTTAATTTTATTGCCTAATCAATATTCACCCACGAACCAAAAAATATGGTTGTCGCAGACCATTACTACACAATTGGTTGCATGTACAAATAGGGACTAAGACTGGCCCAACAATAACACAGACAAAGAACATGAAGAGAACGTAAGAACTAAGGCTGGCCCAACTCCATCGATGATGGACATGATGAAAAGAATGTAACAACTACTAGTGAAGTAATAAGACCAATGGCGTGTAGGACAAGTACTAATTCTGGAAAACCTAGCATGTTTAAGGAATCCTTATTGGTTCAACATACGGTCTCTAACCTTATGTTTGGTGTTATGGATGATGTTACAATCTACTCATCTTTAGCTTGATATATCCTATTGTAAGATGGTAGACTACTTGGTATAGTGTCATGTTGGTTGGTTACCATCAATATTAAATCTTATAGTATAATATAATCAAGCAATAGTGTCCATGTAACCTCTATTTCTTCCATGCCTACACAATGAATCCATCAAGTGCATAGTTAGTGGCAGCTTCACTGTGAGGAGAATGTGACACTAAACCAAACCTGCAACTTAAATTGAGAATATTTATTCTGAAGAATGTAGTTGAACAAGTTGTCAGTACTAGACAACATCTACAAATCTTAACTGATTGGTATGTTTTATACATTTTATACATTACTACCAAGTTTGTAAGACTAGATTTTTCATTTAGCGACTATCGGAGAACTATCTTGACAAAAAAGACTAATAAAAGAGGATTCAGTTTCTTTTGTTAAGGGGTTAACCAAGTTATTAGCAATCTTGTAAATCTTTTGCTAAGGGTTTGATATGTAGAAATCACATGAGGGCTAAATATTTGAGTGTGTATAGGTTCTATAAATGAATCTTACCATACAAAGTCTATCAAAGTATAAAGAGACCAATTAGAATACATTAATGACATTGAGCATGATATTTAGAGTAATAAATGACTCACATCATGCATGTGAAAGTATCCATAGGATTGTTGCTCCAAAATTGCAAAATCTATTGCCTTTGCAATAGTCTTCAAAAAGGGTTTCAGCTTCAGCATTCAAAGCAGGGCTGGAATTTGGAGGTTTTGAGTAACCAAATCTTATCATACAGAAATTTATCAAATATAAGGAGACATAAAATATCTAATGATATTCATCATGCTTTTTTTATCCAAAAAATGACTCACATGATTCATGTAAAGCAGTAGCCATCGAGTATTTGCTCCAAAAGTCTGCAAAATTTGTGTAAGCAACTGTCTTCAAAAAAAGCTTCAGCTTCAACACACAAAAAGTCCTGAAATTTTGAGAACATAGTGTTTTTGAGTAAATGAACCCTGTCAATGCATAAAGGTCATCTTAAAGTAGAAATGAATAATAAAGATGCAAACAAGCATATTTAATGTAATGAGAATGCATTCTTAGGAATACATACTCACATTATGTATAGGAAGTAGTATCCATTGAAAATCTACAAAATATGTTGCCTACGCAACAATCAATTTCCATAGTCGAGCATTGTTCCTATTTACATATAAAGTCTCAATTATATTACATGATTTAATACTAAAATTTTACAAATTCATCATGTAACTACTATACCTGGATGTGGTTTTGATTGCTAGAAGTGTGATGTTGGTCATGATAATTAGTTGTTCTTCCTTGATTACCCTAATAAAAAGATACAGTCACACTACTTGGATATTTCAAGTGATTCATGACAATGTATAAAAGTTTATACCACTTGTTGTGCTTGTGCTCGTAGCATAGCAACTTCAAGTTCTAGCTCTTTAATTCGAGATTGCTGCCTAAGATATGGTTGCATCTTCACTCTTTGCAAACGGGATGCTTTCCATCTTTGTCTTGAAACCCCTCCACCATACCCTCTTTCATATCCACCATAATGTTTACCATATACTTCATCAAATATTTGAATAAAAACTTCATGATTTTTTGTGTCCTCAACTTGACGTTGTATGCATCTTATAGAAATTTCCTCCTACAAATGTTACAAATGATCAACACAGTAAAAATAGTGATAACTATAAATTGTGTCTATAAGACTTACACATTTTTTCTTTGTGTATTGGTCTGGATAGTCTCCCATTTTATTTTGGTGAAATTTGAAATATGCTTCCATTTCACATGATATGATTCCTTTTTCCATCTACATTCAATGCAAGTAGACATTCACATTTCCTCAAGAAAAAATTAGTTCAAAACACTAAATCATGTGAGTAGTTGCATATACCATTTCATGATAGCATCTAGAATACGATTTTGCCCCAGTTGTGTGAGTAGGGCGAGGGCCTCCACGACTAACCTTATTTTTAGCGCTCTCCTCCTATGTGACAAAAAAAAATCATTTGAAATAATTAAAATGACAAAATAATCAATCATTAATTAGGAGAAGAATATATTTTATATTGTATACCAATCATTTTCATAGGTAACCTCCAATATTCCAATAATTTTTCCCATTCAACATTAGAAACTCTAGAATCAGGTGAAGTTTGACGCTCCTTATTTGGATGATCAGGATCATTTTTTTTATCCTTCAACATGTTACGCCATGACCTGACCTTCTTTTGCATATTGGTGTAGCACCAATGCACAACTTCTTCCATATCTGCAACATGATGCTTTACATTTTCTAAGTTTTCAATTATGTCACCATTGAACATGAAAAATGAGAAGTAATCCTATAAAAAAAACAATGGTGTTAGATTTCATGATTTACACAAAATGAAACAATACATTTATTTAGTACACACCATCACAGCATCCATAGTAGTTTCAAAACCCAATATATGCTCCTCAATCCAATTCTTTATGTAGTGGAAACTGCATGCCATTTTTTGCATGCATTCCAAGAAAATTAGTAAGTTTCTTTGCCTCCTTACCAATTGGAGCACCACGGTGAAAGAAAATTTTGTGTACTTTTCCTTTTTCTGGTCTGCAAGAGCTTAACTTTGTTGGTCCTCTAAAACGCCTCTTTAGAAGAATAGATTTCAGATTTTCTTCAACAAATATAGAAGGAAACATTAAAGATACTATAAGGAAAAAATATGCAAACAACAAAAGCATGATATGCATATACCCAAATTTCATGTACTCATTCTTTGAGTGGGTAGGCTTTGGGTATTAAGGGATGGAGGTCTTGGAGAATCAGAAACATGTCGTTCAATTCTATTTTCACTAGGTTCTGCAAATGGAGGTGTCATTTCATCATTTTCATCCATGTCAAAAGTGTTTTCTCTAGGAAGCTTAGAGTAACCTTTGATAGAAAGAAACTAAATTAGCAATAATATACATGATTAACCTAAAAGGACTATAATTTGTGAGGATTATTCAAATACCATTTTGATTTTCAAAAGTTTCACCCGAGTGTGCAAAAGAATTGGGTGGATTGTCTGAGTTCCTTGGGGCATGTGATAATTATCTTTCATCATTCTCAAATAAGTCAAAAGGATTATCTCTAGGATCAATTGAGTAACCTTTAAAAACAAAAAAAAAGTTAAGACTGAAAAGATATATTATTCATGAAATTGAAATTATACAATTTGTATAGACCAATTATGTTTCCAATGCCTCCATTTGAGTGTGGAATGGAAGTTTGACAGCTGGTCGGTTTATTTAAGGCATGGGAAGACAGTCTTTCCTCATTCCTAACTAAGTCAAAAGGGTTCTCACTCGGATCCCTGCAATGTCCTTTGATAGAAAAGAAGTTAAGTCAGAAAAATATATAAGATTCAAACAAGACCAGTGATAGAAAATATATAAACCTTCTAAACTACCTGTTCTATTCTCAACATCATTATTTAACTATGGAATGGAATTGTGAAAGTTGTTTGATTTACTTAAGGCATGGAATGGTGGTCTTTTCTCAACCCCGACTAAGTCATTTGGATTATCTCTCGGATTCCTAGAGAGGCCTTTGATACAAAACACGTTAAGTAAAAAAATATTTTTCAAACAAAAATGGCACTGTAAGATATTCAAAAACTTATGAAATACCAATTATATTTCTGAAATCTTCATTTGAATGTGAAATGTCATTGTTGTAGTTGTTTGATTTACTCAATGCATGAAAAGATGATCTTTCCTCATTCCTGACCAAGTCAAATTGGTTATCTCTCAGATACCTAGGGTGATCTTTGATAGAAAACAATTTAAGTTAGCAAAGTACATATGATTCAAACAACAGTGACACTACAAAAAATGTGTAGACTTATGAAATACCCATTTTATTTGCAAAATCTTCATTTGAGTGTAGAATGGAATTGTGGCGGTTGTTTGATTTGCTTAAGGCATGAAAAGATGGTCCTTCCTCATCCCTGACTAAGTCAAAAAAAATTTCTCTCATATCCCTAGAGTGACCTTTAATAGAGAACAAGTTAATTCATCAAAATGTATATGATTCCAACAAAAAAATGCTATAAAATATGTAAAACTTCAAAAATACCAGTTCTATTTCTGAAATCTTCATTTGAGTCATGCGAAAGTGGCCTTTTACCATTTCCCAACAAATTAGGTCCCTTTTCTCTAGTATCCCTAGGGCAGCCTCCTAATAAAAATGACTTGTATCATTTATACTCAAATAATTTACTCAAATTTATGCTCAACAACCATAAATACATCTTTTACCATGTCTATTTGGAATCAATCTGGAAGGGGATCTTTCCTCATTCTCATCTATTTGGGTTTTTTTTGTGGATCCCTACAATGCTCTTTAAAATAAAAATTGGAATCAATATAAATACATCTATTCACCAAATCTATTCGATGATTTCAATGAATGGAAAAAGGTATAAAGTACAAATACCTCGAAATATTGGTAGGATGTGCTCTAACAACTTTTGCATTGTTGTTTCTTTAGAAGGATACTCATTCTCTAAAGATTGTAGAAAGTTTGCAATTGGTTCTCTAAAATGATCTATAATAGTATAAAGTAAGAGACCGCCATTATACTAATCAAGCTATTACACAAATATAAATACACGTGAACACTATGTATGCACTTTCAATAAATTATATGCAATTTCAAGTAATTTACAAGAACCTTTTGAATTGGTGGAATGTTTCCTAATGTTAATAGGTGAACCTAAAATCTAACATAAGTCCTTATCATAAGCAAAGAGATTTTACAAAATTCTAGATCTCAGATATGTATGCACTTTCAATAAATTATATGCAATTTCAAGTAATTTACAAGAACCTTTTGAATTGGTGGAATGTTTCCTAATGTTAATAGGTGAACCTAAAATCTAACATAAGTCCTTATCACAAGCAAAGAGATTTTACAAAATTCTAGATCTCAGACAATTGTTCAAAAATTGTATAACTAATGCAAGTAGAAATAAGTACTTGAAGCAATATTATACTCTTCCAATGTATTAGGAATAAAATCATCAATAGAAGCAACCTCATTTTCCCCTTTGTCTTGTCCATTTTCCTTTAGGATCAAGCAGTTGTTTTCCTTTTGAACCCTTAGCTTCTTTTTCAAAGGAGCCTTAATTCCTATGTTGATTACAAAAAGTAATGAATGCCAATAAGAAGTTTTTACTAGTGCATGAAAGTTTTTAGATCATACCAGGAAGGTTGAGTAAAGGTTCACGCAAGCTACTTGAAGAACCTGAATGGGCACCTAGAGATACTTAAAAAAAACAAATATAGGTGAATGAATTTATGAATTCCATATGTGGCCACCCAAAGATACTTTAATAAATTCACATACCATGTTGATTGTGTTCCTCACGTTGTATTGTGTCTCTTTTCTTATTAAGTGCAGCAGTGATCTCAGACAATGGTTTGGTTTTCCAAATTCTACTCATCCTACAATGTAAACATATATGAAGATAAAATTATAATCTAAATCTGCATAAAAATACATTATAAAATGAAAAGCAGGACATGTTACCTTGTCTCATTTTTCTTTTTAACTTTTTTCTAGCTTTATCTATTGTTAGATTATCTACAAGTACATCATTCTCTACATCCAATCTAGTCCACAATTCAATGTCGTTACTATCATCACTTTGATCACATGCATTTCCAACATCACTAGACATAACTATGTTTTCAATTTCTTCATCAAAATTGGAAAAATTAGGACTGCCATATGTGTGCCTAGGTCTCCAATGACAAACAACACTCCATTCTGAAAATTATGGATCAACAGAATAGTACACTTGGTGTGCTAATGAAGGGAAGATGAATGGCTCGTCTTTATAGCTCCTTTGCACAATATCAATCATAGTAAAATTGTATTCATCTTTTTGGCTCCCATATTTTGTTTCATACCATATGCACTTAAACAAATGCACGACAATATTCTTAGAATATGAAATCTCTATGATATCTAATAATGTGCCATAAAATATGCTTCCATCTTCTTCAAGAGTCGCTACCCCACTATTTTGGGTAGTTCTCACATTTTCTCTTTCTTTGATCTCAAACTTGTAACCATTAACATAGTATCCCTTGTAAGAAACTACACCAACTTTAGGGCCACGGGCTAAGCATTTTATATCCTCTGACAAGTCAAGGGATTTGTCAAGATCTAAAATCTGAAATGAAGAAGAAAATATTTTTAACATCTATAGATTTAATGAATCGTGTATTGAATCATTGATAAACTTACATGTTGCTTAAACCAGTAGACAAGTTGTTCATGTTGTGTTTTTTAACTTGAAATTCACTCCAATTTGGGTTCTGGGCTTGCACAATCATTTTATGCATCCTACAATTTTGGAGATAAAGTTTAGAATGAGTTTAGGAATGACATCACTGACAACTATATCATAAATTTACCTCAAAAATGGTTGCACTTCATCTGTATTAAACAACATAAAACGATGTGCCTGAAATATATCCTCTTCAGAAATTAAACGCTCAACACCTACTCCAATCGGCCCATCAACATATCTCTTTGTGTTATCCCATCTGGGGCTATCTGATTCTTATATCGATAACAAAAAGTGACAACTTCTTCCATAAGATAAGCTTTAGCAATGGAACCCTCCGGCCTATTTTTATTACGAACATAACTTTTAAGTCTAAATAAATATCTTTCGATTGGATACATCCATCTGAAATACACAGAACCATCAATTTTTGCCTCAGTAGCCAAGTGAACAGTCAAGTGCACCATGACATCAAAGAAAGCTGGAGGGAATATTCTTTCAAGTTTACAAAGAGTTATTGGGATTTGTTTTTCCAATTGTTCCATCTTTTTAACATCAATGACTTTGTTGCAAATTTCTTTAAAGAAAGAGGATAACTCGTTGATTGCCAATCCAAGAGGTTTAGATATTGTGGTTCTTAGCGCCAAAGATAGAAGTTGCTGCATTAGAACATGATGATCATGACTTTTCAAAGATCCAATTTTTTAATCTAAAATTTGGACTTTGTTAGAAATATTTGAAGAAAACCCAGAAGGCAATTTCAATTCTTTTAGGACCTTCAAGAAAACCTCTCTTTCTTCATTTGTCATGTTGTAAAGTGCAGTGGGAACAATAGACTTTTTCATTCTTTTTGAATTCTTAATCCATAATGGTTGTCTTATGTTGAGGTCCTCCAAGTTTAATTTTGCATTGATGTCTCTATTTTTTCCCTCCTTTTCTAATAGCCAATCTAAGATATTTTCACAAACATTCTTTTCAATGTGCATAACGTCTAAATTATGTCTCACCAATAATGTTTTCCAATAAGAAAACTCAAAAAATATGCTCCTTTTTTTCCACCCACTGTTTGAGAAAGTAGTATGATCATAATCTTTCAAAAGAGATTCTACCTCTTCATCACTTAAAGGTTTTGGAGCAGCAGCAGATTCAATATCACCATTGAAATTTTTAGCATCATTACGCCAAGGATGATCAGAAGGTAGAAAGCGTCGATGCCTAAGATATACAACCTTCTTACTAGCATGAAGGTAACAAGATCCAACATGTGAATGACACATTGGACATGCTTTGTACCCTTTTGTGCTCCACCCAGACAACATTGCATATGCTGGAAAATCACTGATTGTCCACAATAAAGCGGCATGCATAGTAAAGTTTTCACAAGCAACAGAGTCGTATGTGTTTATCCCATGAAGCCATAATAATTTTAACTCGTCAAATAAAGGTCGAAGATAAATATCAATATCTCTTGGTGTTTTAGGTCCATCAATTAAAAGAGTCAACATAAAATATGACTGATCTAACACAAACCAAGGAGGTAAATTGTACACCATCATAATCATGGGCCATATTGACCGATTAGTACCCTTAGAAATATTAAAAGGGTTGAATCCATCACATGCTAGCCCTAGTCGGACATTGCGTGCTTCTTTACTAAACATTGGGTATTTTTTTATAAAAATCTTTCCATGCTTCAGAGTCACGAGGATGACTCATTTCTCCTTCCTTTCCCGGTGGTGCTTTTTTGTGCCATGTCATTAGTGAAGAGGTAGATTTACACATGAAAAGTCTTGTCAATCTTGGAAACAAAGGGAAGTAACAAAGAATTTTTGTTGGTACTTTCTTGCTCTTATCAACTGAACAAATCCATCTAGATTTACCACACCTTAAACAAGAATCTAACTTTTCATTTTCTCCATAATATAACATACAGTCATTCGAGCAAGCATGGATTTTGTTACACTTGAGACCTATATTGCTCATTAGTTTTTTACACTCATACCAAGTTTTAGGTAGTGTATTACTTGGAGGGAGAATTTTATGAAAAAAATCCAAAACATCCGAAGCACCATTCTTTGTCCATTTATTGGCACATTTCATCTTCCACAATTCCAATATAGCGTCAAACTTAGAAATTGGACAATTAGGATAAAGAGGAGTATTCACATCATGCATTACTTCTTTGAAGTTTCTAATGTTTGAATCATCGAATTGTTGTTGTGTAGATGAATCATTGACTTGCTCTACTTCATCATAATTACCCATCATATCATTTAGCATATTCAATGTCTCCTTATTTTGCAAGTTCCCAGATACACATCCTCCCGTTGTTTCTCCATGATAAATCCATGATGTGTATCTTTCAATAAACCCATTACAGAAGATGTGATATTGAATAATATCTAAATGTTGGTAAAACTTATTCTCACAAATTTTACAAGGGAAAAGCTTTTGAGAGTTAGCGTCATCTTTGAATGCAAATTTTAGAAATACGTCTACACCTTCATGAAAGTAGTGATCATTGAGTCTCTCGTACTTAGTACTGCATCTATACATCCAACTCTTATCTTCCATGAACTCTCTACCCATAACAACCTTCACATAAATTAATAACAATTAAGGATATTTTGGTAACCAATGATTTAAACTATAGAAATAGATACGTACACCATGAAAGTATTTTAAAAATAACACTTTAGAAATGAGAAGATTAAATGTGGATGAAAAATAAGCACATTTTCCAAAGATAATACCCCAAATAGATGAAAAATGGGGAGCATTACTTTACGCAATATCTAAGTTGTATAAGAATTCATTGATGAAAACATCATATGATATATAACCTTGGTATATATAAATACATACATGAGTAAACCAACTAATTTGGTAATGAGACCCTTAACAATCAAGTTGTTAATGGGAGCCTTACCATGTAAAGTGGTATCTTATGGGCTACTCATTGTTTAACCTAGTACTCTAAATTATTTTTCTTGTTCCAATCCTTATAGTCGCTTTTAGTACAATGTATAATATTGGATGCTCTTAGTTTAATATTTTCTATAATAACAAAAAGGCACATTATTGTCATAAATTCAACAATTAAAATATTGTACTTGAAATTTGATGGTCCAAAAATAATGCTCAAAACCATGCAGTTTAGGATATATGATTATAATCTTAAATGATTTCCTCTAATACATTTGATAATAGGAGCATCAAGACTAAGTAAGAATGGACACATTTGAAGACAAAGACACTGACACGGACACAGACACAAACACGGGAGACGGCAATTTTATAAAATATAGGACACAGACACGACGTTGATGAGGGCTATTTTTGTTTCTAATATATACATATGTGAGTGTATAATACATGTATGTATAATAGTATATGAATATGAATGCAAATGTGTATTTATGTTAAGTACAAACAATATGGTGTAGACAAATAAACCTGCTGCATTTTTAGGTAACTACATTAGATTTTGAGAATGAATAAATATTGATTTAATTAATTTATTAGACCAAAATGTGATTCATGATACAGAAGTCATCTTAGATTTTATATTTTGACTCTTTTTAAAACATTTTATTTGTAATTTTGATTAGATCTCGTTGTGTTATATGTTCTCAATCACAAGAACACTTTGATGTGGCTGTCTTTCCAGAATTTACACTCTCAAACATGTTAATACTTGAGCAGTTTCTGCATGAAGTGTCTGAGGAGTGTTCGGACTATGTCCAGCTATGTCCGAACTGTAAAAATGACCAAAATTGATAGGACATGGCTAATCGTGTCCAAAATGTTTTGAGTTGTGTCCTAGAAGTGTCTGTGTCTGAAATGTGTCCGACACAGACACGAAAACTGTATGGAATTGTCTGTGCTTCCTAGATCGAGAGGTTGATTTCTAGTTGAACCATCGGCATAAATACCTCTTAATTAACCATGACATTATTCTGCATATTGAACCCTTTATGATTTTCGTATTACCTAGATTATGTCTACTGCTATTATTTACATGGCATATCCATTTTGTATATTCTTCAAAAAAATATTCTATAAGAAGTGGTGTCAAATAACATCTAAATGTTGACATATTATGTAGCAACAACTTTTACAGGGATATGAAATTTTGAACAAGGATATTTTAGCACCTTTTTGAAGATGTACACACTTTTATGAAAATATGGACCATTAAACTAGCTTAGAATTGCATTTATACACATAGCCATTATCTTGAATAAATCATTTCTCATTTTTCATAACACCATGAAACAACACTAAATATATTTTTCCTAAATAGCAAGTTGAGAAAAGCTACAAAGAATTCTGTAAAATGCAATTTGACTAATTACTACATTACAATAACGGAAAATACAAAGAGAAACATAGTATGGAGATCATAGAAAACTAATTAAAGGGTAAAATAGTAACCTAGCAGTGCAAACTAGTGCTTTTTTTGTTCAAGTGATGTCTCGCCAACACACTTCAGAATATTTTATAGACAACTAAAGATGATCCGGTATCTTCCTTCAAGAATTGTTAGAGAGCATACCCACCTCCAACTTGAGAGATCGTTGACTGTGATTACAACCTACATGTAGAGCCAATTTTATCTTGGGTTCAGAGTGAAAAGGAGACTTAAATTTGAGAGTAAACGCCAATTTATTGCACTTGATTTTATATATATGAAAACTAAATTATGAATCCTTAAAGGGTTAAAATATATTGACCATCCGCACATAGAACAGCAAAGAACAAAAAAAAGGATACATAGAACACCCAAATAGAACAACAGAGGAAAAAGTTGACCAGAGTAAAATTTGTAGTAGATGAGGCCAAACATTATGAGGGCAACATTTTACTGAGGTTGGTTGAATGTGATCTTAGACGAAATTTAAGATAGAAAAGAGAAATAAGATATGCAATATAAATATTTCAAATACATCAAATACCCATGATGTTCATAGCAATGGTAGAGGCGGGATTGGAGCTAGATATATGTCAAATATAATATGCTACATTTATTTCCTGAATCACAATATTTATCATTTTTTTGGTCGGTCAAAAAGCGTGTTACTATTAATACCAAAAACTTTGGGCACTGGGTACCCCATTACATAGACATGAGCTAAGAAGCTCAACAAGGGTCAAAATCCCCACGCAGGGGGACACACCAGAAACTAATCCAAAATGAGACTAAGAAGACTAATCAACTAAGCAAGCTAGGACAAGACAATCCTACTAGAAGAAGTCTATTACAAGTCACTATTACATGCATTCAGCGTACCCACAATTAGTAACAGCAAACTAACATAGAACAAAAACTAGCAATCCTGCTTGTAACTAGCCATGAAGTCTCTGGTCTTCTTAGCTACTCAAGACCAGGTCTCTAACTGGCAAAAATCCAAAAGGACCTCTACCATGTCAGCAATCACCCGAAGGTATATCCTACACACAAAAGCAACATGGACTAAGGAAGAAAAAGGGGATCAACCCCCCTCTTAAGCCCAACCCTCATGATGCACTTGACTACATATCATCCAACACCTTGAAGATGTTCTAATCCAGCTGTAGCAGAGGAGACAATAAGCAATACAGGGTCCATCCTTTAGCTAACAACCAATTTATGTCCTTGAGCTAGACAACCACCGTTCCCCCACTGGCATTTGAAACATTCCCTGAATGTGTGGGATCCAAGTAGGAATCCAGCCCCTCTTCATCGGTCGGCAATCAACTGAAAACCAGAAACCTGCAAAGCTCGACTTCCCACAACAATAGCAAAGATTAGGAGGAGAAGAAGAGCAACATGCCTCCCTCTGAACCCAACCCCACCTAAGGCCCCTATATGCACAGAGACCCCTCGTCGAACACCTGGCAGCAGTCCAGATACACCTTCAGACAGAGAAGAACCAATAGGCCACCTAAACTCTGCAACCAATCTTCATCCTATCAGGAGCACTTGCAATCAGATCACCCACAAATGTGTGTTACTAGATAGGACTTCAACCATCCACGTTGATCCAAGTGAACCAGAAGACAAGAACAACTCAGCCTAAACAGTCCTCTGCTTGGCAACCTAATCAAAAGAACACAAACAACCAAAAGTTGCTCGTCAACACCATAGTGGTGTTACTTACTGCACCTAGCAAAGAGGGGGGAGTCAGGAAAATCCAACCCCAACAGCTCCTTGTTGTAGCTCCAAGGAGCACAACCCCTCGTACTCGTCAACAGCAGCTGCACTGCAGAGGAGCCACACGAGAGCAACAACCAGCAGACCAGTCGCCTGAGAGGCAAACATGTTGCCCCTGTTTGCACGGAGGCAACCCGGCGAACACTTTGTGGGCGTCCGACTAAAGGAAAGCGGAGGACCGCCGCCAGTAGACCAGAGTGAACCTAGCCGCCAAGCAGGCAAGCACCAAACACCACCTTGAAGATGACCTAGACAGAAATCGGCTAGCAAACTCTCTCCAAGGTTGCTTCTGTAGATCCAGACGATTCACCTGTGCATGAGCACCTGTAATGGTCTATGGTTGCCATCCACCGGATTACAAGAGAAGGAAGAGAGAACAGAAGGGGGGCACCGCCAGAAGCAGGGGAACCACCTGAAGGCTAATCAGGTTGGGGACGACTCCCTCCACCGGTCACTCTTGAACCAAATGGATAGTCGAAGACTGATGCCACCATGGCCTGCTCTCTACTCCATGGATCCCACTGGGAAAGCCTCACGGTGAGCCAGTGAGATCAGGAAGGGAAGGGAGGAGAGAGGGAAGAAAGCTGGCTGTTGGAGGTACCAGGGGGAGGAAGATATCGGCCCCTGGATGGCCCGAACGCCGTCCCTCCCCCCAGGCAGCATCGCCTCCGGATCGCCAACCGCAGAGCGGAAGCCCTAGGCAGACTGTGTTAATATTTATCATTTATGGAAACAAATACATATTTTTTTCCACAAAATAAAAATATAGTTGCTGAAAAAATTTGTTCTTTTGACTGTATCTTATAAATCATAGTGGAGGTTGTAAAATCTAGCAGTATTTCATAACAACCTTTCTCATGTTTTCTGATATCAGTGTGCGACATAATCCAACTTAAGATATTAGAAATGTGTCAACCATTATATTTCACACAATGACTTACAACTTTCAACATTTCGATACACACTTCATGTATGCAGGTGTCAGAAATAAAAGATTGTTACGAATAGAGGACGGTTGTATGACAATATTTTTCTCACTGGTTGAAGTAGTACAAAATTCAGTAGATTGGTTTCCTACCTTTAAAAGACCTTCTAAAAACAGAATGCATATTCATTTAAATGATGAGATGAGGTTATCTAAATTGAGCTTAAGGGAAAAATGTGGTCACCGTAAAAAGAGTTACCAAAAAGCAACTTGTCGTTTAATGCTATCAAAAGTAGAGTTATCATATGCGAAAGAAAATTGTAACTACCAACTATGGTGTATGGATGGCATTATAAAAATAAATTACACGTGACTAGAAGTAGCTAGCTACTTGTGCCCGATCAACACAAATCTGAATAAGATATGTAAAGAAGATGACAATTATAGATGTCATCTGCAAAAGACATGAAAACAGACACACTCTTGGCTCTTTCCAGAAAAAAAGGCCAGTAACTAATTAGGCCATGCGTAATAAAGGCAAAGGGAATTTTATACCCACCCATATTCAAAGGGCACACCTTATGTTTTTTGAGGGTGCTAGTATTTAGCAATAGACTATTTTAGAACTGAAGAGGTATTTAAACTGAAGAGGCAGATAACTAAGCGTATGTAGTCAGTGGCAGAGCGAAAGGGGGCGGGCGGGACCTTGACCCCCCAAAATTCTGTAAAGTATATAGTTTTTTATGATTAAAATTATCAAATTTACTAGTGTTACGTTATAAGTGTGATTGTTCTTATTGATATAATTTACATTGTAACAGAACCAACCACAATCAAAGGCGAAATTCACGCGTGCGTTTGTTATTAGCATGCTAGCTTTAATAGCATCAATCAATAAGACAAGTTCACCCAGCCACAATTTGTTATTCCTTCTCGCTGGCTGCTTCACTCATCTCACAATGCATTGGTTTTCGGTTACTGCAAGTCTACAGGAAGGATTGCTCGCATTTCTTCGAGACTTAAAGGAAGATCTATTTTCATCATTGAGGCTTTCGTCCCAAGAACAAACACAACTGCTGCAATGTTTCTGTTCCAGCCTATTACGATATTCAAATTGTCATCAGGTGTTCTTTCTGCTCAATACACCACAAATCACATTCGCTTATACTGAGAGCAAAAATAGAAAATGTATCCAGTAGCAACAAATAGATATTGCAGAAGTGACATTTCCTTAAAACAAATCTAGGCCATAGCAGTTGGGAGTATTTCTGTCTAGGTAAGATATCATATGATCTCTAGCAGTATTGTTAATATAATTTTGATCGCTCCTACTGATTGCTCCCCCCCCAAATGATATCTCTGGCTCTGCCACTATATGTAGTGTTAAATAAAGAAACGATGGAGAGTTATACTAATGGAACTCAGTTGAGGTGATGTGGATAAATTAAATCCGTGATGACAGGATTTGGCGAAGGGGAAGGAAGAAAGACAGTTATTCAAGACTTTATTTCTTCATCATTAGTGCAAGAAATGAAGACGATATGGCAAAATCGATGCATCCAACACAGTGTTCCCGCATACCTCTTAGAAGGGATCAAGTGCTTTTGAAAATCTTTTGTTCTCTGACAATATGCACGGACAGTAGACCTGTACCTTTATGAAAGAAACTGAACTTGCGGCTGGATCTGGTTACGCGATGCTTCTGAGCGAAGAGGTAGTGGCAAGTTGAGCGGTCTGTCCTTATGAGCGGCCAGAGAAAATACGAGATGGGGTGGCGGAGGAAAAGAGAAGAGAAAGGAGAAGGGTTTCCATGAAAGAAGAATCAGAGGATGTGTGGATCGCGATGCTATATAAGACCAAAAGAAATTGTTGGCGGATGGGGAAAGCTTCGGGGGCCTGAAAATTAAAATTGGGGACGGAGGCAGTTGCCGCTGGCGGGCGAAACTGTGAGAATTTGGGGGCAGACGGAGGAATGAACGGGGGCCGGCGCGACTTAGGGAAAAATTTTGCGGGACCAGAAATTTTTTAAGAGAATAAGTGGGTGGCATGTAATGGGTGGGACCAGTCAATAGTTTATTTTAAAATCTCCTCCATAGAATTAGACACGCCTCTGTGCCAGCCCTGCACACGTGTCACGATTGCTTTCGGGAAACGTCCGTTTAGAACCCCCCTTCCGGTAGTGCTCCATACAGAACGAGTTGGCTAACTCCCTTGAGAAAACCGTGGGAAACAAAAAGTTTCTCTTGATAATAGATGATGTGTGGACCAAAGCTGACAGCCGTTGGGAGGCGCTGTTGAACCCATTGAAAAAAGGAAAACTAGGGAGTTGGCTGATTATAACTACGAGGGACAAAGCCGTTGTCCAAACAATCAATAGGTGCAAGAAAGGAATGGTAGCCCAAGAAATTGATCTCTCGAGGTTGGATGAGGAAATTCTTTGGGAAATCATGAAGCAACATGCTTTTGGTAATTTTGAATCTGATAAGCATGAGAATCTAGAAGTGATTGGTAAGAGAATAGTGAGGAAGCTAGATGGTTCTCCCTTAGCTGCGAAAGCAATTGGCCGTGTTCTTTTCAATTCTTCAGAGAGCTTCTGGAAAAAAATAGATAGATGCCAACTGTGGGATTTATTGCAATCAGGAAAAGACGTGGCTGGTGCAGAAATACCAAAAGACTCAACTCTGGTGCCGGCTCTAGTTCTGAGCTTTTTGCATTTACCTAGCCGTGGAAAGCCGTGTTTCACCTATTGTTCTTTGTTCCCCAAAGGACATTGGATTGACAAGAGACAAGTGATGTATCAGTGGTTGTGTCATGATTTTATTGGATTAGATGACGAAAAAGCAAGGGTGGAGGACGTCGGGGCAACTGTAATAAATGATATCCAAAGCATGCATCTGTGCACGGAACGGAGACATGGTAATCTGTTCTATGATCCTTATTGTGGTAAGCAAAAAGGGTTTCCATATTTTGGAATGCACGATCTGATTCATGACATGTCGCGGGCATCCGGAAAAGACGATCATTTACAGATTCTTGATGTTGAAAGTATTGAGAAAACTATGCTGGAAGGAAAAAGTCTTCTTCGGCATTTATACATGCGGATTTCAGAAAAGTTCAACATGGAATCATTATCTGAACTACACAAGTGCAAGAAGTTGCGGACCTTGATAATAAATGGATTTCACAAAGACTCTTATCCTCTTGCATGGCTGAAAAACTTACCATGTCTACGTGTTCTCACGCTTCACTCTCTCAAGTTTGAAAAGGTACCCAAGGAGATTGGAAAACTGAAGCACCTTAGATACCTTGACCTCTCACATAACCCCATCCGATGTCTGCCGAGATTCTTGGCAGAGATGTACCATCTGCAGGTGCTTATATTGTGTGACTGTCATATCTCGTGTGGGTATTCCTGTGACGAGAGCAAAGACGAGCTCTTTGGACGATTACCAAGGCTTCTGTACCTCGACTTTTCATTTAACAACAATATGATCACGTTACCGAAATCCATGTCAGCGCTCTCCAATCTACAGGTATTGGTGTTAGATGGCTGTCATAGTTTTACAGAGCTACCAGATTGGATTTCAGAACTGCGGAACCTGGAGTGCCTTAGTCTGAGCCATACCAAGATTACAAAATTACCGGAAGGCTTAGCCTCTCTCTCGTCCCTAAGGGAACTGCACTTGGATGATATGATGAACTTGAAGGCACTACCATCTAATTTTACTAAACTGGAAAATCTGAGGTATCTTTATATGCATCCTCCAATACAATCAGAACTTCTATTCTCCAGCATAACTGGGATGGGAAAGCTAACTTCACTGGAAAGTCTAAACACGTTCACAGTCCAGTACTATAAAATTGACGAGCTGGCGAATTTGAATATGCTTCACGGCGAACTTGTAATCCAGGGACTTCACAGGGTTCAGTCCAGGGACGAGGCGCAAAACGCAAAACTTCAGCAGAAGATCCACCTTAATAATTTGGCTTATCATTTTGGAGTTAATAAGTATATGTATTATATAAATCAATATGACGTTAGGGATGTCTTGAATGAAGAGGACATTCTTGAATGCCTGGAGCCATGTAAGCAGCTTAAAAGATTTGCCCTTAACGGTTACCTTGGCCGCAAGCTCCCCAGCTGGTTGACCACTCCGAACTTCCAATTCCTCATGTGTCTGATACTTGAGAACTTGAAAATTCACAAAGTTGATATCTGGGATTTCCCCGTTCTGGAAGAATTGGTGTTTCAAAACCTACATGAGTTGACTGAATGGATGGGAGCAGATATGATGTCGTCTCCGTTTCTTCCCCGCCTAAGAAATGTGAAAATAGACAGATGCGAGAAGTTGGAAAAACTGCCTGATATGCCTTTGTCGTTGAAATATATGGATTTGAAATATGTAGGATTAGCCGAACTTCCATCCATCCAATGTCAACAAAAAGAGGGAGATGGAGAAGCAGCATTTTCATCCTCGTCTTCGACGCTACAGTCGTCTCTTACCTATCTTGACATTCGCTATTGTCATTCACTATTATCTTTAAATAAAGGACTTCTGAGTAGCCCGCAGCTGCCAAGTCTGCGAGAACTCCACATCATTTCCTGTGATAATTTGCAGAATATATATGGTTTCCAGAACTTCGAATCCTTGGAGATCCTGGAAATAAAATACTGTCCCAAGCTAACGAACTTGTCGTGTACAAGTAGATCAAATGTCCCACTGCCTTCTGGTCTGCGTAAGTTGGAACTGGATAGCTTTTGCCTTCGTTTTACTACTCTATCTATCAATGTTTTCGCGGAAATATGCATGTCTGGAAGTTGTACAGAAAATATGCGGCTTGACATGATTATAGATAACAAAGAGGTATCCTTCATTTGGCGATGCAAAGGGCACATCGACATTGTAGCAGAAGTCGACATCTTCGAGTCTTACGAACTTGAATTGTTCTTAAGCTCTTTGGCTCATGACCTGATGCAAATCAATGGCATCTTGGGGAAGTTATTCCACGAGAAAGTAAATCATATAGGACTTGACTTGTTTGCCCTGAGAGGAAGTCATATCCAGTCTTTATGGGGGCCACTTCTGAGTCTTCCACTTTCTGGTATCCGTAAGTTGGAAATCGCTGATTGTGAAAACCTAGCGATCCCACCAGACTTCACGATGTTGACACGCTTGGAATCTCTGACCCTGGACAGCTGTCCGGAGCTCATGCAACTGTCATTGGACAATGAAGGTACCGTCTTGCCTCCATCCCTATGCAAATTGGTCATCCGTCGCTGTAAAGGAATACGGGACCTCTCAAGCCTTGACTATCCATTGCCATCTCTTTGTCAACTGGAAATTCATGACTGCAACAACCTTGAGAGTGCACCTCGGACAGGTTTTACAAAACTTCCATCATTGCAGAGTTTGGTGTTCACCGACTGCCCAAAACTAGAGATCTCATCAGACTTGACGACAATGGATAATGAAGGTGCCATCTTCCCACCATCCTTACGTAAACTGGTCATCCGTCATTGTAAAGGTATATTGGACCTCTCAAGCCTAGACTACCCATTGCCATTTCTTCATCATCTAGAAATTCATAGCAGTAAAAGCCTTCAGCATCCACCTCGGACAGGTTTTACAAGATTTACATCATTGGAGACCCTGGAATTGATTGACTGTCCAAAACTTACAAGTTTGTCGTTGGAAAAGGACTGTCATCTTCCCTCTTCTTTACGAAATGTAACTATCACTTCCTGTAGTGAGCTTCTTACAGTTGAGTATATTGAATATTATTTACGACCTCTCACATCCTTGGAGAGGCTGGTGATAAGGAATCACGTGGGTCGCGTACCTTATTCCTTTGTTGGATGGCTGCTGGATCTAGAGAAATTGAAAGAGTGTGACGTTTTCTTCAAGCCTCCAGCATTTAAAATCAACTGGTCGCCATCAGGGAATGATAGTAGAAAAGCAGCAATTTCATGGGGTTATGAACCGGACGAAATGGAACGCCGAGATGAAACTGGCCCCAGAGTTGAAACTGACGGTTGGACTCGTGAGAAGTTGCTCATCAAAATGATGAAACGAATCATGCGGTTGTCATTTATAGATGACTCGTATGCCTTTTTATCTAACTATGACTTATATATCGGCGGAGTTCATGAAATTACAACCACGGCTGGCGAACTGGATAAGGTATTCCGCAAACTCTGTTGGCTCACTGACCTTACAATTTCACATTGCAAGAATCTCCGTTCTCTTTCCAACAGCATCCGCACGCATAGCCGTTTACAAACAGTGAGAATCATAAATTGCGGGAACGAGTTCTCTGAAACAGTGGAGTCTTTCAAGTACCCAGTACATTATACATGTATACCAGATTACCGAAGTAGATGCATGCATAAGGGAGGAGCCGAGCCCGCACAACAATTCATGACCACAGATCGTGTAAGCTACACAACCTTTTCCAAACTTTGTACTGCTAATTCATTGCTTGTAAGTATAAACGTTAAACTAATAAACACTTCTGTCTTTTGCTCCCAGGATCGTTATTTTCTCCACCGTAGCATTGGACCCGGATCTATTTATTGGTAACGACGAGTTCGGTCATTTACTGGACGCACTCCATTTGTTTTTGGACCCGCCTGAGATGAGTCGTGAGAAGCACAATGAGGAGGCATCCTGTGCCTCTCGTGCGTCACTTTTGTGCAAGGGCTAGTTTAATTAGTTGGGTCTAGACGGTGTAGTTGTGTGAGTCCGTAATGCAAAAAATATTGTAAACTTGCACTTTACAGAGATCAACAACGCCACAGTGATTGTACTGTGGTGGATTCAGAAATCTACTAGGAGGGGGAGAGGGGGGCTGGGGGTGCAGGAGTACTATGAGTAGTGAGAAATATTGACTATATATATAGATAGAGAAAGTAATATTTATTTAGAAAAAAATGAAGAAAAATATACTTAAGATAATTTTTTATTGTCTCCAACATATATAAATAAACTATTTGTAAAAAATAAAAAATCTAACTTAAATGAAATGTGAATTATGAGACTCTGTGTGGCTACCTAACATAACTTAAAAGAAAGGAAAATCACGAGGCTGTGTGACTACCAATATCTCCGTAAACGGGGATGTTCATCTCTTCTAAACTATATTCAGTGGACCCTTTTTTATATGCTTATCTTCAAAACTCGTGATGAGCTGTTATTACTTCGTTTTACATGTCGGCCTAGGCTTGCAATTGTGTTTGCGCCATGTGGCATCCCAAAGCTGATTCTGTGCATTGTGGATTTATTAGTAGAAATGGTCATAATGGGATTGGTTCCCGTGCATTATGTCAAAAACGTGATTCAGTTGAGTTACGCTACCCACCGTTCATTATAGACCCGGCAGCCCACCCGGTTTCTTGATATCATACAAAAACCTGCAATCAGCCGTAATTATTCTCGGAAGCCGAAAAGACGGTCAGGACTCTCAAACTTCTCATGCAAAGTCCATGCAACATTATGTCTCTACATGCAAAGTCCATGCAAAGTCCATACAAAGTGTATTAATTCGTTTTTTCTCATGTAATTATTCTCTCTCGTTCTAATCCACCCACATGTATTCCCGTATTAGTACAGTACCTACATAATACAATAACAACATTGAATTGAATCCTTTTACGTACAGTACTTATAGAAGGGGGTTGTAGAAATTGTGTACTGTACGTATAATTATACAATATGCTGGAACACTCGACACATCTGAATTGAATCCCTTTACGTACAGTACTTATAGAGCTTAAATGAATGAATGATCTGTAACTATGTTACATACAGTACTTGGCCGATTGCATAAAAGAGAGGGTTGTAGAAATTGTGTACTGTACGTATAATTATACAAGATATTGGAACACTCGACACATCTGAAATTGAATCTCTTTACGTACAGTACTTATACAGCTGCATAAAAGAGTGCGTTGTAGAAATTGTGTACTGTACGTATCGTTATGCAAATTACTAGAACACTAGACAAATCTGAATTGAATCCATTTATGGTTAAGTGAATGAATCTTGATTATGATACGTACAGTACTTATACAAATGCATAAAAAGAAATTTTCGAACAAAAATAAATGAATGGTCTGTAACTATTTTACGTACGGTACGTATTCATATCTGTTAGATTTTTATTTGGTTACGAGATCTGTTATATGTACGTATTCATATCTGTTAGATTTTTATTTGGTTACGAGATCATGCATCCTTTTTGCATGAAAAGACATGCAAAATGGCTGCTGGAGATATCCACTTAATGAAAAGGCATGCAGCAGCAGGTCTTAATGGACTGGCGCAGCAGCAGGACTTATTGGAGGAAAACGGCAGATGAGTATTCCCGAAGAGCGGGTATGTGGCCGGGTATAGGATGTGCTATGGGTAGAATTTTTCATTCAGTTACTGAGTTTACACTTCATTTCTAGATCTCCGTTGTCTTGTGTAATTTTGGTCATCGCTTATTGCATGATACTCATTAACTGCTATCAATGAGCATGTCAGCTTGTCATCGCCTCTCAATTCTTAAAGAATATGAGCGGAAGCATAAACAATTTCCCACATCCTTTGCCACATTTGGGAGTACAACAAACACATGAATCCATTAAAATAGTAATAGTAAGCTCAGCTCAAGCTAAGATACATAAGCTCACTTATTATTAGGAATAAGAACTTATTATATAGATTTCAAAGAAATTGTAATATATGAGTATAAAAGTCTATAATTCTAACTTAATTCTTGTATAGGGTAGATGGTACCCCTCAAGGCAATCCTCCTAAATCCATTAATGCATTATGTTTCTCAACTTTGTATCTACACACTCATCCACGTCCACCAAGAAGTAGGAATTTCATGTTAGATTTAAATGATTGAGTTTCAACATGTGCAAATATATTCATTTAAGATGTATTTTTCATGATTTTTTTTATGTATAATATGTTTTCATGAAATCCAAATTTAACAATCCACTCTCAACTTTTGCTGAAGTGCATTTAAATGACATCCAGATAGACATTCTCTCAATTGTTAATGAAGTTACCCCTTAATGGCATTAAAGCACCTTTGAACTGGGAATTTGATCCCTCTATCTTATCATACAAGACCTCTTAATTTTCAAAGAATACAAAATCGACGACTCATTATCTAGTGTCAATTTCATATTCCTTCATGTCATGAATTACTAAACATGATATCTAAATATAAAATTCTTACTAGTAATAAGTAATGTAAATATTGATCTAGTATTTGAAATGCATATAACTTAAGTCAATATGAATTTGATATCTAATGTTCAGAAAGACATTACCTTTATGTGCAACTACGTCCGTTAATTCTTCATCTACTGACTCAAACTAGCATTTCACTTTTTTGTTTTTTCCTTTCTTCATTCTAGTTTTCGTGTGGCTTGATTGTATCTGCTCCTCATGCCACTACACACATTGCAAACAACACTCTTTTCCAAGCCTACTAGGATGAAAAGTTGGAACTCCTTTCCTATACCACCAAGGCTTGGAGATGACTCCCCTATTTTTTTGTCCAGGTTGCATAATACTAATGGCTCTCCATCCACAACCAAGGTAACACAAAAAGACATAATGGTCTATACCACTGATAGAAACTATTGTGGACTCAACCAACACAATGTAGCTCAGCCCAACTATACATAGGTCATCATATATATGTTAGTGGAGGCTTGATGCAAACTACATGAAGTTGTTGTATAGGTATGATCCTCCTACACAG
This sequence comes from Alisma plantago-aquatica, assembly GCA_963693085.1. Lineage (NCBI taxonomy): Eukaryota > Viridiplantae > Streptophyta > Magnoliopsida > Alismatales > Alismataceae > Alisma > Alisma plantago-aquatica. The sequence goes on along the minus strand of OY856410.1, from coordinate 1,188,500,454 downwards.
ATATGTTTCATTGGTTCTCCCCTACCAATGTCTTGAGGAAAAGTTTTAGTTGTTGATTCCCTTCCTCCCTCTACACACCTTATCTGCATTTTTGTTGACCTCGATCAACTGCAATGCCTAGCACCGCTCTTAATAATCAACATAAACATGATTTTTGTGATAGTGTTCTAGTGATGGGTAACTAGTGTAAATCATCTTGACAAAGTAATCAACCAAAGTCAAGAGACAACAAAGAATTTGACATAATTGACAATTAAAATCAACATGTCGTATTGACCCAAATTACAAAAGAAACCAACTTTGTTATGTTGGGAAATATAGCAACATAGATGGTAGTGGAAATAAAAAAATCTACATGTATTCCCTTTACTAGTGGATGGCGTCAATAACTATGAATTAGGAAGGTTGCAAGACATAAACCTAGTCATGGAGCAAGTCCAGTGACAATCCTTGCAAGATGGTGCTTTTGTATCTAGACGACTATTAGAACGATCTCTTTATGTGACACCACGGACAACAGTTGGTGTCATCCTCCTAGCGTGTTAGCGACGGCCTCCACAACTTTATAGTAGTCTACAAGGACCATTGAGAACTCGTCATCCTGCTTGCTAGAGCCAAAGGGAAGGAGTTTGTCTTTTTTATTGTCAATGTGTTGTTGACTTGTTCTTCCATGATGTCTCTCCCTTTTATGAGTAAGACTTGTTTGCTCTCTCACGTTATAACAACTGTAAAAGGACAATGTTTTTGGACCCGCCTGAGATGAGTCGTGAGAAGCACAATGAGGAGGCATCTTGTGCCTCTCGTGCGTCACTTTTGTGCAAGGGCTAGTTTAATTAGTTGGGTCTAGATGGTGTAGTTGTGTGAGTCCATGATGGAAAAAATATTGTAAACTTGCACTTTACAAAGATCAACAACGCCACGGTGATTGTACTGAGCAGTGGTGGATTCAAAAATCTACATTAAATCTAACTTAAAATATTGTAACACCATGGTGATTGTACTGACCCAAACTAGCATTTCACTTTTTTATTTCTTTCTTTCTTCATTCTAGTTTTCGTGTGGCTTGATTGTCTCTGCTCCTCATGCCACTACACACATTGCAAACAACACTATTTTGCAAGCCTACCAGGATGAAAAGTTGGAACTTCTTTCCTATACCACCAAGGCTTGGAGATGACTCCCCTCTTTTTTTGTCCAAGTTACATAACACTAATGGCTCTGCATCCACAACCAAGGTAACACAAAAAAGCATAATTGTCTATACCACTGATAGAAACTATTGTGGACTCAACCAACACAATGTAGCTCAGCCCAATTATACATAGGTCATCATATATATGTTAGTGGAGGATTGATGCAAGCTACATGAAATTGTTGTAGAGGTCTGATCCTCCTACAAAGATATGTTTCCTAGGTTCTCCCCTACCAATGTCTTGAGAAAAAGTTTTAGTTGTTAATTCCCTTCCTCCCTCTACACATCTTGTTCGTATTTTTGTTGACCTTGATCAACCACAATGCCTAGCACCGCTCTTAATAATAAACCGAAACATGATTGTTGTGGTAGTGTTCTGGTGATGAGTAACTAGTGTAAATCATCTTCACAAAGTATTCAACCAAAGTCAAGAGACAACAAAGAATTTGACATAATTGACAATTAAAATCAACATCCCGTATTGACTCAAATTACAAAAGAAACCAACTTTGTTATGTTGGGAAATATAGCAACATAGATGGTAGTGGAAATAAAAAAATCTACATGTATTCCCTTTACCAGTAGATGGCGTCAATAACTATGAATTAAGAAGGTTGAAAGACATACACCTAATCATGGAGCAAGTCCAGTGACAATCCTTGCAAGATGGTGCTTCTGGATCTAGACGACTATTAGAACAACCTCTTGATATGACACCACAGACAACAGTTGGCATCGTCCTCCTAGCATGTTGGAGACGGCCTCCACAACTTTATAGTAGTCTACAAGGACCATCGAGAACTTGTCATCGTTCTTGCTAGAGCTAAAGGGAAGGAGTTTGCCTTTTTTATTGTCAATGTGTTAGCGTTGACTTGTTCTTCCATGATGTCTCTCCCTTTTATGAGTAAGACATGTTTTGGCTCACACGTTATAACAACTATAAGAGGACAATATTTCTCAGCATTAGTTGTTTCTTCTGAAAGCCTTGTATACCCCTGACTTTTATATAGGAAGGCCAGTGCCATGGTTTCTTGATCCAACTAGGAGTCAAAGAGACATAATTTCACGATTTAATTATAGCTACAAATTTTCAGTCGGTCGACTCGACAATGCAGTTGGTCGATTGGCACTCTAATCAGTCGACTAGACAATCCAGTCAGTCGATTGGAATGCTTTCCTATTTGTAGAAGCACCAACTTTTAATGTGATGATTAATGTGCATCATTACGTAAGTATCTTTGCTTAATAAGTCATTCAATTGGACATTCTGATCAATCGATTGGCTCCTTTTGACAATCTGATTGAAACTATGGTTGCATGTCCCATTGGATAATCTAATCGGTCGACTGACTATTTTCATCAATCATGTCGATACGTATCAGTCAGTCCACTAGACTCTCCAGTCGATCAACTGGCACACCAATTGGTCGACTGCACACTCCAGTCAGTCGAATCATTCACTAGTATTGTTTAATTTGATTACCTAAACACTTAGTAACTCTGTAAACCTTATTCATGATTAAAATCATATTCCATGTGCATTATAAGTGTGTGACCCTAAAGGTCCCAAATTGCGTCAACATCGAATATCCATAACCAACTTATGTAATCATAAGAAATGAGAGGTATCTAAAAACACATCATTGCTACCTAGGTAATTGGAAAGTTGGAGAACAACTTCAACCTATATTTGTGATTAGTGTTACTGTGATTGTATTATTCTTTTATCTTGAATATCCAGATTGAACTCAAAGCATTGAATTATCATCCTCTCAATCATTTAATTCATTTTCCTTAAACTAGAGTATACAATAGAGATGCATATGAGCTTAATATCATATATTGACTCATGTGAATGTGGACATACATTTTCTCAGTCTCACTTATTAGGCGGCCAAGATATAAACTCTAGTAAAAGAGAAAAATCTCATCCACATCACTCACAGTCAATCCCCATGTGTCACAATGTACCCAAGCACCACCTTTTTGGAAACACCTATTCAAGGTCATGTTATATGATGTTAAAATAAATCAAATGACATGTGATTAGTGTAGTGACTTCAAGTTTAAGAACCTCAACCACCACTATAACATTGAGAGGTGATTCTAACTATTATCCATGTATCACTTCTCAAGGTGTGTTTGTTTGGTACATTATTATCTAACCAATACCTATGTGTTTGACTTGATATCATGTATCATGACCAACGAGATTTTGTCATACACTAACACACATTCTAGTCTTATGTATTATAATTATCTATTATCCTTCCACAATAATATCTGACTAGGTAGGTAACAAGCATATATATACTCTTATCATACATATGATCTCACTGTTCAGATCCTCAACCTGAAGACATATGTCATCTAAAAATATCATTCTTTAGACATCTATCATGTGATATCATCATCTCATAATTGAAAAATTACATAGACAAAATGCCTCTATTATTAATCAAATCAATTATGAAATATTAAAATTGGATCTCAGGGCACATATATCAATAAACTCCCACTTGCACTTAGAGCCAATCAACCATGAATTCAATCTGAAGTGACTTCACATGAACATCATGCTTCTATTGTGAAAGTGCTTTTGCAGTGGATCAACAACATTGTGTTCAGTTGGTACCATATAAATCTTTACATTTCATAGTTGTACGATCTCTAGTATGAGATGGAACTTCTGTAGTATGTTCTTAGAGCACTAATGCGATCTAGATTCCCTAGCTTGTGCAATGGAACCATTGTTGTTATAATACAATTCTACTACATCTCTAGTGCTTGGAACCACCCCAAGTTCATAGATTAACTTATTGATCCAAACAACTTCTTTTGTTGCGTTGGATGCAATAATGTGCTCGGTCTCTGTTGTAGAATCAACAATTGTCTCTTTCATGGAACTGTTCCAGCTTACTGCTTTATTGTTAAAGAAACACAAATCTAGATTGCGATCTATAGTTATCTTTGTCAGTTTGGAAGCTTGAATTAGTGTAACCTTTTGTTCGTGCGTATACCTAGAGGCCAATCATACAATGATTGTAATGGCATATCTTGTAAATGATTTGATTAATAAAGGCAATCTCCCAATTTATTCAATTTTATTTAGTTATGAGATAATCATATAATATAATAATGGTCTAAAGAGTGATATTACTCAATGACGTATGTCTTTGGGTTGAGGACCTAAACAATGAGACCATACAGATGTTAAGAGTATATACATTATTTTTATGTCCCTAGTCGGATGTTATTGCGGTAGGCTGACCGACAACAATAATACATAAGACTAGTGTGTTGGTTGATGACAAAATCTCATTAAGTCATGATATGTGATATCAACCCAAACACATAGATACTTGTTTGAGAAAAGTGTATTAGAGGAACCTACCTTAAGAGTTATGTATGGATACCATAATTGGTAGTTAGAATAATCTGTTATAGTGATGGTGGTGATTGTGGTTCTTAGACATAAAATCACTACAGTCATCACATGTCGTGTTGGTATGTATGTCCTGAGAGCCAATCATGGGATGATTGGTGGGATGCATCAAGATCGATTTGATAAACATCAAAGGCAAGCTTCCAATTCTTTCTAGTTCAGTCATATGAGATAATGATAGAACATATTGAATGTCTAGATAATGACAATACTCAATGATGTATGCTTTCAGGTTGAGGACCTGAACGATGAGATCATATGGATGCTAAGAGTTTGTACATTCTTATTATGTCTCTAGTCAGATGTCATTGTGGAAGGTAGATAGACAACAATGACACACAAGACTAGATTGTGGTGTTGGTTGATGACAAAATCTCATTAGTCATGATATGGAGATATCAAACCAAACACATAGGTACTTGTTAGAGAACAAGTTTACCAGACAGACCCACCGTGAGTTTGACACATGGAACCATGACATGGTAGTCATAGTCAGTTCTCACAGTGATGGTGGTGAGTGTGATTCTTTGACCTAAAATCACTACACTTGACACATGTTGTTGGGTACACTTTGACATCATCAAACACAGTCCTGAAACATGGGTTGTTATAAAGGTGATGATTGGGTGGCTTTGACACATGGGGCTTTTGAGGGGTGACTGATAGATATGGGATTTGTCCCTCCTGAGGGAGTTTGATATCAATGGCCTCTTCATGAGTAGGATTGAGATAGGCGTGCGCACGCATGTGTGAATTAGTATGTGATGTCATACATATCTCCTCCAGTCTACTATGAGTTCAAGAAAGTGAATGAACGTTGACAGGATGATTGTTCCATGCCTTCAGTTCATTCGGGATATCAGTGACAAGGGAATTATACATTCACTGTAACACCATTCACAGATTGTAGGATTAAAAGTTATTCTCCAACTTTCCTTTTCACTTGGGTAGCACTGATGTGTGACTAGGCACCGCTCTTTACTTGTGAAGTCATAAGTGTTATGGACTTTCACTACCAACGTGAAATGCTCCTGCAGGGTCACACACATAGGATTTAATCTGGAAGAGGAGTTTATCCACAAACGATGTTTAGATTGATTGCTAAAGGAGTTTAATACTTTAATTAAACACTTAATCAATTGATAGCTCAAAATCATAATGTTCAAGCTGTTGGACCAGAAGATTAAGAGTATCAGATTGATTGGAACTGCAATTGACTGATTTGCACAGTCTATTGCCCCAACCGATCGGCTCATAGGGTTGAACCGATCGGCTCAGGTTGATGAACCAATCAGCTCAAGTGGTGAGTCGATCGGCTCATGTGTCAATGAAACGATCGACTCAATTGTTGAATCGGTCAATTCGTATGACCAACCAAGACCGTTTGGAAAGTCAGAAGACTCTTTTTGCAAATACATATTTGTTTCACTTGTACAAATTTGATTTGGACAAGGACTAATATTTGATTAGTTGGAAACAAACATGGAAAGTCAATTCGAGTTGGACCAGGACCACGAACCGATCGACTCATGCTTGAAAAGATCGGCTCAGGTGTCCCAACTGATCAGTTCAGGCGCGAACCGATCGGCTCAGGTGTCCCAACCAATCGGTTCAGCTGACACAGTTGGTTGTTTTGTGGAAAATCTCAAACCATTCTACTACTTCTTTAATCCCACATTTCCCGGGGTAGAGAACCCTGTCCCATGACCCTCCTATATATATATAGAGGTATTGGGGGATTCTCAAAGAACAACTCAGAACACCAGTTGCTCTACAAAGTTGTTGTTCTCTCTGGTTGTGGTAACCAGGAGAGCCCGAGAAAGTGCTACCCGATAAGGTAGGCACAATAAGGGAAAGACAACTACAGAAAAGCGACTGGTTGGAGGAGAGTGTGTCAGTGACTAGTACACTGATAGGAGGGTACGACTCCTTCCGTTGCCTTATGCGACAAGGCGATCAGAGTTCCAGGTGGTTCATGTAGACTACTTCAGAGGCTGGAGACTTCTGCCGCTCGGAGGATAGCTATCAATCTCGACGGTCCCGGTGAGACCAGGAGCTGCACAGACATCGTCTAAGACTGGAGGTGAAGACTGCACAAACTGTGAGGTAATGTCGCCGAGCAAGCCTCAAGACAAGGTACGCCTCTACAAACCATCCTTCCTACTGTATAGATGTTGACGTGATTACTTTATACTAGGTTCGGGAGAAGACAATTTTTGTTTCCGCTGCCTTCTCTGTCTCCCCTAAAACCCAACATGTAATTCTATGTACTTTGACATCATCCACCATGACATTAAATAAGGGTTGCCATAAATGTGGTTCAGGGGTGCGTTGTGACACATGGGGATGAATGTGAGTGATGTAGATAGCATTTGTCTCTCCTATAGGAGTATGCTATATTGGCCACTTGATAAGCACGATTGAGAAATGCATGACTATGCTCATGCGAGTCAATATGTGATATTAAGCTTACATATATCTAAAAAAAATCTGCTCTAGATCAAAGAACGTGGAGTGGATGTTGAAGAGGATGACAATTCCATGCCTCGAGTTTAATTTGGATATCAATGAAAAAGGAACTATACAAACATTATAACACCAATAATAGATTGTTTGTTGAAATTGATTACCAATGTTCCAAATTACTTGGGCAATAATGATGTGTTGCTAGATGCCACTCATTGCCTGTGATGTCATAAATTAGTTATGGACATTCACTACCAACATAACTTGGAACCAATAGGGTCACACACATAGGACTCACTTGGAATAAGATTTCATTCATGCATATGGTTTAAACTTTATTATAAAGAGTTAGGTATTCAATTTAAACAACCTAGTTGAAAATTGACTGACCGGACTCTAAACCAACTGGTTCGAGTCTTGAACTGACCAGTTGGAGTGTCAGGTCAATTGAAACTGCATTGGCTATATATTGTTTGAGTTGGGGCATGAACCGACTAGTTCAAGGTCTGAGATGCCCGGTTCAAGAGTTGAACTGCCCGATTCATTGATTAGTTTGATTGGACCAAGGATTAGTGTTCATGTCATGTTGAGCATTAATCTGCCAATACAATTGTGATTGGGAAACATGTTGAAACAACTAGTTTAAGGGTTGAACCGATCGACTCACATGCCAACCGATAGTTCACCTTTAAACTGATAGTTTCACCACTCACAGGTTACAAAAATTCATGAAATCTTATCCCCTTCAATGCCCTCTTAGACTGGGAATTCCAACCCTCCTATAAATAGAGGGGTATTGGGGGCTTGTCAGACACATCAATTACCTTTGAAAATTATTGTCTTCTTTTGTTGTAGTAACTAAGAGAACCCAAGAAAGTCCTACCCATAAAAGGGATGGATAAAAAGGGAGAACAATTGTGGGAGAGCAAGTTTGTACTAGTACACAAAATAGAAGGGAGAACACCTTCTTATCTATTCATCAAGAACGACAAGAGTTCCCAGTGGACATTGGGGGTTACTATCTAGGCGAGGAGGTCGTTTCCTACCCCTTAGAGGACAATGTCAATTATTGTCCATGGTGAACAACTAGGAGGCCAACACAGACCTTGTCCAGGTGCAACTTGAAGGAAGGTGCACGCTACATTGAGAAATTTGTCATTGTACTTGCTCCTGGACCATGTATCACCTCAAAACCATCCTTCTATTATATAGTTTTTGACACGATTTACAGTTCAAAGGGGAATATGGCATTCGAATTTTTATTTCCGCTACCTATTATGTCTCCATATTTGCCAACAGTGGTATCAGAGCCACGTCAATTTGCTATGCTTTGGGATTTAATCAATATGATCGGGTTTGGGTTATTATTTTTATTACATATGATGTGAATACTTAAAATGGTTAATGTGCTTATCCGATTAAATACCCCATACAATCCCAACTTATATGTATATATATATATATATATATATATATATATATATATATATATATATATATATAGAGAGAGAGAGAGAGAGAGAGAGAGAGAGAGTCAGGCTAGAATACACTTGAGTGTACAGATCACACAAATACACTCAAGTGTGTTTGCATATCAAGACTACTTTTCACAAGATGTAAACCATTGATCTTCATTGTCATACTATAACTAGGCTACATACAAATTTTAAGCCCATTTGGATTTGGGTAAGTCACTCATTCGAGGGCAAAAAAATCAACGCACGAAACTAATTTGAAATGTATAAACATAACATGAGTTATACATATCCAAATGGGCTCAAATTTTATATATGAGTTGTTCACAATATGTTTAAGAAGATCAATGGATTAGATTTTCAAAAAAATATTGCATCATGAAAAACTACTTGAGTGTATTCTGGCCTGACTCTCTCTCTCTCTCTCTCTCTCTCTCTCTCTCTCTATATATATATATATATATATATATATATATATATATATATATTGTAACGACCCTGCCTCCTAGTAACCCCCAATGAAGGGAGACCAAAAGGTCAGAGACGCTATCCCGATAATTTAGGATCTATGGTTTGACATTTCATCAAAAAAAATTATCAAATTCTACTATTTATAAACTGAAAAGTTGGAGTAAAAATAAATCTTTTTGCATACCTTGAAAATTCAGATTTAGAATTCTATCCATTGAACAAGTCTATATAACTAATCCTCCTTAAATAGATTAATTGTATCTTCACTATCTTTCAATTTACTATTTTCCTATATTTAGAAATGTGCCTAAAAAAGCGACAAATAAAATGTCAGTCAGTATATTTCTGTATTGGTATGTGGGGAACAATCACAATTTCACAAATAGTTTCAAACAACCTTATTATCACAAATAATTAATTATCAATCCAAATTATGCTTTCAATGTGACTTCTCAACTACTTTTGCCCTAAACCCTAGATTACCCTCTCTTAGGGTTTTGTCCTTGCAAGGGACATAAGGCCTCCTTCTCCATCCTGAGCTTGGTGTCTGGGGTCACCTCTTGAGGTGCCCAATGGTCTTCCCTCTAGGGATTGACCAAATCAGACCTTCCCTCTAGGACTTGGTCTTGCAACATACATCAGGGTGGCATGTAGGTTTGAGAATACACATGCATAATTAATTGTGATACTCATAGAAACTTTATAGGATTGTAGAATTGAACATCCAATAGTGTAGGATACAATCACTTGATAAAAACATATGTGAAATGTCGTGAAACTACAGGCGATTATTTATAAGTTATCACATACCTTATGGCATCACAGAAACCAGGCAGAACATCATATACTTTAAGAATGTTTCCAAACATCCAGGCAACAAAGCATGTAATCAGCAAGTATTTGAAACAAATAATACTACATATGTGTCACCATGTATTCATATTACATTACTTAGATCTAGATGCGCTCCTAAAGTAGGGTTTAGGGTTATCTCATGCTTGGACTATAATTTAGGATTACAAACCCTAATATGATCGTATTATGGTTTCTAAGATAACAAACTCAGTTATGCATGTTAGGTTAAACCATGATCATCATCTTAAGCATATTAAACTACTCGTGACACCTACATCACATTATCAACATTAGATCATGCAAGATGTCGACATTAGTTTCAAAATCCTAAAACAACATATATAAAATTACTAATATGGAATCGTCCATTATTCATCATTATCAAGGATTTACTCATTATACATAGCCAGATCAGGTGTTAGGCTAACATGAATGAATCTATTCAATTAAGCATTAGATTAATGCAAATCTAGGTTTTCCCTTTTCATTAAAACATCAAGACATGTATGGTACCTACTTTTAGAACAGGAAGCATATTAAGACTCTATACTATTTTATTTGGATTCCTCTCATTCGCTTGATCAATTTTCATAGATCATATGTCCCCATCAGAGTTACCATTAATTTTCTATAATTACTTCAAGTTTATTTGATTCTGACCAATCGTTAGTCGCCACATCAGCATCTAATACCCCTTCTAACTTAATTCGTAAACTGGTTAAGTTTATAATGAAAAGACCCCACTGTCCCTCCCACAGAGACTCGGTCTATAGCATGCCTAGGGGAAAAACCATCTCAAGCGTGATGCCTTCTCCTTCCTCACGGAAGGGCACCGTCCGTGAACCTAGAAGGGTTGGTGGGGGCTTGGGTCCCTTCTCCCAGCCGTCGAGGAACCAAAGTAGGTTCCTACTACTTCTGACCATTCACCATGCACACGAGGGTAGCAATGGCTTCATCGGTGGTGCGTGAGTGACAGCAGAATAGCCGCACCACATTTGCAGGTGTAACAGTTAACAAAATTGGAAGGAGAAGCGAGAAGGTATACCTAGATGTTGCCATAAGGACGAAAGAGTATCCAGGAGTCCTCGACGGATGTCCTCACCATACAATGGACCTCACATCTTCATTCTGGAACTTAGGCTCTTTCAAAAACCCGTCAAGTGTTGGTTTGATGATAGCTACGCTTCAGAGGACCATCGCTTGGGATGCACGCCTCCTCCTGGTCCAGCCATGGTCTTTCTATGGAGACAAGATCTCCTAGGGGACAATGTACCCATTGACGAGGATGGACCCTAAGGTTTCCACTAAAGGAGAAAGGGAGAGGTTAGGAAGGAGGGATATATGCCACATGTGAGATGGGGGTTTGAGGCTCCATCAGTCTCTATATATACGTACCTTGGAAGGACCCCAACGTTCGTCAAGAAGACATCAAGGAAGGGGTTGAGCTCTTGGTTTCCTTTCCCTCATATCTACGATTGAGAGTCCACGTCGGTCATGACTTACTAATGGAAAGGTATTAAACATAAAAAAATACACCTTTGCACAACCCCTCTTTCCTTTATTTTTCTTTTAAGCATTAAAAGATGTCCTTTTCTATTCATGATTGTCTCCAATTACACGAATAGGGAGAAGCCAAGACATCTCTATATTTCTCTTAGCTGTCTCTTACTTTTCTATAAAACCATGTTTCCTATTTCCTTTAGAAAACTTACATATTATTCCATTATTTGACTTCCAAAGAAAAGGCTGGGTAATCCTTTAAGCAATTATCTAGGCCAAATATTATCTTGGATTATCCTAGAAATCCTCTCATATATTTATCATTATCTCAAATTTCCTTCTTAATATTGCATTATTTGATTTCTTATTTTTCTTTTAATCATGTTGAACTCATTAATATATTATGATCCACAAAATCACATGCAAAAAGGAAATATTGCAAAGGGAATCCATTCAATACATATAATTCACACCATTTCCATAATCATACATTTATTAGGGAAATTGTGTTTCCACCATATGATCCCAAAGATTGGGGTTGTAACATCCTTCCCCTCTTATATGAATTTTTCCCTCAAAATTCCACCATACATACAAACAAACATGATAAGACTTATCCATGTTCATCATCGTTCCCATGTGGCTTCATCCTCTCCATGGCACTTCCAAAGAACCTTTATCGTCTTATATTCTTACATCTGAGTTCTCTCGCACCTTGGTATCACATACCCTCGTAGGTGACTCAGGATATTTCAACATCCCTAGAGGCTCAACAGGTTCATGGCTCAGCACATGGTTTGGGTACAACACATAGTGATCTAGACCGGACTCATGGAAAACATCATACATCATATTTTCCTAAGGGGTAGGCTAAACATAAGCATCTCCACCACTCCAACTCAAATGGATCCATGTATCAGGGACTCAGATTTAGCTATATCTCAGAGGGGTATGGTTTTCATAACACATGTCCTCCCACAATGAACTGCATGTCAGTCTGCTTCGCATCAGCTCACGACTCATGTTGCCCCTAGGCTTTCTCAGCCATTGCATGATCAAAGTGACTTCATCTACACACACTGTGGTCTCTCTAACCTTCACAAGCTATTTTTACCGACATCATCCTAATAAAGAGGTGACCAACATGGCCTCCCTTACAGAGCTTCTTTCATCCCGATACTGGCTATGGTGGCTATCATCACAAACAAACTCTCATAGGACAGAAATGGCCCCATGTGTCACCCTGAATGAGCACACACACTCTCATCAGACCCTCTAGTCTGGATCATACTAACTATCAGTTAGGGGTGATAAGATGTGCTAAACTTCAAACTGGTATAAAGTTCTTCATGTACCCACTCCCACCACATGGAAGTGAACATGAGGTCATGTTCCAGATATTGAACTCGATCGTGGTGTAGTTGAACTATCTCTCTCATGCATAGTTCAACAAGTTCTATCACCCTGACAGTGCTCTCTCTTAGGCAAGGGATTATGTCATCTTGGTAAGGCAATCTGCCATAACCCATATTGCATCTTGACCTCTCTAGGTCCAGGGAGATCCACCACAACATCTATGGTGATCTACTTCCTTCCCCTCTCGGGGACTCCTCATTCTCTATAGCAAATCTATGGGTTACTGGTGTTCGGTCTTCACCTCCTGGCATGCATGGCGACAAACAACATGCACCCGATATACATCTTCATCTTTGGTATGCTAAGTACTACTACAACCTTTTACTATCTTAGTAGTACCAGGTTGTATGGCAAACTTAAAATTATGATCTCTTGCATGTCATGATTCCTCAAGGTTGACTCCTCAAAAACCCTAAAACACTCTAGTAGCGGGTTTTACCACCTTATTTTCTCGAGAGGTGTACCTGAGGTGCTTACAACCATACTTCTATCTCATCAAGCTCTAGGCTGGATAACCAAACAATCCCTACTCAACCAATGGGTCGGGTTGTATATTGGTGTTAGCCAAGCATGTAACAGAAACTTAAGGTTCACCCAACCACCTCTTCTAGCCTCTCTACAAGCTAAACTAGACAGCTACGTCTCGACAAAGAGCATCCATTACCACCTTACATCCTTATGTGCTAGGTAATGGTGAAGACATAAACCTTCATATACTCCACTTATCATCCTCATCTCGGATTTACGTCTAATTGAGACAAGAAAACTTCAGGCTCATCATTTTGGTTATCAAACTCAAACTTATATAACTCATAAATTCCATACTACTCTTGATAAGAACGTCCTCATATGATGACTACCTTAGTTCTCTTCATTTTTATAAACCATCCATACCATGTACTCTCCAAAAAGGTATGATACTTTCTCTATCCTCAAACATAATGGAAACGTTTCAACTCACATCACCTTCATCCTTAGTGTATGACATGCATTTTTCCCTATCTCTCACACCCATAAAGAGAGGAAATAAGCATTTGGATGCAGTCCAAATACAGAGTTCATCCTATTCCAATAGTAGAGATGGTGCATCAGAAATCACCAATACACTTTCCATTTAAGTTGAAACGTGCATCACATGTCTCCATATCATGAACATCTTGATTTTAGGTTTACACCCATGGAAAATTGTTCCCAAACACTCTTGGGTCGTCACAAAATCCTTAGTCATTTCCTCTAGGTCTGTAGGGTGTTGGTACTTTTGGGGTCATCCCTCTTCCCTTATGCAACCAAGGAGTACCCACCTCATTTGCCCATTGGATCCCATGAACTCCTGAAGGTGATCAATCTCCTATCCCATGGTCCTCTGACAAAGATAGCTATTACCACCCAACCCTTTGGTCTTGTACAACTAGGAATCAGACCACTCCTACTCCCGTCGGTCTTATCCCTACCTGACCCTAGTATCAACTTAGGATTCTATCATGGTACATCTCAACTTGAATCCTTACCCAAAACTCCATCATCTATGGTGGCACTCGTGGTCAAACTTACATCCTATCATAGGGATCATGACAACTTACCTTCCTTGGTCCGACCCCATACAGGTTACCTCCATGGCAACATATCCTCATGCCCCTTAGAGATGGTTACACATGGGTCTATAGAGTCATGCTCATACTATGTGCTCTCCACTTAGCTCATCCAGCTACTATGGGAGGCCACTTTAGGTTACTTCAAACCTAAACAAAGTCGGTACTCCACCGCACAAAAGGGTCCCTTCCCAGGATTGGACAAAACTATCTCTTGATACTAACAAAGGTCACAAACGTCCTTATTTCTAGGGTTTACATCATCATGTGCATGATTATCCCTATCAAGCCACTAAGGCACGTAGATAGCAAGAAAACCACCTACGACACCATGCTAGGTTTCCTTTGTATGTCATACTAGTTCCTATTCCTCAACATTAGACCAATATCATACATGCATATGTCACCAACCAATGTGTGAGGGGTTCATCAAACATATAACTTAGTCAAGGGGTTTCTTTTTCCTCTAAACCTGAGGTTGCCATGCTCCTATTTGTAGGAACTCAATAATCTTTGTGAGCAATAGGTGCACCATGTATTACTACTTTCCCTCTTAGGTCTAGGAACCCTAGGTTCACTTCTTATGCATCAGCTGTCTAGCCATGAACCAAACATGCACAAGGTAGGGCATACACTTGCCACCATTCTTCCACGTGAACAATGCCTTAGAGTCCTACAAAAGGACATCCAACTCAGTGTGAGACCCCATAACCTATTACTATACTTCTTCAGGGTCTAAGGAACTCTCCTTCTTACACCTATAAGGTAAGGTAGGCACCTACAACTCCTGTACATCAACTCAAGAAGCCTCTTCCCTTTTCTAGGGTTTTGTTCCTCTAAAGACAACCAAGATACCACAATCCTCCATGCATCATGCACGAGGTGGCCACTACCATCCACTTGGGTCATCCATTCTTGGTCATAACATACCCACCTTCTCATGGTCCCTCATGTCTCGGAGTCTAAGCTTCCAACCTTCTTGCTTGGATCTTGCTCTCTCTCTAGAGCTAACCCTACAACCAACCTTACCACCGGATGTTCTCTCTCTAAGAAGGTGGACCAAGGTCTTAAGGATACATGCATACACCAACATGGGTGAAACGTATGATCCAAACCTATGTTCGATCAACATTATCCGAAGCTCTACATGTTCATCTCCTAACCTATTGGGCATCACCCTTCTGATCTAAGTCTCATCCTACTGCCAACACTGCTGACGTTCTCTCCTACATAGATGCATGCTCTTCTATGCTCATATATTCCTATAAGGGTCTCTATATGTCACCACTAGCCTCTACAATGAAGGAGATATCCTTCACCCAAACAGGAACGACCACTCATGGTCGGGTCGTTAAAAGGCACCAGGTCAAACATCCTCACATAGCTCATGCTTCTCATGGGTACTCAAAAACCTTTACGTAAAGCATGTATGTCAAACCCACGTGCTTGAAGGTATACAAGACTACAATATTCAACTCATCATGTCATCTCTTCCTCAAACTCCACTTAGGGTTAGAGTTAGCATCGTCCTCAGAGGATGCATCAGGTCTCTACCTCTTCTGAGAGGCCTCTGCCTCCAAGGCTAACTCTCTCCTCATCCTCCAACAATAAGGTCTAACCTCAAAGCTCTCTTGAGGGTATGACAACACATGCCATGCAACCTAAGCATATAACTGATCTTTAGTTTACGCTTAAACTATTAATACTTATGTCCATGACATCTTATTTACATGCTTTTTATTATTTTGGTTAAGGATTCCTTAATCCTTATCATACTTACCCTGACTTCAAGAGGGTGGGGAAGAGAGAGAGAAACCCTAAACCTCAGAACCTTAATTAAATTAGGGTTGAGAAGGGACGAAATAGATGAGAGAGTCCTAAAGGTATCTTATTTCGAGTCAAGACCTCAAACTTTGGCCAGGCACTCACAGCGCATTTGGGAGTCCTCGTGACTGACTAGGGGGCAGAGGAAAATATTGCTAGCCCCCAGACCGTGATCCTTTTCTAGACACCTCTGTCATCGGAAAATTCTCTAATAACTCCCTTGATCCTACAGAGTTTGTAAAATTTAATAATTATTAAGGATTAAATTAGAAACCATGTGCTCTGATACCAAATGTAATGACCCTACCTCTCTGTAACCCCCAATCAAGGTAGACCAAAAGGTCAGAGATGCTATCCCAATAATTCAGGATCTAAGGTTTGACATTTAATTAAAAATAATTATCAAATTCTACTATTTCTAAACTAAAAAGCTGGAGTAAATATAAATCTTTTTGCATACCTTGAAAAATCGGATTTAGACTTCTATCCATCGATCAAGTCTATCTAACTAATCCTCCTTGAACATATTAATTGTATCTTCACAATCTTTCAATTTACTGTTTGCCCTTTTTCAGAAATGTGCCTAAAATGGCAGCAAACAAAATGTCTGTCAGTATATTTCTATACTAGTATGTGGGGAACAATCACAATTTCACAAATAGTTTCTAACAACCTAATTATCACAAATAATTGATTATCAATCCAAATTACACTTTCAATGTGACTTCTCAACCGATTTTTCCCTAAACACTGGAATACCCTCTCTTAGGGTTTTGTCCTTGCAAGACACATAAGGCCACCTTCTCCATCCTGAGCTTGGTTCCTGGGGTCACCTCTCAAGGTGCCCAATGGTCTTCCCTCCAGGGCTTGACCAAATCAGACCTTCCCTCTGGGGCTTGATCTTGCAACATACATCAGGATGGCATGTAGGTTTGAGAATACACATACACAATTAATTGTGATACTCATAGGAACTTTATAGGATTGTAGAATTGAACATCCAATAGTTTAGGTTGCAATCACTTGATAAAAACATCCATGAAATACCATGAAACTAAAGGTGATTATTCATAAGTAACCACATACCTTATGGCATCACAGAAACCATGTAGAACATCATATACTTTAAGAATGTTTCCAAAATTTCAAGCAACAAAGCATGTAATAAACAAGTCTCTGAAACAAAGCATACTACTTATGTGTCACCATGTATTTATATTACATTACTCAGATCTAGATGCGCTCCTAAACTAGGGTGTAGGGTTATCTCATTCTTGGACTATAAGTTAGGATTACAACTGCTAATCTGATTGTATTATGGTTTCTAAGATTACAAACTCAGTTATGCATGTTAGGTTAAACCCTGATCATCATCTTAAGCATATTAAACTACTCTTGACACCTAAATCACATTATCAACATTAGATCATAACAAGATGTCGACATTAGTTTTGGAACCCTAAAATAGCATATATAAGATTACTAATATGGAATCGTCCATTATTCATCATTATCAAAGATTTACTCATTATACATAGCCAGATCAGGTGTTAGCCTAACATGAATGAATCTATTCAATTAAGCATCAAATTAAGGCAAATCTAGGTTTTCCCTTTTCATTAAAACATTAGGAAATGTATTGTACCTACTTTTAGAATAGGAAGCATATTTGGACTCAAAAACTATTTTATTTGGATTCCTCTCATTCTCCAAATCAATTTTCATATATCATATGCCCCCATCAGAGTTACCATTAATTTTCTATAATTACTTCAAGGTTATTTTTTTCTAACCAATCATTAGTCACCACATCAACATCTAATGCACCTTCTAACTTAATTCGTGAATTGGTTTAGTTTATAATGAAAAGACCCCACAACCCCTCCCATGGAGACTCGTGCTATAGCTTTCCCGGTGGCAAAACCGTCTAAAGCAATGCACCTTCTCCTTCCTCATAGAAGGGCACCTATTGCGATCCTAGAAGGGTCGGCGGGGGCTCAGGTCCTTTCTCCCAGCCATCGAGGAACCAAAGTAGGTTCATACTACTTCCGACCATCCACCACACACATGAGGGTAGCTCTAGATTTGCCAGAGGCATGTGAGTGACAGTAGAATAGCCGCACCACGTTTGTAGGTGTAAGGGTTAATAGAACTGGAAGGAGAATCGAGAAGGTATACCTGGATGTTGCAGTAAGGACGGAGGAGTATCCAGGAGTCCTCGAAGGATCTCCTCACCATACACTAGACCACACAGCTTCATTCTAGAACTCAAGCTCTTTCGAAAACCAGTCAGGTGTTGGTTCGATGTTAGACGTGCTTCAGAGGACCATCGCTTGGGATGCACACCTCCTCCTGGTCCAACCATGGTCTTTCCATGGAGACAAGATCTACCGATGAGGTTACAACATTTTGTCAAAAAGTTATCAATGTAACTCAATATCTACCAATTAATTTTTGGTAGTACCAACAACTTGATAGGTGGCCACAAGTTTAGAGGATTCGGTAGTACTGAACCCCGTCTGTAGTACTGATGGGTCTGGGATCATGCGGATCTGAAGGCTGCATTTAATCCAATGGCTGAGGTTCTAACTCACCCTAAATCATGCCTATGACCAAGGGGAGTTACAGCTAGACCTAATTATATCATTTTTTTCATTATACAACAAGGGAGAGAAAGGAGAGGAGATAGCAAAGAAGAAGGAGGCTAACTGAACGATCTCGACACTTCTAGCATAAAGTATTGTAGCCGGAAGGTAGCAAATCAGCGTGTGTGCGGGAAGGGAGCGTTTGAACCATCTACTTTAGGGGTTCTCCATGTTCTCCATTTTTTCATCTCTCCTTTGATGTTTTATCTTTGTAAACCATGACAGGATAATCCCCACATTCCTTAGGACCAGGGAGTAGCCCATTTATACATTGTATTTGACTCTTATGCATTAATTCATCAATTTCTCTTAATTTTTGGATTAATTTGTATGTGAATCAATGAACTATTTGTGCTTGATCACCGTAGATAGTACTTGGACTATTAATTTCTTTGAAAAAGGGAAATTAACAGTCAGAACATCAGAAAAATACATGTTTCTTAAAGCCCTTTGGGAAAGGTGTTTTAACAACGTGAGGAGATACCCATGAAATTTGATAAGGCACCTATCTTATCACACAACCGATATGAGAGTGGGGTTGGTATTAGGTTAGGTAAGTAGGTAATTATCACTACGAGCTTCTAATCTAGGGATAGGAGATATTTCTATTAATATATTAAGATTAAAGTATAATGTTAACTATTGTGAAACCAATATCCTAAGGAATTTACTAAGATTGAGAACAACAACCAATAATTTATATATATATTCTATTTTAGATAAGTTACCAAATCATTCAAGTTTCTTCAGGATAAGTTGATTGTACTACAATTAATACTAGTTTCTGAAGTAATGTTTCCCTATGTTTGACATTTGAGCCTTGTTGACCTATATTACTACGATAGCATATACTTGTATTTTGAGCATATAGAATATACCTATCAAGTTTTCGGCACTGTTGTTGGGGAAACGATAAATTCAGCACTACGAGTGTTATAGTGGGCCATTCTAGACCAACCTTTTATTTTATTTTTATTTTATTCATTCAAAGTTGAATTTGAATATTTTACTATTTCTACCATTAGTACCATGTTCTCATATCCATTTTTACCATTTTTAGGTTCTACTGCATGGTGCATACCCGATCCCATGACTATAGAGAGTCATCCTCACCATGCCTAGGTCAAGCAAAATTCCTTCACAGAGAACGGGAGTACGGAAGATCAGTGGATAGATTTAATCAAACTCCACCACCTACACCCCGCTTGAAGGACATGAGCCACCTGAGGAACCTGAGCCAGCAAAAATGGGTGACTAAGCAGAAGAACAGACAATCTGGGAAAGGATCAAGGCACCATCTTCAACTTCTCAAAAAGGGCCAATTAAGAGACAAGCCATCAATGTCAGGAGCTATAAGATCGATCCAGGTTTGGTGTCATTCAAATCACAGACTTTCATTAGCCACAACACTGAGGACCCTATGATGCACATAAGCAATTTTGTCAAAAGCTGAGATATGATCAAGATAGATAGGGTGTCAGCAATTGCAATATACATGAAGCTATTCCCATCATCTTTGGTAGACAATGCTAAGTCATGGTTTCATATCCTTGATAATGAGTGCATTGAGACATGAGAGCAAATGATTGATGCTTTCTTTGTGTGGTACTTTCCACCACAAAAGATAAATGACCTGGTAAAGAAGATCCACAATTTTAGACAACAAGATGACGAGTCATATTCTGAGGCATGGGAGAGATTCCAAAACATGTTACGAAAGGTCCCCCACCATGGCATTGATTTGTTAGGTCAGGCGAAGATTTTCTACTATGGTCTGCATAAGGGAGAAAGGACTACGCTTGATAGCACAGGAGAAGGTGTCTTCCTCAACAAAAAGCCAGCCCGCTGTCATGAAATCTTGAAGAACATGTCCAAGAACCAGACATGAGGAGATGAGAAAGATCACCTGACAACCCTTAAAAGTGTTGGGGAGTAAAAGGTCATTTCATCACTAAACAAGAAGTTGGACTTAATTTGCTAAAAAGTTGTGTCTGAAAGATGACAATTCTTCAAAAGGGGAAGATGGGGAGTGCAAGTTTGCACGACAGAAACAATAGTATAGGAATAATGACTAATCTTGGAGGAAGGATCCTAAATTCTCCTGGAAGGATCCTAATAATTATCAGCAAGACCCATCTCAGGCATAGCAGAATAAGCCAAAATAGGTTGGTGGTCAACAATAGGATAAGGCTCCCAATAAGATAGATTGCATTGAAGAGATGCTCGGAAAGCTACCAAGTCAAAATAAAGTGATTATTAGCTAGAATCAAGGTAACCTCAAAACCAAGGGGTGAAGATCCACAATATTGAAACATAGATTTCTCAAATAGTATTCGAAGTGTCTTCCTTGATGAAGCCAAGTCAGCAGGGTTTCCCATACAACACCAATGTCCCTTCTAGAAATCAATAGGTCAAGGTAGTTTTACTCTACAGTGGAATAAAATTGTTGAATGATACACCATCTAGTTCAGATGCAAGAGGAACTACAAGTACCAAAGATGAGGCAGTGACAATGGAATCAGATATTGTGGTAGAGGAAAAGACAGTTGAGGAAGAGGTTGATGATATAGAGGAAACAAGGGAAAAGGCTTATATTCCACCTCATCAAAGGAAAGTGGTAAATTCAGTTTCCTTTCCAAATAATTTGAAAGCAACAATGGATGTTCAACAATTTCATACATTTTTAGACAACTTCAAAAAATTGCATGTCAATATCCCTTTGATTGATGCAATTGAGTAAATCCCTTCTGATGGAAAATTTATAAAAGATATGATCAACAAGAAAAGGAGGATAGATGATTCTAAGGTAGTATTTCTAAAAGGGTAACTCAATGCATTCATTTTGGGTACTTTGCCACCAAAAAGAAAGGATCCGAGTTGTTTCAATATATCTAGTTTTATTGGGAGAACAAAGTTTGGAGAAGCCTTATGTAATTCAGGGGCTAGAATCAACCTTGAGACCTTGACCACTTTCAGAAAGTTAGGTCTACAGGAGTCCAGAAAGAGTAATACGACTATTCAGTCTGGCGAACAATTGTTTGGAGAGGCCTTATGGTATTTGCGAGATGTTCTTGTCAAGGTGGACATGTTTGTGTTTCCAGTAGATTTTGTTGTCATGGAGATGTAGGATGGGCAAGGTAACGAGCTATTATTGTGGAGACCATTCCATGACATGGTTGACATGACTCTAGAAATGGGTAGAGGAAGACTGAATTTGGGCAACATGCAATAGCAATTCAAAATCTTAATGCTCGAGCCTACATAGACTGCAAAATCCAAAGCATAATGTCAAATGCTGCAACAGGTTCAAGAAAATGTGTCACTATTTTTGGGGAAGCTATTTCTTGAGATGACATGTGATGGAGTGGACTTTTGGAATCCTTAAATATCCAATAACATATTATAATTCATATCTTGAGTTATAATGAGAGTTCCCAGTGTTTTGATAAAGTTTGAGTGTTAATTGAGGTTGATATAATGACTAATGTCCCTAAGTTCATGCCTTTTTGGAGTATTTAATTGAATGAGTATATAGTTGAGTTTTGTCCCCATTTTGAGTAGAATGTAGATAAAGAGGTAGGGAAGCTATGGTTAAAATTTTGTGGTGATTGGATGTTCTAAGAGGAAGTTATTACGGTTTGAAATTTGAGAAATAATGTGCATATTTGATGATTCATAGACCTATGTTTGTGATTTTGTATCAGTGTCACGCCCCTTAGTTGAGCCAGGCTATGTGGCCGAATCCTAGCCCTTTAGTCTTCTCGATCCAGTGGTTGTCAGCCTAGAGGAGTGAGCCGCGGACCTGGTCTCATGGGTGACATGTCACAACCGTTGGATGCAGATTCGACAGTAGTCAGATCATCTCCAAGCTCCGGATCTTGAGGAGTCATGGAGCAGTGAGGCGTGCAAGCACCCACGCCACCACGATCTTCGAACTTGCATTGAACAGAAGAGGTGACCAAATAGTTAGTCTCGACCCATCATAAGGAGCAACCTGACCCCTTAGCTGTGGCCATTACTTCTCGGTGCAGATAGAGAGGGCCCTCCTTACCCACCGACTCTCCATTGCAACCTACAGGTAGTGGCCAGGAGTAGAATATGGAGCTAGAGTGGGGATCAGAGGGAGATAAGAAGGAGGAAATGAAGCATGAGTTTAGGGGAGTCCAACCCTGCCATTTCAGTGGACTCATGAGGTGGCGATGGTAGTCGACCAACCCCAGTTGGTCGCAGGTAGAGGTGAAGCTAGGGGACAATTGCAGAGTGCTTCTCACCATGAACGTTGGCTGCAGGTGAGTTCGTGGAGGCCTAGGGAAGCTTTTTGAAGCTTCAGATCGACGTGAAGATGAGCAGAGGCAAGTCGCCTCTTCATGCTCTGTCACGGCTGAACCAGTACAGTGGCGCCCTAGTGGAGAAGGAGCTCCACAGCCGACGACTCAGAGACGAGTAGTCCTGGAGGTGCAGAAGAAGCTGTCGAAGTTGTGGTGCTATTTCCACTTCATGGGGAGGAAGAGATCGACGTCGCTTGCTCGCCGGAGCCAAGCCGTCTGGCGGCACCCACGTGAAGCAGAGGAGACATGCGAGTTCCCGAGATCGATATCGCATGAGAGAAGGAAAGAAAGGGAGGACCGTGTCTGCAGCCTTGAACCGGGTTTAAGATCCTCTGAACCGGCCGACAAATCCAGTGCAAGCTAGGAGGAGCCATGTCCCCACCGTGCCACGTGTCGGCCTATGATTGATTGAAAAAGGTAAATAATTAGAAAATGCTTATATCTTCCATAATTCATGGAAATTATCCCACTTATCAGAAAAGTACAAATAAGGTACTGAAATTCTCAGAAACATGAGTAGAACACAATGAGTGCATAATATCAGGCTTTTGATGAACTAGTATTAGTGATATTATGTAAGATGTGTAATGCTTGTTTAATGGATAATAAATATCAAACGTTGGCCTAAAATTATGAGAATATGTCACTAAGTCTATAATCATATTTATAATGTATCTGAGGTTAGTGATTATGATGTTGATGCACGAAATCATGTAATTTGCTCCATATGGCTGATTAGGGATAATAACCCAAATTAATATGTGTACAAAATACATTAATGATCAATAACTGATGAAATTCACAGAGCACCTTTATATTAGTAATTGGAAGCTAATATGTAAATATGATATCAGTTTTATACATGAAATCCATGTTATATGAAGATGACCCTTAATACATGGGTTGTAACCCTAATTTGAATAATGTATATAAACTAGGGTTAATATGCGCACAAAAAGGATATGGAACCTAATATTCAGATAATGAACCATAATCTAAAAAATGACATTCATAAGATATTCTAAGACTAGAATGCAAGTAATGATGCACACATCCTAATGAACTAAGCAAACCCAAATGAACACGATTAGGGTTAAGACGAGATGCAAGATGATGTGAACCTGATGATAGTATGTGATCTTGTCTTAATCAGGGGTTGACCAAGATTTAGATGACATCAAGAATATGGTTTATAATGTCTCTTTTCATGGTACACCATTACCTCTTACTCGACATATTATACAATATGCTTGCGTTATATGATAGTACAAACGTGGCATATGGTATTGATTGAAATGATTGTTCTTGTATGCTATGTTTCTTGATTTTTCCATACTTATTTCTATGAACACATGACACATAATATATCTATTCCATTATATCCAAGCACTTCAACTCTTTGGTAGTAAAGTGATGGAAAATAAGTACTTCAACTCTTTGGTAGTAAAGTACTTGGAAGTGATCCAACTCTTTGGTAGTAGATCACATTGTGAAATGATCCAACTCTTTGGTAGTAGATCATAAAGGCCTTAATGCATTCAACTCTCATGTATTAAATGCATGGATGATATAATGAAAAATATGCCTAAAAGACATGTGTTCTCTTTTGTTCATAAACATTCTTGTTCAAGTATGCTTTTCTCATATTCTTCTGCTACTGCCAAGTATTAGTTTTATCTTATTACCAAGATAGGATGAGAGGTATAAAAAAGACATGTAGGCATACTCAGTACAATATTCTTGAATATTGTGCTGACGTGTACCATATGTAATCTTTTGTTTAGGTTGTGGTTATGCTCTTGAAGATCCAGGATAGTTGAGAGTTGTGTGGCGAGCTGATGTACAGGTGGACCTACTATTTTAAGATCCTATATTTTAGTGGTAGTACATGTATATGTAAACGTTTGTTGTTCAATATGTAATATCAAATGTTGTAAAAATTCATGTTGTAATTATATGTTGAATGGTGAACATATGTTGTATGGTTTGTTTATTGTTCATGTGCATGTGCTATTGTTGTTTCCTTCTGACTCCCTTTGATTTTCTTCTTCTTAGCCTTGTGTGGGATGTTTAAATTGGGATTCTCACTGTGTATGTGATCTTGTTTTAATCAGGGGTTGACCAAGATTTTGATGACATCATTTTATGGTTTCTAATGTTTCTTTTCAAGGTACGCCATTACCTCTTACTTGGCTTATTATACAATATGCTTGCGTTATATGGTAGTACAAACTTAGCCTACGATATTGATTGAAATGATTGTTCTTGTATGCTATGTTTCTTATTTTTTCCATACTTATTGCTATGATCACATGACACATAATATATTTGTTCCATTATATCCAAGCACTTCAACTCTTTGGTAGTAAAGTGTTCAAAAAAAAGTACTTCAACTCTTTGGTAGTAAAGTACTCAGAAGTGATCCAACTCTTTGGTAGTAGATCACATTGTGAAATGATCCAACTCTTTGGTAGTAGATCATAAAGGCCTTAATGCATTCAACTCTCAGGTAGTAAATGCATGGATGATATAATGAAATTTTTTCCTAAAAGACATGTGTTCTCTTTTGTTAATAAACATTCTTGTTCAAGTATGCTTTTCTGATATTCTTCTATTACTTCCAAGTATTAGTTTTATCTTATTACCAAGATATGACGAGAGGTATATACAAGACATGTAGGGATACTCAGTACAATATTCTTGAATATTGTGCTGATGTGTACCACATGTAATCTTTTGTTTAGGTTGTGGTTATGCTCTTGAAGATCCAGGATAGTTGACAGTTGTGTGGCGAGCTGATGTACAGGTGGACCTATTGTCTTGAGATCCTGTAGTTTAGTGGTAGTACATGTATATGTAAAAGTTTGATGTTCAATATGTAATATCAAATGTTGTAACCATTAATGTTGTCATTATATGTTGAATGGTGAACATATGTTGTATGGTTTTTTTATTGTTAATGTGTGTGTGCTACTGTTGTTTCCTTCTGACTCCCTTTGATTTTCTTCTTCTTAGCCTTGTGTGGGATGTTTAAATTGGGATTCTCACTGAGGCAGGGGTTTCAATTTGGACGTCACACACTAGATTAAGTTTTAGAAAATTCGGGGACTTCACAGGTGGTATCAGCTCATGAACAATAGCAAAGCCTGACATTTTCTCATTATGCAACTCAAAACCAAAGAACCTTAAATTTGATAATCTTTAGGGTCAGATTAGTCATCCTTTAGAGACTAGATCTGACCTAGCCTCTAGGTTAGGACGTAGATGTCGGAGAACTAAGTCTAGACTGGTGCTTATTGTATAGCAAGTCCTTAGATGTCATTCATTCCTTATAGTGTAGCGGTATGGGATGTTGCACTATTTGGAAATGATGTACATCAAGGGAAGAGAAACCATAGACATATGGCACTAATTGTCTAGAGTAGTTACATCAATCTACACCATGTTCTCACCCTTGTCACTAGATTTCATGGCACTTTACTCTCTACTATGTGTGGGACAGTCATTTTGTGGATTTGTTTTTGAATTCTAATCGAATCGAACCTTAATAGTTTTCTCTGATGCTTGTTTTCTTAGAGAAAAACTATATAATATTTTGTTATATATGTAAGTATTACAAAAATGTGTCCCGAGACATTTACAAGTAGGAGGTGGTCATGTAACCTAGGTGAAAGTGAATGACATCAGTCTAGAAGAGAGAGTAGTTCTAGATTAGATGTCTAGAGCCTTGTTGGAATATGTGATAGATGGAATATATGAAATAAGTTTTGATGATGTGATGTAAGTCTTATGTAGATGATATAAGATGGTTTATGATGATCAATGATGTCTTTCAGGATTAAGGTTCAGTTTTTAGGATTTGAGATAAGTTTTGATGATGCAAGTATATGTTCTTTTATGAGGTAAGATGTGTTAAGTTAAGACATGTTATGAGTCAGCATGAGACTCAAGCTCTTTTATAAAGGAGGACCTCTAGTGTTAGGACCAGTTGTAGGGTTAACTCCAGAGAGAGTGAGACCCAAGGGAAGAAGGTCAGAGAACCTAAGCTCCAAGATATGAGAATTATGAAAAATATGTGGTATGATATGTCTTGAACTAGAATACTCCTGAGTGAATGAGTTGAGTTGCCTTATGCATGATTCCTATAGTCTCACTGAACCCTAGATGTCCTTGGGTGGACCAAACCCTAGAGTCAGAGAGAGGCTAGTTATGTATGCATATGTGAACATGATTATGAGAACTTGGCATCTGGGTGAGGGAGAAAGCCCAAGACCCTGGAAGAGGTAGTTATGTTAGTTTCTATGAAGCCTCATGCTCGGGTTGGTGGTTTCCCACATAGGAATCTTGTGGTGTATATAAGAGAGTTTCAGGAAAGTATGTCTCATGGGTAGAGATCTGTGATGAGAATGCCATATCATGCTTTGGTTTGTGCTTATGTGGCTAGAGCTTGTAAGGCTATCTCTAGTGCCAATGAGGTATACTTGAGAACCCTAGACTGAGAGGGAAGATATAGTTTGTACCTATGAGATACTCATAGAGTTGAGTTAGCTTAGAGAGACTAAGCATGGTACTACCCTCATGATATGAGTTAGGAGAACCTTAATTGGATTATATAAAGTTTTGCTATATGTTTGACAAGCCACTTATATAAGTTTGTTTAGCACAATCATGATATATAATATGTAAGGATGTGATCTAATCTTGAGATATGGATATGAGATGATGGAAATATAGAAATGGTATAATAGATATCAAGGCATAAATGATTAACCATGTACATGAATAATGATGATAATTTGATAGTGTTGGTTAATCTTGTGATGAATTCATTAATAAATGTTGCAATTTATTATGAGTAATGAAATAAGATCATGTGAATGAAATATGTTACATGATGTGTTAATCTTAGTACTTAATAAAGAAAAAAAATATAGTTTGACAGCTAGCACAACATAATGATTCGGACACCTTGATGTGATCTAGTTGGATAAAGTGGGTTAATTATAGTTAATTCCCTCCTAAAAGGCATATGTTAATGTTGAACATGTTCTAACAGTTATCTCAATAAAATGTTGATGACACCTTGATATTATGGACTAACCTTAGTTAATTCCTTTAGAACATGGTAATCTGATGTGGGAACCCTAATGCATGGGTAAAGATAAGGATGCAACCCTAACATATGAGATATGTCATGACATAACCAAAGTTTCTAAACCCTTGTTTCAATCTTTTATGAAGGGGGGTTTCACCTTAGATTTAAAAACCTCATAATAGTGGTTTAGATATGAGTAAGGGGCTTTGTTTTTGGATATGTTGCACCTAAAGTGGTGCCCTACATGGATGATGTTTTACCTTAGAGTATGAGGATGGCTTAATTTTGAGGACAAAATTTCTTTTAAGACGTATATGATGTGAAAGAATGGTTTTTGGTTTAATTTCTAGGACACAATTTCTTTTAAGGTATGTAGGATGTGATGGAGTGGACTTTTGGAATCCTTAAATCTCCAATAACATACTATAATTCATATCTTGAGTTATAATGAGAGTTCCAAGTGTTTTGGTAAAGTTTGAGGGTTAATTGAGGTTGATATAATGATTAATGTCCCTAAGTTCATGCCTTTTTGTAGTATTTAATTAAATGAGTATATAGACGAGTTTTGTCCCCATTTTGAGTGGATTGTAGATCAGAAGGTGGGGAAGTTATGGTTAAAATTTGGTGGTAATTAGATGTTCCTAGAGGAAGTTATTAAGGTTTGAAATTTGAGAAATAATGTGCATATTTGATGATTCATAGACCTAAGTTTGTGATTTTGTATCAGTATCACGCCCCTTAGTTGAGCCAGGCTATGTGGCTGAATCTTGGCTCTTTAGTCTTCTCGATCCAGTGGCTGCCAGCCTGGAGGAGTGAGCCACGGACTTGGTCTCGTGGGTGACCTATCACAGCCGTTGGATCCAGATTCGACGGTAGTCAGATCATCTCCAAGCTCCGGATATTGAGGAGTTATGGAGAGGTGAGGCGTGCAAGCACCCATGCCACCACGATCTTCGAACTTGCATTGAACAGAAGAGGTGACCGAACAATTAGTCTTGACTCATCTTAAGGAGCAACCTGACCCCTTAGCTGTGGCCATTGGTTCTCAGTGTTGATAGAGAGAACCCTCCTTACCCACCGACTCTCCATTGCAACCTACAGGTAGTGGCCGGGACTAGAATATGGAGCTAGAGAGGAGATCGGAGGGAGATATGAAGGGGGAAATGAAGCATGAGTTCAGGGGAGTCCAACCCTGTTGTTTCAATGGACTCCCAAGGTGGCAATGGTAGTCAACCAACCCCAGTTGGTCGGAGATAGAGGTGAAGCTAGGGGACAAGTGTGGAGTGCTTCTCACCATGAACTTTGGCTGTGGGTGAGTTCGTGGAGGCCTAGGGAAGCTTTTCAGAGCTTTAGATTGATGCGAAGATGAGCAGAGGCAAGTCACCTCTTCATTCTCTGCCGCGACTGAACCAGCACAGCGACGCCCTAGTGGAGAAGGAGCTCCATAGCCGACGACTCAGAGACGAGTAGCTATGGAGGTGCGGAAGAGGCCGTCGAAGTTGTGGTGCTATTTCCACTTTGTGGGGAGGAGGAGATCAGTGCTGCTTGCTCGCCGAAGCCAAGCTGTGCGGCAGCGCCCACATGAAGTAGAGGAGACGGGTGAGTTCTCGAGATCGAGATCGTGTGAGAGAAGGAAAGAAAGGGAGGACCGCGTCTGCAGCCTTGAATCGGGTCCAAGATCCTCTGAACTGGCTGGTGAATCCAACACAATCTAGGAGGAGCCGCGCCTCCAACGGGCCACGTGCCAGCCTATTATTGACCGAAAAAGGTAAATAATCGAAAAATGCTTATATCTTCTATAATTTATGGAAATTATCCCACTTATCAAAAAAATACAAATAAGGTACCAAAATTCTCAGAAAAATGAGTAGAACACAATGAGAGCATAATATCAGGCTTTTGATGAACTAGTATCAGTGATATCATGTAAGATGTGTAATGCTTGTTTAATGGATAATAAATATCAAACGTTGTCCTAAAATTATGAGAATATGTCACTAAATCTATAATCATGTTTATAATGCATCTGAGGTCAGTAATTATGATGTTGATGCACAAAATAATGTAATTTTCTCCATATGGCAGATTAGGGCTAATAACCCTAATTAATATGTGTAGAAAATACATTAATGATCAAAAAATGATGAAATTTGTAGAACACCTTCATATTAGTAATTGGAAGCTTATACATAAATATGATATTAGTTTTATACACAAACTCCATTGTCACAGAACCGTTCTTAACCCAATTCCAATCCTACAACCTAGACAGTAGTAAAGGATTGAAGCGACCATCCCTGAGTGGCCCGATAGGATCTATCACACTGGCATATACAATAAGAAATAATAACTCAAAAAATTGGATATTTAAAGAACAACTAACCTAATATGGAGATATATCTGATTTTTCTGTCATCAGAGTATTTAGAGTGCGGAAGCGATCTTATTCAGTATTCCATTTATATTGCCTAAAATCAAGAAAATCAAGACACAATCATGCAATTGCATGGTACACTATCAAAATCAAGCAAAGCGATTTATAACAAAAATAGTATACTTGGCAGGACTTATATTCATAAGAATAACAAGCAATTTGCAAAAAAAACATTTATTTGACAAGTTTTTCAAGCAATTCGACTTTTATTACGAGTTCCCATTATGTTGTAATTCTCAAAGCATGCTTATATATTTTGTGTGACTCTATTACCCCAACGCGATGGGGAAGGTCACTGGGCTCCTTCTCACCATAGGAACATAGGAAGCCTATGTCCAAGTCACACATCTCAATGAGGGGGTTGCTTGCACCCAATATCAACATTATCAACATTATCAACATTATCAACATCATCATCATTATCAATATACGGGCATGCAATTTATGTTTTCTTATTTTTCAAAATATAGTATAAAAAAACAGAACTCTAATCATAGGGAATAGTAGCTCATCCAAGTAAATAGCCAAGTATACAGTCAAGAGATACATAAAAGTATCTTAAATACAATCAGGGATGAGTTATATAATAGCATACCTTTCACTAAGATTTTGAGTATAAATCATGAGTAGTAGGCTGACCTTTTGAGTTAGATCCTAAAACACCACATTTGGCAAGGGTTAAGATCAAGATATTTGGAAATCTTGTTTCAGTATTCAAGATTAGGGTTACACTTTCCTATGTCAACCTTAGGGTGAGGTCATCCACTTATAATTCATACTATATCAATATGTCAAACATTATTCAAGTGTCAAGAATATTTCAAGTGTGGATGACCTACTTAGGTTTTCTAGGATCATATGTGTAAACCCTAAATTACGGTCATTATCCAAGTCATCATCAAATTTCTATCTCATCATCATGATACTTAGTATAATTCAAATTTCAAGATTAGATTGATGGGCCAAAAATATATCAAGGGTTTTGCAAGATTAAGATCAATATCAAGATTACTCATATTCATTATAATCAAGATTGAATCAAGTAAATAGATTCAGATCACTAATGATTCATTTTCAAGAGTAGATGATTCAAGAAGATTAGATCTAGGTTTCAAGATAATCATTAAAGTCCAAATCTAGGGTTTCCAATGATTAAACATCATTATTGGGTCATTAATTAAAGCATTATGAGAAAGAGATCAAAACTAGGGAAAACGATGATATTCACAAAGAATTAGACAATGAAAGTATTTGTAATGCATCCATTGGATTTTTCTGATCAAGATTGACTATTTACTCGAATTATTTGGAGCTAGGGATCAAAAGATATGATTTATACAAAATTAGGCCATTTAATTGAATATCGAGCAGAGAGGAGAAGAAAAATACCTTATATTGGTAAAAGGATGGCCATCAGATGCACTAGTAACGGATGAGATGGAGCCATGCCGGCTGGCTTGGTTTAGGATTCAGTTCAGGCCTTGATTGATCAGTTTGATCGTGGCTCACTGGTTCAATTGACCTGGTGGCTTTCTCTCTGGACCGGCTGATTTAGGCCTTCTCCTCCATCGCGTAGGCTCCCACAAGAGCCATGAAAGCAGGGTGGCGGACTCACCAGAGTGGGGGATGTTTGGAAGTAGGATAGGGAAAAGGAGGTAGATGAGGTGCCGGTCGAGCTTGTCTCGGCCCCACGAACCCGATGGGGGGCCAGATAAAGAGGAGAGGGGGCAAGCAGCAGTATCACCCAAGGTGGCCCTGTGGCAGCACCGTTTGTAGAAGTAGGTGAAGTCAGGGAAGATAAGGGGTGCTCGGGGACAAAATAGCAATCAATGGAGATTTCTCGAGCAAGTTGAGGTGACTGTGAGTCATTGCGAGCCCTTTATAGCGTTGGGGCTAGGATTTCAGGGTAGAGGACCTAGAGCAACAACCATGGCCGCCGGGATGAGAATGGGAGGGGAGGGGGTCATTTTGGCAGCACAACAAGGTGAGAAACCCAGTCAAAGTAGGTTTTGTTCAAATCGAATTCATGAGCGGAGCAATTTGGCTCACTTCAAAACGTGAATCATGGTCAAGGGCATGAGTTTGCTCATTTTGGTCCCATTAATACCTCTCTGCAATCAGCAGGAGGTTGAAGATGACACAATGGCCATCAGATCCGGCCTAGATCTATGAGAGGTAGATCCAAGGGCCAAAACACACCCCTGATGCCTTGCCCTGGATAGCTGATATGGAAAACCCAATTAAAAAGGCCAAAAAAGGGGGTTTTAGCATAAAACTTCAAGAAATCATAGTAAAACAAAGGAATGTCCAAATAACATGAAATGTAGAACATAAATTCAAAAAAATGTAGAGAATATCTAGAATAAGTTTGAGAACCAATATATGAAGTTTGATGGGTCAATTTGATTCTTTGGACAAAGTGATGATTGAATCTAATTTGAGGTGTGATAATGCGTATACAAACTACATTGATCACCATATTGTGTAATTGAGAGTCAATATTAATTATGTAGCCAAGAAAAATGAATTGGGATCATAAGTGAGTATAATGAGGGAAAAAGAGTAATTAATTCATAATTATTTAGAAATCCACTTTGTCACATCCTTCCCTCCTTATAAGGAATGTTGTCCCCAAAATTCAAAAACAACCTCAAAATCGAGACTATTAAAAAACAAGATCATATCCTCAAAAACTGGCGTATCCGCAACTATACAATCAAAATTATGTCCTCAAAGTTCAAGTAGTACAAACATCATAATTGGGATTCCATGTTCCATATCATAATCAACTTGGTACTAAAACCATTTCATCATCAAGCAATTGAGTATCAAGATCAGTGCATATATTGTCCAAAGTCATTATATGAGTCACAAATATGGAAAGCATCCTATTGATCACAAATTTGGAGAGATCATATTTAGGTCAAACAAATAGAGTTCAAGTGTATAAGGTGACTTTCATTCCCAATATCTCAGGGTCTTAGACTCTCGATTGGCCTAGGTGGGGTTATACATCCATGATTTGGGATTTCAGATTTCAACATTTCAAGACCTCATCATACTTTCAATATCATGATTTTTGGGCTCAAATTCACTGGGAGGTCCCACCCTAGTCCTAATGGGAGCTAAACCCTAACTCATAAATCGAGAAGTCAAAATAGTCATCATTTCAAAAATTTCAAAATTTGGGATTTTGAAGTCATTAGTCATATATCTCAAGGTCCAAATAGTGTGATCATAGGATTTGTATCATGATTGAGATTGATAATCATGAGTCACAAGTCCATTTATCAATATCAAGAGTCGAGATTTTAAGCATCAAAAGTTATAGGTCCAAAATTTTGAAGCTTAGGTTTAGATTCCTATTTAGACCTTGGGGGAGATCACTCATCTATATTCAATTTTGAGTAACAATTTTCAAGAAATATTTGAGCAACACATCAAGATTTTATTATCATTGTATCCAAGGTTGATGAATGATCTACACCTAGGTCTATCTAAGAAGTCAACCACAAGATATAGCAACATTGTCATATATCAAGGTCATTATTAAATCAATATTCAAGATCGAGTATCAACACTGGGTTTAACCCATTAGGCTTAGGTCAACTAGTCCAAATAGTGTGAAAGGGAATTCCTTTCCAAACTCTAAATAATCAAAAAGGTGAAAATTTAGAGGTAGTCATAATAGGGATGTGACCTAGGTTAGGGGAGTCATGAGTCAAGTACCACCCTAATATAGCACATTACCAACATTAGTCACGATCCACTGAGCTTATTCAAATAGGGAGAGTATCAATGATCAAAGCATGTTTTACAAGGTCATAACATCAAAATTCAAGATAATAAGGCAATAATGTCAAGATTTTTAATCCATTCCTTTTATGATCAAGATAGTGATAAAATAGAGGGTTTGAATTTGACATTCAAGGATTTGGAGAAAAGCAGTCTAAAATCTAGGCACATCATCATCATATCAAAATTGAGATTGCAAAAGGCATCAATGGTCAATAGGAAAATTGCTTTTTGCATCATAGGTCTTACATCATGGTTTTGTGATTCTTAGGCTTAGTCACTTAATAGCATGTTCAAGATATGTATAAAATAGGATACGAGTTGTTTAACTATATTTGAGGTTTAATAAATTATAGGGATACATGGACATTAATCAAATAAAGACCTCATCAACAATGAGGTATAAGATATAAGTCCTTGGTATTTCATCATATCAAGATTATTAATATTGACCTCAAACATAGCAAACATGTAGTCACGTTTTGGCTAAATTGAGTGTTCATGATATCAGGAGTCATATATGAGTATTTGGTTTCAAAATTAATTGATCAAAATCGAGTTTTCAAATTTATGTCAACTATGGTATCAACTTTCAAGATTTAGCGATATTCATTATTCCCATACGTAAGCTACCAATAATCGAGACATCATGTGGTATAAGGTCACAAGACAGGACCACAAGAGGAGATGAGAAGACTACCTAATCTTCATCTGCATGGGTGGCTTAGGTAGTCCTTAATGAAGAGATGAGATGCTATAAGAATCTCTAAGATTTCACAAGAGAACCTTTAGGTCCAGTTCTGGATCAATTAAGGCCAGGTAGAGTGGGGGATCTCAGCCTCTGTGAAGACAGATAGGAGAAATATGCTAGGACCCCGACCCTAGACACCTCAATTTTCACCATTATAGACTTTAGGGTGTCTTGGGTGTAAGAGACTTGAGAAATTATTCACTTAAAGTCACCCGTCCCTGAGTGGCCCAATAGGATCTATCACACTTGCATATACAATAATAAATAATAACTTGAAAAACTAGAATTATAAAGAACAACTAACCCAATATGGAGAAATATATGATTTGTCTGTCATAAGAGTATTTAGAGTGCGGAAGTGATCTTATTCAATATTCCATTTGCCTAAAATCAAGACACAATCATGCAATTGCATGATACGCTATCAAAATCAAGAAAAGTGATTTATAAAAAAAAATAGTTTACTTGGAAGGACTTATATTCAAAAGAATAACAAGTAATTTGCAAAACCAACATTTATTCGACAAGTTTTTCAAGCAATTCGACTTTTATTATGAGTTCCCATTATGATGTAATTCAAGAAGCATGCTTATATATTTTGTGTGACTCTATTACCCCAACGCGATGGGGAAGGTCACTAGGCTCCTTCTCACCATAGGAACATAGGAATCCAATGTACAAGCCCCACCTCTCAATGAGGGGGCTGCTTGCAGCCAATATCAACATTATCAACATTATCAACATCATCAATATACGGGCAGTCACAATGGGCATGCAATTTATGTTTTCATGTTTTTCAAAATATAGTATTGAAAAAAAATGGAAAACTAATCATAGGGAACAATACCTCATCCAAGTAAATAGCCAAGTATACAGTCAAGAGATACATAAAAGTATCTTAAATATCAAATGGTAGGGTTTGGGAGCAACGTAAGAGGCGGCGGCCGGGGAGGCCGCGGAGGAGGAGGAGGTTGGGGGTTTCGACCACCGGATGGCTTGGATCCAGGGAGAGAAGTGGAGACTAGGAGTAAGGACCAGGATACCATGTCGATGGACAACAAAACTTATACAGAGGAAATGATAATCCAAGATCACAATGGGAAAAGCCAGGACGAAAATAGAGTAATCACATCTGGAGTTCTCAACACCATAGGCATTAACATGCAATATGCTTCATATGCGGTGACTTAGTCAAAAAATCTTCCACAACTATAACAATCCACATCCCACATGGAGCACCGGGGAGGTGTCCCAAGAGCGGTAGATTTTCCAGATCTATAGGGGAACATGAACAGCAAAGGTCAAGAACCAATAACAAAGATGGAGCCTGGTCCTAGAGTCCCGATCTCATACAACGATATCATAGGAGGTACAAGAAAATCCATATTGGGATTCGAGGATACCGAAGTCATCCTAGGCAATGAGGATATTAGGGTTGCTTTGTAGGACGGAACTCCTCATATGGAGATCAACCCTAATAAATACGGCCAGCTAATGAAACCATGGTGTTACATAGTTATTGTGAAGGTACTTGGAAATGATGTAGGATTCATGGTGTTGCAGACTCATATCAAGGCCATGTGGAATCCAATATGCAATATGCGACAGATAGACCTAGAGAAAAACTATTATCTAGTCTAGTTATTGCACGAGGACGATTATATTCAGGCCTTAACTGGTGGCTCTAGGCAAATGATGGGCTCGTATTTGTCAATACAACCTTGGGATCTAGAGTTCATCCCTTTCGATGTAAATCCCAGGTATGTGGTGGACTGGGTTAGGGTTCCTAAATTACAAATATTCCTGTACCTGTAGAGGATCCTAGAGGAGATCGGCAACATCATTGGAACCACTATTAAGGTAGACAATAATACCATCCTCAAGGGATGATGTAAATTTGCAAGAGTGGCGGTTAAGCTGGAAGGAAATTTGCAAGAGTGGCGGTCAAGCTGGACACTACAAGGCCCCTTATCCCATCAATTGTTATCTAGGACGAGATGTATAATCTAGAGTATGAGAACCTGCCCACAATATGCATGTACTATGGCAGGATCGACCATAAGGTGGAGAACTGCAAGGTGAAGGAGGCAGCGATGGAAACAGTGAAAAAACAAGCTAACGAAGGCACCCTATAGATCCCGGTAACCCCATATCCAATGGTGTTTATACATCTGTGATGCATGCAACAGCCATGCAGCGTCGTCAACGCAAGCCACCATCAACACCGCAAGACCGAGCTACTACCAACAACATATTGGCACACTTGGCTGAAGAAGAGGAAACCTGAGTAACCTAGACGAACCACTAGGATTCAGTAGATAGAGTCACTGGTATAGTCTGGAGAGCAAAAAGGAGGCAACAAGAAGGAACATCCAATCAGAAGAAACGCAACCAAGAAGCCATCACGTAAATTGAGACCCAACTCCTACAGCGACCTCGGAGCACAACATGAGGCATGTTCGTCAATCAGGAGGGAAAGGGAATAATCACCAAGCCACAACCATACATGAGGAGGATACAGTAGTTGTCATGGGAGCTGGAGAAAAAGAAGCGTCAAGTCTCTCCTTCTGCTTCGGGCAGTCTACTCCAACAACCAGAAGCAATAGGAAGACAGATGGTACTAAAAATGCTCCATGAGGAGGGGGATCGGTTGGCATCCACTTGAGGAACCGTAAAATAGGCACTGAAGCTGATATCCTAAAATAAGGAACCAGGAAAAGAGGGAAACAATTCCATCAGGAGCAGGAGAACCAAATGGAGGAGGGTGAAGCCAACCCCTTCTCTCCAAAACAATTGTTCAATGATCTGTGCATCTTGGAATGTCCAGGGCATAGGTAAAGAGGACATCCAAAATGCTATACGTCACCACAAGAATAGACTCAACATTGAGATTATGGCCATTATTGAGCCGCGTACGAGTGGAGCTGCAGCAGATCGAATCATCAAGAAATTAAATTTTGACGAATCTCACTGGGTGGAAGCGAGTGGCTATGCCGGTGGAATCTGGGTTCTGTGGAGAAGGAGCATAGGTAAGGTGGAGATATTGGAACTACACTGCCAATTCGTCCACTGCCTTATAAAAAATCGTATGCTAATCACCTTCATTTATGACAGCCCTCAGAAACTTAAGAGGTGATTTCTATGGAACCATTTGAATACTCTAGCAACAGCCTCCTCGCTACCATGGTTGGTACTTGGGTATTTTAACGCTACACTCACACCAGAGGAGAAAAGCGGGAGCGACAGGGTTCATATGCCTAGCTGTCGTGAGTTTGCTGAAGCTCTAGCCTATGCTGGATTGGAGGATTTGGGGGCTTCGATTCCTCGTATGACCTTTAAACGGGGATGCCTCCAGGAATGGCTTGATCGAGTTGTTGCCAACCGGGAATGGATTGATGCTTATCCCAACACTATGGTTGAAGTGATGACCAAAGTGGCATCTGATCACGCGCCAATTCTAAGCAAAACAAACCACCGCCAAGGCTCCTATACTCAGCACCTCAAAACAAGCACAACATGGACAACACAGAACACCTTCCCATCCTTAATCCAAGAGCATTTGAATATTAATGAGGAGTTTACAACCGCGGAAGACAAATTCATGCTAGCTGTGTTGGCTAAATGGACATCTATAAATCCCTTTGTTTTGATTATGACAAACATTTCATTCTTATTAATCTAACGAGCTACTTGAGTGTGCAGGATGACAAAGCAACAAGGGAAAATCTACAAGCTTACATATTTATATTTTCATGCAATGTAATCACTGTTGTAAAAACTTGTACAAAAATATAATGTACAAGTACTTAGAATTGCATGTAAATCAAGCGTTAGATTCTCCCTAGCTAAACACCACAGTTAGACAAGTCATCCCATTCAAATAGGATTACTTATGCACACTCACACACATAATTAGTGCCTAAATTGAAACCTTGAAATAGGATCAATCTCGATCGACAAACTCCTCGACCGAAACTCCTCGACCGAGACACTCTCGGTCGACAATCTTCTCGACCGAGAAAGATCCAAAGTAGCCGTTAGACACAACAGACAAGTTAGTTGGCAGTTGAAGAAAGACGTTGCAAATCACTTGTTCCAGAGAGCCTGTCGGTCGACAAAAGTTCGACCGAGTAGGTGTCTCGGTCGACCATTTGTCGACCGAGATGGTCTCTGACAGCAACTGTAGAATTAATTAATTAGCCGTTGTTAAAGCAACAACTTTGTACCTAACGGCTAGTTAAGCACTTAGAAACCCCTAGAAGTTGTCTAGAACATCCTTAAGCATCCTTAGGCCATTCCTATAAATAGGACAAGCCATAGGACACCTAAACTCACTTGTTTTTACACTTGCTACACTTGAGAAACCTTTGAGTATACTTTGTGCAATCTATTTGTGAGCAATTTGAGCATTGTGACAATTGGCCATTTCATTCCTTAGCTCATAATTCGTGTCATATAGGCTAGTATCTCCTACCCACTGCAATCACAAGTTCACATACTTGGTTAGGAGATCTATACGCTTGATCTAGGCAAATCAAGCCTTGGGCTATAAAGGATAAGTTGTAATTTCTATTTCCTTTCTTGTTCCCTATTATTGTTTGTACTCTCCTTGCTACTCCTAGGTTGGAGGTTGCGGATTGGAGAGGGTGAAGATATTCTTGGCGAAGAAGGAGACTTTGAGCTACTTCAGAAGGCTGGTGCAACGGGAGGTTACTTCTAGAGAGGAAGGCTACTTCAAGGGGGAGCTTGGAGTTACTTCATAGAAGGCTACCTCAAAGTTGGTGCACCTACTTCAGGATGAAGGCTGTTCAAAGGGTGTAAAGGAAAGTATTGTATTTTGTATAAATCCTCGAGAGGTAATAAAATAAATACTTTCAAATCCCGGTTGGGTAAGCAACCGGGTAGTGGACTGACAACTATAGTATTTGCTATAGTTGGAACCACTCTAAACACCTGTCTCTTTCTTCTAATTTCAATTGTGGTTGTTTGAATTCAATAAATTGTTAAAATAATTCAAAAACTCTATTCACCCCCCTAGTAGTTTTTCAATTGGTATCAGAGCGAGGCTTCAAGGAACCCTAACAAGGTCTTGAAGAAATGGGTGACGGAGTACTCAACAACCTCAACATTGAAGGGACACTTGTTTCTAGGCCCCCAGCGTTCGATGGAACAAACTACCAATATTGGAAGAGAAGGATGCAATTCTACTTCCAAGGCATCAACTGGGATTTATGGAGAATGGTGTCTACTCCATATGTGCTTCCTCAAAATGAATTTGCGGAATGGGATGCAAACACGGTAAAGCTGGCCCAAATGAATGCAAAAGCTGTAAGCATTTTATATTGTTCTATTTCGGTAGGAGAATTTAATAGAATATCTAATTGTGACACAGCATATGATATTTGGCATAGACTGTCCATAACCTATGAAGGTATAGTCCAAGTCAAAAATTCCAAGATTAGCATGTTTAAACAAAAATTTGAACACTTTCGTATGGATACTAATGAATCAATTAGTGAAATGTTTGCAAAATTCTCTACTATTGTTAATGGTTTAAGTGCTTTAGGAAAACCTATTCCTGAAGAAGATCAGGTATCAAAGATCCTTCGTTCACTTCCTCCAAAATATAAGCCAAAGGTGACAGCCATTGAAGAAGCAAACGACCTCACTCAACTGAAAATGGAGCAACTTATTGGCAACTTAGAAGCTCATGAAGCAACTCTAGAAGAGGAAGAAAGAAGAGCACGTGAACTTCAGCAAGGAAAAAAGAAGGATGTGGCTCTAAAAGCTTCAAAAGCTGTCACACAAGAAAGTGAGGAGTCAAGTGAAGAAGAGGGAGAAGAAGCCTTGATAGTAAATGGTAAGAAATACAAAAGATTTAAATCTAACAAAATTTCCAGCTCTTCGTCTACCCCTCCTAGGTGCTTTGAATGTGGAAAGAAAGGGCATTTCAAGAATGAATGTCCTAAAGCAAAGAAAGGAAAGAAAAGCTCACACAAGAAGAAGGGAGAAAAAGCCTATGAAGATGCATGGGAAGAATCAAGTGACAGTGAAAGCGGAGAAGAAACCGTGGATTGTCTAATGGCAAGAGAAGATGATGAAAACTCTCAAGAGGTAAGCCTACTTGATCTTTCTAAAGAAGAGTTAGTCACTAGTCTACAAGAAATTCATGACAAGTATGTTGATGTCAAGAAGAAACTAAAGAAGGCTATAAAATCAAATGATGAGCAAATTGCTAAATTAGATAATCTTTCTTCTGAAAAGAATAACATTGATCTTGAAAATTTATCTTTAAAAACATCTTTAGATGATTACACTAGAAAGCTACTCACTCTAGAAACAAATTTTGATCTCCTTTCTAAAGAAAAGACTGATTTGTTAGCTAAACTAAAAGATTTTCAGACTCAACCTATTTTGTGTAACCATCTAGACTATGAAAATGTTATAAAAGAAAGAGATTCATTGCTATCTGATTTAGATCAAGCAAGAAAAGATTTACACAAGAAAATGAATAATATTGCTCAGCTGCAAAGAGAACTTCATGAGTTAAGAAGAAAAGATATACTTGATAACATTCTAAGCATTGGTACTGTTTTCAACGGATGAAAAGGTGTGGGATATGCTCCAAAGAAAAATCAACCTAAAAGAACTCAAACTAGGTTTGTACCCAAGAACACAATGGCTAGAAAGAGAAATGAAGTTGACTCTATTACCTGCCATTTTTGTTTACGTCTTGGACACTATTCCTTTTCATGCCCTTATAAAACTAAGGATTCCGAATTAGTTTGGGTCCCAAGACCTCAAACTTAGTAGAGTCAAATAAAATTTAGTTGAGATATGACCAAAAAGCTCAATCTTGCTATTTATATTGTCTTATCTCAACTAAACAAAAGATTTTATGCTCATTGGTAATTTTCTGCATTATTGTACTAAAACAGAAACTTAGTCGGTCGAAGAATTGTCGACCGAACCATTAATCGGTCGAAGTATTGTCGACCGACCGAATGTCTGTAACATATCAAAATTTACAGCAATTATTTCGGTCGAAAATTGTTCAACCGAGCTACATTTTTGTGTTTTCTGGTTTTGTATTACAGTAATCTTCTCGATCGACAAATTTTCGACCGAGACATATGTCAGTCGAACAATTGTCGACCGACTGGACTTTTGATTCAGAACTTTTATACAAATATGTATTTAAATGATTCTAACCATATCGGACCATCACATGGGTACCAAAATCTACATTTTATTGCAGGAATGGGTGGTTGACAGTGGATGTTCCAAACATATGACCGGAAACAAGGATGCATTCCAAACTTTTGAAGAAAAGAAAAGTGGAACAGTCACTTTTGGAGACAATGGTAAGGGCAAAATCGTTGGAATAGGTAATGTTGGTACAAACCTCGAAATTAAGAATGTTCTACTTGTTGATGGTTTGCACCATAACTTGATAAGTGTTAGCCAATTATGTGATAGTGGTTATGATGTGTTATTTAACAAAACCTGCTGCAAGTTATTAATAGAAAATACTACAAATGTTGTTTATGAAGGAAATAGAGTTGGAAATCTTTATATTCTTAAACCTAACTCTATGAAAATAGTAGTGGGAAAATGCTTGCTTGCAAATGACAATACCTTACAAATATGGCATAAAAATTTAGGACATGCTAGTTCACATGTTATCAAAAAGTTAGTGAAATATGATCTTGTTCGTGGATTGCCCACTTTATCTTTTGATCAAGTTGAAAACTGTGAACCATGCACAATGGGAAAGCAAACCAAAACATCTTTCAAATCAAAACATGTACTTAGCACCAGTAGATCATTAGAATTAATTCATATGGATTTATTTGGACCAATGAGGACACAATCAATCGGTGGTAAGAGATACTATTTTGTTATTGTTGATGATTATAGTAGATATACATGGGTACATTTTATTGCAACTAAAGATGATACTATTCATGTTTTTATGCAATTTTGTTCCAAGATTGAAAATCTCTTACAAAATAAAATATGTACCATTAGAAGTGATCATGGTGGGGAATTTGAAAATCATACATTTGAAGAGTTTTGTACATCTCAAGGATACAGTCAAAACTCGTTCTTCCTTTAAAGATGTTGCAAACATGGCTTTTGTTTCTATCATTGAACCTAAAAAGATATCTGAAGCTCTTAAAGATGACTATTGGATAATAGCCATGCAAGAAGAATTGAATCAATTCACTAAAAATGATGTATGGGATTTAGTTCCTAAACCACAAGATAAAACCATAATAGGAACTAAATGGGTTTTTAGGAACAAGCTATATGAGTCAGGAGCAGTAATAAGGAATAAAGCTCGGTTAGTAGCACAAGGATATAATCAACAAGAAGGAATAGATTTTGATGAAACATATGCACCCGTAGCTAGACTTGAAGCCATTAGAATGTTACTAGCTATTGCTGCCCATAAAAACATCAAACTCTATCAAATGGATGTCAAAAGTGCTTTTCTAAATGGCATCATTCAAGAAGAAGTTTATGTTGCC
This sequence comes from Alisma plantago-aquatica, assembly GCA_963693085.1. Lineage (NCBI taxonomy): Eukaryota > Viridiplantae > Streptophyta > Magnoliopsida > Alismatales > Alismataceae > Alisma > Alisma plantago-aquatica. The sequence continues at coordinate 1,188,456,639 of OY856410.1, read as the reverse complement.
CAACCACCTGGTTTTGAAATTCCAGAAAAAGGTGACTATGTTTATAAACTTAAGAAATCACTTTATGGTTTAAAACAAGCACCTAGAAATTGGTATGAAAGGCTCAAGACATATCTTTTTGATAATGGTTTTTCTATTGGAAATTCAGATTCTACTTTATTTTTCAAACCATATACATCTGATTTCCTAGTTGTGCAAATATATGTTGATGACATTATTTTTGGAGCTTCAAATGATTCATTGTGCACACAATTTAGTGATATTATGCAAAAAGAATTTGAAATGAGCCTCATGGGTGAACTAACTTTCTTTCTTGGTTTTCAAATTAAGCAAACATCTGCCGGAATATTCATAAGCCAAGAAAAATATACTAAAGAGCTCTTAAAACATTTTGGGATGGATCAATGCAAACATGCTACTACTCCTATGGCTACATTTTGGGATGGATCAATGCAAACAGCAACAACTTTGTACCTAACGGCTAGTTAAGCACTTAGAAACCCCTAGAAGTTGTCTAGAACGTCCTTAAGCATCCTTAGGCCATTCCTATAAATAGGACAAGCCATAGGACACCTAAACTCACTTGTTTTTACACTTGCTAAACTTGAGAAACCTTTGAGTATACTTTGTGCAATCTGTTTGTGAGCAATTTGAGCATTGTGATAATTGGCCATTTCATTCCTTAGCTCATAATTCGTGTCCTATAGGCTAGTATCTCCTACCCACTGCAATCACAAGTTCACATACTTGGTTAGGAGATCTATACGCTTGATCTAGGCAAATCAAGCCTTGGGCTATAAAGGATAAGTTGTAATTTCTATTTCCTTTCTTGTTCCCTATTATTGTTTGTACTCTCCTTGCTACTCCTAGGTTGGAGGTTGCGGATTGGAGAGGGTGAAGATCTTCTTGGCGAAGAAGGAGACTTTGAGCTACTTCAGAAGGCTGGTGCAATGGGAGGTTACTTCTAGAGAGGAAGGCTACTTCAAGGGGGAGCTTGGAGTTACTTCATAGAAGGCTACCTCAAAGTTGGTGCACCTACTTCAGGGTGAAGGCTGTTCAAAGGGTGTAAAGGAAAGTATTGTATTTTGTATAAATCCTCGAGAGGTAATAAAATAAATACTTTCAAATCCCGGTTGGGTAAGCAACCAGGTAGTGGACTGACAACTATAGTATTTGCTATAGTTGGAACCACTCTAAACACCTGTCTCTTTCTTCTAATTTCAATTGTGGTTGTTTGAATTCAATAAATTGTTAAAATAATTCAAAAACTCTATTCACCCCCCCTCTAGTAGTTTTTCAAGCTGCTGGTAGGTGGGACAAGGATGAACGGAAAAAGGAAAGGAAAAATAAGAACTTCTTGCTAGCAGCCCTAACCAAGAAACAAAGTGAACTAAGCAATAATTATTCTGCTGATTTGGACAAATAGATCAGAGTCATTCAATGTGAATACATGGATGTCCTTGCTAATGAAGAAGATGAATGGCAGCAAAAGGCTAGATGTGATTGGCTAAAATAGGGTGACTGGAACACATCTTATTTTCAAGCTCTGGTGAAGGAGAAGAGAAGGAGGAATGTAATATCTAAACTAAAGGATGAAAGAGGTGTTTGGGTGGAGAAGGATGATGAGTTGGAATCCCTTATTAACAATTATTTGCACTCATTGTTTACCGATGAAAGACTTGCGGTCTAGTTCCCTCTTCCTTTTGAGTATCTTGGTGTTTTCCAGGGCTGGTCGCCGGAAACAGACCACAACATCAGGCGCCCCCCAACTGACGATGAAAGTTTTGAAGCTCTGAGTCCCATGAACCCAATGAAAGCCCCTGGGCCTGACGGGATCGATGCAGGATTCTTGCAAAAGAATTGGGCTAGCATCAAGACATCCTTACAACTAATGATTTTAAACTATTTTGTAGGTCATTCAATTCCTTATCGTATGGCAAAATCCACTTTAGTCCTAATCCCAAAGACTAATACCCCAGAGTTCTGCAACCACCTCTGGCCGATAGCCCTCAATAATGTGAGCATGAAACTACTACCCATAGTTATCCTAGAACACACCAAGCCCTTCCTTAGTGACTGGATCTCGCCTAACCAAACAAGCTTCATACCAGGTCGACGGATCTCAGACAATACAATATTGTTGCAGGAGGTGGTTCACACCATGGGTATACGAAGAGTAGGGCAGAAATGTATGACGCTGAAGCTTGATCTAGCAAAAGCCTACGATCGGATGTGATGGGATTTTATCCACGACACACTCAGGAGAACACCCATTCCATCATCAGTCATTACAGTGGTTATGAATATAATCACCATTGGCGAAATATCTATCTCATGGAAAGGGAAACTATTTCCATCATTCAGAGTGTCTCACGAAGTCTGCCAGGGAGACCCTCTGTCTCCATATTTGTTTGTTTTGTGCCTAGAGCGTATGAGACAAGATATCGGAAGAATGGTGGATGATGGCAGCTAGAAACTGTTGCTCGTCATGAGGAGTGGCCCAAGGTTGACACATCTATGTTTTGCAGATGATATTACCTTATTCAGGGAAGCATCAGTGGAACAAGAAAAATCCATTATGAGATGCATCAAGCGTTTCAGCTAGGTTGCCGGCCAAATGTTATCTTCTGAGAAATCTTCGGTATACTTCTCAAAGAACACAGATCGATCGCTCAGAAGACAAATTTGTAGAGCACTTCATATGCAGGAGACGGAGGATTTGGGTAGGTATCTTGGTGTTCCAACTCTCCACAAGAGAGAAAATAAAGCAGTATATCTAAGCATTCTCAATTCTATAGACCAGTGCATCAGTTCATGGATGACACACACATTATCTCTAGCTGGTAGAGCCACCCTGGCTCGATCAGTCCTCAATTTGATGCCTACATATATTATGCAAACCAGTCAGCTACCAATATCAGTGTGTGACAACATTAATAAAAGCATCTGAAATTTCATTTGGGGTGGACCAAATGTAAGCAGCAGCCTCAGTGTAGTATCCTGGAAGAAAAAGATAGCACCAATGCACCATGGAGGGATGAACATAAAACCAATGAGGCTGCAGAATGAAGCACTCCTAGCCAAGAACATCTGGGAATTCATTACTACGAAAAGGTGCACATGCAAAGAAGTCATGACCAGGAAATATATGCACTGCCAGGATGGAGGTAGAACAGTTGGATCTCATTTGTAGAAATACATAGTGGAAAAAAAGGATACAGTGATGGAGAAATTGGTAAAAGTGGTTGTTAATGGTAAATCGACTTTTGTGTGGTACGAAAAATGGGTGGAGGCGAGACATACACCCTCACTAAAACCACATCACATCATTCCTGAAGACATACAAGACTTGAAGGTTAGTTCATTGGCATCTGAGGGGAACTGGGATGTTGAGTTCATAAAACATTAGCTCACTGAGGAAGCTGCAAGCACCATTCTACATATGCTGCCCCCGGTTCTAAATGGGGAGGATGATATTTGGTATCACCTCAATGACAACCACGGTCAGTTTAGAACCCAGAACTACTATAAGATGGCGATAAATAATTCCTGCATTCACACAACAGGGAATTGGACTACAATATGGAAACTCTCCATACCACAGTGCATGAAGACCTTCTTGTGGAAATCCCTCCATGAAGGATTGATGACAAATTCAAATCGAGCTAGATGCGGGTTTACAGAAGACCATCGATGCCCCGGGTGTGGTCTAGCTGCCAAAACAACCCTATATGTTCTTAAAGAATGCCACTATGCACAACAGTTGTGGCACAATGTCTCAAGAAGCCACAAGATAAGGTTTGAACCAGGAGAGACTACTAAGACATGGTTCTCCCAAAACCTGAAGTACAACCAAGACGGCATGATTAGATCAGTTTGGCTCGCTAATAGGGTTGAAATTCTGTGGCAGCACAGAAATGATTTGGTTTTCAATGGTACATTCATTCACACAACGACAAGTGTAAGGATGATAGCTACAAGAGTAAAGAGTAACTTGTCTGCTTTACAAAAACCAACAAGGCCAATTCAGTCTCCACCTACTGTCACATGGTTGCCACCACGTCAATGGATCTGTGCGGAAAAGGAAGAATCCAGCAGCCACGAGCTATATTGTTGGAGATGCACAACAAAGATGGATCAAAGTTGGAGCTCAAACTGTCAAGAGCCGTGATGTCTTAGTTAGTGAGTTGTTGGCTATTTGTAGTGGTATCGAAGCTTTGATTCACAGACCAGAGGAGTTGAGAATCGAATCGGACAGCAAACGGGCCTGTGACATTCTAAACTCCAAGCTGAACAGTATGCCTAAATACATGATTTTCGGTGAAAGGCTCTCAACCCTTAAAACAAGGAAGTCAGTGTTGGTATGTATTCCCATAGAGCAAGTCATATGATGGTTGTAATGGGATACTATGTAAATGATTTGAATAATAATAAAGGCAATTTCCGATCTATATGTTTAAACTATTTCTGAGATGATGGTGTAACATGATAGATGTCTAAAGAATTGTTTTACTCAATGACGTATGCTTTTGGGTTGAGGACCTAAACGATGAGTTCATACGAATGATAAGAGTATACATTCTTGTTTAGTCCCTAGTCGGTTGTTATTGTTGAAATAACCATAGACATCAATAACACTAAAGACTAGATTGTGTGTTGGTTGATGACAGAATCTCATTAGTCATGATATAGAGATATCAAACCAAGCACATAGGTACTTGTTAGAGAACAAGGTACCAGACAGACACACCGTGAGAGTGACACATGGAACCATGACTTGGTAGTCACAGTCAGCTCTCACAGTGATGGTGGTGAGTGTGATTCTTAGACCTAAAATCACTACACTCAACACATGTCGTTGGGCACACATTGACATCATCAAACACAGTCCTGAAACATGGGTTGTTATAAAGGTGATGATTGGGTAGCTTTGACACATGGGGCTTTTGAGGGGTGAGTGATAGATATGGGATTTGTCCCTCTTGAGGGAGTTTGATATCCTTGGCCACTTGATGAGTAGGATTGAGAAAGGCATGCACATGCACGTGTGAATCAATATGTGATATTGATGTCACACACATCTCACCCAGTCTGCTCAGAGATCAAGGAAATGAATGAACATTGACAGGATGATTGTTCCATGCCTCGAGTTCATTCAGGATATCAGTGAAAATGGAATTATACATTCACTGTAACACCATTCACGGATTGTAGGATTGAAAGTTGATCTCCAACTTTCTATTTCACTTGCGTAGCACTGATGTGTGACTAGACACCGCTCTTTTCTTGTGAAGTCATAAGTGTTATGGACTTTCACTACCAACGTGAAATGGACATGCAGGGTCACACACATAGGATTTAACCTGGAATAGGAGTTTGTCCACAAATGATGTTTAGATTGATTACTAAAGGAGTTTAGTTGTTCAATTAAACACTTAATCAATTGATAGCTCAGTATCATAGTGTTCAAGGAGTTGGACTGATTGATTAGAGTATTGGATTGATTGTAACTGCAATTGACTGATTTTGCACAGTCTGCACTCCCAACCGATCGGATCATGTGATGAACCGATCGGCTGAGCTTGGTGAACCAATCGGCTCAACTGGTGAACCGATCGGCTCAAGACCAGAGTAAAACGATCGATTCAAGGGTTGAACCGATTGGCTCAACTGGTGCAACTGAGCGAGTTGGGAAAATAAGATTGGTGAGAAATTATTTTCGTTTCACTTATCCAAATCGATTCGAACAAGGAAACAAAATAGGAATGTCAATTTGAGTTGAACCAGGATCACAAACTGATCGCCTGAAGTGTCTAACTGATCGTCTCATGGATCCAAATGATCGGCTGGTGTGACCAACCGATCGGCTGGAGGGTCCAGACGACCATTTCAGGGTTGAAACAATCGGTTCAACTGCCACAGTTTGTCAGTTTTTGTGGAAATCTCGAACCCTTCTACTCCTGCTTTAATCCCACATTGCCCAGGATAGAAAACCCTATCCCATGACCCTCTTATATATATATGGGTATTGGGGGATTCTCGAAGGACAACTCAGTGCAACCAGTTGCTTTGTAAAGTTGTCGTTCTCTCTGGTTTTGGTAACCGAGAGAGCCCGAGCAAGTGCTACCCGATAAGGGAGGCACAGCAAGGGAAAGACAACTGCAGAAAGTGACTTGTGGCAGGAGAGTGTGTCGGCGACTAGTACACTGACAGGAGGGTGTGAATCCTTCCGATTCCTTGTGGGACAAGGAGATCGGAGTTCTAGGAAGTCCGTGTGGATGACTGTAGAGGTGGGAGACCTCTGTCGCTCGGAGGACAACTGTCAATCCCGACAGTCCCGGTGAGACCAGGAGTCTTCAGTCCCGGTGTGACCAGGAGCTGCACAGACACCATCCAAAATTGGAGGTGAAGACCATGCAAGGCGTGAGGTACTATCATCGAGCGAGCCTCGGGACAAGGTATGCATCCACAAACCTTCTTTCCTATTATATAGACGTTGACGCGATTCCTTTGCTCTGGGTTTTGGGGAGAAAATGTTTGTTTCTGCTGCTTCTCTGCCTCCCGTAAAATCCAACAGTCAGATATTCATATCAATTTCATCAAACGAGGTACGAATGAATTAGAAGACCTTCTTGTTAAATGGTCGGTTAGGAATGTTAGTGACTCCATAGTTTGGGTCCAATGTCCCGAGTTTGTTCCAATAGAGCTCGGGTGCAAACAAAGGATGAATCCTTCCTTAAATGTATCCTCTAGTTGTCCTGCAACCTGAGAGCAGGGTGAATAAAGTATCTCGATGACTTATAAAAAAATACAATCAAGGAGGAGTTATATAATAGCGTACCTTTCACTAAGATTTTGAGTATAGATCCCGAGTAATAGGTCGACCCTTCGAGTTAGATCCTAAAACACCATGTTTAGATTAGGGTCAAGATCAAGATATTTGGAAATCTTGTTTTAGTATTTAAGATTAGGGTTACACTTTCCTACGTCAACCTTAGGGTGAGGTCATCCACTTATAATTCATACTATATCAATATGTCTAACATTATTCAAGTGTCAAGAATATTTCAAGTGTGGATGACCTACTTAGGTTTTCTAGGATCATATGTGTAAACCCTAATTTATGGTCATCATCCAAGTCATCGTCAAATTTCTAGCTCATCATCATGATACTTAGTATAATTGGAATTTCAAGATTAGATTGATGGGTCAAATATATATCAAGGGTTTTGTAAGATTAAGATCAATATCAAGATTACTCATATTCATTACTATCAAGACTGAACCAAGTAAATAGATTAAGATCACTAATGATTCATTTTTAAGAGTAGATGATTCAACTAGATTAGATCTAGGTTACAAGATAATCATTAAAGTCCAAATCTTGGGTTTCCAAAGATTAAACATCATTATTGAGTCATTAATTAAAACATTATTAGCAAGAGATCAAAACTAGGTACCACGATGATATTTACAAAGAATTAGACTATGAAAGTATTTATAATGCATCCATTGGATTTTTCTGATCAAGATTGACTGTTTACTCAATTTATTTGGAGCTAGGGATCAAAAGATACGATTTATACAAGATTAGGCCATTTAATTGAATATCGAGCAGAGCTGAGAAGAAAAATACCTTATATTGGAAAAAGGATGGCCGTCAGATGCACTAGTAACGGCTGAGATGGATCCATGCTAGCTCGCTTGGTTTACGATTCAGTTTAGGCCTTGATTGATCGGTTTGATCGTGGCTCACTGGTTCAATTGACCTGGTGGCTTTTTCTCTGAACTGGCCGTTAAGGCCTTCTCCTCCCTCGCGCAGGCTCCCACAAGACCCACGAAAGTAGGTTGGTGGGCTCACCAGAGTGGGGGATGTTTGAAAGTAGGAGAGGGCAAAGGAGGCAGCTGGGGTGCTGGTCGAGCTTGTCTCAGCCCCGCGAACCCCATGTGGGGCTAGATAAAGAGGAGAGGGGGCAAGCAGCAGTATCGCCCAAGGCGGCCCTGTGGGGGCACCATTTGCAAAAGCAGGTGAAGTCAGGGAAGATAAGGGGTGCTCGGGGAGAAAACAACGAGCAATGGAGATTTCTCGAGCAAGGTCAGGTGTCTGTGAGTCATTGCGAGCCCTTTTATAGCGTTGGGGCTAGGATTTTAGGGTAGAGGACCTAGAGCAGCAACCATGGCCGTCAGGATGAGAATGGGAGGTGAGGGGGTCATTTTGGCGATGCAACAAGGTGAGAAACTCAATCAAAGTAGGGTTTGTTCAATTCAAATTCATGAAGGGAGAAATTTGGCTCGCTTCAAAACTTGAATCATGGTCAAGGGTGCGAGTTTGCTCGTTTTGGTCCCATTAATACCTCCCCGCAATCAGCAGGAGGTTGAAGATGACACAATGGCCATCAGATCCAGCCTGGATCCACGTGAGGTAGATCCAAGGGCCAAAACACACCCCTGATGCCTTGCCCTAGATAGCTGATATGGAAAACCCAATTAAAATGGCCAAAAAAGGGGTTTTAAGAAAAAAACTTCAAGAAATCATAGTAAAACGTAGGAATGTCCAAATGACATGCAATTTGGAACATAGATTCAAAAAAATGTAGAGAATACCTAGAATAAGTTTGGGAACCAAATTATGAAGTTTGATGGGTCAATTTGATTCTTTAGATAAAGTGATGATTGAATCTAATTTGAGGTGTGATAATATGTATACAAACTACATTGATCACCATATTGTGTAATTGAGTGTCAATATTGATTATGCAGCCAAGAAAAATGAATTGGGATCATAAGTGAGTATAATGAGGGAAAAAGAATGATTAATTCATAATTTTAGAAATCCACTTTGTCCCATCCTTCCCTCCTTAAAAGGAAATTTGTCCCCAAAATTCAAAAACATCCTCAAAATTGAGACTATTCAAAAACTAAATCATATCCTCAAATACTGGCGTATCCTCAACTATACAATCAAAATCATGTCCTCAATGTTCAAGTAGTACAAACGTCATAATTGGGATTACATGTTCCATATCATAATCAACTTGGTACTAACACCATTTCATCATCAAGCAATTGAGTATCAATATCAATGCATATATTGTCCAAGGTCATATATGAGTCACAAATATGGAAAGCATCCTATCGATCAAAAATTTGGAGAGATCATATTTAGGTCAAACAAATAGAGTTCAAGTGTATAAGGTGACTTTCAGTCCAAATATCTCAGGGTCTTAGACTCTCAATTGGCCTAGGTGGGGTTATACATCCATGATTTGAGATTTTAGATTTCAACATTTCAAGACCACATCATACTTTCAATATCATGATTTTTGGGGTCAAAATCACTGGGAGGTCCAACCCTAGTCCTAATGGGAACTAAACCCTAACTCATAAATTGAGAAGTCAAAATAGTCATCATTTTGAAAATTTCAAAATTTGGGATTTTGAAGTCATTTGTCATATATCTCAAGGTCCAAATAGTGTGATCATAGGATTTTTATCATTATTGAGATTGATAATCATGAGTCACAAGTCCATTAATCAATATCAAGAGTCGATATTTTAAGCATCGAAAGTTATAGGTCCAAAATTTTGAAGCTAGGGTTTAGATTCTGATTTAGACCTTGGTGGAGATCACTCATCTATATTCAATTTTGAGCAACAATTTTCAAGCAATATTCGAGCAACATATCAAGATTTCATTATCATTGTATCTAAGGTTGATGAATGATCTACACCTAGGTCTATCTAGGAAGTCAACCACAAGCTATAGTCAACATTGTCATATATCAAGGTGATTATTAAATCAATATTCAAGATCGAGTATCAACCCTGGGTTTAACCCATTAGGCTTAGGTCAACCAGTCCAAATAGTGTGAAAGGGAATTCCTTTCCAAACTCTAAATAATCAAAAAGGTGAAAATTTAGAGGTAGTCATAATATGGATGTGACCTAGGTTAGGGGAGTCATGAGTCAAGTTCCACACTAATCTAGCACATTATGATCAAGGGTTTTGCAAGATTAGAGTGATGGGTCAAAAATATATCAAGGGTTTTGCAAGATTATGATCAATATCATGATTACTCATATTCATTATAATCAAGATTGAATCAAGTGAATATATTAAGATCACTAATGATTCATTTTCAAGAGTAGATGATTCAATAGATTAGATCTAGGTTACAAGATAATCATTAAAGTCCAAATCTTGGGTTTCCAAAGATTAAACATCATTATTGAGTCATTAATTAAAGCATTATTAGAAAGAGATCAAAAATAGGGATAACGATGATATTCACTAGTAATTAGACTATGAAAGTATTTTTAATGCATCCATTGTATTTTTCTGATCAATATTGACTATTTACTCGAATTATTTGGAGCTAGGGATCAAAAGATATGATTTATACAAGATTAGGCCATTTAATTGAATATCGAGCAGAGAGGAGAAGACAAATTCATTATATTGGAAAAAGGATGGCCGTCAGATGCACTAGTAATGACTGAGATGGAGCCATGCTGGCTCTCTTGGTTTAGGATTCGATTCAGGCCTTGATTGATCAGTTTGATCGTGGCTCACTGGTACAATTGACCCAGTGACTTTCTCTCTAGACCGGCCAATTTAGGCCTTCTCCTCCCTCGCGTAGGCTCCCACAAGAGCCATGAAAGCAGGGTGGCGGGCTCACCAGAGTGGGGGATGTTTGGAAGTAGGAGAGGGCAAAGGAGGCAGCTTAGATGTCGGTCGAGTTTGTCTCGGCCCCGTAAACCCGATGGGGGGCCATATAAAGAGGAGAGGGGGCAAGCAACAGTATCACCCAAGGCAGCCCGATGGCAGCGCCGTTTGCAGAAGCTTGTGAAGTTAGGGAAGACAAGGGGTGCTCAGGGACAAAATAGTGAGCAATGGAGATTTCTCGAGCAAGGTGAGGTGTCTGCGAGTCATTGGGAGCCCTTTTATAGCGTTGGTGTTAGGATATTAGGGTAGAGCAACAACCATGACCGCCGGGATGAGAATGGGAGGTGAGGGGGTCATTTTGGTAGCACAACAAGGCGAGAAACCCAGTTAAAGTAGGGTTTGTTCAATTCAAATTCACACGGGGAGCAATTTGGCTTCTTCAAAACTTGAATCATGGTCAAGGGCACGAGTTTGCTTGTTTTGGTGCCATTAATACCTCCCCACAATCAACGGGAGGTTGAAGATGACACAATGGCCAACAGATCAATCCTAGATCCATGAGAGGCAGATCAAAGGGCCAAAACACACCCCCGATGCCTTGCCCTGGATAGCTGATGTGGAAAACCCAAATAAAAAGGCCAAAAAGGGGGTTTTAGCATAAAACTTCAAGAAATCATAGTAAAACGTAGGAATGTCCAAATGACATGAAATTTGGAACATAGATTTAAAAAAATGTAGAGAATGTCTAGAATAAGTTTGAGAACCAAATTATGAAGTTTGGTGGGTCAATTTGATTCCTTGGACAAAGTGATGATTGAATCTAATTTGAGGTGTGATAATGTGTATACAAACTACATTGGTCACCATATTGTGTAATTGAGTGTCAATATTGAGTATGTAGCCAAGAAAAATGAATTGGGAGAATAAGTGAGTATAATGAGGGCAAAAGAGTAATTAATTCATAATTATGTAGAAATCCACTTTGTCACATCCTTCCCTCCTTATAAGGAATTTTGTCCCCAAAATTCAAAAACATCCTCAAAATCGAGATTATTCAAAAACTAGATCATATTCCCAAATACTAACGTATCCTCAACCATACAATCAAAATCATGTCCTCAAAGTTCAAGTAGTACAAACATCATAATTAGAGTATATAACACTATATCTAGAAAAGTTGAGGAATCTATTCATGTTTCTTTTCATGAAGAATCCCCATCTGAAAATCTAGAAATCATAGATCTCATTAATCAATTCGAAAATTTAAACATACCAAACGATAGTGAGAAAGGTGCTACAAATAATCACCAAACTGAACCACAACCTACACCTAGACTTATTAAAGATCATCCTCAAGAATTAATTATTGGAGATCCTAATGATAAAGTCAAAACTCGTTCTTCCTTTAAAGATGTTGCAAACATGGCTTTTGTTTCTATCATTGAACCTAAAAAGATATCTGAAGCTCTTAAAGATGACTATTGGATAATAGCCATGCAAGAAGAATTGAATCAATTCACTAAAAATGATGTATGGGATTTAGTTCCTAAACCACAAGATAAAACCATAATAGGAACTAAATGGGTTTTTAGGAACAAGCTAAATGAGTCAGGAGCAGTAATAAGGAATAAAGCTCGGTTAGTAGCACAAGGATATAATCAACAAGAAGGAATAGATTTTGATGAAACATATGCACCCGTAGCTAGACTTGAAGCCATTAGAATGTTACTAGCTATTGCTGCCCATAAAAACATCAAACTCTATCAAATGGATGTCAAAAGTGCTTTTCTAAATGGCATCATTCAAGAAGAAGTTTATGTTGCCCAACCACCTGGTTTTGAAATTCCAGAAAAAGGTGACTATGTTTATAAACTTAAGAAATCACTTTATGGTTTAAAACAAGCACCTAGAAATTGGTATGAAAGGCTCAAGACATATCTTTTTGATAATGTTTTTTCTATTGGAAATTCAGATTCTACTTTATTTTTCAAACCATATACATCTGATTTCCTAGTTGTGCAAATATATGTTGATGACATTATTTTTGGAGCTTCAAATGATTCATTGTGCACACAATTTAGTGATATTATGCAAAAAGAATTTGAAATGAGCCTCATGGGTGAACTAACTTTCTTTCTTGGTTTTCAAATTAAGCAAACATCTGCCGGAATATTCATAAGCCAAGAAAAATATACTAAAGAGCTCTTAAAACGTTTTGGGATGGATCAATGCAAACATGCTACTACTCCTATGGCTACTTCTATCAAAATTGATAAGGATGAAAATGGGGAACCTATTGATGATTCCTTATATAGAGCCATGATTGGTAGTTTTCTTTACTTAACGGCTTCTAGACCGGACATTATGTTTTCCATTGGTCTTTGTGCTCGATTTCAATCACAACCTATGCATTCTCATTTTCTAGCAGTTAAACGAATTCTTCGTTACCTAGCCGGTACTACTTGCTTCGGTTTATGGTATCCAAAAGGACAATCCTTGGATTTCAAAGCTTATACTGATGTGGATTATGCTGGTTGTCGACTTGATCGCAAGAGTACTAGTGGTGGCTGTTTCTTATTAGGGAGAGCTTTAGTATCTTGGTTTAGCAAGAAACAAAATACGGTTGCCCTATCTACAACTGAAGCTGAATATATGGCAGCCGGGTCTTGTTGTGCTCAAGTGCTTTATATGCAACAAGTGTTAAGCGATTATGGTTTTAATCTTTCATCTAAGCCTATTTTTTGTGACAACACGAGCGCCATAAACTTAGCACACAATCCTATTTTACACAGCCGAGCTAAACATATTGAAATCCGTCATCATTTTTTAAGGGATCACATCTCCAAAAATCATGTTTCCCTTCATCATGTTGATACGGAAGATCAATTGGCTGATATTTTTACAAAACCGCTTCCACTAGATCAATTTAACAAAATTAGGAAGCAATTGCTTATCACTCCTTTGGAAGATGTTTTCTTTGATATTTGTGCTACTTAAACAAAAACTCTTATTTCGCATCATGATACTTTGGTTTTAAATGGACATCTTTTTCATTAGATTTGATGGGATATCTAATTAAGGGGGAGTTTTTATTCTTAACGATTATCTTTTTGAAATGACAAAGGGGGAGAGATAAATATAAAACTAAAACTTAGTAATTATGTAAAACTCAATTAATGAGTTTCATCAATAAACTCTTGGCTTTACATTGAAAGTTGCTATATTCCCAAATGATCTGGATTTCATGTTCCATAATTCATGGGGAATAATAAGCACACATTTTATACACAAGAGAAAAAGCTACAAAAGGTAATCTAAAGGTATGAAACTCATATGTTTTATATTTCCTTTATTTATATTTTGGAAATGTTTGTCATCTTCAAAAAGGGGGAGATTGTTGGCTAAATGGACATCTATAAATCCCTTTGTTTTGATTATGACAAACATTTCATTCTTATTAATCTAACGAGCTACTTGAGTGTGCAGGATGACAAAGCAACAAGGGAAAATCTACAAGCTTACATATTTATATTTTCATGCAATGTAATCACTGTTGTAAAAACTTGTACAAAAATATAATGTACAAGTACTTAGAATTGCATGTAAATCAAGCGTTAGATTCTCCCTAGCTAAATACCACAGTTAGACAAGTCATCCCATTCAAATAGGATTACTTATGCACACTCACACACATAATTAGTGCCTAAATTGAAACCTTGAAACAGGATCAATCTCGATCGACAAACTCCTCGACCGAGACACTCTCGGTCGACAATCTTCTCGACCGAGAAAGATCCAAAGTAGCCGTTAGACACAACAGACAAGTTAGTTGGCAGTTGAAGAAAGACATTGCAAATCACATGTTCCAGAGAGCCTGTCGGTCGACAAAAGTTCGACCGAGTAGGTGTCTCGGTCGACCATTTGTCGACCGAGATGGTCTCTGACAGCAACTGTAGAATTAATTAATTAGCCGTTGTTAAAGCAACAACTTTGTACCTAACGGCTAGTTAAGCACTTAGAAACCCCTAGAAGTTGTCTAGAACGTCCTTAAGCATCCTTAGGCCATTCCTATAAATAGGACAAGCCATAGGACACCTAAACTCACTTGTTTTTACACTTGCTAAACTTGAGAAACCTTTGAGTATACTTTGTGCAATCTGTTTGTGAGCAATTTGAGCATTGTGATAATTGGCCATTTCATTCCTTAGCTCATAATTCGTGTCCTATAGGCTAGTATCTCCTACCCACTGCAATCACAAGTTCACATACTTGGTTAGGAGATCTATACGCTTGATCTAGGCAAATCAAGCCTTGGGCTATAAAGGATAAGTTGTAATTTCTATTTCCTTTCTTGTTCCCTATTATTGTTTGTACTCTCCTTGCTACTCCTAGGTTGGAGGTTGCGGATTGGAGAGGGTGAAGATCTTCTTGGCGAAGAAGGAGACTTTGAGCTACTTCAGAAGGCTGGTGCAATGGGAGGTTACTTCTAGAGAGGAAGGCTACTTCAAGGGGGAGCTTGGAGTTACTTCATAGAAGGCTACCTCAAAGTTGGTGCACCTACTTCAGGGTGAAGGCTGTTCAAAGGGTGTAAAGGAAAGTATTGTATTTTGTATAAATCCTCGAGAGGTAATAAAATAAATACTTTCAAATCCCGGTTGGGTAAGCAACCGGGTAGTGGACTGACAACTATAGTATTTGCTATAGTTGGAACCACTCTAAACACCTGTCTCTTTCTTCTAATTTCAATTGTGGTTGTTTGAATTCAATAAATTGTTAAAATAATTCAAAAACTCTGTTCACCCCCCCTCTAGTAGTTTTTCAAGCTGCTGGTAGGTGGGACAAGGATGAACGGAAAAAGGAAAGGAAAAATAAGAACTTCTTGCTAGCAGCCCTAACCAAGAAACAAAGTGAACTAAGCAATAATTATTCTGCTGATTTGGACAAATAGATCAGAGTCATTCAATGTGAATACATGGATGTCCTTGCTAATGAAGAAGATGAATGGCAGCAAAAGGCTATATGTGATTGGCTAAAACTGGGTGACTGGAACACATCTTATTTTCAAGCTCTGGTGAAGGAGAAGAGAAGGAGGAATGTAATATCTAAACTAAAGGATGAGAGAGGTGTTTGGGTGGAGAAGGATGATGAGTTGGAATCCCTTATTAACAATTATTTGCACTCATTGTTTACCGATGAAAGACTTGCGGTCCAGTTCCCTCTTCCTTTTGAGTATCTTGGTGTTTTCCAGGGCTGGTCGCCGGAAACAGACCACAACATCAGGCGCCCCCCAACTGACGATGAAAGTTTTGAAGCTCTGAGTCCCATGAACCCAATGAAAGCCCATGGGCCTGACGGGATCGATGCAGGATTCTTGCAAAAGAATTGGGCTAGCATCAAGACATCCTTACAACTAATGATTTTAAACTATTTTGTAGGTCATTCAATTCCTTATCGTATGGCGAAATCCACTTTAGTCCTAATCCCAAAGACTAATACCCCAGAGTTCTGCAACCACCTCTGGCCGATAGCCCTCAATAATGTGAGCATGAAACTACTACCCATAGTTATCGTAGAACACACCAAGCCCTTCCTTAGTGACTGGATCTCGCCTAACCAAACAAGCTTCATACCAGGTCGACGGATCTCAGACAATACAATATTGTTGCAGGAGGTGGTTCACACCATGGGTATACGAAGAGTAGGGCAGAAATGTATGACGCTGAAGCTTGATCTAGCAAAAGCCTACGATCGGATGTGATGGGATTTTATCCACGACACACTCAGGAGAACACCCATTCCATCATCAGTCATTACAGTGGTTATGAATATAATCACCATTGGTGAGATATCTATCTCATGGAAAGGGAAACTATTTCCATCATTCAGAGTGTCTCACGAAGTCTGCCAGGGAGACCCTCTGTCTCCATATTTGTTTGTTTTGTGCCTAGAGCGTCTGAGACAAGATATCGGAAGAATGGTGGATGATGGCAGCTAGAAAATGTTGCTCGTCATGAGGAGTGGCCCAAGGTTGACACATCTATGTTTTGCAGATGATATTACCTTATTCAGGGAAGCATCAGTGGAACAAGAAAAATCCATTATGAGATGCATCAAGCGTTTCAGCTAGGTTGCCGGCCAAATGTTATCTTCTGAGAAATCTTCGGTATACTTCTCAAAGAACACAGATCGATCGCTCAGAAGACAAATTTGTAGAGCACTTCATATGCAGGAGACGAAGGATTTGGGTAGGTATCTTGGTGTTCCAACTCTCCACAAGAGAGAAAATAAAGCAGTATATCTAAGCATTCTCAATTCTATAGACCAGTGCATCAGTTCATGGATGACACACACATTATCTCTAGCTGGTAGAGCCACCCTGGCTCGATCAGTCCTCAATTCGATGCCTACATATATTATGCAAACCAGTCAGCTACCAATATCAGTGTGTGACAACATTAATAAAAGCATCTGAAATTTCATTTGGGGTGGACCAAATGTAAGCAGCAGCCTCAGTGTAGTATCCTGGAAGAAAAAGATAGCACCAATGCACCATGGAGGGATGAACATAAAACCAATGAGGCTGCAGAATGAAGCACTCCTAGCCAAGAACATCTGGGAATTCATTACTACGAAAAGGTGCACATGCAAAGAAGTCATGACCAGGAAATATATGCACTGCCAGGATGGAGGTAGAACAGTTGGATCTCATTTGTAGAAATACATAGTGGAAAAAAAGGATACAGTGATGGAGAAATTGGTAAAAGTGGTTGTTAATGGTAAATCGACTTTTGTGTGGTACGAAAAATGGGTGGAGGCGAGACATACACCCTCACTAAAACCACATCACATCATTCCTGAAGACATACAAGACTTGAAGGTTAGTTCATTGGCATCTGAGGGGAACTGGGATGTTGAGTTCATAAAACATTAGCTCACTGAGGAAGCTGCAAGCACCATTCTACATATGCTGCCCCCGGTTCTAAATGGGGAGGATGATATTTGGTATCACCTCAATGACAACCACGGTCAGTTTAGAACCCAGAACTACTATAAGATGGCGATAAATAATTCCTGCATTCACACAACAGGGAATTGGACTACAATATGGAAACTCTCCATACCACAGTGCATGAAGACCTTCTTGTGGAAATCCCTCCATGAAGGATTGATGACAAATTCAAATCGAGCTAGATGCGGGTTTACAGAAGACCATCGATGCCCCGGGTGTGGTCTAGCTGCCAAAACAACCCTATATGTTCTTAAAGAATGCCACTATGCACAACAGTTGTGGCACAATGTCTCAAGAAGCCACAAGATAAGGTTTGAACCAGGAGAGACTACTAAGACATGGTTCTCCCAAAACCTGAAGTACAACCAAGACGGCATGATTAGATCAGTTTGGCTCGCTAATAGGGTTGAAATTCTGTGGCAGCACAGAAATGATTTGGTTTTCAATGGTACATTCATTCACACAACGACAAGTGTAAGGATGATAGCTACAAGAGTAAAGAGCAACTTGTCTGCTTTACAAAAACCAACAAGGCCAATTCAGTCTCCACCTACTGCCGCATGGTTGCCACCACGTCAATGGATCTGTGCGGAAAAGGAAGAATCCAGCAGCCACGAGCTATATTGTTGGAGATGCACAACAAAGATGGATCAAAGTTGGAGCTCAAACTGTCAAGAGCCGTGATGTCTTAGTTAGTGAGTTGTTGGCTATTTGTAGTGGTATCGAAGCTTTGATTCACAGACCAGAGGAGTTGAGAATCGAATCGGACAGCAAACGGGCCTGTGACATTC
This sequence comes from Alisma plantago-aquatica, assembly GCA_963693085.1. Lineage (NCBI taxonomy): Eukaryota > Viridiplantae > Streptophyta > Magnoliopsida > Alismatales > Alismataceae > Alisma > Alisma plantago-aquatica. Next base: position 1,188,438,173 of record OY856410.1, on the reverse strand, counting down.
TAAACTCCAAGCTGAACAGTATGCCTAAATACATGATTTTCGGTGAAAGGCTCTCAACCCTTAAAGCAAGGAAGTCAGTGTTGGTATGTATTCCCATAGAGCAAGTCATATGATGGTTGTAATGGGATACTATGTAAATGATTTGAATAATAATAAAGGCAATTTCCGATCTATATGTTTAAACTATTTCTGAGATGATGGTGTAACATGATAGATGTCTAAAGAATTGTTTTACTCAATGACGTATGCTTTTGGGTTGAGGACCTAAACGATGAGTTCATACGAATGATAAGAGTATACATTCTTGTTTAGTCCCTAGTCGGTTGTTATTGTGGAAATAACCATAGACATCAATAACACTAAAGACTAGATTGTGTGTTGGTTGATGACAGAATCTCATTAGTCATGATATAGAGATATCAAACCAAGCACATAGGTACTTGTTAGAGAACAAGGTACCAGACAGACACACCGTGAGAGTGACACATGGAACCATGACTTGGTAGTCACAGTCAGCTCTCACAGTGATGGTGGTGAGTGTGATTCTTAGACCTAAAATCACTACACTCAACACATGTCGTTGGGCACACATTGACATCATCAAACACAGTCCTGAAACATGGGTTGTTATAAAGGTGATGATTGGGTAGCTTTGACACATGGGGCTTTTGAGGGGTGAGTGATAGATATGGGATTTGTCCCTCTTGAGGGAGTTTGATATCCTTGGCCACTTGATGAGTAGGATTGAGAAAGGCATGCACATGCACGTGTGAATCAATATGTGATATTGATGTCACACACATCTCACCCAGTCTGCTCAGAGATCAAGGAAATGAATGAACATTGACAGGATGATTGTTCCATGCCTCGAGTTCATTCAGGATATCAGTGAAAAAGGAATTATACATTCACTGTAACACCATTCACGGATTGTAGGATTGAAAGTTGATCTCCAACTTTCTATTTCACTTGGGTAGCACTGATGTGTGACTAGACACCGCTCTTTTCTTGTGAAGTCATAAGTGTTATGGACTTTCACTACCAACGTGAAATGGACATGCAGGGTCACACACATAGGATTTAACCTGGAATAGGAGTTTGTCCACAAATGATGTTTAGATTGATTACTAAAGGAGTTTAGTTGTTCAATTAAACACTTAATCAATTGATAGCTCAGTATCATAGTGTTCAAGGAGTTGGACTGATTGATTAGAGTATTGGATTGATTGTAACTGCAATTGACTGATTTTGCACAGTCTGCACTCCCAACCGATCGGATCATGTGATGAACCGATCGGCTGAGCTTGGTGAACCAATCGGCTCAACTGGTGAACCGATCGGCTCAAGACCAGAGTAAAACGATCGATTCAAGGGTTGAACCGATTGGCTCAACTGGTGCAACTGAGCGAGTTGGGAAAATAAGATTGGTGAGAAATTATTTTCGTTTCACTTATCCAAATCGATTCGAACAAGGAAACAAAATAGGAATGTCAATTTGAGTTGAACCAGGATCACAAACTGATCGCCTGAAGTGTCAAACTGATCGTCTCATGGATCCAAATGATCGGCTGGTGTGACCAACCGATCGGCTGGAGGGTCCAGACGACCATTTCAGGGTTGAAACAATCGGTTCAACTGCCGCAGTTTGTCAGTTTTTGTGGAAATCTCGAACCCTTCTACTCCTGCTTTAATCCCACATTGCCAAGGATAGAAAACCCTATCCCATGACCCTCTTATATATATATGGGTATTGGGGGATTCTCGAAGGACAACTCAGTGCAACCAGTTGCTTTGTAAAGTTGTCGTTCTCTCTGGTTTTGGTAACCGAGAGAGCCCGAGCAAGTGCTACCCGATAAGGGAGGCACAACAAGGGAAAGACAACTACAGAAAGTGACTTGTGGCAGGAGAGTGTGTCGGCGACTAGTACACTGACAGGAGGGTGTGAATCCTTCCGATTCCTTGTGGGACAAGGAGATCGGAGTTCTAGGAAGTCTGTGTGGATGACTGTAGAGGTGGGAGACCTCTGTCGCTCGGAGGACAACTGTCAATCCCGACAGTCCCGGTGAGACCAGGAGTCTTCAGTCCCGGTGTGACCAGGAGTTGCACAGACACCATCCAAAATTGGAGGTGAAGACCATGCAAGGCGTGAGGTACTATCATCGAGCGAGCCTCGGGACAAGGTATGCATCCACAAACCTTCTTTCCTATTATATAGACGTTGACGCGATTCCTTTGCTCTGGGTTTTGGGGAGAAAATTTTTGTTTCTGCTGCTTCTCTGCCTCCCGTAAAATCCAACAGTCAGATATTCATATCAATTTCATCAAACGAGGTACGAATGAATTAGAAGACCTTCTTGTTAAATGGTCGGTTAGGAATGTTAGTGACTCCATAGTTTGGGTCCAATGTCCCGAGTTTGTTCCAATAGAGCTCGGGTGCAAACAAAGGATGAATCCTTCCTTAAATGTATCCTCTAGTTGTCCTGCAACCTGAGAGCAGGGTGAATAAAGTATCTCGATGACTTATAAAAAAATACAATCAAGGAGGAGTTATATAATAGCGTACCTTTCACTAAGATTTTGAGTATAGATCCCGAGTAATAGGTCGACCCTTCGAGTTAGATCCTAAAACACCATGTTTAGATTAGGGTCAAGATCAAGATATTTGGAAATCTTGTTTTAGTATTTAAGATTAGGGTTACACTTTCCTACGTCAACCTTAGGGTGAGGTCATCCACTTATAATTCATACTATATCAATATGTCTAACATTATTCAAGTGTCAAGAATATTTCAAGTGTGGATGACCTACTTAGGTTTTCTAGGATCATATGTGTAAACCCTAATTTATGGTCATCATCCAAGTCATCGTCAAATTTCTAGCTCATCATCATGATACTTAGTATAATTGGAATTTCAAGATTAGATTGATGGGTCAAATATATATCAAGGGTTTTGTAAGATTAAGATCAATATCAAGATTACTCATATTCATTACTATCAAGACTGAACCAAGTAAATAGATTAAGATCACTAATGATTCATTTTTAAGAGTAGATGATTCAACTAGATTAGATCTAGGTTACAAGATAATCATTAAAGTCCAAATCTTGGGTTTCCAAAGATTAAACATCATTATTGAGTCATTAATTAAAACATTATTAGCAAGAGATCAAAACTAGGTACCACGATGATATTTACAAAGAATTAGACTATGAAAGTATTTATAATGCATCCATTGGATTTTTCTGATCAAGATTGACTGTTTACTCAATTTATTTGGAGCTAGGGATCAAAAGATACGATTTATACAAGATTAGGCCATTTAATTGAATATCGAGCAGAGCTGAGAAGAAAAATACCTTATATTGGAAAAAGGATGGCCGTCAGATGCACTAGTAACGGCTGAGATGGATCCATGCTAGCTCGCTTGGTTTACGATTCAGTTTAGGCCTTGATTGATCGGTTTGATCGTGGCTCACTGGTTCAATTGACCTGGTGGCTTTTTCTCTGAACTGGCCGATTAAGGCCTTCTCCTCCCTCGCGCAGGCTCCCACAAGACCCACGAAAGTAGGTTGGTGGGCTCACCAGAGTGGGGGATGTTTGAAAGTAGGAGAGGGCAAAGGAGGCAGCTGGGGTGCTGGTCGAGCTTGTCTCGGCCCCGCGAACCCCATGTGGGGCTAGATAAAGAGGAAAGGGGGCAAGCAGCAGTATCGCCCAAGGCGGCCCTGTGGGGGCACCATTTGCAAAAGCAGGTGAAGTCAGGGAAGATAAGGGGTGCTCGGGGAGAAAACAATGAGCAATGGAGATTTCTCGAGCAAGGTCAGGTGTCTGCGAGTCATTGCGAGCCCTTTTATAGCGTTGGGGCTAGGATTTTAGGGTAGAGGACCTAGAGCAGCAACCATGGCCGTCAGGATGAGAATGGGAGGTGAGGGGGTCATTTTGGCGATGCAACAAGGTGAGAAACTCAATCAAAGTAGGGTTTGTTCAATTCAAATTCATGAAGGGAGAAATTTGGCTCGCATCAAAACTTGAATCATGGTCAAGGGTGCGAGTTTGCTCGTTTTGGTCCCATTAATACCTCCCCGCAATCAGCAGGAGGTTGAAGATGACACAATGGCCATCAGATCCAGCCTGGATCCACGTGAGGCAGATCCAAGGGCCAAAACACACCCCTGATGCCTTGCCCTAGATAGCTAATATGGAAAACCCAATTAAAATGGCCAAAAAAGGGGTTTTAAGCAAAAAACTTCAAGAAATCATAGTAAAACGTAGGAATGTCCAAATGACATGCAATTTGGAACATAGATTCAAAAAAATGTAGAGAATACCTAGAATAAGTTTGGGAACCAAATTATGAAGTTTGATGGGTCAATTTGATTCTTTAGATAAAGTGATGATTGAATCTAATTTGAGGTGTGATAATATGTATACAAACTACATTGATCACCATATTGTGTAATTGAGTGTCAATATTGATTATGCAGCCAAGAAAAATGAATTGGGATCATAAGTGAGTATAATGAGGGAAAAAGAATGATTAATTCATAATTTTAGAAATCCACTTTGTCCCATCCTTCCCTCCTTAAAAGGAAATTTGTCCCCAAAATTCAAAAACATCCTCAAAATTGAGACTATTCAAAAACTAAATCATATCCTCAAATACTGGCGTATCCTCAACTATACAATCAAAATCATGTCCTCAATGTTCAAGTAGTACAAACGTCATAATTGGGATTACATGTTCCATATCATAATCAACTTGGTACTAACACCATTTCATCATCAAGCAATTGAGTATCAATATCAATGCATATATTGTCCAAGGTCATATATGAGTCACAAATATGGAAAGCATCCTATTGATCAAAAATTTGGAGAGATCATATTTAGGTCAAACAAATAGAGTTCAAGTGTATAAGGTGACTTTCAGTCCAAATATCTCAGGGTCTTAGACTCTCAATTGGCCTAGGTGGGGTTATACATCCATGATTTGAGATTTTAGATTTCAACATTTCAAGACCACATCATACTTTCAATATCATGATTTTTGGGGTCAAAATCACTGGGAGGTCCAACCCTAGTCCTAATGGGAACTAAACCCTAACTCATAAATCGAGAAGTCAAAATAGTCATCATTTTGAAAATTTCAAAATTTGGGATTTTGAAGTCATTTGTCATATATCTCAAGGTCCAAATAGTGTGATCATAGGATTTTTATCATTATTGAGATTGATAATCATGAGTCACAAGTCCATTAATCAATATCAAGAGTCGATATTTTAAGCATCGAAAGTTATAGGTCCAAAATTTTGAAGCTAGGGTTTAGATTCTGATTTAGACCTTGGTGGAGATCACTCATCTATATTCAATTTTGAGCAACAATTTTCAAGCAATATTCGAGCAACATATCAAGATTTCATTATCATTGTATCCAAGGTTGATGAATGATCTACACCTAGGTCTATCTAGGAAGTCAACCACAAGCTATAGTCAACATTGTCATATATCAAGGTGATTATTAAATCAATATTCAAGATCGAGTATCAACCCTGGGTTTAACCCATTAGGCTTAGGTCAACCAGTCCAAATAGTGTGAAAGGGAATTCCTTTCCAAACTCTAAATAATCAAAAAGGTGAAAATTTAGAGGTAGTCATAATATGGATGTGACCTAGGTTAGGGGAGTCATGAGTCAAGTTCCACACTAATCTAGCACATTATGATCAAGGGTTTTGCAAGATTAGAGTGATGGGTCAAAAATATATCAAGGGTTTTGCAAGATTATGATCAATATCATGATTACTCATATTCATTATAATCAAGATTGAATCAAGTGAATATATTAAGATCACTAATGATTCATTTTCAAGAGTAGATGATTCAATAGATTAGATCTAGGTTACAAGATAATCATTAAAGTCCAAATCTTGGGTTTCCAAAGATTAAACATCATTATTGAGTCATTAATTAAAGCATTATTAGAAAGAGATCAAAAATAGGGATAACGATGATATTCACTAGTAATTAGACTATGAAAGTATTTTTAATGCATCCATTGTATTTTTCTGATCAATATTGACTATTTACTCGAATTATTTGGAGCTAGGGATCAAAAGATATGATTTATACAAGATTAGGCAATTTAATTGAATATCGAGCAGAGAGGAGAAGAAAAATTCATTATATTGGAAAAAGGATGGCCGTCAGATGCACTAGTAATGACTGAGATGGAGCCATGCTGGCTCTCTTGGTTTAGGATTCGGTTCAGGCCTTGATTGATCAGTTTGATCGTGGCTCACTGGTACAATTGACCCAGTGACTTTCTCTCTAGACCGGCCAATTTAGGCCTTCTCCTCCCTCGCGTAGGCTCCCACAAGAGCCATGAAAGCAGGGTGGCAGGCTAACCAGAGTGGGGGATGATTGGAAGTAGGAGAGGTCAAAGGAGGCAGCTTAGATGTCGGTCGAGTTTGTCTCGGCCCCGTAAACCCGATGGGGGGCCATATAAAGAGGAGAGGGGGCAAGCAACAGTATCACCCAAGGCAGCCCGATGGCAGCGCCGTTTGCAGAAGCTTGTGAAGTTAGGGAAGACAAGGGGTGCTCAGGGACAAAATAGTGAGCAATGGAGATTTCTCGAGCAAGGTGAGGTGTCTGCGTGTCATTGGGAGCCCTTTTATAGCGTTGGTGTTAGGATATTAGGGTAGAGCAACAACCATGACCGCCGGGATGAGAATGGGAGGTGAGGGGGTCATTTTGGCAGCACAACAAGGCGAGAAACCCAGTTAAAGTAGGGTTTGTTCAATTCAAATTCACACGGGGAGCAATTTGGCTTCTTCAAAACTTGAATCATGGTCAAGGGCACGAGTTTGCTTGTTTTGGTGCCATTAATACCTCCCCACAATCAACGGGAGGTTGAAGATGACACAATGGCCAACAGATCAATCCTAGATCCATGAGAGGCAGATCAAAGGGCCAAAACACACCCCCGATGCCTTGCCCTGGATAGCTGATGTGGAAAACCCAAATAAAAAGGCCAAAAAGGGGGTTTTAGCATAAAACTTCAAGAAATCATAGTAAAACGTAGGAATGTCCAAATGACATGAAATTTGGAACATAGATTTAAAAAAATGTAGAGAATGTCTAGAATAAGTTTGAGAACCAAATTATGAAGTTTGGTGGGTCAATTTGATTCCTTGGACAAAGTGATGATTGAATCTAATTTGAGGTGTGATAATGTGTATACAAACTACATTGGTCACCATATTGTGTAATTGAGTGTCAATATTGAGTATGTAGCCAAGAAAAATGAATTGGGAGAATAAGTGAGTATAATGAGGGCAAAAGAGTAATTAATTCATAATTATGTAGAAATCCACTTTGTCACATCCTTCCCTCCTTATAAGGAATTTTGTCCCCAAAATTCAAAAACATCCTCAAAATCGAGATTATTCAAAAACTAGATCATATTCCCAAATACTAACGTATCCTCAACCATACAATCAAAATCATGTCCTCAAAGTTCAAGTAGTACAAACATCATAATTGGCATTCCATGTTCCATATCATAATCAACTTGGTACTAAAACCATTTCATCATCAAACAATTAAGTATCAAGATCAGTGCATATATCAAGGTCATTATTAAATCAATATTCAAGATCGAGTATCAACCCTGGGTTTAACCCATTAGGCTTAGGTCAACCAGTCCAAATAGTGTGAAAGGGAATTCCTTTCCAAACTCTAAATAATCAAAAAGGTGAAAATTTAGATTTAGTCATAATAGGGATGTGATCTAGGTTAGGGAAGTCATGAGTCAAGTACCACCCTAATCTAGCACATTACCAACATTTGTCACGATCCACTGACATTATTCAAATAGGGAGAGTATCAATCATCAAAGCATGTTTTACAAGGTCATAACATCAAACATATATGCAAAGAGTCAAGTACCACCCTAATCTAGCACATTACCAACATTAGTCACGATCCACTGACATTATTCAAATAGGGAGAGTATCAATGATCAAAGCATGTTTAACAAGGTCATAACATCAAACATATATGCAAAAGTTTGTTGTTCAATATGTAATATCAAATGTTGTAACAATTCATGTTGTAATTATATGTTGAATGGTGAACATATGTTGTATGGTTTGCTTATTGTTCATGTGCATGTGCTACTGTTGTTTCCTTCTGACTCCCTCTAATTTTCTTCTTATTAGCCTTGTGTGTGATGTTTAAATCAGGATTCTCACTGAGGTGATGGTTTCAATTTGGACGTCAAACACTAGATTAAGTTTTATAAAATTTGGGGACGTCACATGGCACATGTGATGACGTAGGCCCACAAGGGCACGCTAGCGGTGGACATCTGGGAAAACACAAAGGATATATCTCTGATAAAGGTAGTGCAACATCCCAATGATGAAGAAGAGGAATTTTTCCCAATAAAAATTGAAGAGGTGACCTCAACCGATCTTGTCCAGGAATACCCACAACTACCTTTAGAGGCATGTATCATGAATCTAGTAAATGATTATACTAGAAACTATTTCTTGGAGGAGTGTGCATTTCTTCTCAATATCTTGCCATTCTACTATACAAAGAAGGTACACTATCCACATATTCATCATATACAAGCATCAACATGATATAGAAAGCTTGATTCAATCAAAACATCATATACAAACTTTTCACCCGGACCTGAGAGTACAGGGACGACTCTAGGACACATAAGAAAACTAAAGAACCATCTCTAGGGTTGATCACCTTAGATTGTTCTCACTATCATGATATTGTTGTCGCTACTATAGATCACCTAAAAAAGTGGTGACCCACGAGGTGAGACCCAATCCCAGTGAGAGATATAACTCTCTCCAACATATATTGATTATATCATATTAAACAATAAATAACTGAGGAATTGGAGTATTTAATAGTCAATTGAGCAGATTGAACAATTCAAGTATGCTAAACAGATTAAGCAAATAAGCTTAGAAACAAGTATGAATATCAATTTATGTATAGGTAATAGATAAATCCATTTCATTTATCAGATATCTACTCATGTTTCACAAGATTGCATCTAATATCAATCATTATCTTTGATCTAACTATCATCATATGCCTAACTAACAACACAAGAAATCTAGAAGCATAAGCATCTTTGGTAAGTCTAGTAGTATGACATGGCTATAAATATTGGCATATTTAATAAAGTGAACCAGTCTACATAATAAATAGAGCTAACATCATAGAATAACTAATTGCATAAGCATAATTAGCAATTTAATCATTTCTAATTACATAGGCATGGCTAGCAGTATTAGGCATTTCTAGAAGCATAATATTAAATATCAGTGTCAGTATATTTGACAAAATAAATAGGTTTACAACATGAGCATATCTACAAAACAAGAATATATATCATCTCTCATTATACTATATATCATATATGTATAAGAAGATCAAACAAGGGTTATCATCCAATGTGAGGCGTTGTGTATATCCCTAAATAGATATTCTACATGGTTGTCTTACATCTTTTATTATGCCCTGGGGAGTTTGAGTTGTACCACTCAAAGTGCAACTGACCACCGCTGGGTCGCAATCAGTTCCATATAAGATCTAGGAAGAGTCAGACTCTAAGATCTTCTGCATACTCGGTCAGTATGAGTCTGCACCGTAGTGACATATAGTCAAACTACAATATAGCGACATAATAGTCCTTTAACTATCCCACCTTGGTACAGATCAAGACGCTAACATCTAGGTATTCAAACCCAATCATTGAGGTACAACTGTAGTTGTCCTCTAATCACATCATGTTATAATCACTGAGACCCAGCCGTAGTCTTTCACAAAAAGTGGGCTAGGTATGACCGCAGCCATCCTTCCGAAACACTTGGTGTCAGGATGAAAAACAACCCACATATTCAATAGTATGCACTCTGAGTTTCCCTTGGGAATACTCATTTCACCATATGGCAAGTTCTAACACTCAGATGGATATATGGAATAGGGCACTACATGATTAGAATTTTACTTGATTAATTATTGCCGATTGGGTGAATTAAGGCTTCATCATACAAATTGACCTACAAACCCTAATTCATTTCTATCAAGTGTATAAGCTTCACAACCTTACAATATATAAAATGTTTGAAGTATAGATCTTAATCATATTACCATATGCTATCATCCATTGCATTGTAATGAACCACATTAGCATCATATCATTTGAAGATATCCATTTTGTATCACAAGTTCTAGGGTATTATCCCTTATTGGAACATGAAAATGATTTCACCTCAATCTGGGCTCAACATGCCCAAAGGTCATTTAAGACCAGCACATTATTCATAGAAAGGTTATCCTCATCATTCCACACCATAAACAAGGCTCAAAATATCATCAATAATTACGTGTCCATATGCATTATTATGGCAAGGCACTATGGTATTCAAATAGCTTTACATTGTGGTTTAGACACAAGAAGAGTGTAATACATTATCACATTAATCATACAAGAGGGATGATTATAACAAATCACCATCATTTAATTACATTAAGGTTAGGTATAGCAAACTATATCACATTGAAGTTACACACCCACTTATTACAGTCATTTATTAAATATAACTGTAGGAGACAAAAGGTATAACAATAAATTAATGATATTGAACCATTGAATTCTCATCACTTAGACCCACATATAATATCATGGGACTCATTCTAATCCATTGGATGTTGAAGCATCAAAATCTCATTCATTGGATCGGGTTCATTGTTCAAAATTATCAATTGAAGTATATGTCTAACCATTAGATCAATAGAATAAAGAAACCATTGGTAAAGGTTTATTTAAATCTATAATTACATCCTTAACTCATCATATGTGGAGATGATCGGATCCACCATTAGTTGTGGTCATTAAGTCAGTATTGATTGTTAGATCAACACTATATTAATTTAACACCTTTAGATATTAAGCTAATGTCATCATTGATTGATAACATCATTAGAGAATCACACCATTGCTCATTGAGATTCCAGGAGAGCCTAAAACTGACCTATGGTGTGACTATCAATTCACATAATCTTTCATAACCCTTGGTCACCACCTTCGGTTGTCATGAAGACCACACCATCAAGTCCTGTATATACAAGAGAAAATAACCTAGAAACCTTAATATGGACCATCGGTTGTTTGGTGCTTAGCCCCATAGGTGGTGATACCAACTTGAACTAAGTCATATACTTCCTTAGGAAGAATGTGTTCATGATTATAGGTTCATCTAGAACTGGAAACAAAGCAGGAAACCCCATAAAGATCAAAAACCCAAACAAGCTTAGCTTCTTAATGCTTAAATCACCATTTTTAAGTAAGAACATGAGCTAACAAGCATATAGTAACAATATAAGTAAAGAGGGTTATAAAACTCACCCCTAATGAGAAGAATAGACTTCTTGCAGCATGAACTCAAGCCAAAAAGGTAGAAAACCCAATAGTAGGATCTGAACTCAGCCAAGCAGACACTCTTCTTCACAAGGAATCAAAACCCTAGAAGAAGAAGCAAGAAAGGTAGGATATTGATCTCTAAAGAAATTTTACCATGGAACAATAGAGTTATGACCTGGACAAAGGTCCAAGGAAGGAGAAGAGCAAGAAAAATGGAGAAGTAAGAAAGAAAACAAATTGCCTCGGTCAAAAACCCTAGAAGATGACCTTAGAAACCCTAGTTAGGGCTAGATGGAGCTCTAGGAGACCTTCTTCTCCAAAAAGAGGTTGTCTTCTACCTTAGACCAATTTTATCATAGACAAATAGAGAAAGGTCCATTCTCTAAGCTGGAGGAAAGATTGAGTGAGCAATGGTTTCAATTTTGGAGATAAGAAGGGGTATATATAGCTTTATGGATAAATAAGGGGTCAAGCATGAGGTGCCCATTAGCTTTCCATGTGTCCATTGCCTAGAGCTTCTGTGTCCATGCAACACCTCCCTAACTTTCCACCTGAACTTTATCTCCTTTATCCATACCCTTTTCCTTATCTTTATCCTTATCCTTATCTTGACCCTTATCCTTATCTTTGCCATTACTTTTGTCTTTATCGATAAAGGGAGAAACCCCTAAAATGTCCTTAAAGAGGAACACCTCCAAACCAAGAACAACTAGGAGCCCTATACCCCAAAAAAATAGAGAATGATAAGGAAATTTATAAGGATTGTAATTCTTGTGAAAATATACAAAGTAAACCTCCCAATTGGGTAAATTATAGAAAAGTCCAGGATGTACATAAAATTTCATAACTTGCTCAAATGATGTCCAAATTGGACGAAATCTGAAACATAAGCTTGTGTTATGATTCCAAAGCATATCATAGGGTTAGATTAAGGTTTAAGAATTCAATTATTGTAATTAAGCTTGTTCAACCATTTAAGCAAGGTTAGGGGCTCAGAATCATAAACCCTTAACAGGGATTTCGCCCCCGAAATCCAAGATACACATAGATGGGCACATCTCATGCACGTCATCCACAATCTTACTCATGGTTTTCCATAGCCTGGTTATGTCACATAATTCTCATAGAAGACATTCTTCTCCCTCAACTTTTGCATGTCTCATCTTGGTTCAACATAAGAACTATTGTGCCACATGTACATGTTTGGTAGTACATTTCAACTTGCGATTCTAAATGTTGCCCTGAACTATAATGTCCATTGTACCACACATCCCTTATAGGTCATATTTGATGGATCTTATCAATATGAAACATCATGTATCTCTTATCTGTTGTAATTCTATAAGGTTTCATCTCTATGCTCCTTTAATAATTTTTATAATTAGCACCTCAATCAATCACGTGAGCATCCCCTGATTGTCAAGATCTATAAGGCATATGTTCGTAGAAGAGTCTTCAATCATCTCAAAGATAGACTGGCTATCAGTGTAGTTGAAGAATCACACACTTGTTTGCAACTGTTAACAAATATAACTTCCTTGTTAACCTTGTTAGGGGTAGGGTAATAACATCTTATTCATCTTCCCAGGATTCACACAACACACTTAGTAGATGTATAATAACATCTAAGAGGATACTCTAGTTGACCAAAAACTCACTCTTGTTGAACTTGTCACACATGAGTATAGTTGCTTCAACATTCTTAAGGTTTAGCAAGATGTTAATCATGTTACTGACCATCTCTGAAATACTTTAAGATGTCATCATTCACAACTTGTCACAAATTATGAGACATAACCTGATTACTTTGTTCCTCCTATTTATTAATGTTATTGATACATTGGTTAGTCTAAATGACATAACCCTATACTCATCATGGTCGTGTAACTTATGCCATCCACCTAGCTAAACATATTAAGCAAATAAGCTTAGCAACAAGTATGATTATCGATGTATATATAGGTAAAAGATAAATCCATTTCTTTTATCAGATATCTACTCAGGTTTCATAAGATCACATCTAATAACAAACATTATCTTTGATCTGACTATCATCATATTCCTAACTAACAACACAAGCAATCTAGAAGCATAAGCATCTTTAATATGTCTAGTAGTATGACATGGCTATCAGTATTGGCATATTTAATAAAGTGAACCAGTCTACATAATAAGTTGACCTAACATCATAGAACAACTAATTGAATAAGCATAATTAGCAATTTAAGCATTTCTAGTTACATAGGCATGGCTAGCAATATTAGACATTGCTAGAAGCATAATATTAAAAATTAGTGTCAGTATATTTGACATCATAAATAGGTTTACAACATGAATATATCTACAACACAAGAATATCTATCATCTCTCGTTGTACTATATATCATCTCTATATAAGAAGATCAAACAAGGGTTATCATCAAATGTGAGGCATTGTGTATATCCCTAAATAGATATGCTACATGTCTGTCTAACATCTTTTATTACACCCTGGGGAGTTTGAATCGTACCACTAAAAGCCCAACTGACCATCACTTGGTCACAATCATTTCCATATAAGATCTAGGAAGAACCAGACTACACGATCTTCTCCATACTCAGTCAGTACGAGTCTACATTGTAGTGACATATAGTCAAACTGCAAAACAACGACATATAGTCCTGTAACTTGCTCACCTTGGTACAGAACACGGTGCTAGCATCCAGGGTATGAAACCCAATCTCTAAGGTACAACTACAGTTCTCCTCTAATCACATCATGTTATAATCACTGAGACCCGACCATGGTCGTTCTCAAAAATGGGCTGCGTATGATCACAACCATCCTCCCAAAACACTTAGTGTCAGGATGACAAGCACCCCACATACTCAACAATATGCGCTCTGAGTTTCCCTTAGGAATACTCATTTCACCATCTAGCAAGTTCTGACACTCAGATGGATCTATGGCACATGTCACTACATGATTAGAATTTCACTTGATTAATTATTGCCAATTGGGTGAATTAAGGCTTCATCATACAAATGGACATACAAACCCTAATTCATTTCTATCAAGTGTATTATCCTTGCAACTTTAGAAGATATAAAATGTTTGAAGTATAGATCTTAATCATATTACCATATGCTATCATCCATTGCATTGTAATGAACCACATTATCATCATATCATTTCAAGATATCCATTTCTTATCACAAGTTCCAGGGTATCAACCCTTATTGGAACATGAAAATGATTTCACCTCAATTAGGGCTCAACATGCCAAAAGGTCATTTAAGTCCATCACATTATTCATACTAAGGTCATCCTCATCATTCCATGCCATAAACAAGGCCCAAAATATCATCAACAATTATTTGTCGATATGTATTATTATGGCAAGGCACTATAATATTCAAATAGCATTAAATTGTGGCTTAGACACAAGAAGAGTGTAATATATTGTTACATTAATCATGCAAGAGGATTGATTATAACCAATCACCATCATTTAATTACATTAAGGTTAGGTATAGCAAACTATATCACATTGAAGTTACACACTCACTTATTATGGTCATTTATTAAATATAACTATCGGAGAAAAAAGATATAACAATAAATTAATGATATTGATCCATTGAATTCTCATCATTAGGACCCACATATAATATCATGGGACTCATTATAATCCATTAGATGTTGAAGCATCGAATCTCATTCATTTAATCTGGTTCATTGTTCAAAGTTATCAATTGAAGTATAGGTCAAACCATTAGATCAATTGAACCAAGGAACCATTAGTTTAAGGTTTATTCAAATCTATAATTACGTCCTTTACTCACCATATGTGGAGATGACCTGATCCACCATTAGTTTTGGTCATTAAATCACCATCGATTGTTAGATCAACACTATATTGATTTAACACCATCAAATATTAAGCTAATGTCATCATTGATTGATAGCATGATTAGAGAATAACACCATTGCTCATTGATATTCCAAGAGAGGCTAACAGTGAACTAAGGTGTGACTATAAGTTCACATAATCTTTCATAACCCTTGGTCACCACCTTCGGTTGTCATGAAGACCACACCATTGAGTCATGAATATACAAGAGAAAATAACCTAGAAACCGTAATATGGACCATCGGTTGATAGGTGATTAGCAACATAGGTGGTGATACCAACACAAACTAAGTCATATACTTCCTTAGGAAAAATGTGTTCATGATTACAGGTTCATCTAGAATTGAAAAAAAAATAGAAAATACCATAAAAATTGAAATCCCAAACAAGCTTAGCTTTTTAATGCTTAAATCACCATTTTTAAGCAAGAACATTTGTTAACAAGCTTATAGCAATCAATATAAGAAATGAAGGTTTTAAAACTCACCTATACTAAGAAAAAAAGACTTCTTGCAGCAAGATCTCGATCCAAAAAGGTAGAAAACCCAAGAGTAAGATCTGAACTCGGCCAAGTGGACACTCTTCTTCACAAGGAATCAAAACCCTAGAAGAAGAAGCAAGAAAGGTAGGATCTTGAGATCTAAAGCAATTTTTACCATGAAGTAGTAGAGTTATGATGTGGAGGAAGGTCTAAAGAAGGAGAAGAGTAATAAAAATGGAGAAGGAAGGAAGAGAACAACTTTCCTTGGTTCAAAACCCTAGAAGATGACCTTTGAAACCCTAGGTAGGGCTAGATGGAGCTCTAGGAGACCTTCTCCAAAAAGAGGTTTTCTTCTACCTTAGACAACTTTTCTCAACATCCAAACAGAGCAAGGTCCATTCTCTAAGCTAGAGGAAAGAGGGAGTGAGCAATGATTTCAATTTTGGAGATCGGAAGGGGTATATATGGCTTTATGAATAAGGAAGGGTCAACCATGAGGTGCCCATTAGTTTTCCATGTATCCATAGCCTAGAGCTTCTATGTCCATGCAACACCTCACTCACTTGCCACCTAAATTTTCTATCCTTTATCCATATCTTTATCCTTATCTTTATCCTTATCCTTATCTTGACCCTTATCCTTATCTTTACCATCACTTTTGTCCTTATCCATAAAGGGGGACACCCCTAAAATGTCCTTGAAGAGGAACACCTCCAAACCAAGAAAAAATAGGAGCCCCATAGCCCAACAAAGTCAAGAATGATAAGGAAATCTATAAGGATCGTAATGCTTGTGAAAATATCAAAGAAAACCTCCCAATTGGGTAAATTGTAAAAAAGTCCAGAATGTACATAAAATTTCATAACTTGCTCAAATGATATCCAAATTGGACCAAATTTAAAACATAAGCTTGTATTATGATTCCAAAGCATATCACATGATTAGATTAAGGTTCCAAGCATTAAATTATGGTAATTATGTTTGTTCAACCATTTAAGCAAGGTTAGGGATCTCACACCCAGAGTTGGAGATAAAGCCACTACCACCTTATTTGAAATACATTTTCATGGCGACATATGAGAAATTTCCAATCATAATTTCGGCTTTAGGTGTTGAAGGATAAGTTGGTCTCCACACCCATTGTCTAGGCATCCAGATTGGAGCCAAACTTTTGGGTTGGTGTGTGATGCATCAGATTACGCAGTAGGGGCTTTCTAGGCCAATGCCAAGACAAAGTCCTTATTGTCATTTGTTATGTGTTAAAACTTTAAATGATGCCCAACTGAATTATACAACAATTAAAAAGGAATTATTGGCAGTTGTTTTTTATTTTATAAAATTCCATCAATATCTAATTGGGGTTAAGGTTGTGGTATGGAGAGATCATGTAGCTATCAAATACTTGCTGTAGAAAAAAGATGCCAAGCTACAATTTGGTTGTTTTGATTACCATTAATTAAGATTTGAAAATTTTACACCCACTCCAGCATACCTTTTGAGTGTGTTTGGAATGAATGTTTTATTCTTCAAGTTTTAGTAGTGAGTGGATCCCTATTGGGTACCACTCCTTACAACATGCCTTGCCTCTCTCATAGTATCATTTGGTTCTTTATTATTGAGAAGGGAGGCATCTTTGCAAGATAATGGAAAGGAGATATTTATAGGTGCGAGGAAAGGCATTGATTGAATTCCTTGTTTACAACTGACCTCAATTTTGTGGATATGGGAGTTACTTTCTCGTAACAACTGTGATCTATGGAATAAATCTTGGTATAGGGAATATATGAGGAAATTAATTAATCATATTCCTTTTCGTAGATCATGGTATGCGTATCTCTCTCACCCTTCATTGCCTTCTATGTAGTAGACATTATGGTTTCTACTTGACATCTATATATAGAAAAGACCAGGAACCATTGTCTCGACCTCAAGCTTGGCATCAACCTCTGCTATCCACGTGAGCCACACAATGGTCCTACATGGACTAAACTACCCTCCTTGGATAACACGAGCAAGACAATGGGTGGTACATTGGTTCTATTGATAATGTAACCTCACCACCTCCCTCCATTGTTTGACATAGACAAGTTGAAGGTCTCCCCGAGCTCTACTATGCTCGCCACAGCAATAGCTGGATGAGGGGCACCCTGACAAAGTTGGCAACTAGGGGACTAGTTGGTCAACTTGTCACCTGAGGAACTTGGACATCGAAGTAGGGTGGGATGGAGAAGAGAGGAGGTAAAACTTGTTGTCCATAGCTAGGAGGCCAAGAAAGAGGGAATGAGTGAGTACAATAGAGAAGAAAGGAGGTAGGAGGTTATTCGGGGGTATCATTGATGAAGGGGAAGAGCCTAGGTGGTCAACGTCGTTGGTCATGCCACAGAAGGCATCAGGGCGTAGAGCCGCGTCAGGCAGCTGACGTACAACACGACCCAGGGAAGGAGAAGACAAATAGGTTCAATCAAACTAGCATGACACTTTAGACCGATTCAGGAAAAAACTAGAGCTTTGAACATGCTTGAGACTTCCTCAGATAGGCAATGGTGCGGACCAATGATCAAGCGCCATGTGGCATCATATTCATGTATCTTTGTGTTTATGATGTTTATCTTTGAAAAATTATAAAAAAAGATAAGGTTATCTAAATATAGCAAACATGTATACTAAATTGATCAGAAAAATGAAAGGAATCCATATAAAATAGTTTCATAGTCTAGTTACGCTTCCAGTTCCAAAAGTAGTGCAAAGATGGGTTTAAGTGGTGATTAGTGTATACAAACTCTATATTGGTGTATTAACTTGTTAAATACATTAATGATCTCAAATCATGTTATAATCTGATAATCCTGAAGATAATCATGATACAAACTAATCACAACCATTTTGATAATACTTGAGGTTTCTCATGAGAATAATCATGTATATGAATAAGTACACTTTAAAGATCCTAAATTGCCATGTTATAAATGAAGTTAATATGATCTAAGTATTCATGATGAAATAATATAGTAGATTTGATAATCATGACTACACTTGATATGAATTAGGGTTCTTAAGTCATTAAAATTATAATAATGGGAATTAGGGTTTTGAGGCATAACTCTAATGATAACTTTGATACCAAGGAAACCTAAACACTAGATTAGGATAGAGTAAGGTTTAATGTGATTAATATGATGGTGACACTTTGAGGTTTCATACATGTTGATTTTAAATGGCAAATGCTGGATTTGCTTGCATCTATTGATTATCTTGAAGAAATATAATTACATGATCTGTATGGCTCACCATTAAGGTACCTAGTAACCCCTATGACTACCCACATTAGTTTGTAGGATTTTTTCTAAGTGTTTATCGATGATTAAAAAACTTAATTGTTGGAGTATTTATATAAAGAAAGATTATGCTAATATAATGATAGTTCTTATTTGCAAGTATTTGGTGGAATACATGTTGTTTGTTTACTTGCACTCTTTTGTATGCACCCCACGTATACAATATAACTTGTTATACTAATATGTGATTTTGTTTCATGACATCTTAGGAACATGTTAAATATAAAGATATTGGAATGACATGAAAGAATTAATCTAAATAAGGAGGATTAACTAGTTACTTCTTCTCATATATTGCAATTCCAATGGTGAAAGTTCATGTAAGAATTTTGTAAATAATAATTTTAAATTAATGAAATTATTTTCTATTACTTATCATTTGGTTAAAATCTAGGTCCTTGAAAAAAAACAATTAGGTAATGGCTCTCATCGTTTTGGCATTCCTCAACTGGGGTTGCTGAAAAGTGAGGTGGTTACATTTGGTATAAGAGTGCCATATTTTTTCAAATTATACTTAATAGTCTATAATTTCAAGTAATATTTAGAAATATGAGGGGGTTATTAGGACATTTTATAAAGTCGATGGTGTCTATAAGGGACCACGACCTGGGGGTTGACAATACTTCCCCCGACATTGCTAGTCGGCTCATGAGGACTCCCGTGCTTGTGCATCTTACCTAGACAAAGTACAAAAAAATTGCCTGAAGTAAAATACCTTTAGGTTTTCTTCTCATTTTGATTCATCCACTTATCAGCTTCTTACTTAATAAAACCTAAAAGGAACTTCCCTCCTCATATCAAGTTAGGGTTTTAAGAAGAAGTAGGATAAAGGCATCCTCTATCAACTAATGTACAAATAATGTGGAAATAATAATGTATATGCACTCTGGAAGTAATAATGTGAGAGTAATGATAGGAAAAAGAAAAATGTTTATGGGTTTTCCTTGTGTCGGTAACCCTAAATGGAACTAGAGTTTGTTTGAGAAAACCCTAGTGTGTCAACAAACATAAAAACCCTAAAGATGCAAGTGTAGTCCTTAACTCGCATACTAAATCGTAATAATGGGAGATGGGAGTTGTGTGGATGATATAATAACCCTACCCATATGAGCCCTGATTAGGATAAAAGTAATGAGATTTAAGAAAAACATAAATAAGTCTTTATGACCCAGTCTTCCATGCATGAATGTGGAAAAATTTATGCATGATGCATGTGAAAGTATTTGATTAGACATGAGAAACATAAATAACCAAGGGTTATACGTGAAGATGAAGACATGGATATAACTTGCTCATTGACCTAATACTATATTTGATTAATGGATGGATAAAGAATACCCCCAGTGAGTGGGTGTGTTGTCCCTAGTGAGTGGGTGTATCGTTGAGAGTTTCTCTAGAGAATGAGTATGCTACCCTCATAAAGTGGGTATGCCATTGAAATACTCCCAGTGACTGAGTTTGATATTATTGACACCCCCTGTGAGTGGGTATGAATGGAGATCACCCCAAAAGATTGGGTCGGTCATCGAGAATAATCCCAACAAGTGAGTATGAATGCCATCAGCAAGTGGGTATACCATAAAGGTTGGGAAAATAAAGATCGAGAAGTTATAATAAAAAATGTATGAATTAGTTAGGTGACTCGATCTCCCATATACATGTACATGTGGAATAAAGGAATCAAGGTGAATAGTTTTAAGAAAACATAAGCTACCTATGAATAACACATTTATAGATTTAACCTGCTCAAACCCTATATTGATCTCTGTTGAGTTAAAGAGCATGCGATGAATAAAGTCATAAGGGAGGGTTCCCCATAAGAGGCACACCCTAGATGCATAAGAATGAGATTGCTCTAAAAGTACCTATACCCCTAGAGAACTCAAGGAAGTGGTTAAGGCTCATGATATATGAGATTTAAATGTTAAAATATACAAAGAAGTCATGTAATAATGAAGGAAGTTGTGTACAAACCCCAGAGTGAAAAGGGCATTTGACTTCATAAAATATAAGAATATTGCAAAATTAAAAAGTATGTACAGTTTAGAGTCATGATGAGAATGATTCATCCTATATTATGAAACTTTAGATAATGTGCGTATACCATCTCTGGTCTTGGAATGGGATGAACTTTGAATTAATTATTTCATCTCATTATGGGGGAGAGAGATTGGGTAGACATATGTTGTGCTTAAAATTGATATATGAGAATGAATACCCTAAAGTTAAGTTTAATGACATGATCTAGGGTCATAGGGTTACCTCAAACTCATGTGAAAATAAATGAATAATAGGTTGTAAATCGAGTTGGGAGGATAATCACCAAGTGAAATTGGAATCAAAAATGGAATTGTAATCACCAAGTGGCAATATCATGAAAATATTAAGGATGTGGACATACCTTGAACTAAACTCAAGTACTAATCTTAGTCATATTGTGTGGACTTTGTATATCAAAAAAATATGTTAAAGATATCTAATTAGGGTTGCTAATCGTAAGGTTTGAAACTCAATGAGTTATCGATCAGCTTACCCTTACTAGGTTTGAATTTTGGGTACAAAATTCATTTTCAGGAGGGGTAAATATTATATTCTCAATCTTAGTACAATTAAATTATATAAATAAAGGCATGAATTGATAAGTATATCCCCAAACTTTGATGGAATAATAGTAAAATCATGTTTTTGGCATGGGTTTGACCCATGGCCCAAGTGAGTCCCATGAAACTATTTTCTTTGCAAATAGGTCCTTGTGGCACAAATAAAAGAAACAAAAGGAATTAGCACATAAATAGAAGATGATGGTTTTATGAGATATTGGATAATCCATGTATGAGGAAATTGCCTCATACCATCTTCCAGGATGATTAGTCGAATTTTGAGGGAAAAATTCCTATAAGAGGGAAAGGATGTTATAACCTATTTTTCCCATGTTTTAATATATTTGTTTGCAAATAATGTGATATGAAGGACACATTAGAAAGATGTTTCCTTATGTGTCTTATTTGGAAATTATGGTGTGAAAGTGAAAAGGAATGGATTTTGTGTGTTTCTATATTTTGAGTAAACAATTAATAGATTTTAGATAGAGAACGAGAGGAAAAAATCCAATAAGAAAAAAATTACTAAAGGTAATTGACAATGGGTGTTTTAAATATGAAATTGCGTGGAATACTCTAGAAAAGAGAGTTTTTGTGCATAAATAAAGGATATGGATTTTAAGGATCACTATATAATTGAAATGGTGAGTAGTATGCAAGTTACCAAAAGAAAATAAGATATATGGTGTTTAAGATCATCAAAAGAGTAATTATCTAGACATTATTGACAACACAGTGTTTGAGGCAACAATTAGTGTTAACTCAGATCACCTTTTTGTATACTTGAAATAATAAAGAAAAGGAAGATAATTTTAGATTTTGATAGAAAAATGATATTTATGAAATAATGGTATTTGTCATGAATAATGTTTGAAAGTAAAAGTTTGTATATAAGACTTATTCCAACAAATCCTAAAGAACTTAAAAATAATATGGGAAAGATAATTATTAGTTTTGTTTTTTTAACAATTGATGACTAGTCGAGGGAAAGGAGATTAATGTAAAAGAGATGGAGTTCAAAAGAAGTATTTTATTACAAAATGATTGGAAGGAAAAACATGCCTTGCCTCTTTCATAATATCATTTGGTGCTTGATTATTGAGAAGGAATGCATCTTTAAGATAATGGAAAGGATATATTTATAGGTGTGAGGAAAGGTGTTGACGGAATTCCTTGGTTGCAACAAACCTCAATTTATGGAACATGGGAGTTACCTTCTCATAACAATCTAGATTTATATAATATATCTTGTATAGGGAAATAGGAGGAAAGTAATTAATCATTTTCCTTTTTGTCGATCATGGTATATTTATTTCTCTCACCCTTACTTGACTTCTACATAGTATCCATTAGGGTTTCTACTAGACATCTATATATAGAAAATACTAGGAACCCTTGTCTCCACCTCAGGCTTGGCATCAACCATTTCTATCCACAAGAACAATGCAATGGCCCTAGATGGCCTAAACTACCCTCCTTGGATAAGCCGAGCAGGATAATGGGTGGTTTGTTCGTTGTGTAGATGATGTAACCTCACCACCTCCCTCCACAGTCTACCATAGGCAACATGAGGGTCTCCCCTACCTCTACTATACTCGCCATGCTAGCAGCAGGATGGGGGGAACCCTGAGGAAGTTGGAAACTAGGGGACTGTGAAGAAGTCGACCTCTATAGATTGGTTGTGATATAGGATGTCGATGCAAGCAGAGTAGGGATGGGTTACGGTGGTTGACTTGTCACCTAAGGAACTGGGACGTTGGAGTAGGGTGCACTAGAGAAGAGAGGAGGCAGAGCTTGCCTTCTGTAGGTAGGAGGATGAGAATGAGGGAGTGAGCGAGTATAATAGAGAAGAAAGGAGGGAGGAGGTCCTTTGGGGGTGGAAGTAGTGAAGGGGCAGAACCCAAGTGGTCGACGTCATTGGTCACGCTGCAAAAGGCATCGGGGTGCAGAGCCGTTTCAGGCGGAAGATGCACATCACAACCCAGGGAAGGAGAAGACAGATTAGGTTCAATCAAACGAGTGTGACACTTTGGACCAGTTCAGGAAAAAAATTGGAGCTTTGAACATGCTTGAGACTTACTCAGATAGGAACTAGCTTGGATTAATGATCAAGTGCCATGTGGCATCATATTAAGATATCTTTGTGTTTATATGTCTATCTTCAAAAAATTATGGGGTTATCCAAATATAGAAAAGCCATATATCAAATTGATTGAAAAAATGAGAGGAATCCAAGTAAAATAGTTTCATAGTCTAATTGTGTTTCTAAATCCAAAAGTAGTGCAAAGATGGATATAAGTGGTGATTAATGTATAAAAACCCTAGTTTTGTGTATAAACTTGTTAAATACATTAATGCTCTCAAATCATGCAATAATCTTATAATGTTGAAGATAATGATGATCCAAGATAATCATGACTATGCCAATAATACTTAAGATTTCTAATGAGAATAATCATGTATATAAATAAATAGGGTTTAAAGATCCTAATTTGTCATGTTATTAATGAAGTTAATATGATCTAAGCATTCCTGATGCAATAATATGGTAGATTTGATAATCATGGCTACACTTAATATAAATTAGGGTTCTTAAGTCATTAAAATGATAATCATGGAAATTCGGATTTAGAAGCATACCTCTAATGATAACTTGATACCAAGAAAACCTAAACCCTAGATTAGGACCAATTAGGGTTTCATATGACTAATGTCATGGTGACAATTTAGGATTTACATACATGCAAATTGTAAATGACAAATGCTTGATTTCCTTAGATCAGTTGATTAGCTTGGTTTAATATAAACAAAGTACAATTGCATGATCTGCATAGCTCACCATCAATGTGTGTAACCATACATGCATTAGTTTGCCAATATTTTTTCGAGTGTTTCTCGATGATTAAATAACTAAACTATTTTATGTCTATTTGGTTTCATTCAATTATAATGCCACTATGAGTATCACATAAAGAAAGATTATGTGAATAAAATGACAACTCTTATTTTCAAGTATTTGATGGAATATATGTTGTCAGTTTACTTGCACTCTTTTGTATGCACCCCATGTACACAATATAACTTGTTATAATATTCTTTACTTTTGTTTCACAATGTTTTAGGTACATGTTAAATATAAAGATGTGTAGTGAAATGATAAACCAGATGGAATGACATGAAGGAATTAATCTATATAAGGAGGATTAACTAGTTACTTCTTATCATATATTGTAATTCCCATGGTGAAAGTTCATGTAAGCATTTTGTAAACAATAATTGTAAATTAATGAAATTATTTACTACTGTTTATTATTTGATAAATATAGATCCTTGGGGAAAAAAATAGGTATTGGCTCTAATCTTGTTAGCCTTCCTTAACCGGGGGTTGCTGAAAAGTGAGGTCATTACATCTTCCTTGTATGATATGATGAAGGAATATTCTCCCTAATATTTGTGTAACCCTAATGTATGAACTGGTGAATATCATAACCTTATGATCGATGCTTTCTTGTGCTAAACTTGTACACTATATGTATGATGGTGGTCAATCATACCTAGCCTTCTTATATGTTGACGTGATGAAGGAATGTTCTTAATGCTAAGATAACTATACTATGTTAAATCTGTCAACATCTTTTAGCTCTTTAATGCAATATCATGTTGAGCCTGCGAATCAAATGTATGGTGATGGTATGTTGATCCTTTGATAAGGCATGAAAATATATTGATGTTCTTATTGGGAATGATGTGATGATCTTAATGACCTTTGGGCATGGTTGAGCCCTAATGCAGGTGTGATTCTCTTCATGATGTGACAATGATTGGTATCATGTGATAGTATGATGACAAGTATAGTACTATTAATGGAAATGAAACAATATCATGTGATTTTGTGATCAAGAGTTATGTCTCATATATTTTATATCTTCTGTTGTTGATATATATCAATGGTTTCCAGAAATTAAATTAGTATTTATATGTTTATTTATTTGATGCAAATTTAATTCACCCAATTGATTTAACTAATCAAGTGAAACCCTAATCATGTAGTGTTCTGCGCTATAAAATCATTCAGTGTCAGGATTTTGTGGATGGAAAAATGAGTATTCTTAAGGAAAGCTCAGAGTCACATACATAACATATTGAATAAGTACGGGTGCAAGGAGTGTACATCCTTGTCATCCTGATACCAAGATTTAGGGAGGATGGTTGTGACCAAGCATAGCCCTCAGTTTGAGAGTGGTTGAAGCCAAGCCTAGCCCTCAGTTTGAGAGCGGCTGAGAATGTGTCTTAGATATTTCTATATGTGATGTGATAGAGGATAGCTGCAGTTGTACCTCAGATGATTTGGTTATATATACCCTAGTTTCTAGTGGCGTGACATGTACCAAGGGTGGACTAGGTGTTAGTATCTTGACTATATGTTGTTGTAGGCAGCTTGAGTGATGTCACTGCATTGGACCCTTATTGACCAGACGCAGGTGAAATCTTAGGATTTTGGCTCTCCCAGATTTTGTAAGAAATTGGTTGCTACCAAACGGTAGTCAGTTGGACTTTGAGTGGTACAACTCAAACTCCTCTTGGCTTAACAAAAGATGTAATCCAACTGTGTAGCATATCTATTAGGGTTATACACAACGCTTCACATTGGAAGATAACCCCTGTTTGCTCTTTTCACATATAAATGATATATAGTGCAATAAGAAAAGTAGCCATACTTATGTACTTATACATACAACTAATGTTAGTTATATTTATGATGCTAGTTACCTCATGTTGTTAGCAAAGCTTATACTGCTAGTCATGCCTATGTAGTTATATATGCTTATACTACTAATCATGCTTATACTGGTAGTTGTGCTTATTTGGTTAGTTCTACTTGTAATGTAGATATGTTTATCCTGCTAGACATGCTAGTACTATTATCTATGTTCATGATGCTAGTTAGACTAATGCCAATAGTTATGACCATGATGTTAACTACACTTGATCCCCTGATAATAATGTTAACCTTTCTATGTTACACATAAGACTCTGATTAGAATTGTTCCTAAGAACTTTTATATATGATATTTTAGTTCAATTATATAATCTCCTCGATTTGTCCCATCTTCTTAATTTTCTTAACATGTTATCTGTCATTATAAACAAATATTGTTGAGAGTTATATCTCTCGCTGGGACATGTGTCTCACCCCGTAGGTCACCACATCTTTTTAGGTGAACGACAACAACAATAGACATGTGACAATGAGGAGAAGTTGTGGCAATGGACCTTAGAGAATGTTGTTTATATGTCTACTGTGTCCTAGAGTCGTCCATGTACTCACTGGTTCGGACAAAAAAAATTTGTATACAATATTTTAATCGACTCGAGCTTTTGATAGTATTCTGATGCTTGTACATGTGGTATATGTGGATCATGCTATTCTGTATATATGTATATTATCACTAAGTCCACATAGCAATCATAAAAGATACTTGACATGATATATGAATATAAACAAGATGTTGGACTTTCATGTAAATATTTCTAAACATATTAGTGATGTTGAAATTAATTTTAATTATCTCCTTTTTTCTACTATGTGGTTAATTAATTTTTGATCGTACTTTGTGGTTTGAGTAATCTCGTATAACGTGATGAGTTCCTACAAATAGGATGTTACACATGTGGAATAAGTGCTAACATAATTTCCTTATACTTGTGGCACTTTTATCCTACGGGTGTATGTTTTGGCAACCGGGGCTTCAGCCCCCCTCCCAAAATCCTAAATGATTATTTATATGTATTTATGCATGTTTAGTATTATAAATATAGTACATATACGAGGTCTTTAGACATATGACAAGACAAAGTTGTGGTTGGGTTGGTAGAAGTACATTGGTTCAAAACTATGATTCCCATTATCAATATATTGTTTTTCAAAAAATAGATACAATTCATTAAATATGAAGAAAGAGAAAATTATTGTGTTCATAACTTTCACTCCACAATGATTTTTAATAGAAATTAAAATCATTAAATTTCAAATAAGAAATACTTTTCAACAAGACTAATATTGATATATTTTGGATAAAAAAATAATATGAGAGTTGTATACTTCTCTCTTCTCTCGTACTGTATGGATGTATACTAAAAACCATTCATACACTATGACAGAGGATAGAAAATATGTATTTCTCATATTATTCGTATGAATTTTTTTATCAAAAAAACACTATTTTCTTTAGACAAAACACTTTCAAAAAAGATTAACAATGGCATAATTTTGAGAAAGAATAATATATATATACTTCTCTTCTCTCACCTCGTGTGTGTATATTTTCATCATCTCTCATACTGTACTTTTAGTACCATACTAATGAGAGTTATGAGCAAAATTGGCATTTGTATAATATTTTTTAGTACAATTAAGAGAAATATGCATTCATATTGTACAAAATTGACATTCACATAGTGCGAGAAAGAAAAGAAATATATATCTCTTATATTATTTTTTCAAAGTATGTCAACATTAGTCTTGTTAGAAAGTATTTTTAGAAGAATTCTATTATTATTTTTTAAATATTTTTAATAAAATACTTTTCAACAAGACTGATATGATATATTTTGAATAAAAAATAATATGAGAGATGTATACTTCTCTCCCTCTCAAAATGTGTACTAACAATCATTCCTATCATACGAGAGAGGATAAAAATATATATTTCTCATATTATTGGAATTTATGTCGAAACAACAATGTTATTTTCTTATACAAAACACTTTCAAATAAGATTAACATTGACTTACTTTTGATAAAGATTAATATAAAATATATATATACTTC
This sequence comes from Alisma plantago-aquatica, assembly GCA_963693085.1. Lineage (NCBI taxonomy): Eukaryota > Viridiplantae > Streptophyta > Magnoliopsida > Alismatales > Alismataceae > Alisma > Alisma plantago-aquatica. The sequence continues at coordinate 1,188,409,577 of OY856410.1, read as the reverse complement.
TCTAACCTTTTGTGTGTATGTTTTCTCATCTCGCGTAATGAGTATGAGCAAAATTAACATTCGTACAATACTTTTTAGTACAATACAAGAAAAGTATATATTACTATTGCACAAAATCAACATTCGTATGGTACGAAAAATAAGAAAAGTATATACCTCTCATATTATTTTTTTCCTCCGAAGTATGTCAATATTAGTCTTGTTAGAAAATATTTTTATATGAATTTCATTACTTTTTATCAAAAAATTCATTAAGGATTGAGAGTTATGAGAAAAATAATTTTCTCTCTCCTCTCTTTTTCTATACTTCCCTCCTCTCTTTTTTCTTTTATATTTATCTCCAATTTATTTTATTGTTATAAAAAAATTATTACACATGATTTTATTGCAGAAAGAGATTCTGTTACGGGGAAAAGGTCTGGGAGACACACGTTCTAATAGGTTTCCGTGACCGGGTGGGTGATGGGTGGATCTTCGGTTATGCCTAGAATTTTTACTATTTTAATGAGTTTTGACATTGGATTTGTCGTTTTATGCTTCGTTTGGTGATATGGTGGCGACTATTTATACAGTGATGAACAACCACTAGAAGCGGGTCAATCGCTACTGTGGGGAACGTCTCAGAGAAAATGTTATTAACGATGCAGAAGCAATTAATTTGCAACGGAATTATTGAAAATCACTAAAAATTAAAACATTTTATAAAGAGATCTACAAACTGTGAAACTCTTTCATTAAGAACAAGGTAAGTTATTTATAAGCTGATACATCAACACATCTCTGTATCATCACATCTCGAGGGTCACATGCATCAACTGCCCTGTTAAACTATACATAAGCAGTGTACAAAATCTTGAGGCATTATGCCAAAATCTCATATCTATATTAAACATCTACTGACTCCTAAGACTTGAGAGTATAGAGACGACACATAAGACTTTCTATCTACAAGACTCGACAGACAGTGTCTCTACCTGAGGATCACTGTTGTCCATGATGTTGCTGTTGCTGCTGTTACTGCTCACCCACTGAAGGGTTCCTTCATCCACGACGTCTACCTAAAAAGTTGAATTCTATGGGGGTGAGACAACTAAATAATTGTCCCAGTGAGAGTTATAACTCTCCGCCAGAAGCATTGCTATTGCAAGTATTAAAATAACAATGAGCAGTAGAACTATAATTATTCAACAACAGGCAATTCATTGAATAAACTAAGTAGAGCAGTATTCTCTAAGCAATCATTTCAATTATAACTTGATTGAATGACAAGACATATATCAATAAGGAATATGAAGAACACGTATACTAGTTATTCAACAAGAGTACTATAAACAATGTATCATCAATCATTGTTTCTCATAGTTCAACCTAAGCAATTATGCTATATGACTGATTACATTTTCAAACATATTAATGCCCTGAGGAGATGAGTTACACCGCTCATACTCCAACCGACCATTACGAAATCGCAATCTCTACCATACATAGGTCATCAGAAGAGTCAGATTCCTATGACCTCATCTTCCTCATTTAGTGTGAGGTACAACATGTAGGACATCTTGTGTCTGTGCTATAATAGCTTTCCAGGGTATTCTGGCAACTTCGCTATTAGAGTTACAATGGGATAATGTACTCTCTTCACCATCGAGGGATTTCTTGTTTATCTCACATCGATGCGGCATTAAGAACATCATCGGGAGATTAGTGATACATCATCCCGGCATATACATATAATGAAGGATTGAGAGATTAAATGTACATCTCACATCAATTCCCTCATTTGGACGTAAGGATATTCACGTCCATAACCCCCACATACTCAAAAGTATGCTCTGTAGGAGTTCCCTTAGGAAAACCTGTTTCACCATCATCTAACTTCTGACAATGATGGATCTATGGTCAACGCTCTACATGATATTATTATACTTGATTATTTAAGTACATTATGGCATTCTTTTAGCATCAGGCATGTTTTCAAACATAAACCATTAAAATAATTGCTATAAAGTAAGAGTACTAATTGTATCAAGTTCATTTCTCATCTAGTTAACATTGGGATATCAATCCCTAACCATATCATCATTATGATTCAAGAGAATGGGCATACAAACCCTTAGATCATCAAAACACTTGTTACCAAGTAACATATTGCCATTATGTCATTTAATAGTATGGATCATGATAGTAGAAATGCAGATATTTCTCATTGTTGATACAGCCTATCAGTTTCATTTGTTACCTCTCACTAGGCAACATAGAATATCAATACTTTCAAAGCTTATAAAGTGCTTTCAATGAATATTGTATCATAGCTCTTACCTGGCTATGCTCACTATTTCATAAAAACATGCATGATTTATATAAATGATAACATGTACATTATTTCTATATTAGCACAATGTACAATAATGATAGCATCACTATTGGTTAAGGTTTACTTGTAAATCAACTCCTAGTCAAGTATAGAGCACCACGGTCGTGCAAGGGGAAGCCACCACAGTCGTGCTACAGAAGATCACCACGACCGTTTTACACCACCATGGCTGCTTCCTAGGGTTAGGGTTTCCCTATTCAATTCAATTAGGTTTAACCAACCCCTTTAGCTTAATTAGGAATAGTGATTCCTCATTTCATAATTCAATCATAGAATTTCATGCTTAAAAGCACAACTCAGAATTAGGGTTTATTGTTCACATCATCACATTACCCAAGATTAGGGTTTACTATTCACATTACATCACATTACCCTAAATTAGGGTTTACTGTTCACATTACAATGAATTAAGATCATACCATCATCATGTATGAGAATTACTTCCATTAATGCCCTCAATAGGATTATAATTCATTAGCTTCCATAACTAGGGTTTCATGATCTCACTATCATGGATCATACCCTAATTAGGTATTCATCCATACTGGATGTTCATTACTTATTTAACATTCATATAAGAAGTCTTCTCTTTCCTCTTTCTATAAGTTGATGTTTGCATCACCCTTGATTAGGCTAAGTCAATTTAACATTGACATCATGGGTTATGTCATTACTATTGCGATCATTACGGCTTACTCATTCAAAAAGTACTAATCACTCTATCCCTTCAAGGGTACCATTATTACAATCACCATTGATTACATCATGTATTAATCAACTAATTACTTGGTCCTTTAACCACTTTAAGTATTCATGAGGTTTAAGTTAATCAACCACTGGACCATCTTGACCACTAATGCATCAAACGATCTTGACCTTTTCAGACCTCAAACGGTCTTGCACACTAAACCCCCAAACGGTCTTGGACAGCCCTTGAAACCATTTGGTGATGAAGACCGTTTGGTCATGTTGACTTTTGAAACCGTTTGGTAAAGTGCACACTCAAGACCGTTTTCCCAAGATGGGGTGAAGACCGTTTGGTCAAGATTGACTTTGAAACCACATGGACATAACTGACCTTGAAACCGCATGAGACTAAACGGTTTGGGATCATTTCATCCCAAACGGTCTTGAGACCGTTTGGACCCAAATGGTCTTGAGACTGTTTGGTCTAAACCACCTCAAAACCTCAAGGACCAAAAAGTGTCTCAACCACTTCAATTGAGTTAGGGTTTCCAAATGTTGAACCCCTCAATTGATCATGCACTTGTTAGCCACTCATCAATTGATTCAATTAGGTCAACCATCAACTGATTTGACACTGAATTGACCCTCAATTGATCATCAATTAGGGCTTGGATCAATTGGATTAGGGTTTGGAATCGATGACCCTTCAACATACTTCAATGTGAGTCTATTTGATTTGAAACCTATGAACCATCATTCAATTTGGTCATGAAATGACCCCAACTGATCTTGGGATCATTTGGATGACCTCCAAACGGTCTTGAGACCTTTTTCCCAAGTCAACACCAAAAACTAAGTCATCTAATTATGGATTGGATCATTGGATTGATCACTAGGTCAACAATCAATTGCACTTCAACTTGTTACCTTAAGATCTTCAACCACTTAATCATAGTCAACCCTAGACCTCCAAACGGTCTTGGGTGACCCCCAAATGGTCAACACCTGGTCAACGCATACAAATGGTCTTGAACCATTTGCTTCTATGCGGTTTGGTTGAAATCGTTTGCAATCAAATGGTTTGAAACCGTTTGAGCAAGGTTGTGTTACCGTTTGCTAAAGTAGTTCTTGGATACAGATAGGAATTAATGTCATCTTCTTCTACATCTTTTCAACCAAGAATAGGGGATGTTCTTCATGGAAAAGATAGCAAGAACACACAAATGTATCTAAAGAAGAAGTATAAGCAACAATTTTAGGAAAGAAGGATGCAAAAGCAATACGTAAGGGTTTAGAGTTATAAAACCCACCTCTAGGACTGATCCAGAGCTCAAGATTCGTAGCTTTAATGGTGGCTTGAGCTTTAGTAGGTGTCTAAGGTTCTTTCTTCAAGTTTTGGATGGAGAAGATGGCTAGAAAGGAGAATCGTGTGAAAAACACCATAAATTTAACCTTATATAGTGGTTTCCACCATGAATTTGAGGTAGATGGTGATCAACACTTACCAAGTCAGTGAGGTCATCCTTCCTATGGTCCAGAGCTCCTTCTTGGTCTGTTAAAGCAAGGTGATGAGAAGAAAAGAACTAAGGAACGATCCTTTGTGTGGTTGGAAAAGGATGCTTATGTGTATATGGGTCTTTTTCAAGCAAAAAGGAAAAAGAGAGATATTTTCAAACATATCCACCAAGGCTTCCTCCATCCTTGGACACATTTCCACCTTCTAATCTCATGAAAAACCCTTCCATTATCCAAGGTTTAAAGATAACTTAAACACTTTTTAAGAGAGGTATATTAATATCCACCCTTATTAGATATTACTCAATATATTATTAGTGTGAATAGTTTCCACTTTTACCATGATCATTTAAATGAGGCACCCTTCTCATTTTATTTGCTCCACTTGATTCCAAGAAACATGATAGATCCTCTAGAGGGTATATTTTACATGTTGGACCCTAGGTTTTGGGTAAATTGCACTTTACACCAAAAGTAGGTTTTAAAGCACAAGTATTGCTCTACAAGCTATATCTTGGTACCCAAACTTGAGGAATCCTTACCACATCATCATATTCATTCTTTTGATGTCTCATCATCATAGGAACATCTTAACAAGCGCAATTTTCAAGTTAACCCCTCTACTTGGGTAATTTGCACGTTAGTCCATTATTAACAAAACAATGTTTCAACATTATGTAAAAAGGACTAAAATTGAAATATAAGTTCTTCAAAAGCCTTAATTACTTTTCAAGAATATAAGCAAGCATCTAACCAACTTAATTAGGCAAAACATCTAGGGTTAGTACATAACCCAGTTCAGGGATGTTACAAATTACCCACCCCTTACAAGGATTTCGTCCCCAAAATCATTATAAAAACATATTAAGAGAAAAGAGCAGGGTATTTTCTCCCCGTCTCTTCCTCTAGTTCCCACATAGCTTCTTCAACACCACGGTGATTCCAGAGAACTTTTACAAGACTTATGTCTTTCTTTTTCAACTTTTTAATTCTTCTGTCAAGGATTGACATAGGTCCTTCAACATAAGATATATCATCATTCAATTCTACTTCCATAGTTTGTAGAACTAATTCTGTGTCAGGATGGCATTTCCTAAGCAAGGAAATGTGGAACATTGGGTGTAACTTTTGTAACTCTGGTGGTAACTCTAGCTTATAAGCTACCTTTCCAATCCGTTCAATGATTGGATAAGTCCATATAAACCTTAGAGATAACTTTCCTTTCCTTCCAAATCTAAGAACTCCTTTCCAAGGTGAGACCTTGAGGTACACTCTGTCTCCAACCTGGAATTCTAAAGGTCTACGATGCTTATCAGCGTAAGATTTTTGCCTATCCTGTGTAGTCTTTATCTGTTGTTGTATTACTTTAATCTTCTTGGTGGTTTGCTGCACAAGATCAGGACCTAAAAGTTGATGTTCACCAGTTTCATACCAACATAGGGGTGATCTACAACGTCTACCATACAAAGCTTCATAAGGTGCCATGTCAATGCTATGTTGATAGCTATTGTTGTAGGCAAACTCTATCAAACTTAGGTGCAGATCCCAACTTCCTGTAAACTGAAGAACACATGCTCTAAGCAAGTCGTCCAAAGTCTGTATAGTCCTTTCTGACTGTCCATCAGTCTGAGGATGAAAGGATGTACTAAACCTTAACTTTGTGCCTAAGGCTTTATGCAGTCAATCCCAAAAATGACTCGTAAACTGGGGACCTTTGACAGAAACAATGGTAACTAGGACTCCATGTAGCCGCACTATCTCATCTACATATAACTGTTCCAGCTTCTCAACAGAATAGGTTGTTTTGACAGGTAAAAAATGTGTTGTCTTTGTCAATCTATCCACTATTACCCAAATGGAATCATGTCCTCTGGCTGTTCTGGGTAAACCAATCACAAAGTTCATGGTTACATGATCCCACTTCCACTTTGGTATGGGTAAAGGTTGCATTGTTCCTACAAGCTTCTGGTGTTTAGCTTTAACTTGCTGACACACAGGACACCGCATAACAAACTCAGCAACGTCTTTCTTCAAACCAGGCCACCAATATATATCTTTCAATGTTCGATACATCTTAGTGCTTCCTGGATGCATAGCATACATTGAAGAATGAGCTTCTTCCAGGACTAACTTCCTCAAGTTATCCACATCCGGTACTATCATTCTGCCATGATAACAAGCTACTTGATCATCTGAGTCATGGAAACCTTCCCATTTTTCATTACCACACTCCATAAAGATAATGTCTCCAGATCTTCAAGGCATGAACTACATCAGCTAGTTCTAGATCGTATGTTGGATAATTCTCCTTGTGTTTCTAATGCTATCGAGAAGCAAAAGAAATCACTTGCTTATCTTGCATCAACACACATCCTAGTCTATTCTTAGAAGCATCACAGAAAACTATATATCATTTCCCTTTCTCAGGTAACACAAGCACAGGTGTACTTGTCAACCTTTCCTTCAACAACTGAAATGATTGCAGACACTTGTCACTCCAGGTAAAAAGAACATCCTTCCTGGTCAACTTAGTCTAGGGTAAAGCTATAGAACTGAAGTTCTTAATGAACCTCCGGTAATAGCCTGCCAACCCTAAGAAACTACGGACCTCCGTCAGTGTCTTTGGTTTCTCCCATTACATGATAGATTCTACCTTTTTAGGGTCAACACGAATACCTTCTCTTAGCAAAGTTAGAGTCTGACGAAGATGATGTTCGTGCTAATGAGAATCTCTGCTATAGATCAGAATGTCATCTATGAAGACAAAAAAACATTGATCGAGAAAAGGTCAGAAGATTCTATTCATGAGTTCCATAAATGCAGCTGGTGCATTTGTTAGTACAAACCACATAACTGTGAACTCATAGTGACCATACCTTGTCCTAAAGGCAGACTTTGGTATGTCACCATCCTTAATACGCAGCTGGTGATATCCTGATCTCAAATCTATCATTGAGAAGATGGTTGCACCATGCAACTGGTCAAAGAGATCATCAATCCTCGACAAAGGATACTTATTATTTATGGTTAATTTATTTAACTGTCTGTAATCAATGCACAACCACATTGACCCATCTTTCTTTTTAACAAAGAGGACCAGAGCACCCCAAGGCGAAGTACTCAGTCGGATGAAACCCTTCTCAAGAAACTCTTACAGTTGTTTCTTGTGTTCTTCCATCTCAGCAGGCGCCATCATATACGGTGTTTGTGCTATTGGTTGCGTGTTCGGTATTAGATTGATTTTAAAATCAATCTCCCAGGGCGGAGGTACACTTGGAAGTTCTTCAGGAAATACATCTTGAAATTCCCTGAATATAGGAACTTTGGCAGGGTTAAGACTATCCATGGTAGTATCTACCACATGGGCCAAGAATGCATAACATCCTTGCCTCATCAGCTTCTCAGCAACCATAGCTGACACAAGACAGGTTGGTAGAATCTTTCTATCTCCTTGAAAGATCCATGTGTCACTATCACCAGCGAACACAGCTTGCTTGGATTCACAATCCAAGACAACCTTATACCTTTCCAAGGTATCCATCCCAAGGATTACATCGAATCCATGCATTTCAAGTGGTATAAGATCCAATTGAATGCGATGTTCAGAAAAGAAGAGGATGTAGAGAGAACATACTTCCCGCAAAACAGCAGATCCCATTAAAGGAGTCTCCAACAAAAAATTATCTGCTCTATGACTTATAGTCAAGTTGCAGTCAAGAATCACTCTTCTAGTGATAAATGAGTGCGTAGCACCCAGGTCGATTAAAACAGATACAACACAAGATGTAGACATATCAGAATGAAACAACTTCATCTGACCTGCCATAACTCGAGGGTTGATCACTACATTAGGTGGATTCATCGTGTAGAATCTCGCCGTTGCCTATGGTTGATTTGGTTCTTGATGACTTGGTGCTGGTGATCCAGCTTGGGACGCATGTCCACATCCTCTAGTGTTACCTAGAAATTGTCGCCTTTGAGATCCTTACTGACTTTGCCTTTGAGGTTGAGTTACACTCACTTCTCTGGCTCTACAATCCTTCATCAAATGTCCCATCTTTCCACATATGTAACAACTTCTGTTTAGTTGTTGTGGTCTGGGTGGTCCTATAACTGACATAGATGCTGAGATACAAGCTCCTTCTAAAGGTAAGCTTCATCCTTTACCCCTATTTGACGTCCACTGTGTCTGGGTACTGAATCTAGGTGGTGCCATTGGTGCATAAAACCTTAGTTTCTTAAAACCTTTAGATGAGGATCCTTGGAACTGGGGATACATATTCCTATTCTTGGTTTGTCTCTTCTCTGACACAGACCTCTCTACCCTTCTGACTGACTCCACAAAGGTAGCAAACATTTCCATGTTCTCCAAAGCAGACACAGGACTGGTCAACTCAGTGTTTAACCCTTTCTCAAAATGCCTAATCCTTTCTTCATCTGTAGCTGCCATATGCGGACAAAACTGCAAAAGCTCCATGCACATAGCCTCGTACTCGCTAATGTTCATTAGTCCTTGTCTTAACCTCTCAAATTGAGAGATTTTCTCATCCAAAAATATCTTAGGGAAGTATTTATTGATAAATTTTGTCGGAAAACTTCCCATTCGATCTCCACACCTGGCCTTTTCTCTTCCTCCATGGTCCACCAGTGACCAGCAGTCCCCTTGAGAAGATACACAGCATGTCTAACCTTCTCAGCCTCTGGGATGTTCAAGATTCTAAAGGCCTTCTCTAGTTCAGTTAACCACAAGTCAGCATCTGCTGGGTCAGCTGTTCCAGCATACTCTGTGGCTCCAACACAACAAATTCATTCAAACGTTGTCGGATCCTTGTCCTTCTGTATGGTTAAGTGCCCTAGGTACATGTATAGGCATCCTATCAGTCATGTGTGTCATGGCAGTCATGAACTGCCCAAACATGGCTTGGACGGCTGGGTTCCCCATGTTAGTTGGATTGAATTGGGGTGGTTCAGGCATATGTTCTTCTCTTTCTTAGTTTCTTGCACCTCCTCTGGGTGCAGCAACACTACTCTCTGCAACATGTTCTTCGTGTAACCCAGACATCTTTAGTTTTATCTTCTCCTCCTATACGAGCAGCAGACACTATCAGATATACTGGAAGATACTAGAACAGACTCAACAACCCTAGTCCTATGTCTCTATAGACTCAACGAACCTAGAGATCTAACACCACTAGTTGTGGGAACGTCTCGGAGAAAACATTATTAACGATGCGGAAGTGATTAATTAGCAGTGGAATTATTGAAAATCACTAAAAATTAAAACTTTTTATAAAAAGATCTACAAACTATGAAACTCTTTCATTAAGAACAAGGTAAGTTATTTACAATCTCATACATCAGCACATCTCTATATCATCACATCTCGAGGGTCACAAGCATCAACTTCCCTGTTAAACTGTACATAAGCAGTGTACAAAGTCTTGAGGCATTATGCCAAAATCTCAGATCTATATTAAACATCTACTGACTCCTAGGACCTGAGAGTACAGAGACGACACATAAGACTTTCTATCTACAAGACTCGACAGACAATGTCTCCACCTGATGATCACTACTGTCCCTGATGTTGTTGCTGCTGCTATTGTTGCTCACCCACTGAAGGGTTCCTTCGTCCTCGGCGTCAACCTAACAAGTTGAATTTCACGGGGGTGAGACAATTGAATAATTATCCCAGCGAGAGTTATAACTGTCTGCCAGAAGCATTTCTATTGCAAGTATCAAAATAACAATGAGTAGTAGAACTATAATTATTCAACAGTAGGCAATTCATTAAATAAACTAAGTAGAGCTGTATTCTCTAAGCAATCATTTCAATTATAACTTGATTGAATGACAAGACATATATCAATAAGGAATATGAAGAACATGTATACTAGTTATTCAACTAGAGTACTATAAACAATGTATCATCAATCATTGTTTCTCGTAACTCAACCTAAGCAATTATGCTATACAGCTGATTACATTTTTCAAACATATTTATGCCCTGAGGATATGAGTTACACCTCTCATACTCCAACCTACCATTATGAAATCGCAATCGGTACCATACATAGGTCATCAGAAGAGCCAGATTCCTATGACCTCATCTTCCTCAGTCAGTGTGAGGTACAACATGTAGGGCATATTGTGTCTCATCTATAATAGCTTTCCAGGGTATTCTGGCAACATCACTATTAGAGTTACAGTGGCATGATGTACTCTCTTCGCCATCAAGGGATTTCTTGTTTATCTCACATCGATGCGACATTAAGAACATCATCGGGTGATTAGTGATACATCATCCCGACATATACATATAATGAAGGATTGAGAGATTAAATGTACATCTCACATCAATTCCCTCATTAGTACGTAAGGATATTCACATCCATAACCCCCACATACTCCAAAGTATGCTCTCCAGGAGTTCCCTTAGGAAAACCAATTTCACCATCATCTAACTTCTGACAATGATGGATCTATGGTCAGGGCTCTATGTGATATCATTATACTTGATTATTTAAGTACATTATGGAATTCTTTTAGCATCAAGCATGTTTTCAAACATAAACCATTAAAACAATTGCTATAAAGAAAGACTACTAGTTGTATCAAGTTCATTTCTCATCTAGTTACCATTGGAATATCAATCCCTAACCATCTCATCATTATGATTTAGGACTATGGGGGTACAAACCCTTATATCATCAAAATACTTGTTACCAAGTAACATATTGCCATTATGTCATTTAACAATATGGATCATGATAGTAGCAATGCAAATATTTCTCATGGCTCATACAGATTATCAGTTTCATTTGTTACCTCTCACTAGGCAATATAACATATCATTACTTTCAAAGCTTATATAGTTCTTTCAATGAATATTGTATCATAGCTCTTACCTGGCTATGCTCACTATTTCATAAAAACCTGCATGATTAATATAAATGATAACAGGCACATTATTTCTATATTAGCACAATGTACAATAATGATAGCATCACTATTGGTTAAGGTTTACTTGCAAATCAACTCCAAGTCAAGTATAGAGCACAAAGGCTGTGCAGCCAAGAACGGTCGTGCCAGGGGAAGCCACCACGGCCGTTCTACCTTGCACGGTCATGCTACAGAAGATCACCACGATCGTTTTACACCACCACAGATGCTTCGTAGGGTTAGGGTTTTCCTATTCAATTCAATTAGGTTTAACCAACCCCTTTAGCTTAATTAGAAATAGTGATTCCTCATTTCATAATTCAATCATAGAGTTTCATGCTTAAAAGCATAACTCAGAATTAGGGCTTACTGTTCACATCATCACATTACCATAGATTAGGGTTTACTATTCACATTACAACACATTACCCTAAATTAGGGTTTACTGTTCACATTATAATAAATTAAGATCATACCATCATCATGTATGAGAATTACTTCCATTAATGCCCTCAATAGGATTATAATTCATTAGCTTCCATAACTAGGGTTTCATGATCTCACTATCATGGATCCTACCCTAATTAGGTTTTCATCCATACTGGATGTTCATTACTTGTTTAACATTCATATAAGAAGTCTTCTCTTTCCTCTTTCTATAAGTTGATGTTTACATCACCCTTGATTAGGCTAAGTCAATTTAACATTGACATCACGGGTTATGTCATTACTATTGCGATCATTACGGCTTACTCATTCAAAAAGTACTAATCACTCTATCCCTTCAAGGGTACCATTATTATAATCACCATTGATTACATCATGTATTAATAAACTAATTACTTGGTCCTTTAACCACTTTAAGTATTCATGAGGTTTAAGTTAATCAACCACTGAACCATCTTGACCACTAAGGCATCAAATGATCTTGACCTTTTTAGACCTCAAACGGTCTTGCACACTAAACCCCCAAATGGTCTTGGACAACCCTTGAAACCGTTTGGTGATGAAGACCATTTGGTAATGTTGACTTTTGAAACCATTTAGTAAAGTACACACTCAAGACCATTTGCCCAAGATGGGGTGAAGACCGTTCGGTCAAGATCGACTTTGAAATCGCATGGACATAACCGACCTTGAAACCGCATGAGACTAAACAGTTTGGGATTGTTTGATCCCAAATGGTCTTGAGACCATTTGGTCACAAACGGCCTTGAGACCGTTTGGACCCAAACGACCTTGAGACCGTTTGGTCCAAACCACCTCAAAACCGTAAGGACCAAAAAGTATCTCAACCACTTCAATTGAGTTAGGGTTTCCAAATGTTGAACCCCTCAATCGATCATGCACTTGTTAGCCACTCATCAATTGAGTCAATTAGGTCAACTGTCAACTGATTTGACACTCAATTGACCCTCAATTGATCATCAATTAGGGCTTGGATCAAATGGATTAGTGTTTGGAATCGATGACCCTTCAACATACTTCAATGTGAGTCTAATTGATTTGAAACCTATGAACCATCATTCAATTTGGTCATGACCTAACCCCAAACGGTCTTGGGATCATTTTGATGACCTCCAAACGGTCATGAGACCATTTTCCCAAGTCAACACCAAAACATAAGTGTTCTAATTATGGATTGGTTCATTGGATTGATCACTAGGTCAACAATCAATCACACTTCAACTTGTTACCTTAAGATATTCAACCACTTAACCATAGTCAACCCTAGACCTCCAAATGGTCTTGGGTGACCCCCAAATGGTCAACGCCTCCAAATGGTCTTGGACCATTTGCTTCTATGTGGTTTGGTTGAAACCATTTGCAATCAAACGGTCTGAAACCGTTTCCTCCCAAACAGTTTGGGAAACCGTTTGAGTAAGGTTGTGAGACCGTTTGCTAAAGTAGTTCTTGGATAATCATAGGAATTAATGTCTTCTTCTTCTACCTCTGTTCAACCAAGAACAGGGGCTGTTCTTCACAGAAAAGATAACAAGAACACACAAAGGTATCTAAAGAAGAAGTATAAGCAACAATCTTATGAAAGAAGGATGCAAAAGCAAAGCTTAAGGGTTAAGAGTTATAAACCCGCCTCTAGGACTGATCTAGAGCTCCAAGCTCCATAGCTTTAATGGTGGCTTGAACTTAAGTAGGTGTCAAAGTTCTTTCTTCAAGTTTTGGATGGAGAAGATGGCTAGAAACGAGAATCGTGTGAAATACACCATAAATTTAACCTTATATAGTGGTTTCCACCATGAATTCGAGGTAGATGGTGATCAACACTTACCAAGTCAGTGAGGTCATCCTTCCTCTAGTCCAGAGCTCATTCTTGTTCGGTCAAAGCAAGGTGATGAGAAGAAAATAACTAAGGAATGATCCTTTGTGTGGTTGGAAAAGGATGCTTATATGTTTATAGGTCTTTTACAAGCAAAAAGGAAAAAGAGAGATATTTCCAAACATATCCACCACGGCTTCCTCCATCCTTGGCCATGTTTCCACCTTCTAATCTCATGCAAAACTCTTCCATTATCCAAGGTTTAAAGAGAACTAAACACTTTTTAAGAGAGGTATATTAATATCCACCCTTATTAGATATTACTCAATATATTATTAGTGTGAATAGTTTCCACTTTTACCATGATCATTTAAATGAGGCCCCCTTCTCATTTTCTTTGCTCCACTTGATGCCAAGAAACATGAGAGATCCTATAGAGGGTATATTTTACATGTTTGTCCCTAGGTTTTAGGTAAATTGTACTTTACACCAAAACTAGGTTTTAAAGCACAAGGATTGCTCTATAAGCTATATCTTGGTACCCAAGCTTGTGGAATCCTTACCACTTCATCATATTCATTCTTATGATGTCTCATCATTAGAGGAACATCTTAAAAAGAGTAATTTGCAAGTTAACTACTCTACTTGGGTAATTTGCACTTTAGTCCATTATTAACAAAATAATGTTTCAACATTATGTAAAAAGGACTAAAATTGAAATATAAGTTCTTCAAAAGTCTTAATTACTTTTCAAGAATATAAGCAAGCATATAACCAATTTAATTAGGCAAAACACCTAGGGTTAATACATAACCCAGGTCAGGAATGTTAAAAATTACCCGCCCCTTACAAGGATTTTGTCCCCGAAATCATTATAAAAACATATTAAGAGAAAAGAGCAGGGTATTTTTTCCTCATCTCTTCCTCTAGTTCCCAAGTAGCTTCTTCAATGCCACGGTAATTCCAGAGAACTTTTACAAGACTTATGTCTTTCTTTTTCAGATTTTTAATTCTTCTGTCAAGGATTGACACATGTCCTTCAACATAAGATATATCATTATTCAATTCTACTTCAATAGGTTGTAGAACTGACTCTGTGTCAAGATGGCATTTCCTAAGCATGGAAATGTGGAACACTAGGTGTAACTTTTGTAACTCTGGTGGTAACTCTAGCTTATAAGCTACATTTTCAATCTGTTCAATGATTGGATAAGGCCCTATAAACCTAGGAGATAACTTTCCTTTCCTTCCAAATCTAAGAAATCCTTTCTAAGGTGAGACCTTGAGGTACACTCTATCTCCAATCTAGAATTTTAAAGGTCTATGATGCTTATCAGTGTAAGATTTCTGCCTATCCTGTGTAGTCTTTATCTGTTGTTGTATTACTTTAGTCTTCTAAGTGGTTTGCTGCACAAGATCATGACCTAAAAGTTGATACTCATCAGTTTCATACCAACATAGGGGTGATCTACAATGTCTACCATACAAAGCTTCATAAGGTGCCATGTCAATGCTATGTTGATAGCTATTCTTGTAGGAAAACTCTATCAAACTTAGGTGCAGATCCCAACTTCCTGTAAACTGAAGAACACATGCTTTAAGCAAGTCTTCCAAAGTCTGTATAGTCCTTTCTGACTGTCCATCAGTCTGAGGATGAAAGGTTGTACTAAACCTTAACTTTGTGCCTAAGACATTTTGAAGTCGATCCCAAAAGTGACTCATAAACTGGGGACCTCTTTCAGAAACAATGATAACTGGGACTCCATGCAGCCGCACTATCTCATCTACATATAACTGTGCTAGCTTCTCAGCATCATAGGTTGTTTTGATAGGTAAGAAATTTGCTGTCTTTGTCAATCAATCCACTATTACCCAAATGGAATCATGTCCTTTGGCTGTTCTGGGTAAACCAATCACAAAGTCGATGGTTACATGATCCCACTTCCACTGTGGTATGGGTAAAGGTTGCATTGTTCCTGCTGGCTTCTGGTGTTCAACTTTAACTTGTTGACACACAGGACACCGCATAACAAACTCAGCAACGTCTTTCTTCAAACCAGGCCACCAATACATATCTTTCAAGTTTTGATACATCTTGGTGCTTCCTAGATGCATAGTATACATTGAAGAATGAGCTTCTTTCGGGACTAACTTCTGCAAGTTATTCACATCCAGTACTATCATTCTGCCATGATAACAAGCTACTTGATCATCTGAGTCATGGAAACCTTCCCGTTTCTCATTACCATACTCCGATCTAATCTGTGGAACTACAACATCAACTTGTTGTGCCTCCTTAATATGTTGTCTCAGGGTAGGTTTTATGTGCATCTCAACTAACAGTCTGTTTAACAACGATACTCTTAATTGTACATTGTCTTGTCTTAAAGAGATAAGCATATCCCTTTCAGCGCATACCAAAGAATTCATTTGTGCTCTATCTAAGGTGGGTGTTGCTGATTTCCTACTCAAAGCATCAACAACAACATTGGCCTTCCCTGGATGGTAATCAATTATACAATCGTAATCCTTGATTAATTCCATCCAGCGGCGTTGCCTCATGTTAAGATCATGCTGAGAAAAGATATACTTATGGTTCTTATGGTCTATGAAAATCTGGAACCTCTCTCCATAATGATAATATCTCTAGATCTTCAAGGCATGAACTACAACAGCTAGTTCTAGATCGTGTGTCAGATAATTCTCCTCGTGTTTCTTAAGCTGTCGAGAAGCAAAAGAAATCACTTGCTTATCCTGCATCAACACACATCCTAGTCCATTCTTAGAAGCATCACAGATAACTATATATCCTTTCCCTTGCTCAGGTAACACAAGAACAGGTGCACTTGTCAACCTTTCCTTCAAAAACTGAAATGATTGATGACACTTGTCACTCCAGGTAAAAAGAACATCCTTCCTGGTCAACTTAGTCAAGGATAAAACAATAGAACTGAAGTTTTTAATGAACCTCTGGTAATAGCCTGCCAACCCTAAGAAACTACGGATCTCCATCGGTGTATTTGGTTGCTCCCATTGCAGGACAAATTCTACCTTTATAGGGTCAACACGAATACCTGAAGTAGATATTACATGTCCAAGAAAAGAGACTTCTGGTAACCAGAACTCACACTTGCTAAACTTAGCATATAACTTACGTTCTCTTAGCAAAGTTAGAGTCTGAAGAAGATGTTGTTCGTGCTGCTGAGCATCTCTACTATAGATCAGAATGTCATCTATGATGACAACAACACATTGATCGAGAAAAGGTCAGAAGATTCTATTCATGAGTTCCATAAATGCAGATGGTGCATTTGTTAGTCCAAATGACATAATTGTGAACTCATAGTGATCATACCTTGTCTTAAAGGCAAACTTTGGTATGTCACCATCCTTAATACGCAGCTGGTGATATCCTGATCTCAAATCTATCTTTGAGAAGATAGTTGCACCACGCAACTGGTCAAAGATATCATCAATCCTTGACAAAGGATACTTATTCTTTATGGTTACTTTATTTAACTATCTATAATCAATGCACAACCACATTGACCCATCTTTCTTTTTAACAAAGAGGACAGGCGCACCCCAAGGCGAAGTACTCGGTCGGATGAAACCCTTCTCAAGCAACTCTTACAATTGTTTTTTGAGTTCTGCCATCTCAGCAGGCGCCATCCTATACGGTGTTTGTTCTATTGGCTACGTGTTCGGGATTAGATTGATTTCAAAATCAATCTCCCAGGGCAAAGGTACAGCTGGAAGTTTTTTAGGAAATACATCTTCAAATTCCCTGACTATAGGAACTTTGGCAGGGTTAAGACTATCCGTGGTAGTATCTACCACATAGGCCAAGAATGTATAACATCCTTGCCTCATCAGCTTCTGAGCAACCATAGCTGACATAAGACAGGTTGGTAGAATCTTTCTATCTCCTTTAAAGATCCATGTGTCACTATCTTCAGCGAACACAACTTGCTTGGATTGACAATCCAAGACAACCTAATACCTTTCCAAGGTATCCATCCCAAGGATTACATTGAATCCATGCATCTCAAGTGGTATAAGATCCACTTGAATGCGATGTTCAAAAAAGAAGAGGATGCACGGAGAACATACCTCCCGCAAAATAGTAGAACCCATTAAAGGAGTCTCCAACAACAAACTATCTGCTCTATGACTTATAGTCAAGTTGCAGTCAAGAATCACTCTTCGAGTGATAAAGGAGTGCGTAGGACCCTGGTCGATTAAAATAGATACAACACAAGATGCAGAAATATCAGAATAAAACAACTCCATCTGACCTGCCACAACCTGAGGTTTGATCACTACATCAGGTGGATTCATCGCGTAGAATCTCGTTGTTGCCTGTGGTTGATTTGGTGCTCGCTGACTTGGTGCCGATGATCTAGCTTGGGACGCTTGTCTACGTCCTCTAGTGTTACCTAGAAATTGTCACCTTTGAGATCCTAGCTGACTTTTCCTTTGAGGTTGAGTTACACTCACTTCTCTGGCTCTGCAATCCTTCATCAAATGTCCCATCTTTCCACATATGTAACACCTTCTGTTCAGTTGTTGTGGTCTGGGTGGTCCTGTAACTGACATAGATGCTGAGCTACGAGCTCCTTCTAAAGGTAAGCTTCATACTCTACCCCTATTTGATGTCCACTGCATCTGGGTACTGAATCTAGGTGTTTCCATTGGTGTAGAAAACTTCGATTTCTTAAAACGTTTAGATGAGGATCCTTAGAACTAGGGATACATATTCTTGTTCTTGGTCTGTCCCTTCTCTGACACAGACCCCTCTACCCTTCTGAAAGACTCCACAAAGGTAGCAAACCTTTCCCTGTTCTCTAGAGCAGACACAGGAGTGGTCAACTCGGCATTTAACCCCTTCTCAAAATGCCTAATCCTTTCTTCATCTGTAGCAGCCATATGCGGACAGAACCGCAAAAGCTCCATGAACTTAGCCTCGTACTCGCTAATGTTCATTAGTCCTTGTCTTAACCTCTCAAAATGAGAGATTTACTCGTCCAGAAATGTCTTAGGGAAGTATCTGTTGATAAATTCCCGTCGGAAAACTTCCCATTCGATCTCCACACCTGGCCTTTTCCCTTCCTCCATGGTCCACCAGTGAGCAGCACTCCCCTTGAGAAGATGCACAGCATGTCTAACCTTCTCAGCTTCTAGGATGTTCAGGATTCTAAAGGCCTTCTCTAGTTTAGTTAACCACAAGTCAGCATCTAATGGGTCAGCTGTTCCAGCATACTCTCTGGCTCCAACTCGGCGAAGTCGTTCAAACGTATTATCGGATCCTTGTCCTTCTGGATGGGTAAGTGCCCTAGGTATAGGTATAGGCATCCTATCAGTCATGTGTGTCATGGCAGTCATGAAGTGCCCAAACTAGGCTTGGACGGCTAGGTTCCCCATGTCAGTTGGATTAAACTAGGGTGGTTCAGGCATAGGTTCTTCTCTTTCTTGGTATCTTGCACCTCCTCTGGATGCAGCGACACTACTCTCTGCAACATATTCTTCGTGTGACCCAGACATCTTTATTTTTATCTTCTCCTCCTATATGAGCAGAAGACACTATCAGATATACTAAAAGACACTAGAACAGACTCAACAACCCTAGTCCTATGTCTCTGTAGACTCAGCAAACCTAGAGCTCTGATACCACTAGTTGTGGGAACGTCTAAGAGAAAACGTCATTCACAATGCGGAAGTGATTAATTAGCAGCAGAATTACTGAAAATCACTAAAAATTAAAACTTTTTATAATGAGATCTACAAATTGTGAAACTCTTTCATTAAGAACAAGGTAAGTTATTTACAAGCTGATACATCAGCACATCTCTGTATCATCACATCTCGAGGGTCACAAGCATCAACTGCCATGTTAAACTGTACATAAGCAGTGTACAAAATCTTGAGGCATTACGACTAAATCTCAGATCTATATTAAACATCTATTGACTCCTAGGACCTGAGAGTATAGAGATGACACATAAGACTTTCTATTTATAAGACTCAACAGACAGTGTCTCCACCTCAGGATCACTACTGTCCCTGATGTTGCTACTGCTGCTGTTGCTGCTCACCCACTGAAGGGTTCCTTCGTCCTCGGCATCTACCTAAAAAGTTGAATTCCATGGGGGTGAGACAATTGAATATTTGTCCCAGAAAGAGTTATAACTCTCCGCCAGAAGCATTTCTATTGCAAGTATTAAAATAACAATGAGCAGTACAACTATAATTATTCAACAACAGGCAATTCGTTGAATAAACTAAGTAGAGCAGTTTTCTCTAAGCAATCATTTCAATTATAACTTGATTGAATGACAAGACATATAACAATAAGGAATATGAAGAACATGTATACTAGTTATTCAGCTAGAGTACTATAAACAATGTATCATCAATCATTATTTCTCGTAGTTCAACCTAAGCAATTATGCTATACGGCTGATTACATTTTTCAAACATATTTATGCCCAGAGGAGATGAGTTACAACACTCATACTCCAACCGACCATTACGAAATCGCAATCGGTACCATACATAGGTCATCAGAAGAGCCAGATTCCTATGACCTCATCTTCCTCAATAAGTGTGAGGTACAACATGCATGACATCTTGTGTCTCTACTATAATAGCTTTCCAGGGTATTCTGGCAACTTCGCTATTAGAGTTATAGTGGCATGTTGTACTCTCTTCGCCATCGAGGGATTTCTTGTTTATCTCACATCGATGCGACATTCACAACATCATCGGGAGATTAGTTATACATCATCCCGACATATACATATAATGAAGGATTGAGAGATTAAATGTACATCTCACATCAATTCCCTCATTAGGACGTAAGGATATTTGTGTCCATAACCCCCACATACTCAAAAGTATCCTATGTAGGAGTTCCCTTAGGAAAGCCTATTTCACCATCATCTAATTTCTGACAATGATGGATCTATGGTCAGGGCTCTACATGATATCATTATACTTGATTATTTAAGTACATTATGTCATTCTTTTAGCATCAGGCATGTTCTCAAACATAAACCATTAAAACAATTGCTATAAAGAAAGAGTACTAATTGTATCAAGTTCATTTCTCATCTAGTTAACATTGGGATATCAATGCCTAACCATCTCATCATTATGATTCAGGACTATGGGCGTACAAACCCTTAGATCATCAAAACACTTGTTACCAAGTAACATATTGCCATTTTGTCATTTAACAGTATGGATCATGATAGTAGCAATGCCGATATTTCTCATGGCTCATACAGCCTATCAGTTTCATTTGTTACTTCTCACTAGGCAACATAGCATATCATTACTTTCAAAGCTTATAAAGTTCTTTCAATGAATATTGTATCATAGCTCTTACCTGGCTATGCTCACTAATTCATAAAAACATGCATGATTAATATAAATGATAACATGCACATTATTTCTATATTTGCACAATGTACAATAATGATAGCATCAATATTGGTTAAGGTTTACTTGCAAATCAACTCCAAGTCAAGTATAGAGCACCACGGTCGTGCAACAAAGAACGGTCGTGCAAGGGGAAGGCACCACGGCCGTTCTACCTTGCACGGTCGTGCTACAAAAGATCACCACAACTGTTTTACACCACCATGGCTGCTTCGTAGGGTTAGGGTTTCCCTATTCAATTCAATTAGGTTTAACCAAACCCTTTAGCTTAATTAGGAATAGTGATTCCTCATTTCATAATTCAATCATAGAGTTTCATGCTTTAAAGCATAACTCAGAATTAGGGTTTACTGTTCACATCATCACATTAACCTAGATTATGGTTTACTATTCACATTACATCACATTACCCTAAATTAGGGTTTACTATTCACATTACAATGAATTAAGATCATACCATCATCACGTATGAGAATTACTTCCATTAATGCCCTCAATAGGATTATAATTCATTAGCTCCATAACTAGGGTTTCATGATCTCACTATCATGGATCATACCCTAATTAGGTATTCATCCATACTGGATGTTCATTACTTATTTAACATTCATATAAGAAGTCTTCTCTTTCCTCTTTCTATAAGTTGATGTTTGCATCGCCCTTGATTAGGCTAAGTCAATTTAACATTGACATCATGGGTTATGTCATTACTATTGCGATCATTAAGGCTTACTCATTCAAAAAGTACTAATCACTCTATCCCTTCAAGGGTACCATTATTATAATCACCATTGATTACATCATGTATTAATCAACTAATTACTTGGTCCTTTAACCACTTTAAGTATTCATGAGGTTTAAGTTTATCAACCGCTGAACCATCTTGACCACTAAGGCATCAAACGATCTTGACCTTTTTAGACCTCAAACGGTCTTGCACAGTAAACCCCCAAATGGTCTTGGACAGCCCTTGAAACCGTTTGGTGATGAAGACTGTTTGGTCATGTTGACTTTTGAAACTGTTTGGTAAAGTACACACTCAAGACCGTTTTCCCAAGATTGGGTGAAGACCGTTTGGTCAAGATCGACATTGAAACCGCATGGACATAACCGACATTGAAACCGCATGAGACTAAATGGTTTGGGATCATTTGATCTCAAATGGTCTGGAGACCATTTGGACTCAAATTTTCTTGAGACCGTTTGGACCCAAACGGTCTCAACCACCTCAAAACCGCAAGGACCAAAAAGTGTCTCAACCACTTCAATTGAGTTAGGGTTTCCAAATGTTGAACCCCTCAATCGATCATGCACTTGTTAGCCACTCATCAATTGAGTCAATTAGGTCAACCTTCAAATGATTTGACACTCAATTGAACCTCAATTGATCATCAATTAGGGCTCGGATCAATTGGATTAGGTTTTTGAATCGATGACCCTTCAACATACTTCAATGTGAGCCTAATTTATTTGAAACCTATGAACCATCATTCAATTTGGTCATGAACTGACCCCAAACAGTCTTGGGATCGTTTGGATGACCTCCAAACAGTCTTGAGACCGTTGACCAAGTCAACACCAAAAACTAAGTCATCTAAATATGGATTGGATCATTGGATTGATCACTAGGTCAACAATCAATTGCACTTCAACTTGTTACCTTAAGATCTTCAACCACTTAACCATAGTCAACCGTAGACCTCCAAATGGTCTTGGGTGACCCCCAAATGGTCAACATATGGTCAACGCCTCCAAACGGTCTTGGACCGATTGCTTCTATGCAGTTTGGTTGAAACCGTTTGCAATCAAACGGTTTGAAACCGTTTGCTCCCAAACGGTTTGGGAAACCGTATGAGCAAGGTTGCGAGACCTTTGCTAAAGTAGTTCTTGGATACACATAGGAATTAACGTCATCTTCTTCAACCTCTGTTCAACTAAGAACATGTGTTGTTCTTCACAGAAAAGATAGAAAGAACACACAAAGGAATCTAAAGAAGAAGTATAAGCAACGATTTTATGAAAGAAGGATACAATAGCAAAGCTTAAGGGTTTAGAGTTATAAAACCCGCCTCTGGGACTGATCCAGAGATCGAAGCTCTATAGCTTTAATGGTGGCTTGAGCTTTAGTAGGTGTCTAAGGTTCTTTCTTCAATTTTTGGATGGAGAAGATGGCTAGAAAGGAGAATCGTCTGAAAAACACCGTAAATTTAACCTTATATAGTGGTTTCCACCATGAATTCGAGGTAGATGGTGATCAACACTTGCCAAGTCAGTGAGGTCATCTTTCCTCTGGTCCAGAGCTCCTTCTTGTTCGGTTAAAGCAAGGTGATGAGAAGAAAAGAACTAAGGAACGATCCTTTGTGTGGTTGGAAAAGGATGCTTATATGTTTATGGGTCTTTTTCAAGCAAAAAGGAAAAAAAGAGATATTTCCAAACATATCCACCAAGGCTTCCTCCATCCTTGGCTAGTTTCCACCTTCTAATCTCATGCAAAACTCTTCCATTATCCAAGGTTTAAAAAGAACTAAACACTTTTTAAGAGAGGTATATTAATATCCACCCTTATTAGATATTACTCAATATATTATTAGTGTGAATAGTTTCCACTTTTACCATGATCATTTAAATGAGGCGCCCATCTCATTTTATTTACTCCACTTGATGCCAAGAAACATGACAGATCCTCTAGAGTGTATATTTTACATGTTGGACCCTAGGTTTTGGGTAAATTGTACTTTACACCAAAATTAGGTTTTAAAGCACAACGATTGCTCTACAACCTATATCTTGGTACCCAAGCTTGTAGAATCCTTACCACTTCATCATATTCATTCTTATGATGTCTCATTCTCAGAGGAACATCTTAACAATCACAATTTGCAAGTTAACCCCTCTACTTGGGTAATTTTCACTTTAGTCCATTATTAACAAAACAATGTTTCAACATTATGTAAAAAGGACTAAAATTGAAATATAAGTTCTTCAAAAGCCTTAATTACCTTTCAAGAATATAAGCAAGCATCTAACCAACTTAATTAGGTAAAACACCTAGGGTTAGTACATAACCCAGGTCAGGGATGTTACAGCTACCGATCGTGTTGCTAAACACATGTTGCCCACCACTCTCATTTTACATTGTTTTTTCTATTTGTAGTGATCACAAACTCAATCGGTGAAATTCATTATGTAAGAAAAAAAAGGCAGTCGTAGTTGGGATTAAATTCATGCAGTCAGTAATGTTTCAATAATTTGTAACAAATGTTGCTTTGTACAGTCAATAATGTAGCAGCTAAATTCATTGTGCGTGTCGCCACTGCCGGGAAAAGGGAGTCCAACCCTCTATTCTAGAGAGAGAGAGAAAGAGCGAGCGTACCTAGACCTGTCGAATAGGTGGGTGAGTTGGGTTTGGGTTGGGTCATTGCGGGTGCGGGTCTGGAGGGTGCGGGTCAAAAAGATACACTTCTAAACGGGTGGAAGAAAAGCACATCCAAACCCGACCCAGCGGGTTGTAGGTTGCCTGCGGATGCCCATATAAAATGTGTACAATCAATAATAAGTTACTAGTTGCTTTTTTTAACCCTAAAAACAACATTTGAAATAGCTTGTAACTATTGTTTTTATGTCAAATATAGTGCAAAAGAACCAACCAACTACTATGTTTGACGTCAAACTATATGATTAGTGTTTGACATATGAAAAAGTAACAACTAGTTGTATGTTGATATAAATTAGGAAAATTAATGTAGTTTTCAGAGATAAATATCACAAGAAAAATACATAATTTTGTCATGTAACATTAGACATTCCTAATATTATAAGTACTTATTATTGCCTATTGCAAACAGAAAATAAAGAGAATACAATTGTTGTTGGTAAAGGTAAAGAATTAACTTGTACAAAACAAGCAACATCTTTTAATAGGTGTATGTGTATATTATATATATGAATATATTTCCTTCAATTAACTGGGTTACCCACGGGTGCCCACGGATCACCCGCGACATCCGCTTAATAAATATGTGGGTATAGATTTGGGTGATTTTCAGCGGGTGGCAAATTTTACCACCCAAAATCAACTTAAACGGGTCGATCCATAGACGCCTGCGGATTTTGACCCGGTTTGACAGGTCTAAGCGCACCCTTATCTCTTCCGCCCCAACTGGCATCGGGATACCTCCTCCGGCTGTAGTGGCGTGGCATGTGGACACAACGTGTGACCATTCGTTCAACGATTAGGGATTAGGGAATCAATATGTTAGGATAGTATGTTGACGTGCGATGCATGTAACTTGGGAAAATGAATAGAAGAGGCACAATTTATTTAACTCGCGAGACCCCAGCATAGCAGTGAGAAATTCAACCTAATGGGCTGCCCTACCCTCACACAAGCACCAGCCAGTATCAATGTGGTACTAGAACCGGCCGGCTAACCCACCGCATGGAAAGGCCGAGAAGCAGTTAAATAAATCGACAGAAACGATGACTCGTCCAAAGAATGCTAGATGGGGAATAAATACAACAGATAGTGGAAGACATATGACGGCCTCTCATCCTGAACAAGGGCTCACACTCTATAGCTACTAGTTTAAATGGGGAAGGTTACAGAGGATAAAGAAAAACTCAAGATAGCAACACTTCGTATTGGAGTGGCAACTCTTTAACTTGTTTGCAATACATCGGCATCGGGGATAGCTAGCCAATTCCCATCAAACTGTCTTGGTGGTTGAATAACAACAAGAATTCGATCTCCTAACCTTTGCTCCGGCGGCAGGGAGAGGTAACTGTCGAAGTACTTTTTCGGACCTCACAGTCTTAGTGGAGGCTCAAGGGATCGATACCACTATGTACATGCACCTTATAGCCCGACGAGCTCACCGCATGGAAGACCCCCAATACCTAGACAAAAAGGAAAATCACCGGCACTGTCAACAATCGCGCACCTAAGACATGAGGCCGTAGGGAGCCAAGTCCGACAGACAACACAAGACGTATTGTTCCTGGTGGGGTCAATATATTTTAATTATCATCAAACACATTATCAACAAGCAAGAACAAATGTCAAAAAATCAAAATGACATGATTGAGCATTTTAATTGTCAAAATGGCATGATTCAGAATTTAATTTTCAAAATGACACGTTTATGAGACAATATGTCCCCAAAGAGGATGTATTGCTCCTGGTAGTATCAATACATCCCCTCGAAAGACGTATTGCTACTATAAAATAGCAATACGTCCGCAGTGAGGACGTATTGCCTCCTGCAGAGTAATGCGTCCCCAACGGGGACATGTTGCTTTTATTTATTTATTTATTTATTTTTTTAATTATGATACCATGTGCGTTATAAATCTACATATATATGTTAAATTGCTCAATGAACATAATCTACATAAACTTATATATAATTAAGCATATCTTTAAAATAATACCTAAATATAATAAATAATGATAAAATATTATATGCCATTAATACATAATATTTATAAATGTAGATAGAGGTATTTAGAATTAATGAATACAATACTAAAATTATATAATAAATTCTAAAATTATAGAAATAAAATAGATATGTACATACATATATGTATTTGTAAACTTAGAAAAAAGAAAAAGAAAAGTAATATAGCAACATATACCACATGTTGATATGCACACGATATTGATATATAACTATATATATTATATATAGATATTATATATATATATATATATATATATATATATATATATATATATATATAAAGCGTAATATATGTTGGATCTAAGGACTCTAGATGAGGGTGAATAGAGCTACAAAATTTCTCACAAAATATATTCGACCTTCAAATTATATCAAATTTGAGCAAAAGCTAAATTGCAATTTGAAGTCATATATAACAAGCATAGCAAAGATGAGAGAGATTGATAGCAAGCACTTGACAAAGGGATGTAGAGTGGTTCCACACTTCAAACTAGAAGTGAGTCAGTCCACTACCTAGAGAGGTCAACCTATAGGACTTTATAAGTGTTTTTCTCTATATTATCATCAATAAGAGTTACAACAATATACCACCAAAGGACTTACCCATCCAACCACAAGGACATATCCACCTTACCAAGGAGCTTACCCACTTAGCTTGAGTCTTCAGCCTTCAGCCTTCATCAAGGTCTTAGCCACTCAAGCTCAAGTCTTCTACCTTGGAGGACTTTGCTTCTCATCTTGGATCTTTAGCCTTTGCCCTCTTCTTTACTTAGAGAAGATCACCACCTCTTCAACAACCTTGAAGAGGACCATATACAACTCCTTCTTCACTCCATGGAGCTTGCTTCACCTTTTCTTCATGTAGAAAGGGGATAGGGAAGTGGTGGAAGATTGAGAGCTTTACATGCACAAGGGTGGATCTCTCTTACAATAAGCCTAATTCGCTCACAAATCATGAAATTAATGAAGTGAAAACTAAAGAGAGAAAGGGGCTCAAGGAGTAGTAGCACACTCAACTATAACAAGGACCTTGAATGGAGTGAATGAGCAAACTTGGAATGAACTCCAAGGGGTCCTCTTTATAGATGGGGGTGCTCCCTTGAGTTAGGGAACACTTAGGGACGATATATAGCCATTTTCCTCAAAGAAACATATCTATTTTCATCCCAAACGAATCACCAATGGTTTTAATCACTTTTTGTGCATTTTTCATACAGTGCATTCGTCAAGTTTCAATAAAGGTAACTCGCTGATCGACTAAAACACAACCCCAATTTTCAAACTATCGGTCGAGTTTGTTCTGGGGAACTCGACCGATCAACCAAAATGACATTTGGTCAATAAATCGATCCGTCAAGTTCTGGGAATGCACAACTCGATCGATTGCCATCTTCAGAAAATCAACCATAGGATTGGTCGAGATTGATACTTGACCAATCAACAACCTATGATCAATTTTTCTAATTTGGCTATAAAGTGAGTAAAACTTGGTATTAAGTGTCTCACATATATTTCTCATCTTAGTTACAAGTCATATCATCAACACAAGTGATTACAAAATTCTTTTAAGGTCGTTTGAAGTGATTTCCTAATTAGCACACTTGCATTGCATCTGACTTGAAATTGGACAAGCTAGGGCTTGTGTAATTTGATCATACAGAAAGAGAGGGATTCAAACCCTCGGTAAACAAAAGCCTAAAGCCTGAAATCAATCTTTAATACACATATTAGATACATATGAATGGAATGGTTAAGTAATTATCAAAATATGGACATGTATAACCTCTACGTCAACAATATATAATATCAAAAAATATAAACATATCAAGTATGCAAAGTAAAATATTCTAGAACAATAACAATGAAAAATCAAATTAAAATATATGATATATATGATTTTAAATTAAATAAAAAACCATAATATATTTTAATTTTATCATATTATATTGTCTCTGAACTAGATAATAAATCGAAAAAATGAACTGGATAAAAAATTACAAATATTATTATGTTATTTCATTTATATTAATATACTTTTTAAATATAATAAAAACAATCCTTCATAATATGTTAATGTTTTTTTTTGTATTGCATTTATGATCATATGTGTCATATATTTTATTTTGATTATATATTGTTATTATTCGTGTATGTTTACTTTATATAGTTGACATGCTTACATTTTTTTTATATTATGTATCGTACCTTTAATATATATATATATATATATATATGTATATATATATATATGTATATATATATGTATATATATATATGTATATATATATGTATATATATATATATATATGTATGTATATCTATATATATATATTTATATATATATATGTATATCTATATCTATATCTATATATATATATATATATATATATATATATATATATGTCTGTGTGTGTGTTGTGTGTGTGTAGTTTATGTGCACCAACGCGTCTTATATACTACTATATTTATTTTTTTATTTCTATATTAGTTTTCATTTTTTTCTAAGTTTACAAATAAATACACAAATATATATATTTATTTCTATAATTTTAAAATTTATTACATAAATTTAGTATTGTATCCATTAATTTTAAATACTTTTATCTACAATTATAAATATTATGTATTAAAAAAATATAATATTCTTTTATTATTTTATTATGTTCATGTATTATTTGAAATATATGGTTAATTGTATATAAGTTAATGTAGATTATGTTTATTTAGCAATTTAACATACATATGTATATATAAGATACATGGTATCATAATTAAAAAAGACAATACGTTCTCAGTGTTGATGAATTACTCTGCTGGAGGCAATACGTCTCCTTTGGGGGCATATTATTTTTTTAAAATAGTAATACGTCTCCCGAGGGGACGTGTTGGCCTCATTAGAAGTAATATATCCTGTTTGGGGACGTATTTCCTGAAAAATGTGCCATTTTGAGAATTAAGTTCTGAATCATGCCATTTTAGTAATTAAAATACCAAATCATGTCATTTGTTTTTTTTTTGCCAAGGAAAAAGACTGTGTTTGGTGTACAACTATGATAAGATTACTTGCGTTACCCATAACCTCATGTTAGATATCTTAATCTCATGTAAGATGCATGTTGTTTGAAAGAATGATAAAACATTATATGTTTTAATAGTTGGTTACAGGGTATTGTGAAAAATAGTCATCCACAACAAATACATTTGTTTCTTACCACAAAAATTTGGTGCAAAAAATAATCAAAAGATTTTTCAATCAAGTTGTCTGCGCGACAACTTATTTATCGTATAGTCCGCATAACAAACACTAGTTAAAATATTCGATCCAGTTTAATTGTAGTGTCACAACTAATGACACAACAAATGCAACACAAGAATCTCTGCCAGCACCCGGACAACCTTAGTCATTGCCCTAACCGGGTCAACT
Organism: Alisma plantago-aquatica; assembly: GCA_963693085.1. Lineage (NCBI taxonomy): Eukaryota > Viridiplantae > Streptophyta > Magnoliopsida > Alismatales > Alismataceae > Alisma > Alisma plantago-aquatica. The sequence continues at coordinate 1,188,379,452 of OY856410.1, read as the reverse complement.
GCAACATAACCATTAAATTGTGGGGAACCATTGTGGGAAAGTACATACTTATCCTTCTAGATTATGATAGGTCCCACAACTTCATAGAGCCAATAGTCCTTCTGTAGGCATGGAAGAACCAAATCTAACAAAAAATAGGACTCCTTTGAGGGGTACTTTTTGTGCATTAAGAAGGGAGGTCCATTCGTCCCACCTCCCTGTCTGGAACAAACAAAACTCAAGTTACATCAATAAAATCTTGTGATAAACATACTATAGGCAACTAATGCCACCACCCATACGAGCTCCACTCTCTCAAACGTAAACCAAAAAAGAATCTAAAGCTAAATAATTCTCCATCGAGAGGTATGTGTGTTAAATACTCTGGCTCCCAAAATATCGTTCATTTTTTGGCACCAAGAAATGCCTTCTTCTTCCCATCAACGTGTTTAATGTGGTACCAAAAGTAGAATGGATGGAACAATATGATCCATCCAGTTGGACTTTCAATCAGGACACAATGCAATTCCCAATAACTTCTCCACTACTCTCGTCAGTGGGCCTGAGCACTCCACATATATAATTGGTGGTGGATGGCATCTCTTCAAAATTCCTTTATCCACACATGGGATGTTCAGTTCATAACTTTGACACCTTCAGAACCACCCAAGAAATAAGAGATGGATATATAAATCCACAACCTATTGAAAAATTTCAAAGCATTTTTGTTGAACCCACAAACCTACCACTAGTGTGGTCCCATGACCACCAGATTCGCCTCAGTGATAAATCCAAAGAAGTGATTACAGCCCATTATCTCTTCCTACACTTCTAGAAGTTGGAATTAGAATGTCGGGTCCATGGGACCTCCTCATCCAAGGACTGATACAACCTTATACCAGTCAATTCTCGACACCTACACTCCTATCAAGAAAAATAATGGTAGTTGGAGGCTATGTGTGGATTACAAAGAACTAAATGCATATACCATCAAGTAACACAATGATGATGATCAATCCATGGAGAGAGGTATGTATGGACCATTAGTGAAGAATATCCATTCCCACTTTCTTCCTATGCTCTGAGATGGTGCAAGTCACCGTCCTCCTCTTTGATGCACATCTCTTATCTCTCTTGAAATAGTATGAATTGAATCTTCCTCTCTGATAGGAGTCCAATCTTTTATATGACGACAATTCGTTAAATATTTGTATAAATGTCAAAAGATACTGACTCATCATGTAGGAAAGTTTTATGTCATGTAGTACATTGAAGAGTGACTCCATTCAAACTTTTCTAGGAGTTAGACAATGTGTAATGAAGAATTATGTCGGGTACTTCATAGGTCACTAAATGGTATGGACTTTCTCAACACGTTGAAAAGTGGTTTTACATCATGTAACTTCCACTCCTTATTTTATTGGCTAGTTGATGAGGAACACACATTATAGTCGAGAAACACGACAAGGGAGTTTTTTGTTTCAGCACATATGTCCTCCGCTCTTCACAAAATTTGAAGTTATTTTTCACCAAATTGGATCTTGACTCTCCAGAAGTGGGAGATATGATAACATAATGGTAACTACAATTAAAATCACAAGGAGAATTAAAAACAATAAAAGAAACATAATTGGCAGAATTATATGTCTGATGGAAAAAAAATAAGTTGATAAGCACTTAATCAAGACGGTAAAATGTGATATATAATCTACACATGACGCCTTTTCCACAGGATGAGTCCAATAAAACTTGGAAGAACCAATAGATTTTGTTAGAGTGAGAAAATAATGATTTCTATATCTCTTCTTTATTTACCGATAAATAAAGATAGGCGACATTTATGTGTGCATGTGCATGTATGTTTATTTTTCACATACTTGTGTGCCTGTTTGGCACACAATTCAGATGTTTTTTCTTTTGACATTTCTAATAAATGACGCGTCTATGCGCTTATTTTTCACGTGCATGTTGTTTGCTTTTCACTTGCTCGTATGTCTGCTTGGCACATGTTTTTACTTTTGACATCTCTTATAAGATAGCTGACCTATCTGTATTTTCTTTTTCAGTAGCTAGAGTGCCTTCTTGGCACATAGCTTATATATATTTTTTCTTTTTAAATTTGTAATTTATGTAATGATTATCACCTATTTCTTCATTTTAATTTTTTATTAGAAAATAGTAGACTGAGGGAGCATTATTTGATGGGCAACTATTCATGCCACATCTTAAATGTGATGTGTCACCATATATTCTATATACTTTTTTTTCATGATTTAATGGTTACCTCCATTTGATCATGAATTAGGTCTAAAGCTGAGTGAACCATCAGTTGATCATGTCCATAAGTGAACCATGGGTACAAGTGAACCAAACCAGCTTGAACCACCAACATGGGGCCTACTAGTAATGACAATTGGCTGTTCAACTGGATATTGTCCATCGGATGATGCCAAAGCTAGTGGAGCCATTGGTTGATAGCCTTGAAGGTAACTCATCCATGTTGGGGGGGGTAAACCCCAATTCAACATAGAATGCAATCTCCTTCTATTCAAGGTACAATTGAGCACCCCATGGCTCAACGAGCTCAAGAATGATGAGAAAATAGCAAAAGAACATAATTGATAGAACAATTTGCAAAGAAAACCCTTCAATTTGGTAAATTTCATAAAAGTCCCAAATGTACATAAAATTGCATAACTTGGTCAAATATTGTTTAAATTGGACCAAATTTGAAACTTAAGTTTGTCTTATGATTCCAAATCAAATCACAATTGTAGATTAAGATTCTAAGTATTAAATTATGGTAATTGAGTTTGTTCAATATTTTAAACAAGTTATGGGGCCTTACATGACTCCTATTAGGATTGATAACACACACCAACTCATACTTAAGTCCAAATCTAACTAGGACATGGTCTGGATCCCTTTCCTTTTACCAGTAATGTCCCCCTTTAGCCCATGAGGGAGACATTGTCTTCAACAATCATCTGGAGTAGCTTGTAGACCCCACCACCACATGTAATGGATCCATTATCTTCAAACATGCCATCATCCTGTCATTTTCATCCATCTTCTTGAAGTCCCATCCTGACTTCACTTTGATCCCAAGAAACTAAGAATAAGTATAATGGCAATTGCCCTTCTCTCTGCATGCCCACACTTGGAACTTTTATTGGCTCCCCCTGACTGATAAGTCGAGCAATTTTGGGTGAAAATTTTATTTCTGATCTTCTGCACCAAGGTTCAGAAACCTTCCGATGATGCTCTGATGCGATGATTTTGAGTCGCATTTATAGACTTGTTTTATATGTGTTTTATGCATTTATTAGTTATTTTGGTGGTTAATATTGCATAATTCATCTGCTTTGGTCTATGATATCTCTCTATGTCAAATTCCCCTTATTTCGGTGTTTTGAGCATAAATGATTACAATTATATGTTTTATTTTGGCTTATGTGGCTTCATGTTGTGATTTCAGGAAAAACAAGTATCTGCATCCGTCGATACTATCGACGGATGTCCATACCATCGACCGGACCACAGGTTGCCAGCCGTAAGTAGCAGAAGAAAGTCGATACTATCGACATTGAAGTCGATGGTATCGAGATACCATCAGGTTACTTCAGAAAAGCGAGTCGATACTATCGACGCAAAAGTCGATACCATTGACTTGGGGAGCTACAGCGACGCAAAGGACAAAAACCGATGCCTATGAATGTCGATACCATCGACCAGCGTTGATGGTATCGACCCAGCATCAGTTGCGACAGAGAAAAGAAAAGAAGACCAGTCGATACAGTGCAAGGTCGATACTATCGACTCGCGTCGATAGTATCGACGCCGTCAGATACAAGTTAGCTTCAGATCAATCTAAATCCGACGATTGTGATTATTTGACGACCTAATTCGGGGATTATACCTAATGACGGCGGCCAAGAGCAAAGGAGGACGTCATTAGCCACTGCACACTTCCCGAGAAGAGGAAGAGAGAAGAATGGAGCCCAGAAGCACACCCCAGTCAATCCAGACGCCGTAGAAGACGATTTCCACCACCGAAAGGCAGGAGAATGCGTATTCTACGCCAAGGAGCAATTGGAATCTCTTAGTTCAGGGGTTTCACCACTCAATCACATTTTTCTTCATGTTTCCCCTTTTCTCTACCATGTCTTGCTTTGAGATGAACATGCGAGGCTAATCCCCTTCGTCGTTAGGACCGGGAGTAGCCCGGAAATTCATTATATGACCATTTTATCATAGTAATTCATCTTTTATCTCTTAAATCCATGGTATCATTTTGTTTTCTCAATTATATTGTTATGCCTGATCACCATAATAATAATCCAATGCCCTTAATTACTTTGAAAGAAGAATTAATGGTTGAAAAGAGACGAAATTCATGTTAATTGACAAATCCCTTGAACAAGGTGGTGTAAGGTTAATGGTGGATACCAAGAGATCGTTTGTAATGCACCTAGTTTAGGATATAGGTTACTACAACAGTGGAACTGACCTAGACATATGTAGTGAATTGTACCACGACAGTGGGCAATTCTGATTTCAGGCCACTACCCAGATAGAGAGATAAATTTGAGTGACTATATAGAATTTAATACAATGAAAACCCACGGTGAAACCACAATCCTAAAGATCTCATCTTGAATTGATTAAACTAAACATTTGATCAATTTCTTTGTTCTATTTTATTTTCATTTTCTTTTAATTTCACAACAACTTCCAACTATTTAATCGGTCTAGCTGATTGCGAGTAGTTAGTAGTAGTCTCCGATAATTCACGTGTCCCTGAGTTCGACTCGGGCCTCAGAAAGGCCTATATTACATTGACGCGTACACTTGTGTTTCTACGCACGGTAAAATTGCGTCAAGTTTTTGGCATCGTTGATGGGGACACGGCAGTTGTCGGCACTACGAGTGTTGCAAGCGGCCACTCTAGGCCACTATTTTTTTTGTTTGAAATCATTTCAAAAATTCATGGTCTATCTTTTAAATTTTATAATCATCTAGTACAGTACTGAACTGAATTCACCATTTTGCAGGTACATGTACATCGTAAAGACACGTAGCACTGACTACACGCAACCACCACCAGTGGTTCCAAAGCCGGAACCGAACGACGAGGAAGACTACGAGCAGGACCATCTAGATGAAATTGATTCTGAATCCGAACAGGAAGAAATGGCAGAGCCACAGAAAATATGGGAGAAGATTAAGGCATCCTCGACATCTGCTTCAAAGGGGCCGATCAAGAAGCAGGCGATCAATATCCCGACATACAAGATTGATCCTGCATTAATTGACTTGGTGAAGTCGAATGCATTCCATGGGCTAAAAAACGAAGACCCAGTCACACATATAAGCCAATTTGTGGAGAATTGTGACATGATAAAAATAGACAGATTCCCACAGGAGGCATTGTACCTGAAGCTCTTCCCGAGTTCTTTAGCAGGGAACGCAAAAGAGTGGTTCCAAAACCTGGACGATGAATATGTGGAATCCTGGAACCACATGCTGGAGGTTTTCTTTGAAAGGTTCTTCCCGCCCGAGAAGACCAATGACATGATCTGGAAGATACACAACTTCACACAAAAAGCAGGAGAGACCTACTCTAAGACCTGGGAAATGTTTCAAATCATGCTGAGGAGATGCCCGCATCACGGGCTTGACAAGGAGACACAAGTCAAGATCTTCTATTTTTCTCTCTCCGAGCATGATAGAAGTAACCTCGATTCCACAGGCTCAGGATTCTTCTTGAACAACACAGATGAGAGGTGTTGGGAAATCCTAAAGAACATGTCCAGGAAGCAATCGTGGGGTGACAGGGACACTGTTGAGCATGTCCGAGTAGTAGGGGAGTCAAAAGCAATCAAGGAATTGAATGAGAAGATGGACCTTCTCGCGAAGAAACTACTTGCAAAGGAGGATATTGAATCCGAAGACGAGACACAAGTCAAATTCATGAGGCAGTAGCAAGGTTACATAAATAATGAGTACTCTTGGAGGAAGGACAAGAAGTTCTCCTGGAAGGATCCAAACAACTTCTTGCAAGATCTTGATGCAAAACCCCAGCCAGTTGCTGTAGATAAGAGCACGGAGTTGCTCAATCAAGTGATAAAGCAGAATCAAAAATTAATGAATACTTTGGCCAGCAGATAAAGCAACAGGGGGAATTTATGAACCAGTTCGGGCAGAAACTGCAGAGCCATGGGGCTCAAATGAGGACAATAGAGACGTCCATGGCGCAAATGGCAACCGAGATAGCCAATCTGAAGAAGTCGGTGCACCATGATTTTCCGGGTAACACCAACATTCCAGGGGGAACCAACAGGCGAAGTCCATCTTGCTAAGGAGTGGCAAGAAATTGTTAAACCCCAGAGCCGATTAGCTAAGCAAACCCCAAGTAGAAATTGAAGGTGAGGCCACTGAGGAGCTGCCCATACCGTTCCCAGAACCAGTTGCAGATATAGCAGTGGATGCTACTGAAGACCCTATTGCAGAGGAGGAGGAGACGTAGAAAAGGACACCTTATGTGCCACCACATCAAAGGGCACAGGCTATCCCGGTTCCATATCCGAACAGTGCAAAGGCTAGAAAAGTGGATGCTTAGTTTAAAAAGTTTTTAGACAGTTTCAGAAAACTTTCAGTTAATATCCCATTATTGGAAGCAATAGAGAAAATCCCATCCTATGGCAAATTTTTGAAAGACATAATTACCAAGAAGAGAAAAATCCCAGACACGGAGGTGGTTGTGCTTAAGGAGCAGGTGAATGCCTTCATAATGGGCACATTGCCACCAAAGTGGTAGGATCCAGGTTGTTTTAACATCTCATGCTACATTAGGAAAGTGAAGTTTGGTGAGGCACTATGTGACTCTGGAGCGAGCATTAACTTGATGCCTCTCTCTACATTCAAGAAGCTGGGATCAAAAGAGTCGAGGCCGAGCAACATGACAATCCAATTGGCGGATAATTTTGTGGTAAAGCCGTATGGTATTTGTGAAGACGTGCTAGTGAAAGTTGATCGATTTGTATTTCCAGTAGATTTTGTCGTCGTGGAGATGCAAGATGAACAAGGTAAGGATTTACTACTCGGACGACCCTTCCAAGCTACAGCTGACATGATACTTGAGATGGGGAGAGGTCGTTTGACCTTGGGTATAGCCGATGATCGCTTCGAGATGGTCATGCCCTCCAGCACCACATCACCTAAAGCCAAGGAACAGTGCCACATGGTAAAGCATTTTGATCACAATATTTCACTTTGTCTAGGGAAGCCATTTTTAGATATGGCTCATGTAATGACCAAGGTGGAAAAAGGGACTTTGGCTGTGGACATCATGGAGCAGACCAAGGCGGTATCCCTTAGCAAGGATGTAGGTTTTCCGAATGATGAGGAGGAGGACATTGCGCCCCCTACTGAAGATGAGGCTATAGAAAATTCAGTTTTTGATGCATATCCTGAATTACCACTTGAGGCCTGTTTAGTCAATATCACAAATGATTGGATGAGAAGAAAGTCACTGCAAGAGTGTGCCAAGATGTTTCAGATGTTACCGTGCTTCTATGCGAGGTACTATGAAGACTTAGGCGAACTCCCACCACCACTTCAATCATCCTTAATCAGCCCGCCAGAATTGGAGTTGAAGCTATTTCCACAACACCTCAAGTACGCATTTCTGGCTTAAGAAGAAAAGTTGTCTGTGATTATATCGGCTTATCTTAGTGTCGAGGAGGAGGACCAGCTACTTATTGTGTTGAAGAACCACCGAGGAGCATTCGAGTGGTCTGTTGCAGATATCAAGGGGTTCTCCCCTACTTTAGGTCAACACAAGATTCGGCTCGAGGAGGGAGCCAAGCCAGTGATTCAGCCGCAACGTCGACTAAATCCGAGCATGATGGAGGTTGTGAAGAAGGAGGTGATTAAGCTTCTTTCCGCAGGTATCATCTATGCAATTTCAGACTCGACATGGGTGAGTCCTACATAGGTAGTCCCTAAAAAGGGGGGAATCACTGTTACTCATAATCTCTTGAATGAACCTGTCACCACCCGCTTGGTAACCGGGTGGCGTGTTTGCATAGACTACCGATGACTGAATGCCGCTACGCTGAAGGATCACTTTCCGCATCCGTTTATTGATCAAATTTTAGAGCGTTTAGTCGGCCGATCACATTTTTGTTTTCTGGATGGGTATTCGGGGTACAATCAAATTTCGATAGATCCTAAGGACCAAGAGAAGTCCACCTTCACTTGTCCTTATGGAATGTTTGTGTACCGTTGTATGCCTTTTGGATTATGTAATGCACCAGCGACCTTTCAACGTTGTATGCTCGCCATTTTCTCTGATATGGTAGAACGCTGTCTAGAGGTCTTTATGGATGATTTCTCAGTTTATGGAGCATCTTTTGATGAATGTCTGTACAATCTGGATAAGGTTTTACAATGCTATGAGGACACACATTTAGTCCTCAACTGGGAAAAATGTCATATGATGGTGAGTGAAGGAATATTGCTAGGACATAAAGTGTCTAGCAAAGGTTTGGAGGTGGACCCGGTAAAAATTGAACTTATTTCCAAATTGCCCCCACCAAATTCGGTAAAAGGGTTAAGGAGTTTCTTAGGTCATGCCGGTTTCTATCATCATTTTATAAAAGATTTTTCTAAAATTGCCAAACCTTTATCTGAGCTTTTAGAGAAGGATGTTGTTTTTGACTTCAATGAAAAATGTCTACACGCGTTCAACGTGCTTAAGGAAAAATTGATTTCCGCACCAGTTGTGCAAACACCGGATTGGACCAAGTCGTTTGAACTCAAGTGTGATGCATCTGATTTTGCCGTTGGATCTGTGTTGGGACAATGGGTGGACAATAAACCCGCTGTGATTTTCTATGCATCTAAAACCTTGAATGATGCCCAACTCAATTACATGACTACCGACAAAGAATTTCTTGCCGTTGTTTTTTCTTTTGAAAAATTTTGGCAATATCTAGTTGGATCGAAACTCGTGATATGGACGGACCACGCCGCCATCAAGTATTTGATGGAGAAAAAGGATGCCAAACCTAGATTGATTAGGTGGATCTTGCTTTTATAGGAATTTGATATCGAAATCAAAGACAAGGCGGGTATTAAAATGTGGTCGCGGATCATTTGTCTAGGTTAGAGAGGGTAGATGAACATGATTTACACATACCCATTACCGAGACATTTCCGGACGAACAACTTTTGAGAGTGAAATCGAAAGACCCGTGGTTTTCTTACATCGTGAAGTATCTTGCCTGCAAAATCATCCTGGATGATTGGACGTATCAAGAGAAGAAGAAATTTTTCCATTCATTACATTTTTATTTCTGGGATGACCCTATTCTCTTGAAGTAATGCAGGGATGGTATTTTATGCAGGTGTGTGCCGGAGGAGGAATACGAAAGTGTTCTTCGTCATTGCCACACATTACCGACGAGCGGCCACCATACAAGCTCTCGCACGATAGCCAAGGTACTGGAAAGTGGCCTATACTAGCCTACCTTATTTAGGGATGCCTATGAGTTTGTGTGGAAATGTGATTCCTTCCAAAGGGTGGGTAACATTTCGAAAATACAAGAGATGCCCCTTAATGTATTCCAGGAGGTTGAGGTATTTGACTTATGGGGTATAGATTTCATGGGACACTTTGTGTCCTCAAATTCTAATATGTATATTCTTTTGGCAGTGGATTATGTGTCAAAGTGGGTAGAGGCAATAACCACAAGGACTAATGATTCTGGTGTAGTGTGCAGGTTTGTTATGGAATATATTTTCTGCAGGTTCGGTGTGCCCAGAATGATCATTAGTGATGGGGGTACACACTTCCGGAATCAAAAATTCGCGGAACTGTTGAGAAAGTACGGGGTCAAACATAACATTGGTACCCCGTACCACCCGCAAACTCAAGGACAAGTGGAGGTATCAAATCGAGAGATTAAGAAGATTTTGGAGCGTACCGTGGCTTCGACGAGGAAGAATTGGAGTGCCCTACTGCCGGATGCATTGTGGGCATATAGGACGGCATACAAGACACCTATAGGCACCACGCCTTTTAGGTTGGCGTATGGTCGGGCCTGTCACTTACCAGTGGAATTAGAGCACAAAGCACATTGGGTGCTTCGGAAGCTAAACTTGAGTTATGATGAAGCAGGAAAGAAGAGGTTACTTGAACTCAATGAACTTGACGAGCTGCGAATGAATGCATATGAAAACTCTCGAATATACAAGGAGTGCACAAAGTTGATCCATGATCGCCACATTCAGATGCGCACCTTCAAGAAAGGAGATCGTGTGCTTTTGTTCAATTCAAGGCTGAAGTTGCATCCTGAAAAGCTGAAATCCCGATGGAGTGGACCATTCACAGTAGAAAAAGTCAGACCGCATGGCAAAATTATGGTGCGTGATGGCGAGACCACATTCTTGGTCAATGGACAAAGGTTGAAATTATATTTTGGTGAAGATTACACGAGGAAAGTGAATGAGGTCAAACTCATTGCACTTCCAGATGCATGAGGAGCTTCATGTCGTCTAGCCTAAGACGTTAAATAAGGGTGCTTGTTTGGAGGCAACCCAGCCATCAGTACTTTAGTTTTGTTTCTTTCACATTCGTAGTTTGAGTTACTTTGACTTAGTTTGTAGTGTAAAAAAGATACCGTAATCATTTGCTCATTGTGCAGGACTGAGGCAGAGTCGATACCATCGACCCTTGTGTCGATGGTATCGACCAGGTTACAGGTTGGAGGCTACAGAAATTGCTCTGCGTCGATACTATCGACGGCCTCGTCGATGGTATCGACCAGTCATCAGGTTGATCGCAAAAATAATGTCGATAGTATCGACAACCCTGTCGATACTATCGAGTTCTCTGGAGATTTTTAGACGGATTCTCATCAGTAAAGTCGATACTATCGAATCCCATGTCAATGGTATCGACCCAGTTTCAAAAAAAGAAGGCGGAAGCCGGCCTCGCGAGGGAGTTGCCCTAATCAGAAGTCGACACTATCGACTTGCGTCGATAGTATCGATGCGCCACATAATCGATCTGTGCGAGGAGATCAACGGCGATCGCTGCAACAAGAAACTCGATCTACGGGAGGTGTCGATACTATCGACACCCATCGATGGTATCAACACATCAGAGATCCAGGCCCCGCGAATGCAGCCATCGATGACCGTCGATACCAGTGGCACTACGGATTGTGCTCCAGGAGTCGATACTATCGACTCGCGTCGATAGTATCGACGGGCCTACAGAAGCGCCGACGTCAGTTATAAAAGGGGGGGTTTGTCGTCATATGCCATCACACCTTCAACGAGTTCTTCCTCTACGTGCGTCGAGCGTCCTCCAGAGCGATCTGAGCCCTGTGACAAGCATCCTGGAGCGAGTTCTTCACCGAGCCTTCATCAAGAAGAGATCGTCTTCTCCGACCTTCACCAAGCTCCGTCTTCCACTTCTTTTTCTTCTACGACGTTAGTGCGTACAGGAGGTGCATCTTCTTCTTGAGCGAATCCAATGGAGATTCCTGAATTCATTCCTCCTCGCCCCAGATCAATCCCTCACCCCCGGATTGTCCATCCTTCCCAGGAGGTCCGGAATGTGCATGAAGAGCTGATGAAGAGGCGGATCGAGCCGACCCGTTACGTCGATCGTAACATGATCCGCAACTTGGGGTTCAAGGCTAATCTCGCCTACGTCTTGAAAGGGCAGGCGAGGCACATGGGCAGGAGGCCCGATGAGCTGGAGTACCATGACGATGGCCAGTCGTTCTTCAGTGACTGGCCGACATAAAAGGAGCTAGTGGCTGAATTCATGGCGTTGCTGGACGTCTGTGTCGTGCCAAACGACCTCATAGCCACAGACTGCGAGTGGATCAAGGGCTGGGTGTCTTTCCGGCTGTACAACCATGACTACAATCTTACACTCCGTCAGTTCAATGAGATTTACAACTGGAATCATTCGTGAAGTGACTACCGATGTTCAGACAAATGTACCAACTACGACGCCATTTTTGCCCAGCTATGCACTGCGCCACCCGACAAATCTGTGAGCTACCACAACGCGGCGGTGGCGGATTTCGAGCATCCGTTCGTGCGGATTCTGCATCGTATGCTCTGCACCACGTTGTTTGCCTGCAGCGAACTGACACTCAGCAAGTTCCAGGAGACGGACTTGTTTTTCTTGCATAAGTTACGCGCGAGGAGTGCAATTGGGGTGCATTCTTCTTGATGCGCGTGTTGGACGTGAGGAGGAGCACACAGAACGCTTCTATTCATTTTGGAGGGCTCATCACTCCACTGGCCCTTTACCTGGGGTTGGATTTTTCCTAGCTCACGCCTCTCTCCAATAGGAAAAAGGTTGACATTCCGCATCTCCACCATTCCAATCTCATCCTTTCATGTGATGGCGTGACTTACGCCCACTGCCATGTCAACAAAGTATATCAACAATGCTCACTCCCCGACCCCGTCTTCAACATCGAGGGCACTCAGCATTTCTGGTGGCTCATCATAGCCATTGACGACTCGGATGAAGAAGGTGGGAATCACGACAACAACGATGGCGATGAGCATGAAGAAGAGGAGGCATTCACTCCTCTTGGCGGACGAGTAGCACCCCGGAAGCGTCCACGCATGCATCCGGGTGCATCTTCATCTTCGCAGCCTCCGCCACCACCACCGCCCTCGCAACCAAGCAAGGATGTCTATCAATGCAGGGCATGTATGCTATGTTGCAGGACATACAGCAGACACAGCAGCATCACACCGCAGCGTATACCGATATTCAGGATACGACGAACCGGTTACTTGACAATCAAAGGGCTATCTTCGAGAATGAGAGTCTCCTCCTTGGCAACCAACAACAGATTCATGACAGGTTGCATAGGATGGAGATGCAACAACAGCCTTTCTATGATCACTACTAGAGTCAGAACTATTTTGGTAGCTATCCACAACCTCCACCTATGCCCCAGTTTGATCCGACTTTTCAGGGGGAGTACCCATCCGAGGGCCCCACAGCCCCACAGTACCCGCCTCCACCAAAAGAGTAAATCGGTATCTCTATTCCAACCTTTAAGATTGTTTTTGACTATGAGGCCATAGTCGAATTCAAGCTTGGGGGGGGAGTTGGAACAACTCTATCTTTTATTTTATTTTCTTTAGTTTTTCGTTTGTTTGTTTTTGTTTCTTGTCATTTATTTCTGGCAATCTTAGTTTGTTTGTAGGATCCACATTATATCTAGTGTAAATTGTGGATGTCTTAAGTCATGTGTCATCTCACTTGTGTGTACATGGAAATTAAGGGAAAATTTAAAAAATGTTTGAGTGTTCGCATGCTTGTGTTGTTTAACTTTGAGAACATAACTTAAGAAAATGATTGGTTTTGTCAACTCTAGAACAGAATATCATAATTATACATTCCTAATGATTCATGAAAGTGGACGGGATTGGTTGTTTGTGCCTAAACTGACAAAATGATAATGAGACTCTAATTTGAAGTAAGAGAGAAAACCCCTTAACTACTACACAGGTTAGTAAGGAGGGACACACAATACTTTTCAAAGGTTTAGTCAATTAGTCTTGTGATCTTTCAACCTCATTGTTTTTCACAATCCACCATAAGAATTGGAAGTACATTACAGTTCTAACCTTCTTGATTGCATCTCATGTACATAGGTCTTGCATTTTAACCACTTTTACACATTTTGCATGAAAAAAAAACAGTGATACATGCACATTACCCTTAGGTGCGTGTCATTTAGTTGCATTCATAACTTGTATGCATAAAGCACATCATGTATCTTATTTCTTCTGTAAGGGTGATTAACTTGTTCCATACCATCATAAATGCTTCAAATATTTGAGTTATGCAGAAAAAGTAAGCCCAATAAATTATTTATTGTCAATTTTGGATATAAGGGCTTGAAGAAAAAAAAATTTGAAAAAAAATTGAAAAAAAAGAAAGTTATTAAGAAGCAAGTAGAATAAGAGGGAGAAAGGAACATAATCTCACCTGCAATTTAAGATGAGTAAGTACATGATGTAGCTTAGTTAAATATCCATCTCATTTTGAGACAGGATGGTAGTGCATGCATCATTCCACCCAATCTTAGGCATTAGGGCAATTTTCATGTGTAAATGCATCATTTAGGGCATTTTTGTTTTATGCATGTTGAAACAGTATAATGCTTCCATTTCTTCCATGAGCCACCCATTTCATCCACCTATTGCTCGGATTGGTAGGCCACTGTGATTTTCTCCTCACTTGTGAATATCAGGAGAGCTGCTTCCATTTAGATGGTAGTTAGGGCAAGCAACGTAGTATAGGAGATCACAAGATGCACTGAGTATGGACCAGTGATTTTATTATGTTAACTACCTTATGTGATAGTGTTCATCAGTTTTGGGGTAGATATCTTTTATGGATGGTTACTGTTGCCTTTAGGGTAATTATCATTCCGTGGTTAGTGAGGGCCGGAATGTGAATGTCCGGTGGGGATCATATGGGATGTTGGTTGTGATGATTTCTTCTGTAGTTGACTCTGGCAATTCTATTCTAAGGCTTAGTTGCTCGAGGGTGAGCAATGTTCAAGCATAGGGGAGTTTGATGCGATGATTTTGAGTCGCATTTATAGACTTATTTTATATGTGTTTTATGTATTTATTACTCATTTTGGTGGTTAATATTGCATAATTCATCTGCTTTGGTCTATGATATCTCTCTATGTCAAATTCCCCTTATTTCGGTGTTTTGAGCATAAATGATTACAATTATATGTTTTATTTTGGCTTATGTGGCTTCGTGTTGTGATTTCAGGAAAAACAAGTATCTGCATCCGTCGATACTATCGACGGATGTCGATCCCATCGACCGGACCACAGGTTTCCAGCCGTAAGTAGTAGAAGAAAGTCGATACTATCGACATTGAAGTCGATGGTATCGAGATACCATCTGGTTGCTTCAGAAAAGTGAGTCGATGCTATCGACGCAAAAGTCGATACCATCGACTTGGGGAGCTACAACGATGCAAAGGACAAAAACTGACGCCTATGAATGTCGATACCATCGACCAGCGTCGATGGTATCGACCCAGCATCAGTCGCGACAGAGAAAAGAAAAGAAGACCAGCCGATACAGTGCAAGGTCGATACTATCGACGCCGTCAGATACAAGTTAGCTTCAGATCAATCTAAATCCGACGGTTGTGATTATTTGATGACCTAATTCGGGGATTATACTTAATGATGGCAGCCAAGAGCAAAGGAGGACGTCATTAGCCACTACACACATCCCAAGAAGAGTAAGAGAGAAGAACGGAGCGCAGAAGCACACCCCAGTCAATCCGGATGCCGTAGAAGACGATTTCCACCACCGAAAGGCAGGAGAACGCGTATTCTACACCAAGGAGCGATTGGATTCTCTCCGTTCAGGGGTTTCACCACTCAATCATGTTTTTCTTCATGTTTCCCCTTTTCTCTACCATGTCTTTCTTTGAGATGAACATGCAGGGCTAATCCCCTTCGTCTTTAGGACTGGGAGTAGCCCGAGAATTCATTGTATGACCATTTTATCATAGTAATTCATCTTTTATCTCTTAAATCCGTGGTATAATTTCATTTTCTCAATTATATTGTTATGCCTGATCACCATAATAATAATCCAATGCCCTTAATTACTTTGAAAGAAGAATTAATGGTTGAAAAGAGACAAAATTCACGTTAATTGACAAATCCCTTGAACAAGGTGGTGTAAGGTTAATGGTGGATACCGAGAGATCATATGTAATGCACCTAGTTTAGGGTATAGGTTACTACGATGGTGGAATCGACCTAGACATAGGTAGTGAATTGTACCACGATAGTGGGAAATTTTGATTTCAGGCCACTACCCGGATAAAGAGATAAATTTGATTGACTATATAGAATTTAATACAATGAAAACCCATAGTGAAACCACAATCCTAAAGATCTAATCTTGAATTGATTAAACTAAACATTTGATCAATTGCTTTGTTCTATTTTATTTTCATTTTCTTTTAATTTCACATCAACTTCCAACTATTTAATCGGTCTAGCTGATTGCGAGTAGTTAGTAGTAGTCTCTGATAATTCACGTGTCCCTGAGTTTGACTCGGGCCTCACAAAGGCCTATATTACATTGACGCGTACACTTGCATTTCTACACACGGTAAAATTGCGTCATGCTCCTCAACTTTGGATGTAATTGTTGAGCATCCATTGCATAGAGAAATCCAACCTAATGGGCCACCCTACCCTCACACGAGCACCTACCAGTATCAATGTGGTACTAGAACCGCCCGACTAACCCACCACCATGGGCAAGGCTGAGAAGCAGTTAAAATAAATCGATATAAACCATGATGAACGTGCACACCGACGCTGCTCCAATGAATCTTAGATGAGGAATAAATACAAGAGATAGAGGAAGGCATATGACGGACTGTCATCCTAAACAAGGGCTCACACTCTATAGCTATTACTTCAAGTGGGGAAGGTTACAAAGGATAAAGAAAAACTCAAGATAGAAACACTTCATATTAGAGTGGAAACTCTAATGTGGTTCACAATATACAAGAAGGCCATGGGTAAGCCATCATGGGAGGATTTCACCAAATACATCGACATCAGATTTGAATACCCAACACTACCAAATTACCGGGGGTAGCTAGCCAATTTCCATCAAATTGTCTTGGTGGTTGAATAACAACGATAATTTGATCTTCTAGCCAACCTTTGCTCTAGCGTCAGGGAGAGGAAACTATTGGAGTACTTCTTTGAAGTATTACACATAGGACCTCAAAATCTTAATGGAGGCTCAAGCGGTCGGTACCACTATGGACATGCATCTTATAGCCCAACGAGCTTGCCGCATGGAAAAACCCCAATTCCTAGACAAAAAGGGAAAATCACTGCCATTGTCAACAATCACGCAACTAATTCTTTTTTTTTTATTCAATGCATTTCTACAACTGAGGAAGCAGATCAAAGGGCCATAGGATTATGCTTCAAATTCCTAGAAAAGTACTTCCACAGCCATCGTTGCACCAATCCAGTGCTATTCCTCATCGAGACAGACAATTGGGAGGATGAGCCAAGTCTGACAGACAACACAAGACTACAATCAACACCATCTTCCCTAGCACCATCATCAGACACATCATCAAGCAAGGACCAAGAGTCCTCCACCAGCACCCAGACAATCTCAATCATGGCCCTGATCGGGTCAATCGAAACATAACCAATAAATTTTGGGGAACCATCATGGGCAAGTACATACTTATCATTCTAAATTCGGATAGGTCCCACAACTTCATAGAACCAATAGTCCTTCCACATGCATAGAAGAATCATATCCAACCACCAATATGTCTCCTTTGAGGGGAACTTTTTTTGCATTAAGAAGGAAGGTCCATTCATCCCACCTCGTTGTCGGGCACAAATAAAATTAAAGCTACATCAGTAAAATCTCAGTGTTAAACATACTATGGGAAACTAATGCCACCACCCAGATGAGCCCCTCTCTCTCAAACATAAACCAGAAAAGAATCTAAAGCTAAATACTTCTCCTTCGAGAGGTACACATGTTATATATTCTGGCTTCCAAAATACTGTGCCATTGCATATTCAATCATTTTTTGGCATCAAGAAATACCTTCTTCTTCCCATCAACGCATTTAATGTGGTACCATAATTAGAATGGATGTACCAATATGATCCATCCATTAGGAGTTTCATCCAAGACACAATGCAATTCCCAATAACTTCTCCACCACTCTTGTCAATGGGATTGAACACTACATGGACATAATTGATGGCAGATGGCATCTCTTGAAATTCCCTTTATCCACACATGTAATGTTCTGTTCATAACTTTGATACCTTCAGAACCACTCAAGAAATAAGAGAAGTATATTTAAATCCACTACCTGTTGAAAATTTTCAATGCATTTTTGTTGAACCCACAAACCTACCATTAGTGTGGTCTCATGACTACCACATTCTCCTCATCGGCGAATCCAAAGAAGTGATTACATCCCTCTCTCTACCTACACTTCTAGAAGTTGGAATGAGAATGCCAGGCCTAGGGGACCTACTCAACTAAGGACTGATACAACCTTGTGCCAGTCAATTCTCGTCACCTGCACTCCTTGTCAAGAAAAATAATGGTAGTTGAAGGCTCTGTGTTGATTACAAAGAACTTGATGCATATACCATCTAGTAAAATAGTGATGATGATCAATCCATGGAGGGAGAGACATACGACCCTTTAGTGAAGAATATCTTGTCTCACTTTTCTTCCTACACTCTGAGATGGTGCAAGTCATCATCCTCTCTGGTGCACGTCTGCTGTCTCTCTTGAACTAGTATAAATTGAATCTTCTTCTCTGATAGAAGTCCAATCTTTTATATGATGGCAATTCATTAAATATTTGTATCAATGCCAAAAGACACCTACTCATTAGGTAGGAAAGTTTTACATCATGTCGTATATTGAAAACCAATTCCAATTTAGTTTTTTCTAAGAGTTAGACAATGAGTAATGAAGAATTATGTTGTGTACTTCTTAGGTCACTAAATGGTATGGACTTTCTGGACACATCGAAAAGCAGTTTACGCCATGTAACTTCCACTCCTTATTTTATTGACTAGTTGATGAGGAACACACATTATAGTCGAGAAACACGAAAATGGATACGTCTATTTCAACACAGATGTCCTCCGATCTTCATGAATTTGAAGTTATTTTTCATCAAATTGGATCTTGACTATCTAAAAGTGGGAGATATGATATCATAATGGTAACTTCAATCAAAATCACAAGGAGAATCAAAAATAATAAAAGAAAAATAATTGGCATAATTAGATGTCTGATGGAAAAAAATAGTTGATGAGCACTTAATCAAGATGGTAAAATGTGTTATATAATGTGCACATGACACCTTTTCCACAATTGGCAGAACCAATAGATTTGTTGCAGTGAGAAAATAATGATTTTTGTCCCTCATCTTTATATACCTATAAATAAAGATAGGTGACATGTTTGTGTGTTTCTCACATGTTTGTGTGTTTATTTTTCACGTACTTGTGTGTCTTCTTGGCATGCAGTTTAAATGTTTTTGCTTTTGACATTTTTAATAAGTGACATGAAGTTTTTATTTTTGACAAGTCTAATAAGTGACATGTTTGTGTGCTTATTTTTCACGTGCATGTGTGTTTTCTTTTCACGTGCCTGTGTGTCTACATGGCACACAGTTTAGTTATTTTTTCTTTTGACATTTCTAATAAAGCAGCTGACATGTCTATGTGTTTGTTTTATCAATAGCTGAAGTGTCTGCTTGACACATATTTTAGATATATTTTTTCTTTTTACATTTCTAATTTATGTGATAATTGTCACATATTTCTTTATTTTTTATTGTTCATTAGAAAATAGTTTACTGAGGGGGCATTACTTAATGGAAAATTGTGTATGCAACACCTTAAATGTGATGTAACATCATATATTCCATATAAATGTTTTCATGATTTAATGTTTACCTACGTTTGGTCATGGTTTAGGTCTAAAGATGAGTGAACCATCAATTGATCCTGTCTATAAGTGAACCATGGGTTCAAGTGAATGAAACCAACTTGAACCATATACATAGGGCCTCATAGTGATGACCACCAAATGATGCCCTAGTTAGTCAAGTCATCAGTTTATAGCCTTGAAGGTAGCTCATTCATGTGTGTGTATGTGTGGGGGGGGGGGGTAAACCCTAATTCAGCTAATAATGAAATCTCCTTCAATCTAAGGTACAATTGAGCACCCCATGGATCAACAAGATCAAGAATGATGAGAAAACATCTAAAAAATATAATTGGTGGAACAATTTTCAAAGAAAACCCCTCAATTTGGTAAATTGCAGAAAAGTCCAAAATGAACATAAAACTACATAACTTGCTCAAATAGTGTCCAAATAGGACAAAATTTGAAACTTAAGCTTGTCTTATGATTCCAAAGCAAATCACAAGGTTATATTAAGGTTCTAAGCTTTAACCTATGGTAGTTAATCTTGTTCAACATTTTACGCAAGTTCAGGGGCCTTACATGACTCCTATTAGGATTGATGGCACAAGCCAACTCCTACTCAAGTCCAAATCCAACTAGGACATGGGACAGATACTTTTCCTTTTACCAATAATCTCCCCCTCTAGCCCATGAGGGAGATATTGTTTTCAACAATCATGTGGAGTAGTTTGTGGACCCCATCACCACATGTGATGGATTCATTATCTTCAAGCATGCTATCGTCCTGTTCTTTTCATCCATCTTCTTGACGTCCCACCCTGACTTCACTTTATTCCCAAAAAACTAAGAATAAATATCCTAGAAATTCCCCTTCTCTCTCCATACCTACACTTGGAACTTTATTGGCTCCCCCTAACTAGTAAGTCGAGCCATCCTTGATGAAAATCTTATTTTTTATCTTCTACAGAAGGTTCAAAAACCTTCTAATGATGATCCTCCACTCTGGATGTAACAACTGAACATCCATTGCAATGTCATTCTTTCTTCATCCTATTAAGATTTGTTCTTTAGTGCTTTTTGGCCCTTGGGAAGTGCCACAAGCTCATAGGTATCATTCTTCTACAAAGAAGATATCTCCTCCTACATCATCGGATGCCGCTGTGCTTTGTCTCTATGAGTTTGTGCCTCATGATAAGTCTCTGAATCCCCCTAATTAGTAAGGAGAATATATTGAGATGTCAGATATTTGGACAAAGGATGCTGAACTCTGTCACACCTCCTTGGCTGTTGTCCTGAGGACTCTACTTGGTGATGATCTTGCTCCCCCTGCCCAAAAGTATCTAATTGTGAGTCTGAACGACAAATCCATTCATATAGAATAGAAGCACTTGATGTGTTGTCACTTGGCTGCTCAAGGTGATCATGTTGTTCTTCTTCGTCATCTGAAGACTGAACCTATTAATAGGATGAAGCATCCTCATACTCATCATCAGAAGAACTATCACATGATCCTACAACCTCTACACCATCATTCTTAGGTTGTATAATTGTATGACTCTCATAAAATGTCACATCTCTATGTATGCTCATGGCCTTTTTCACAGGGTCCCATAACCTATATCCAAACTGTTGATCTCCATAGCCAATAAAGATGCATGGCACTGGTTTATCATCCAACTTTTGCTTCTTTTTCTTTGGAACATGTGTATAAGCCTTGCACCCAAATACTCTCAAATGATCATAAGAAGTATGCTTTCCTTTCCATAACATCTCAGGTATATCAAACCCCAAAGAAACTAATGGAGATTAATTAATCAGATAGTAGACAGTACACACTACCTCGCCCCAGAATATCTTTAGCAACTTTATAGTCTTCAACATGCATCTAACTTTCCCCACTATGATACGGTTCACCTAACAACTGTACAATTGTGATGTGGTGTGTGGGACTCTATCTTTTCATGCTGAATATTGTATTACACATAGTAATGCTAGAATTCCCTAGAGGTGTACTTTTCTCCATTGTCCATGCAAAGACACTTCATCCTTTTCTCTGTCTCCCACTCCACCATGTCATGAAATTTTTGAAAATACTAAAAATTTTGATCCTTGGTCTTCAGCAAGTAGGCTAATGCCTTCCTAGATGCAACATCAATGAATGTGAAAAATAACCTATTGCCACCCAGTGAATCCACCTCAAATGAACCACCCACATTCGAATGAACCAACTATAGAAGTTCTGACTTCACCTTTGATCTTATCTTGAAAGAAACTCATCGATTCTTTCCTGTTTGACATGCATCACATGAACTGAGACTGTTGTCCTTGCCACAAGGAATCAGTCTCTTCTTTGATAAAATCTTCAAGCCTTTCCCACTCATGTATCCTAGCCATCTATGCCATAGATCTGTCTGGTGATCCTCAATTGTATATATGTGGCCTCCTTTGAGCCCATTAAGCTGGGTCTTGTACAATGTGCAACACAATTTTCCCCGTACAATAACCAAATCCCCCTTCGTGATCTTGCATTTCCCACCACCAAAATCTAGATGACAACTTTCTCTATCAAATAATGAACCAGATACAAACTTAGCTGCAAATCTGGAACGTGTTGAACTTCCTTCAGTTTAAGAGTGCAATTGATACTTGTTTGAACACATATGTCTTCGATGTTGATAAATTCTATAGAAGCTGCAATTTCCCATGTTCACCTTCCCAAAGTCTCCCTCCTGCATGAAGTGAAGAATTCCTTACTTGGTGAAGCATGATAATAAGTTGCAGTATCCAACACTCACTTAGAATCATCATCCTCAACATGTAAACACTACCCTTAGACTATCAAGACCACATGGTCATCATCGTCCCTATCATCTAAGATTGCCGCTACAGTATTCTTGTCGTCATCTTGCTTGTCTTTGGCCTCAGACCCATATTTCTTGTTCTAAACCTTGTAATTCCTTTTAAAATGACCTGATTTTCCGTAATGAAAGTACCCTCTACTACTATTTGACTTGGATGTACCATGAGATTTCCAATGGTCCTAGGACTCACCTTGGCTTTAGGGTCTTCCACAGTCTCTCTCTCTGTGAATGCCTCTTCTCTCTATGAAGTGCACCTCTTATATGTTGTCTCATGAGGCTCGTCATCAAGTTTCTTCATTCAATAGATTGTTCTTCACCTGGTCAAGTGTCGAATTGCCTTCATGTGCAGAATTACTGACTATCACTATGAGCATCTCGCAACTGTTAGGTAATGATCCAAGAAGAATTGCAGTCTGGATTTCATCATCAATAACCATCTTCATGGACCTCCATTGATTTATAAGACTTTAAAATTCATTCATATACTCGGCAATGCTTGTGCCATCCTGATACTTGAGGTTCACCAACTTTCTAATCAAGAAAGCCTTATATGTGGAAGTCTTCCACTCATATAAATCTAGAGCTTCTCCCATAGATCTTAAGCATTAATTCCTTTCGAGACGTGATGGAACACAAAAATGTCCAGTCATTTTTGTATTGTTTGACGATTTTCCTATTTATTTTCCTCTAGTTTACATCAGTCGTACTCTCTGGCTTTTATCTCTCTATTAGATTGTACATATCTTTACAACAGATAATATCCTCCATCTTGAGTTTTCAAATTTACCAATTTTTACTTGTCAACTTTGTCATTGTCACATTTTCATCCTTCCCCGTCTAGACCAGTATCTGCAACTGGTGCTCTAACACCACTTGTTGGAGATGTTGTACCGATACAGTCCTGGATTTGATGAAAATTTGTCACGAAAACGTTATCAACAAGTTTATAAGCCCAAAGAAGAAACACCAAATTTAACATGGAAAACTCTCCTCAAGACTAGAAGAGAAAAAGCACAACACAATATCATCCAACACACTCCATGTAATTGAGGTTATAGCTCACACGCATTCAGATTTAATCACCCTTAAATCTGGGTAGCCCTCCCCACACGAGAATAAAGATGAGGAAGAAGAGAATCACATAATGTGTACAAACCTACCTCTTTACTTGTTCTCCTCATGACACCACTGTCGTTCCTGGGGACCACTTGATGCCGCTATGACCGCTGACTGTGTCAGATCATTGCTGCTATGATAATATTGTGTCTGTAACCACCAACCACTACTTTGCTTCAAGGAAAAGTCGCCAACCCTCTCTCAACAACAAAGAGAGCTTCTCTGTCATTACACCCAACATATCACCAACTGCCATCCACTACTTCACTTCAAGGCAAAATCACTGACCCTCTCTCATCAACCAAGAGAGATGCTTTGTCAGTACACCCAACATATCACTAACTATCATCCACTACTTTACTTCAAGTTAAAATCAATGACCCTCTCTTATCAATAAAGAGAGGTCCTCTAATTATTCTTATTTTCCAGCTCTTCTAGCACACAAGGGATCAACAAGCACTACTACAGAAACAGCCTTTGGCGTCGATTGTTTAACCCCCTTTGGCGTCGGTTTCTGAGCGACGCCTATGTGGCCGCCGCTAAAGGTCGAACACTTCGGCGTCAGTTTTTTAACCGACGCCTATTTAACATATAGGCGTCGGTATTTTAGTAGATAACCGACGCCAAGAGGATTCGCGCCACAGAAAACAGCGTCATCTAGGACACACTCGGCGTCGGTTATCTACTAAAAGACCGACGCAGAAAGTGTCCTAGATGACGCCGTTTTCTGTGGCGCGAACCCTTTTGGCGTCAGTTTGACACGAACAGCCGACGCCATTTCCAATACGGCTGTGGCCACATTAGGCGTCGGTGTTTTGCAAAAACCCGACGCTGTATGTCTTTGCTGACGGTTTTCTGTAAATAACCGACGCCTATATCTATTTTTTTTATATCAGTTTGCAGGCCTACTGTGGCTGGTTAGCAGGATGAGAACCTACAGTTCAGTTTTCTGAACTGCAGGTTTACGACATCCATTGATATCAACCTACAAACAGGCCACAAACCTGCAAAATTCACAAAAAATAATTCACACAAGTAGATACATTCAGACATCAATTCAATTCTCACATTCACACATATAGAAACATTCAAATACATGTATTAACATTCATAAATATTCATTTACAAACTATCATTCATTATCGCTATCAACATCCCAATTATATCTTACAGTTCCCACTGCTTGTATGGCTTTTGCCCATTCTTCTCTTAGTTCATTTAATGCTTCCATCGTATATGGAGCATGTATATTTTTTAAGCGTTTACCTTTAGTGTTGTCAGTTTTAAACACCTGCAAAGAGAATGATGTATATATATAAGTAATAATATAAAAATAAGATTGATATATTTCATACTAACTAATGAGACTATATATAATACCTCATGTATGGTATCGATGTCCAATGCGGCATATCGGATAATCATCTGCATAAATCGCATCACATAGTATGCGCATGCCCAACCATTGTCTTGTGTAGCGCACTATAAATTGAAACATACAAAATAATACAACTAACCACAATTCACATCAATAATATATACATTGGAGTCGGGAACTTACTTGTACGTTCTGCCAATTTATTGGCTGGTTCTTTTTCCTTGGGACCATTCCTCCAACCTTTTTGAATGCATCTAAACCCCTACATGTTAATATAACACAGTAAATTGCATAAGTAAATAGTAATGTAATAAGAGATGTTAACATATACAAAAATGAAATATTTCTCACCAGAATAATGGCATTCTCATTACGTGTCCAATTTTAGTGTTTAATGTACTTCCCGCGGGATCTAGATAATAAACAGTGAACGTCCCGGGGACAATAACTAGTAACTCCCAATGTTTACCGCTAGAGTTAAAAAGTTAACAATTAATAACTCAAAATGCACAATAAAAATGGAATTTTCTTAAGTCCAAATTATAAATAAAGTAAAATTACTTGACATTGAATGGAGCTATTATTATCGTCTTCTTTTTCTGACCAAAAATTGTAAAAGCATCTATACAGTATTGTTGAACAGTATCAGGGTCTTTAGCTACCATACTAATCAATGATGGAATCAAAAATCCCACATGATCAAATGCAAATTGTTTGCAATGATCTTCGACTAAGTAGCTGCAAAACATGTATTACATATGCATTAATATATAAGAAACCAGATCATCGGATCTTACAAAAGGTATATGGATGTATAAACAAGATCTCACCTTATCCATGTCTCTATCATTGATGTATTCAACCAATCATACATAAACAGCTCAATAATATTTTGTATAAATAAAGAGCTATCATATGATTGACCTGCATAATCTGCATCTAAAGAAACAATTATCGGGCAATGTATATTATGTGCCCGTAGCCAACATGCCATTCCCCTACAAGCAGGACCTAACGGGTATGTTAGGTCAGTTGGAACCCAAGTTGGTAATGCAGGAAGTGGAGGTGGAGGCCTAGGTGCTCCTGGTGTCTTCTTTTTAACATGTATATATAATTTCAGATCAGTTGACATCATATATACACATTAACAGTCTAAATCAATGTAAATTTATCTTACAATTTCAGTAGTGTAGATGACATCTGCTTTGGGCCACAATATGACCCCGCCTTCTGCATCAACAAGTGTATCAATATCCGGGTGGGGATATGGCAATGTAGCTTCTCTCCAATCGGGTAACACACATATCGGGCTCACACAAATGTAGCCCTGTGGCATTGGAGTCCCGTGAAACATTGCCCCAGGAAGGGACGGGTAAGCCTGCGCCTCTGCAACAACGTAGTCTTGCATTCTTAAGCGGCATGACTTCAATGCCTACAAATTTACATAAAGAATATTATACATATATACATATCATCTTGAAAACATAACAAATTGAAAAGACTAACTACAATGTCATAAACAATACTTACAGCAGACGTGTTAGGCGGTGGGTCTACAGGATTACTTGTAGTCTGTACATCAGGAGAAGAGTGGGTCGCCATAGGCTGATTGGAAGCCTGCGATGCCTGCCACCGCAACAATTCTTCCTTGACCTTCTCAGCAACTACATCGTTGACCTTCTTAGAAACTATATCCTCGACTCTCTTATTCTCCTATACATGGATAAAAGAAACATTAGCTTCTTATTATTGAATTTCCTTTTGCAGCAACATTCTAAAAAAAGTATAGGTTACCTCTTCTTGTGAAAGTCCCGCTCTGGGTTTGTGCTGGGATGGAAAACATGCTCATCATGGACTTCATGCTCATCATGGACATCATGCTCATCATGGTCAGCCATCTGAAAATGTCATTAAAAAGGCAAACATTTAGCATTTGTATTAACTAGAAAAAGGCAAACATTTAGCATTTGTATTAACTAGAAAAAGGCAAACATTTAGCATTTGTATAAACATACATGTCTCTAAAATTGTGATCTTTTATCAATTAACAATCCTTCATTGTGATCTCCGCGCACATATAAGTCATCATTAGCTTCAATTTTTTGTGGAGTTGGCAACCCAACTGAGAATGGACTGGAGTCATCATACTTATCATAGTACTCTTCTTCATCTATAGGATCTTCAATGAATTGTCTTTTACCATGAAGAACAACCGACCATTTATCATTCGCAGGATCATCGATATAGAATATTTGTTTCGCCTGTGATGCCAATATGAATGGTTCACCCTTCTCACCAATCTTTTCAAAGTTCACCAAAGTGAAACCCAATTCATCCACTATAACTCCATTGGTGTTCAACAATAGTCCCAAACCGGGGACTATCCAAGATTTACTCCTAATGAGTAAATCTTGGATGAGTTTCTAGGCCAACAAATACATGTGTTGTCATTCTTATATATAATAAATGTCTATAAACTACAGGAAACATGGTTAATCCTAATCAACAGAGCATTATTAAATAATAAATCAAGAAATCAATAGTTTCAAACAAAAGGTCTAGGAAT
Source organism: Alisma plantago-aquatica (assembly GCA_963693085.1). Taxonomy (NCBI): domain Eukaryota; kingdom Viridiplantae; phylum Streptophyta; class Magnoliopsida; order Alismatales; family Alismataceae; genus Alisma; species Alisma plantago-aquatica. Next base: position 1,188,351,985 of record OY856410.1, on the reverse strand, counting down.
CTTTACTAGACATTATATGTTATAACCATTGGTTTAATAACCCTATTTCCGCATGTACATGTTTATCAACTTTAAAACCCTATAATTCATGAAATCATTCTAATTCAATTTAATATGTTGGGATCACATAATTATATAATGACATCAGAATATATAGAAGAAACATAATTAACATGATTAACAACATGCTCATCAAACTAGGGTTTTCTTGAATATCATCTAATATTTGTGTACTAGACATTATATGTATCCCTAATCATCATATTTAACATACTACATTATTATGAACATCTAGATCAGATTAAGATCATACTATGTTATAACCAATATTGGTTTAATAACCCTATTTCCGCATGTACATGTTTATCAACTTTAAAACCCTATACAATATGTGCATAATACAACAAACAATCTTTTGACATTTCAGCCCTATGTTGGTCATTATCTTCTTACACTCATGGCAATTTTTCGGAAGGGTGTTGTTAGGAGGAAGAATTTTATGAGCAAAGTCCAAAACATCACAAACACCTTTCTTAGACAATTTTTTGTCACATTTCATAACTACAATAAATAAGGAAAATGCTAAACAAGAAAAATGGACAAAGAAGAGGGCATACCGGTCTGGAGAGGAGTTGTGGTCTGCAGACGGCAGCACAGAGTGGGCGACGGCGGTGGAGAGGAGCTGTGGTCGAGCCGGCGGTGCGGCGGAGAAGCAGCTAGCAACCCTAAACCCTGGCGGCAGCGCGACGACGGTGGAGAAGCAGCTTCTGTCAGCCTGGCGGCGGCGGCTTGGAGGCACTGGCGGCGGCGTGGAGGCACCGGAGAAGAAGGAGGCGTGGAGGCACCAGAGGAGAAGGCGGCGCCGGAGAAGGAGGCGTGGCGGCACTGTCGTGGAGGGGTGCGGCGGAGTGGAGGGTCGGGCGACAGCAGAGGGGTGGTTGCGGCGGGAGCAGTTTAGGCGATGAAACAGAAGAAAGGGAAAGAGTCGGGTGATCGCAGGATATAAAGTTCACCAATAGCGTCGGTTGTTTGTCCCAACCGACGCCTAAACCACTTTAGCGTCGGTTGTGACAAACAACCGACGCTAAAGTGGATGATATTTTCACAAAATTGTTTGGTGGGAACCACTTTCAGCGTCGGTTATCAACAGATAACCGACGCTGAAAGTGACACTTTGCGCGCAAAGTTTCATCCCACATAGGCGTCGGTGGCTATTTAAATAACCGACGCTGTATGCGACACTTTTTCTTTTCGCTCGAAAATTATATTTTGCGGGAGCTTTTAGGCATCAGTTTGTTATAGTCAACCGACGCTGAATACAAAGCGGTACCCGTGTCTGGCTGGTCTTCGAATATAGACGTCGGTTTTCTTAAACAACCGACGCCTTATATGATAGGCGTCGGTTTTCCTTAATAACCGACGCCCAGAAAAGCGACACTGAATGCTATTTCTGTAGTAGTGAAGCAACTAGAAGGATCACACCTCAACCTGAGGATGATCTCTTTGCAAAGAAAATGGTTTTAATTTTTAATGATTTTTGTTAATCTATTTCTTATGATTATTCCACATAACTAGTAACGATTTGGTTGTCGGTTAGGCGACTGTTGTTACAAAAGTAGTTGATGAGCACTTAATCAAGATGGTAAAATGTGTTATATAATGTTCACATGACACCTTTTCTACACTTGGCGGAACCAATAGATTTCGTTACAGTGAGAAAATAATGATTTTTGTCCCTCATCTTTATATACCTATAAATAAAGATAGGTGACATGTCTGTGTGTTTGTTTTTCATGTACTTGTATGCCTTCTTGGCACACAGTTTAAATGTTTTTGCTTTTGACATTTTTAATAAGTGACATGAAAGTTTTTTTTTTGACATTTTTAATAAGTGACATGTCTGTGTGCTTATTTTTCATGTGCATGTGTGTTTTCTTTTCACGTTCCTGTGTGTCTACATGGCACACAATTTAGATATATTTTCTTATAACACTTCTAATAAGGCAGCTGGCATGTATGTGTGTTTGTTTTTTCAACATCTAGAGTGTCTGCTTGACACATAGTTTAGATATATTTTTTCTTTTTACATTTCTAATTTATGTGATAATTGTCACATATTTCTTTATTTTTATTGTTCATTAGAAAATAGTATACTGAGGGGCCATTATTTAATGGACAATTGTCTATGCAATGCCTTAAATGTGATGTAACATCATTTATTCCATATAACTGTTTTCATGATTTAATGTTTACCTCCGTTTGGTCATGGTTTAGGTCTAAAGATGAGTGAACCATCAGTTGATCATGTCCATAAGTGAACCATGGGTTCAAGTGAACCAAACCAGCTTGAACCATCTACATAGGGCCTGATAGTGATGACCACCAGATGATGCCCTAGTTAGTCAAGTCATCAGTTGATAGCCTCGAAGGTATCTCATTCATGTGTGTGTGTGGGGGGGGGGTAAACCCTAATTCAGCTAATAATGAAATCTCCTTCATTTCAAGGTATAATTGAGCACCCCATGGATAAAAAAGATCGAGAATGATGAGAAAACATCTAAAAAATATAATTTGTGGAACAATTTTCAAAGAAAACCCCTCAATTTGGTAAATTGCAGAAAAGTCCAAAATGTACATAAAACTGCATAACTTGCTCAAATAGTGTCCAAATTAGACCAAATTTGAAACTTAAGCTTGTCTTATGATTCCAAAGCAAATCACAAGGTTATATTAAGATTCTAATCATTAACCTATGGTAGTTAATCTTTTGTTCAATATTTTACGCAAGTTCAGGGGCCTTACATGACTCCTATTAGGATTGATAGCACAAGCCAACTCCTACTCAAGTCCAAATCCAACTAGGACATGGGCTAGATACTTTTCCTTTTACCAATAATCTCTCCCTCTAGCCCATGAGGGAGATATTGTTTTCAACAATCATATGGAGTAGGTTGTGGACCCCATCACCACATGTGATGGATTCATTATCTTCAAGCATGCTATCATCTTGTCGTTTTCATCCATCTTATTGACGTCCCACCCTGACTCCACTTTATTCCCAAAAAACTAAGAATAAGTATCTTGGCAATTCTCCTTCTCTCTCCATACCCACACTTGGAACTTTGTTGGCTCCCCCTAACTGGTAAGTCGAGCCATTCTAGATGAAAATCTTATTATTGATCTTCTACAGAAGGTTCAAAAACCTTCTAATGATGATCCTCCACTCTAGATGTAACAACTGAACATCCATTGCAATGTCCTTCTTTCTCCATCCTATTAACACTCTTATTCTTTAGTTCTTTTTGGCCCTTGGAAAGTGCCAGAAGCTCATAGGTATCATTCTTCTACAAAGAAGATATCTCCTCCTACATCACCCGATGCCACTGTGCTTTGTCTCTATGATTTTGTGCCTCATGATAAGTCTCTAGATCCCCATAATTAGTAAGGAGAATATACTGAGATGTCAGATATCTGGATAAGGGATGATGAACTCTGTCACACCTCCTCGACTGTTGTCTTGAGGACTCTGCTTGGTGGTGATCTTGCTCCCCTGCCCAAAAGTCTCTAACTGTGTCTGAACGACTCATCTGTTCATATAGAATAGAAGCACTTGATGTGTTGCCACTTGGCTGCTCAAGGTGATCGTGTTTCTCTTCTTCGTCATCTAAAGACTGAACCTGTTAAGAGGATGAAGCATCCTCATACTGATCATCAGAATAACTATCACATGATCCTACAACCTCTACACCATCATTCTTAGGCTATATAATTGTCAGACTCTCACAAAATGTCACATCTCTATGTATGCTCATGGCCTTTTTCACAGGGTCCCATAACCTATATCCAAACTATTGATCTCCATAACCAAGAAAGATGCATTGCACTAGTTTATCATCCAACTTTTGCCACTTTTTCTTTGGAACATGTGCATAAGCCTTGCACCCAAATACTCTCAAATGAGCATAAGAAGTATGTTTTCCTTTCCATAACTTCTCAGGTATATCAAACCCCAAAGGAACTGATGGAGATTAATTAATCATATAACAGACAGTACTCACTGCCTCACCCCAGAATATCTTTTGCAACTTTATAGTCTTCAACATACATCTAACTTTCTCCACTATGATACGGTTCACCCTATCAACTGTACAATTGTGATGTGGTGTGTGGGGATCTATCTTTTAATGTAGAATATTGTATTGCACATAATAGTGCTAGAATTCCCTAGAGGCATACTTTCCTCCATTGTCCATGGAAAGACACTTCATCCTTTTCTCTGTCTCCCACTCCACCATGTAATGAAATTTTTGAAAATACTAAAAAATTAGATCCTTGGTCTTCAGCAAGTAGGCTCATGCCTTCCTAGATGCATCATCAATGAATGTGACAAATAACCTATTGCCACATAGTGAATCCACCTCAGACAAAACACAAACATCCAAATGAACCAACTATAGAAGTTGTGACTTTACCTTTGATCTTATCTTGAAAGAAACTCATTGATTCTTTCCCGTTTGACATGCATCACAGGAACTGAGACCATTTTCCTAGCCACAAGGATCAGTCTCTTCTTTGATAAAATCTTCAAGCCTTTCCGACTCATGTGTCCTAGCCATCTATGTTGGTATGTTTGCCCATAGAGAAAGTCATATGATGATTGTAATGGGATACTATGTAAATGATTTGAATAATAATAAAGGCAATTTCCGATCTATATGTTTAAACTATTTTTGAGATGATGGTGTAACATGATAGATGTCTTAAGAATGATTTCACTCAATGACGTATGCTTTTAGGTTAAGGACCTAAACGATGAGATCATGCGGATGTTAAGATTATTCATTCTTGTTTAGTCCCTAGTCGGTTGTTATTGTGGAAATAACCATAGGCATTAATAACACTAAAGACTAGATTGTGTGTTGGTTGATGATAGAATCTCATTAGTCATGATATAGTGATATCAAACCAAGCACATAGGTACTTGTAAGAGAACAAGGTACCAGACAGACCCACCGTGAGAGTGACACATGGAACCTTGACTTGGTAGTCACAGTCATCTCTCACAGTGATGGTGGTGAGTGTGATTCTTAGACCTGAAATCACTACACTCAACACATGTCGTTGGGTACACTTTGACATCATCAAACGAAGTCCTGAAACATGGGTTGTTATAAAGGTGATGATTGGGTGTCTTTGACACGTGGGGCTTTTGAGGGGTGAGTGATCGATATGGGATTTGTCCCTCCTGAGGGAGTTTGATATCCTTGGCCACTTGATGAGTAGGATTGAGAAAGGCATGTGCATGCACGTGTGAATCAATATGTGATATTGATGTCACACACATCTCACCCAGTCTGCTCTGAGATCAAGGAAATGAATGAACGTTGACAGGATGACTGTTCCATGCCTCGAGTTCATTCAGGATATCAGTGACAAAGGAATTATACATTCACTGTAACACCATTCACAGATTGTAGGATTGAAAGTTGTTCTCCAACTTTCTATTTCACTTGGGTAGCACTGATGTGTGACTAGGCACCGCTCTTTGCTTGTGAAGTCATAAGTGTTATGGACTTTACTGCCAATGTGAAATGGACCTACAGGGTCACACACATAGGATTTAACCTGGAATAGGAGTTTGTCAACAAATGATGTTTAGATTGATTGCTAAAGGAGTTTAGTAGTTCAATTAAACACTTAATCAATTGATAGCTCAATATCATAGTGTTCAAGGTGTTGGACCGATTGATTAGAGTATCATATTGATTGGAACTGCAATTGACTGATTCTGCACAGTCTGCACGCCCAACTGATCGGCTCATGTGATGAACCGATCGGTTGAGCTTGGTGAACTGATCGGCTCAACTGGTGAGTCGATCGGCTCATAACCAGAGTGAAATGATCGGTTCAAGGGTTGAACCGATCGGCTCAACTGGCGCAACCGAACGAGTTGGGAAAGTGAGATTGGTGAGAAATTAATTTTCATTTCCCTTATCCAATTTGATTGGAACAAGGAAACAAAATAGGAATGTCAATTTGAGTTGAACCAGGATCACAAACTAATCGACTGGAGTGTCAAACCGATCGGCTCATGGATCCAAACGATCGGCTAGAGTGTCCAACCGATCGGCTGGAGGGTCCAGACGATCATTTCAGGGCTAAAACGATCGGTTCAGCTGTCGCAGTTTGTCAGTTTTGTGGAAAATATCAAACCCTTCTACTCCTGCTTTAGTCCCGCATTGCCCGGGATAGAGAACCCTGTCCCATGACCCTCCTATATATATAGGGGTACTGGGGGCTTCTCAAGGGACAACTCAGTGCAACCAGTTGCTCTATAAAGTTGTCGTTCTCTCTGGTTTTGGTAACCGAGAGAGCCTGAGCAAGTGCTACCCGATAAGGGAGGCACATCAAGGGAAAGAATATTGTAGAAAGTGACTGGTGGCAGGAGAGTGTGTCAGTGACTAGTACGTCAATAGGAGGGTGTGACTCCTTTCGATTCCATGTGGGACAAGGAGATCAGAGTTCCAGGCAGTCTGTGTGGACAAATGTAGAGGCGGGAGACCTCTATCGCTCAGAGGACAACTGTCAATCCCGACAGTCCCGGTGAGACCAGGAGTCTTCAGTCCCAGTGTGACCAGGAGCTTCACAGACACCGTCCAAGACCGGAGGTGAAGACCGTGCAAGGTGCGAGGTACTATCACCGAGCGAGCCTCGGGACAAGGTATGCATCCACAAACCTTATTTCCTATTATATAGACATTGACGTGATTCCTTTTGTTCTGGTTTTGGGGAGAAAAGTTTTGTTTACGCTACCTCTCTACCTCCCGTAAAACCCAACAATCTATGCCATAGATCTGTCTGGTGATCCTCAATTGTATATATGTGACCTCCTTTGAGAACCTTAAGCTGGGTCTTGTACAATGTGCAACACAATTTTCCTCGTATAATAACCAAATCCCCCTTCGTGATCTTGCATTTCCCACCACTAAAATCCAGATGAAAACCTTCTCTATCAAATAATGAACCAAATATCAAACTTAGCTACAAATCTGGAATGTGTTGAACTTCCTTCAGTTTAAGAGTGCAATCAACACTTGTTTGAACACAAATGTCATCGATGCCGATAAATTCTAAAGAAGTTGTAATTTCCTATGTTCACCTTCCCAAAGTATCCCTCCTGTATGAAGTGAAGAATTCCTTACTTGGTGAAGCATGATAAGAAGTTGTAGTATCCAACACTCACTCGGAATCATCATCATCAACATGTAAACACTGCCCTTAGACTGTCCAGACCACATGGTCATCATCGTCCCTATCATCTGAGATTGCTACTATAGTATTCTTATCGTCATCTTGCTTATCTTTGGCTTTAGACCCATATTTCTTTTTGTAAACCTTGCAATCCCTTTTAAAATGACCTGATTTTATGCAATGAAAGTACCCTCTACTACTCTTTGACTTGGATCTACCATGTGATTTCCCATGGTCCTAGGACTCATTGTGGCTTTTGGATCTTCCATAGTCTCTCTCTATCTATGAACGCCTCTTCTCTCTATGAAGTGCACCTCTAATATGTTGTCTCCTGAGGCTCGTCGTCGAGTTTCTTCATTCAATAGATTGTTCTCCACCTAGTCAAGTGTCAACTTGCCTTCATGTGCAGAATTACTGACTGTCACTATGATCATCTCTCAACTGTTAGGTATGATCCAAGAAGAACTACTGTCTAGAGTTCATCATCAATAACCATCTTCATGGACCCCCTTGATTTATAAGACTTTAGAATTCATTCATATACTTGGTGATTCTTGTACCATCCTGATACTTGAGGTTCACCAACTTTCTAATCAATAATGCTTTATATATGGCAGTCTTCCGCTCATTTAAATCTAGAGCTTCTCCCATAGATATTAAGCATTAATTCCTTTCAAGACGTGATGGAATACAAAAATGTCCAGTCATTTTTGTACTGTTTTGATGATTTTCCTATTTAATTTCCTCTAGTTTACATCAGTCGTACTCTCTGGCTTTTGTCTCTCTATTAGATCATATAGATATTTACAATAGATAATATCCTCCATCTTGGGTTTTCAAATTTACCAATTTTTACTTGTCAACTTTATCATTGTCACATTTTCATCATTCCCCATCTGGACCAGTATCTGTAACCTGCACTCTAACACCACTTGTTGGAGATGTTGTACCGATACAGTCCTGGATGTGTTGAAAATTTGTCACAAAAGCGTTATCGACAAGTGTATAAGCCCAAAAGAGAAACACCAAATCTAAAATGGAAAACTCTCCTCAAGACTAGAAAAGAAAAATCACGACACAATATCAGCCAACACACTCCATGTAATTAAGGTTATATCTCACACACGTCTGGATTTAATCACCCTTAAATCTGCGTAGCCCTCCCCACATGAGAACAAAGATGAGGAAGAAGAGAATCACACAATGTTATAACCCCAATCTTTGGGTTCATTTGGTGAGAAATGTAATTTCTCATATTAAAGATATTTGAACAAATAATGATATAATTTGTTTTGAATACATGAATTTTGTTCACAATAGCCTTGATGATTGGGTTGTGGGCTTTATTGGCTATTGGGCCCAATAACAAGGAAATTCAATTAATAAATGAATGATTGAATAATTGAGAAAAGAAAAATGTAAAAACCTCTAGAAGGCAAAAGGATGTAATCCAAGGATGAATTTCATGCCTATTAGCTTCCTTGGGTGCCAAGGAGTCCAAGATTGCGAAGAGAAGACAATAAGAAAAGAAAAGATCAAATAAGCATTTCTTTATTAAGAAAGAAATTTAAAACAATGTTAAAATGAGGGAATTAAGTGAAAAGAGGTATAATGGAGTTATCCTTAGAGGATTTTTGTATCCAAAAGGATTCCTAATGATAAAAGGAATACCAATGAGGAAAATAAAAAGAAAGATAAAGAGAAATTCTCAAAAAGGGATATTTTGATAAGAATGAATGAGATAATGGGAAATAATGGATGAAAGAGAAGGAAAAGGATAAGGAATAATTCGCAAAAATAGCATTTCGAGTTTAATTGATTCCTTGGGGTTCAAGGAACTCAAAATCATGAATTAATGATAAAAGAAATAGAAAGGACATGGAAAATATGATTACTTAGATGATAACTTGAAATCAAAGAAAAGGAATCGTACACTGGAGATAATGACCTCAAATTTGGTAGGATGGAAGATAAAACTATAATTGGGCTTCTCTCAAAATGTGAGTGTGAAAAGAGTTACCGTTTGGGAGTTATTAATTTTCCAAGTTTCCCTCAAATATTTTTAATTGGGAATTTAGGAAATTGTTTCCTATTTTGGATTGAATGCGGGGATGGTGGGCCGTTGGATCTTGATCCAACAGGAGCCACTCATCATCCTTATCCCAGGTGGACTGGGACTCTGTCACTGACAGAGGGATTTTTCCCTCTTGATTTCCTCACGATCCAATGAGTGGGAAGGGTTTCTGAGTGGTTCTTTGAACTCAGGAGATGAAGGCGAAGGGGACCAAACCTGGTTCTAATAGGATTCGAGGAAGTTTTTGGAAACGCTCAACCTCCACAAACTGATCTCGACCCTATATATAGGGGAGGTTGAAGGAGGCAACCAACATCTTTGCTTGTTAGTTCAACCTCTAGGGAAGGAGGCAAGGAGCTTTTTAGCACATTCAATTGAACGGTTAGTCCTGACCCGCACCCCCAGCATCGCGGAGAACCTCGTCAGAGTCCGGCGGATCAGGGGTGATTGTGGCAGAGTTTTGCGAGGAATTTATGTTGGGGTTGAGTTCGGATGAGGGAGGTGGAGCTCCCTAAGTGATTAGCACACACGTAGGTGGCCGGAACTTCAGAGCCAACCATCAGGTTTGACTACAGACTTGCTGCTCGCATTCAGCGCGAGGAAGAAGATGACCTGTTGCCGTCTGATCGGAGACCACGGTGGTCTCAGTTGGATCTGACGCTTCAGAGAAGGTGTGGCCTTTGTTAGAGTACGTGCGTCTGGGATCGTCAGATCCAAGAAGGGGATCACTGGACTACTGATCGAGCGGTCCACAAATTTTGGTAATTTTATCTTCTACTAAATAAACCAGATAAAGGATTATGCTTGCAAAAATGATAGAAATAACTAGGAATCTCAGATGACAAAATTTTATATACGAAAGTGGTGTAGAAAAATGCAAGGAATATGATAAAAATTGTTTGAGAACCTGATTCTACTCCGTTTTGCAAAAGTACTCTAAATTTCTAGTAAAGTATATTAAAAGTTTATGAGAAACCCTAATTGAAGGTTAAGAGTGTAATTTGGTGAATCAATAGGTCAAATTGATAAGTGTAACTCTGTTAATGATAAAAGAGGTTTGATTATCCATTTTGAATGTAAAGATGCCTAAATTAGAATTGTAATACCTAAAAGAAGGCTAATTTATAATAAAAACCCTAATTTAGGGAAAAGGAGATAAAAGCTAAATTATTTCGGAGTTTGGGAGTAATTTGCCAAGATATGATATTAAAACTACTAGGAATGTTAAAATAAAGGTTTTAAGATAATTTGATGAATTAGGAACCTTGACGATCAAGGATTGATGCAAAACCCTAATTTCCATAGAAACCCTAAAATTGGAATTGAAATTCTAAATAGTGTAATGGAATTGGATAATTATTAATAAAAGGAAATTGGTACTTTCATTTTAGGATTTCTGTTCAACCTTTCTTGATTAATTGGGTTTCTCTACATACTTGAATCCATCTTGAAAACTACAATGAAAGGTATGTGGTTACGATTATGAATATCTCGAGATAGATTTCCGAGAATTTCACCGATGACTTGAATAAACTGTTGGATGAATTTAGTTCATGCAAACTATAATGTGAATATGACTATCACATAATATGTGTGCCTACTAGCTCAGATCCTAGTCCCCTCTGTGTCTTAATGGATGACCTAGTATATGGCTACCTAGAGGGTAGGTCTATCAGGTCGTAGAATGACTTAGTATATGGCTACCTAGAGGGTAGGTCCATCAAGTCACAATGAGTTAGATATTGGGCTACCTTTGGGTAGTGCCATGCGACTCTACCTTTACAGAGGTATTATATAAGTCCTTACAGGGACAACACAGAGTTGTGGATAGGTTTGGATTGAGTAGTTTGGTTTAAAATGTAATCTTGGTTGTTAAATGATTAATTGAATGTTTACGTTGTTAGCATATTTGCATGATTATTGTTTCTCCCACATACCAGCTTCTTGCTGACCGACGTTTTGTTTGTCGGCGTTTTAGGCACAATGAAAAGAACAAACAGTAAAGTGGCATATGTGGTACTAAATGAGAATTAAAGAGCAAAGGATGATTAGATAGATTAGTTTCTTTGTGGATAGAAGTTTTTAAATCCCAGTTTTAAAAGGAATGCAAAGTTTTTACTTTTACCATATTTCAGTATAGTTGGTAGAATTTAATAATTGTTAATGATTATTTGTCGAACATTTGATCATGTTAATTGAATAACGGCTCTGGCCTTCGGGTCTCCCTTTATTGGGGGTTTCTGGGAGATGGGGTCGTAACACACAATGTGTAAAAACCTCCCTCTTTACTTGTTCTCCTCACAACACCACTGTCATTCCTGGGGACTGCTTGATGCGGCTGTGACCGCGGACTGGGTCAGATCAATGCTGCTATGATAATACTGTGTCTGTAACCACCAACCACTACTTTGCATCAAGGCAAAGTTGCCAGCCTTCTCTCATCAACCAAGAGAGCTGCTCTGTCATTACACACAACATATCACCAACTGTCATCCACTACTTCGCTTCAAGGCAAAATCGCTGACCCTCTCTCATCCACCAAGAGAGGTGCTCTGTCAGTACACCCAACATATCACCAACTATCATCCACTACTTTACTTCAAGGTAAAATCATTGACACTCTCTTATCAATCAAGAGAGCTCCTCTAATTATTCTTATTTTCGAGCTCTTCTAGCACACAAAACATCAACAAGCAACTAGAAGGATCACACCTCAACCTGAGAATGATCTCAATGACCTCCTCTAGGACCTCCATTTATAAACCTCCATGATATGTGATTGCAACTAGGAATCCTTCTCTAACTCTGAGTCTAACTCCATGTTTCACATAGGGAGTCATCTTCTTTCTTTTTTAAATTTGACTCCTCTTAAGATTGGTATCATAAGCTAGCTCCTACTCAAATCCAAATCCAACTAGGTCGATGTGTTGTACCCCTTTCTTTTTCACAACAGATTGGTTCATAAAATATTGTTAAACTTGAATGGTGATGAAAGTAAATCTTGGTAGAAAAGAATTGTATGTTGTTCAAAGTTTGAAGGTCAATACTGGTAAGAAATATGCCAATCTTGAATGCTGAGGAATGTGAATTACATAATGCATCCCTATTTACCCCGCACAGTCCCACGGATCCCGCCTCTCGGTTAGTGCTGACCTCCTACTTTCCTCCATCCATTTGGGGGAGAAGTCCGGGGCCCATAATTTAGTTTCTGTTGAAAAAGTAGGTAAAAATGATACTAATAATATAAATCACAATAAAAGAAGCTGGCTACGCAAATCAACAATGTCTTCTTTGTGTGTGGGACACGGTTTCTAGTATCAAGAGACATAGGACATGTTTGCTTTGCTGAATGTGGCTGGATTGGATTGTATTCCAATATCCAACATCATAAAAATTGTGTTTGATTTACTGGAGCGGGAGATTGGAAAAAATCCTGGAGTTTTTAATATGCAGTAGGTGCTGGATTACCATTTCCATTTGAAAAGCATGGGACGCCGAGATGCAGTAAAGGATCAGTAACTTGAGCCAGCCACCATCCAGTCTCTGTGGTCTATGACCCATTATTACCCCGCTCTGGATGTTGAAAAGTGGCCTTGCAGCTACTGCCATTATGAGTTGTCTACAACCAGGGGCCCACCATAGACGAGTTGTTAGAAAATATTACAGGTTGTGTGCCAGTGCGTGGTCTATGTAATAGAATTCTGGTCTCGATAAACCAAACCTAATATTTTACATTGCTGCAACTTTGCTATCCAACAACTAGTGAAACTGCGATGAAATAAATCCAGTAGTTTGTCTAATCCATCTAGATCCTGCTAAACAAACATGCCCTACGAGTAAAAGTTCATCAACCTAATTTTGTATTATTAGAATCCCTATATTGATTTATAGCCATTTTCTATCCTATGTAACATACCAGTCTTAATGAAAGACTTCTAGCTATCTTCTATATATCAAAAATCATAGTGTGGCAACATGCAAATCTCAGTAGGGGATGCCAACTACTTCTTGTGTGAGCCATTTTGTTGCTTTGTTAGGTGTAGAATCCAATTTGTTGTGTGCAGTCACTACCATTGGTTGTGGACATTTCCTAATGAAAGTTTCTATGATATCAGAATAGACTCATTCAGTTATCATAAAAAACATTAATATCTTTCATAATACGCAAACATACTTCAGCCTTGATGCTCTTTGCATGCCTGTTTTGATGTTGTAATCCAAATTCAATTCTCCATATATCAATTGTACAAGATGTTCTCCAGAGAAAGCAACATACATTCTTTGATAAGTACCGAAACTAGTAGTTAATATCCAAATCTCAGCCTTTTGTTTTTTCCCTTTACAATGCCACTAAAATCTTTAATGACAGTTAATTGAACAACCCAGATTGCCATTATAATATAAAGTTTTTCTATTTCAACAACCAACTGAACTGTATGGCAATAACTTTGTGTGATGGAAATCCCTAATAATTCCTACCTATTCTCAAGGGCAACATATTGCAATTTATTAGTGACATTTTAATTACATCTGTAATAAATAAGAAAAATCTTGAGAAGAAGCTTCTTCTAAATACATACAATAACAAACAGGGGGAACGCAATGAGTTATACCTTGGCTCAATGCCAAGCATAGAAAAAATATAAAAATGTGATCGCAGTCAACAACCCTGCTATGGCCTCAGTAATCCTCTGTTGGATGTTTTCTTTTTTGAGATTTCTTATTATAAATCCAAAGAGAAAACATGAAGATGTTATGAAATTTTTATACAGATGCAGTGCCCATTTTATCAAGAAAAAGCTCTGATCTGGTATTTGATTTTTTTGTCTCCTTTTTATGAAATCACAAAAATGTGTCAATTATAAATACAATGTATACCAATATAGTTTATATTTGTTAGTGACCAGTTCGCCTCAAACCTAAATCGGAATTTATTCTTACTTGAAAACTTCATTTTTGTCCCCTTCATGTAATTCAACATAGGTTGATGAGTGTCGAAGGCAAACATTTAGGATAACACCTTCCGAACAACTTTATAAAAGTAGGTGGGTTGTATACTTAAAAGACACAACTCACATAGTTATGCCGAAAATTTCAAGTTGATTATGTACCCATTGAGTTGCTCTAACCAAACAAATGAAATGACCTTGTACAATTACATGAGAGATGCTATGCTTAGCTAAACATGATAGGGGATTTTTTTTATTAAAATAATAACTAATCAACAGATAACAAGTATATTGTTAGAATATAACCTATTTAGTTAATATGTTATTAGTCTATTTTCTACATGGGCCTGTTGTCCATAGCCCATTAGGTTTAGTTTGCTTCCTTTGTGCTTCCTTGTAATAGCCTCCTTTCCTATATATAGGATAGGGGTGTACAATGAATATAACAACACAAAAATATTGCATACACTTCTTCACATGGTTTCAGAGAAGTAGAGAGGGAGAGAGAACCCTAGCCGCTGCCTCCCATCCCTCTTCTCTCGGCTGCCCCTTCTAGCCCTAGCCGTTAGCCACCCTCTCTTTCCTAGAGAGAGCAACAGGGGGAGCACATCTCAGTAGGGGATATCAACTACTTCTGCTGTGAGCCAGTTTGTTGCTTTGTTAGGTGTAGAATCCAGCTTGTTGCGTGCAGTCCCTACCCCTGGTTGTGGCCATTTCCTAATGAGAGATTTTATGATATCATAATAGAGTCATTCATCTATCATCAATAAAATTTGTATGTTTTATAATACACAAGCATACTTCTTCCTTGAAGCTCTTTGTATGTTTGTTTCGAAGTTGAAATCCAAATTCAATTCTCCATATATTGATTGTACAAGATGTTGTCCACAGAAAGCAATATACATGCAATGACAAATATGGAAACTAGTAGTTCATATCCAAATCTCAACCTTCCATTTTTTCCCTTTATAATGCCACTAAAGATTTTAATGACAATTAATTGAACAACCCAGATTGCCATCATAATATAAAGTCTTTCTATTTCAAAAACCAACCTAACTATATGGAAATAACTCTCTGTGATTGAAATCCCTGATAATTCCTACCTATTCTCAAGGGAAACATATTTCAATTTATTAGTCACATTTTAGTTATATCGGTAATAAACAAGGAAAATCTTGAGAAGAAGCTTCTACTAAATATGTACAATAATAAAAAGGTGAAACACAATGAGTTATACTTTGGCTCAATGCCAAGCATAGGAAGAACATATAACTGTGATCACATTCAACAAGTCTGTTATGGCCTCAGTAATCTTTTGTCAGATGTTTTCTTTTCTGAGACTTGTTATTATAAATCCAAATAGAAAACTTGAAGATGTTATGGAATTTTTATACATATGCAGTGCCCATTTTATAAAGAAAAGCTCCAATCTGGTAGTTGATTTTTTGATCTCCTTTCTATGAAATCACAAAAATGTGTCAATTATTAATACAATGCCTACCAATATAGTTTATATTTGTTAGTGACCAGTTCGTCTCACACCTAAATCAGAATTTATTCTCACTTGAAAACCACATTTTTGTCTCCTTCATGAAAGTCAAAACAGGTTGATGAGGGTCAAAGGAAAACATTTATTATAACACTCTTTGAATAACTTTTTAAACGTAGGTGGGTTGTATACTTAAAAGATACAACTCACATAGTTATGCCAAAAAGTTCAAGTTGATTATATACTGTTGAGTTTCTCTAACCCAACAAATGAAATGACCTTCTACAATTACACAAGAGATGCCATTCTTAGCTAATCATGATTGGGGAAATTATTTATTTTTATTTCAATAATTACTAATCAACAGATTATAAGTACATCAATGTGAGGAAATTTGCTAATTCAACGTCAAAATCAGAACAGGAGATCCTCTCCTATTTCTATATAGAAGGAGAGGGAATTACATGAATTTAAATTGATATATGATCTAAATGGGCTAAACGCAATAATACAATAAAATAATTATCTCAGTACTCCCCTCAAGATATGGAGCATACTCTTAAATTTGATGTAAGGGTTAGGGTGCACAATGTGTGTACCCCGTATATTTATAAAAAGAACAATTACATATAGGTCCGCATTGAATAGGAAAATAACAAGTGAATATAAAGAACTAAATAAGAGACGTTTACACTCCCCCTCAAGTTGGAGCATAGATAACAATCATGCCCAACTTGTCCACAAGAGAGTTGAAATATTTCTTGGACAACAGCTTTGTGAAGATATCAACAACCTGATCCTCTGAGCGAGTAAAAGGAGTGTAGATACGACCAGTCATAATAGCTTCTCTAATGAAGTGTCAGTCATCTTCAATGTGTTTGGTCCGCTCATGAAAAACAAGATTATTTGCAATAAAGAACGTTGCTTTATTATCACAATGTATGTGAATAGGAGCAGAAGACCCCACACCAAATTCTTTTTGAAGAGATTGTACCCATAGAAGTTCACAAGCTGTGTGAGCCATGGCCCAGTACTCAGACTTAGCACTAGATCTAGCAACACCATTCTACTTTTTTCTTCTCCAGGTGACAAGATTTCCACCAACAAATGTACAGTAACCAGAAGTAGATTCTCTTTCTATCTTACTTCCAGCATAGTCAAAATCAAAGTAGCCTTCAAGAGAGCAATGACCATGTTTTCTATAAAAAATACCTTTACCATGGGATTTCTTTTGATACCTCAGGATATGACACAGTGCTTCCCAGTGACACTATCTAGGATTGTCAAGATACATGCTAACAAGACCAATAGTAGTAGAAATATCAGCTCTAGTAATAGTCAAATGGATTAGTTTATCAAACAATCTTCTATATCTTTTACTGTCAGGATACATGGGGGATTCATCATCATCCCAATTTACATTAGGATCTAGGGGCATATCAGTGGTCCAAGCTCCAAGCATCCCAGTCTTATATAGAAGATCTAGAACATACTTCCTTTGAGATGAAACAAGAGCATTAGTAGTCATGGAAACTTCAATTCCAAGAAAGTATCTCAGCTTTTCCAAATCCTTAGTGAAAAAGTGCTTGCATAAGTAGGCTTTAGTGGCATGAATATTAGAAAGATCACTGCAGATAAAATAATATCATCAACATACACAATTAGAACCACAATACCAGAGGAAGTCTTCTTAATAAAGATAGAGTGGTCAACATGAGATCTAAGGAAACCATAGGTAGACAAAATCTTGCTCAGTTTATCAAACCATGCATATGGACTTTGCTTGAAACCATAAATAGACTATTTGCGGCGATAGACTTTGTGTGACTCCCCCTGAGAAACAAACCTAGATGGTTGCTCCATATAGACTTCCTCTTGAAAATCACCATAAAGAAAGACATTCTTGACATCTAGTTGTATAAGGGGCCAATATGGATTGATTGCCACAGAGAGAAGAATCCACAAAGAATTTAGCCTGGCAACAGGAGAAAAAGTTTCAAAGTAATCAATACCATAGGTTTGAGTGTACCCTTTGGCCACTAGGTGGGCCTTCATGCATTCAACAGTCCCTTCGGGATGATATTTCATAGTGTACACCCAACAACATCAAACATACTTGCAATCAGGTGGTGGATCAACCAAATCATAGGTACTTATGTTAGTAAGAGCAATCATCTCCTCAGTCATGGCATGTGTCCAGGGTGTACTTTATAAAGCATCATGAACATTTTTGGGAAAAGAAATGGCAAAAAGGGAAGCAACAAAATTACTAACATGGACACTAATGTGTGCAGTAGAAACATAGTTAGTAATATTGCGAGTTGTACATGAGCGAGTGTCTTTCCTGAGAGAAATAGGTAAATCCAGATTAGAAGTTACCTAGAAGGTGCTAGACCTTCTAAAAGGAGAAGATTGGTTTTCTATGAGGGGTCTTGGGCAGGAGTAGATTGTGGCGGCTGATTTCTGTGTTAGTAAACAGTAAGATGAGACATAGTCTCAGGAGGCTGCAAAGTAGAAGGGGAATCACTGATGATAGTCAGATGTGCTAAAATAATATCGAAACTCAAGGTGTTTCCTTTAGTAGAGTAGTACGGAGTGTCCTCAAATAAAACCACATCATTGCTCGTGAACCACATCTTAGTAACAAACATAACAACTTGAGTGAATGTCCCAGAAAAATACAATTTTCAGTCTAGGAGACAACTTGTTTAGAGTCGGTCCAAGAAAACAAACAGAACAAGTTATACCAAAAATCCTTAGAGGGACAGAAAAAAGAGGAAGGTGGGGTTATAGCACATAGACATGAATTTTATTCCAAATAATAGATGAGGGCATGTGATTAATCAGAAAATAGGTAGTGAGAACTGCTTCCAGCCAAAAATGTCATGGAACATTAGAGTGCAACATGGTAATTATAGTAACTTCAAGTAAATGCCTATTTTTCCTTTCAAAAAATCCGTTCTATTAGGGTTTGTAAGCACATGATGTTTGAAGAATGGTACCCACAGAACGACAAAATAATTCAACAATTTTTAAAAAAATTCCAAGGCATTATCAGTGTGCATAATTTTAATGGGCATAAATATTTGGGTTTTAATTTCAGCAAAGAAGAACTTATTAGTAAGCAAGACTTGTGACATATCTTTCTAATGAAGGCATATTCATCTTAGTTTTAGTCACCCCTTTTGGCCCAGTTTTGCATTGAATGCTAATATTCTCCCCTTGACTATGGTCATATACAATGCTTCTCAATTTCATATCATTATTTAGAGTTTTGATATAATCCATTCGTCGCCATTGTAGGATTGAACATCACACTATGTGTGCCAATATAGGAGGTGTAGGGGACGGTGGTTCCACGGGGTGGGATTGATCCCTAAAAGCCACGGCCGCAACCATTAAGAGAAGAACCACGACAGCGGTCAAGAAGAGAGGATCCGCAACCACGGCATACAACTGCGACCACAGTCAAGAAGAGAGGAATTGCGACCGCAGCCAAGAAGAACATAGTCGTGACCGCAGACCCAGAAGTGATCACCACGATCGACATGGGAGACTGTGACCTGCTAAGGAACCACGACTGTGATCAATGCTAACCATGACAACGGTCAGAGCTCCTCCACGATCTGACTTCGACCACGATCGACACCACACCACGATCATGATATACAACCTCAACCACGGCTAGTACCGCGACTGCGGAAGTAAGTCGGCATATTGTGCCTATAAATAGGCCACCCACATGTCTTGTCAAGGAATCGACTCCAGACGCCGCTAGGCTACCACTCTATACCCATCCTAGGGAGTACAGTCTCCAAATCCAAGAGCCAACCTCTGTGGTGTTCTTGCACCCCCGTTCATCTAGATCTAAGGTGGAAACCCAAATCTGCAACCATCTGTCTACATTGCCTACGCTTGCATACACCATCACGTCCACGAGCTGCTCCTCCTACTGTGAGCAAGGAGCACTAGAAGAGAAGGAAGGTGGAGAAAGAAGATCTGCCCCATCTACCGTGGTGTTATTCCCTCCTCGTCCAGATCTTCCCTGACGTTGTGTAGAAGACCATCTCTCCACCGAGCTGCGACTATCTTCTTCACCATGCTTATGGCAGAGTCTATCCTCTCTCTTGTTCTTTTTGTTCTGTCACCATAAGTGAGCAGTTTCCTTTCGCTGGGGTGTGGGGACTAGCCCCACTACCAATGCTTACATTTCGTTTTATTAAACACTCCATGGCTTGTATATAACTTTTCATTTTGTTGTTAATAATTGATGTGTGCTTGTGGATTGATCACCTAATTGCATTATCTATTTCATTCCTATGTTGCGAGAACTTCAATACATAGGTTTTGAATGTCGATTAACGCGGTTGACTCCCCGAGGAGAACTTCTGAAGGGATTCCCTGAAGTAGTAAGTGAGTGATTCGTGAGGGGACGAGCCATCTAGCCCACTGTGACGCTTCTGTGTGCCTAACGCCCATAAGCATGGCATGCAGCTTCAGTTGGATATATGTATCTTCAGAGATGTAAGTGTGTGATCTGGATGGGGACGAGACATCTGATGCCTAAGGTGACACTTACGTGAACCTATCCTAGCGAAGGGTTTGTAACAACTCTATTTGCATAGTTATAACTAGCCTGGATGTTTGTGATTGGACATGTTTGCATCTGTAGCGATGGTGAAACCCAAGTCCATCCCAGTGATTCCCATCATTAATCTTTAATCAACTTTTAATCCTGCTCTTTACTTTCCTACAAGTAGTTTAATTAAAATCAATCAACTCTCATTATAAATATTAGTCTTAATTCAACTAGATTCAACTAGTAAAGATTCTTAAAAACGTTGTCCCTTGGGATTCGATCCTCAACTATACTGCGATAAGACCCGTCCGCTTACGGGTGGTATTATTGCACAAGGTTTTGGTAAAAACTTAGAGATTTCGGCCCAAAGTAAGTTTGTTAGTGCAGTAAGAACCACGTCACTTTCATAAAAAACAACCAAGTAGGATGGGAGTAATCATCAATGAATAGAATAAAGTATATATTGCATGAAAAGCTTGGAACATGACAAGGACTCCATATGTAATAACCCCCCTTCCTGGTAACCTCCAATTAAGGAAGACCAAGTAGTCAGAGGTGTTATCCCAAAAATAAGATCAATGGTTTTGCAAATAATAAAAAATAATTATCATCTTCTACGAAAACTAAACTTTAAAGCTGGAATAAAATTTATTACTTTTCACATACCTTTCAAATATAGGAAACTCGAACTTCTACCCTCAGTAGAATTCTAAATATCTAAATCCTCCTTTATGAATTAACTTTAATATTCACAAGTTCCACTTTACTGTTTGTCTAATTTCAAATAATCCTAAAATGTCGACAAATAAAACGTCAGTCATTATAAATGAATATACTGCTATGTGGGGACCACCAAAACATTACACATATTATCTAACAACATAACCACATCAAATAGTTGTTTAGCAATTCAAATTTATATTTTCCAATACGACTTCCCAACCGCTTTTACTCATACTCTGGGATACCCTCTCTTAGGGTTTAGTCCTTGCAACAAACTTTAAGGCTACCTTCTCCATCCTGAGCTTGGTACTTGGGGTCACCTCTCTGGGTTCCCTATGGTCTTACCTTTGGGGCTTGATCACCTTGACCTTTCATTCAGGGCTTTGTCTCTCATCTTACATCCAGAGATGGTATGTAGGTTCGGGCAAGTCATATATATACTTAGATTGTGATAGTCATATTCACTTTAAAGATTGCAAAAATAAAATCATCCAATCAGTTTATATCTATGCAATCAATAAATCATTAGGAAACCACCGAGAAACTAAAGCGTGTAATCATAAATAACCACAACCCTGATTTGCAAATTTTACAAGCAGTAAGCAATTCCAATCAAGCAATCCAATCCAAGCAAGCAATTCAATGACACAATCACAGAATCCTGAAAATCATATGTAACCTATTTACTACATACTTATCAAGAATCTACTTTATTGTCTTGGAATTACTTTCTAGGATTTCTAATCCGAATTAGGGTTTCATTAGGGTTCCTTTATATCTATTTACACTCTTTTATGTCCATAAAACCCTAAAATAACAATCTAGGTGTAAAACCCTAATTATTCCACTTAATCTTATTAAAGCCTTCTTTATCATCAATTAGGCTTAGGATTAACCTATTATCTCTTTCATGCAAAGAATCTTAAAATATTTCACATTAGAAACCATTAACACCTATATTAGGGTTTCTTAGCCCATTGATGCATAATTATGCATATAAACCCAAAAATAAATGTATTATCATCTCTTATATTTAACTCATCTATTTATTCTCAATAGGTTACTATTACTCAAAACAACGTAAAAAAAGACATTAAATCTGATTTGCATCTCAAATTAGGGTTTTACCATAATTCCATACATTAATAGTGGTAATTTTAGAACTACAGACAATATCAGGATTGAATACTATTTTTATTGGATTCTAAATGTTCTCCTGATCATTTTTCATATATTGCATTGTTTCATCTAAGTTACCAATCTATTTCTATAATTTTCACAAATAAAATCATAGTGGACCAATTAGGAGGCACCACGTCAAGCGAATATTACCTTTTGTTTTCTTTTCCTCTGTTGGACTTTGCGGATCTAATGATGGATCCAGCTAACCCGAGACCTGGGCCTAGCCACTCCATCTTCCTCAGAGGCACGCATAGAAGGGGTATGATCCCCTATTTCCTCTGTAAAATAGAGGCTTTGTGCAGCAGCCGTCCACGAATGCAATAGAGCACTCGACGCCTGCCGCAAGCATCTGGTGGCATCAGCTGCTGACCTGGTTCCTTCCACCATGCTTAGCCATGGATTCCTCCATTGGTCTGGCGGCAATGCCAAGAACCAGTCTTCTCCCTCTTCCTAGCCAACCGCAGGCCACCATGGTCAGACACCAATGACGAGTGACTACCGCACACACTACTCATCAGGTTGTCCCTCATCCACCACCCCTGGCCAATTGCACCCTGCTAAGTCCCTCCATAGCCTCTAAAGTCCCTGAAGAAGGCTAGATTCCTAGCAACCTGATTTAGATTTGGGAGCGCACTGGTGTTTTACAGGGAACCACCATGGAGAGAGGTGGAGTATTGATAGGAATTGAAGGCGAGGACATCACCTTAAAATCGTTTGGATGCTCTCACACAATCAACTTTATCACGAAGAGAACACCCCTCCCCCTAAGTAGATTTGATCTCCAACATTCATAGTGTCTAGCTCCAGGAAGACATTGGGGAAACTCCCAACGCTGCACGAAATCGTGACACCAAAGGATCATTAGATCCAAAAAACATCCTTTTAAGACTCCAAGTGGATTAGGGAGACTGCAAGATACAATCGATTCCTCCTGTTACTGTTCCCATTTTCTTAATCTCAAATGAGGTGTAGTCACCATTGGATTCAGATCCAATGGCTACTGGGCCCCGTATTAGAACAAGAGTCAGCGATAAAATGTGACATTTAATATCAATCCTCTCACTTTAAGGAATTTTGTAAAAATCATAACTCTCAAATAACTTATCCAATTGATCCAAAATTTTAAGGGAAAGTCTATAATGACTAATTCCACTTGTGTACAAAATTTGGGACTAAAAAACGGAAGTATTAGAGATGTTTTTTCATATTCAAGTTTTTACTTATTAAGGCATATTTTATGCATATTTTCTCTCTCCTATTCTTTTATTTTCTTTATTTGGATTCGTTTTAGCATTAGAAACCATGTTTTAATAACCCACATCAAGGTTAGTCAGTAAATACCTCGATTAGTGTGAAGTACCTTGATTAGTGCTAAGTACCTTGTTAAACATCATGGTTAATCAAGTTAAGCTAAGATGTGAATCAATGGTCGAGATTGACTCATCAGATGTAATTAATAATAATTGTAGTGTTAATTGTTAAGTTAATTAACTATGATGATTAACCTATCCAAGAGGGTCTAGTTGCTGTGTTTTTATGACTTGAGGTTGTAGTGGATTCCGTGCTTGAAGTTTTGCAAAAAGAATCACTCGATTTGGACATCCGAGGCAAAAGATATGAAGGTTTCAAATTCTTGGGTTTAATATGCAATTTTTCCAATTAATTTGCTTTATTACCCTTTCCCTTATCTTCTTTCTCCCCCGATCAAATTACAAAACTACCGTAAGTGGCACACAGTGCGCTCAATTGAGCAACAACTACAATGGGCGATCTCGAGCCCTAGCTCCATTTCTAGCAGCACTTTGCTCCACCCATCTTCTTCCTATACCTCCCTTCCTCCTTCCTTCCCCTTTCCTTGCCCAACATGCGGCCCCAACCACCAGCTAGGGTGGCGCCCCTGTAGCTACAACCAACAATAGCAGTAGCTACATGAAGCAGTAGTTATGAGCCTCCTTGGGCGCGACCAGCACCTCAAATCGACCGCCTTGAGTCCGGTCGTGAGCCTAGAACTAAAATATATAGCCAACAACTTCGATTCAACACCTAGATCAGCCCCCTCTTCAACCTGTTCGTGCATGAAAGCTGTTGCGTGTCGTAGGTCTGAAAATTTGGGGCTATTCGTAGGTTGAAGAAAACCTGTGGACGCATTTCCAATCAAATTCAGACATATCGAACCACGGTGAGTAGAATCTCACTCCCCAAAGCAAGTATTAACTCCATGAAACAGACAATTTTGGTTTGATCTGTGTTTGTCACAGTTAATAGCGTATACCCAGGTGCCATGCAGTGTCGGTGTCGCCTGATCTTAAATTTCACATTTTCTTATTTACGATTGCCCGACCCAAATTATTTAACTAATTTGTATGATTTGGGGTAATGGAACTATATGATTGATTAAACCCTAAATTGCTCAGATTAAAGGTGGAAAACAGTAGCACACTACCAGTAGCTGTACAATTTGGGTATAAACCCATGCTTTACAATTTTAGTAATTTACTAGATGCACGATTTCAAAGAAATGATGATGACATGAAAATGTTGATGGAAACCTAGTTGCACGCTCCCTATTATATTTAATGTGTGTGGTTTAGTCTTAACATGAATTGGAACATTTTTCAAGGATAACATAAGAAATTCTCAGTTATTATCAATAATTCATGTCATGATAAGTAATTAACTCTTAATTGAGTTATGTGATACACAACTCAAGATTTGGGTTGATGTGCACATTTTTCGAGGAATTATAGATAATTTACAGAGGCTACTAATGATTACTTAGATGTCGAGTAATTAGCTTTTATCAGTATATTAAGAAGCTCTATTGCTGATTTCAATGTATATATTCCAACTTGACATGTATTCAGTTTATTTAAGAATTTTAGTTTACGTGCATTTACAATATGTTGATTTTTCAATAAATTATAGTGTTTGAGTATATTGCACAACCAAGTTAGAAATGATATACATGTTATATTTATTAGTTTTAGATAAATAGACTCAATACCACAGAGATACCAGAGTCAAGTATGAATAAGATAAAAGTACAATATAGTAAAGTCTTTCCAAGAATAATAAAATAATAGACTTAAGGGCCCTGAACGTGGTAGAAACCCTATGTGAGGTATGCACCTTAGGGGTGAAAAGACCCAACCATGACAGTGTCCAGTATACGAGGGTTGGAACATACCAATAGGTGGTACGGAGGAAGAAGCCCTATTAGAAGTCTCATTAAATACAGAATGTTGTGTCCAACATCAACCAGAGGGCTTGGTGGCACTAGAGTACAGAAAAGAAAATAGGTGGCTTGACTCTCCACCTATGTGCTCAGGTTAGAGGAGGAGTCCAATTTTACGTCATAACAAGTGTGTCGTGGCCAGAGTGCCATTTTTTCCTGTTACAGACCAGAGAGTAGTCAAACTTAGCTATCTCAGGGTGTTAGGTAAGCCTTGTACGGTGAGATCATAGTTCGCTATGAGTCTTCATATGCAGAGTACACTGCATATGACCGAGGCATAAGTTAAAATATGATATTCTAGGTTTACAGATTTTCTTAAATAAAAGAGTTGAGTAAGATTTAAGTATAGTTTATAGCTATTGGCATTTTCTTGTTATATGTAATTGAAATTGTTAGATTTTCTCTGTGTAGTGATTCCTACATTTTATTTCAGTTTGATAAACATAAAGGAGTTATCAACGATGGTTGGATGAAATTCTATTCACTGAGCTAGTAGCTCACAAACCTACTGAAACATTTTTCAGGTCAACGTCAACACGAGGAATCTGAGGGATCTTTTCACCCAGTCTCTTAGAAGGTAGTTTGTAGTTAGATTAGAGGTCTCTTAGTCCTTTCCCCTCGGTCCTTGGGCATGTAGTATGGTAGAGAGAGAATGTAAAGCAATAAGTAGTTTTGTTTTTAATTGTCTGTTGTACTTTATATTCCACATCCATGATGTAATATGTTATGTAAATATGCTTTACCTACCTAGTAAAGTAAATAGTAGTTGCTTCCGTAGTTTACTAAGATTTCAGTTTAATCCAAATTATAAGATTTTCATTTAGGGTAATTCTAAGTAATTAAGAAAGGAAAAATTTAAGGGTGATCTTTGTATTACGTTAAATTCTCAATTCATGCCCTAATCTCATGGTTGGTGGTAAATCGTGGGATCGGGGCACGATAGTTTTGGTATCAGAGCATAGGTTGAGTATGTAGTTACTCTATGTCAAGGTTAGGGGACGATAAGAGTGTAGGGTTTTAGGGGAGACAGAGAAGGTAGCAGAAACAATAAAAAAAAATTTCTCCCAAACCCAGAACAAAGGAAATGCGTCAGCATCTATCCAATAGGAAGGATGGTTTGTAGAGTCATACCTTGTCCCGAGGCTTGCTCGAAGATCTTACCTCGCGGCTTGCGCGGTCTTCACCTCCGGTCTTGGACGGCGTCTGTGCAGCTCCTGGTCGCACCGGGACTGGCACCTCCTGGTCTCACCGGGATTGTCTGGATTGACAGCTGTCCTCTGAGTGGCAAAAGTCTCCCACCTCTAAAGTAGTCCACACAGACCACCTGGAACTCCGATCTCCTTGTCCCACAAGGAATCGGAAGGAGACGCACCCGCCTGTCAGCGTACTAGTCACCGACACATTCTCCTGCCACCACTCACTTTCTACAGTTGTCTTTCCCTTACTGTGCCTCCCTTATCGGGTAGCACTTGCTCGGGCTCTCTCGGTTACCAAAACCAAAGAGAATAACAACTTTGCAGAGCAACTGGTGCACTGATTTGTTCACCAGAGAAGCCCCCACTACCCCTATATATAGGAGGGTCATGGGACAGGGTTTTCTACCCCGGGAAATGCGGGATTAAAGCAGGAGTAGAAGGGTTCGAGATTTTCCACAAAACAACCAACTGTGCCACCTGAACCGATCATTTCATTCATGAAACGGTCGATTGGGGAGTTGAGTCGATCGGTTCACACCTCAACCGATCAGTTGGGGCACCTGAGCTGATTGGTTCACTTCTGAGCCGATCAGTTCGTGGTCCTGATCCAACTCAAATTCACTTTCAAATTTGTTTCCGATTAATCATATATTAATCCTTGTCCAAATCAAATTTGTACAAGTGAAACAAATAGTATTTGCAAAATAGTCTTCTCACTTTCCAAACGATCTCGGTTAGACCAGTTGAGCCGATCGGTTCAACCCATGAACCGCTCATCTCAGCCTGTCTTGAGCCGATCGGTTCATCACATGAGCCGATCGGTTCACCAACCTGATCTGATCGGTTCAACTCTTGAGCCGATCTGTTGGAGCAGCAGACTGTGTAAATCAGTCAATTGAAGTTTCAATCAATCTGATACTCTAATCAATCGATCCAACACCTTGAATACTATGATTTTGAGCTATCAATTAATTGAGTCTTTAATTGAACTACTAAACTCCTTTAGTAATCAATCTAAACATCATTTGTGGACAAACTCCTTTTCCAGGTTAAATCCTATGTGTGTGACCATGTAGGTAATTTCACGTTGGCAGTGAAAGTCCATATCACTTATGACTTCACAAGCAAAGTGCGATGCCTAGTCGCACATCAGTGCTACCCAAGTGAAATGGAAAGTTGGAGAACAACTTTCAATCCTACAATCTGTGAATGGTGTTCCAGCGTAAGTATAATTCCTTTATCACTGATATCCCAAATGAACTAAAGGCATGGATCAGTCATCCTGTCAACGTTCATTCACTTTCTTGATCTCAGAGTAGATTGGAGGAGATATGTATGACATCAATATCATATATTGATTCAGACATGCATGTGCATGCCTATCTCAATCCTACTCATCAAGTGGCCATGGATATCAAACTCCCTCAGGAGGGACAAATACCATATCTATCACTCACCCCACAAAAGCCCTATGTGTCAAATCCACCCAATCATCACCTTTATAACAACTCATGTTTCAAGACTGCGTTTGATGATGTCAAAGTGTACCCAACGACATGTGTTGAGTGTAGTGATTTCAGGTCAAAGAATCACACTCACCACCATCACTGTGAGAACTGATTGTGACTACCATGTTATGGTTCCATGTGTCAAACTCACGGTGGGTCTGTCCGGTAAACTTGTTCTCCAACAAGTACCTATGTGTTTGGTTTTATATCTCCATATCATGACTAATGAGATTCTGTCATCAACCAACACCACAATCTAGTCTTGTGTGTCATTGCTGTCTATCTACCTTCCACAATGACATCCGACTAGGGACATAACAATAATGTACAAACTCTTAACATTTGTATGATCTCATCATTCAGGTCCTCAACCTGGAAGCAAACATCATTGAGTACTGTCAGTCTCTAGACATTCAATCTGTTCTATCATTATCTCATATGACTGAACCAGAAAGAATTGGAAGCTTTCCTTTGATCTTTATCAAATCAATCTTAATGTGTCCCATCAATCATCCCATGATTAGCTCTCAGGACATACATACCAACACACTCCCACTTGCACTGCGAGCCAATCACCCTTGAATCATATTCATAGTAATCTTCAAACATGTCCCACATGTTACTGTACTCTGGTGCTAACATAGTGAGTTATGGAAACACCTTGCCAAAGTCAGTATTAATTGCATGTCTCTCATCTCATCGTTGTACGTCATACATATGAGATGGAGTTGCCGTAATATGCAATCTAGTATTCCTTTGCTAACCTTTAGCCACATTGCATGACCAAGCACTCCTAACTTGTCATCAATGACCGGAATAGTTATAAGCTCATCCCATGAACTTCCAGATCCATATAGTAACCACTGTTGTTCTCTAACACATGGATACTCATCATTTCCTTTTAAATGAATTTCTTGGAATGTTTCCATTAACAAAATTCACTTATACATATATCTCATATATATATATATATATATATATATATATATATATATATATATATATATATATATATATATATATATATATATATATATATATATATATATATATATATATATATATATATATATATATATATATATATATTGTGATTGATAATCTATCCTTTTCGGAAGTTCGCAGCAGTGTAACTCTTTACAGTGAACCCTTCCTTATGTCCATAGAACTAGTACTTTTCAATTACTTATCAAGTTCTTATGGTATTCCAGTAACCCTTACTGGAACTAGACAGACATCCACTCATCATGTCTCACATATGAGTTATCAGGATGAGCATATCATATTGTCATGTCCTAAATACAAGATGATAAATGTGTTTTGTTCTTGCCATGTTGATACATGCAAGATAATGGGATGATTACATACATGATAGTTCCATATCTATTCTTAGTGTTCCCATTCTTCATAAGAATTGGACACTTGGCCTTGGGATACTAACTCTATGTAACATGGACAAGTTTTCTCCCATTGAATCTATGCACACTGAACCCATCAGAATAGATTGCCAATCTATGCTCTCTCTTTTCAGGTCTAGAGGTTTTTGTGAACTATCTATATAGATTTCTATTCCTATCACATAGGAAACCTTTCTATCTTCCCTAAATATAATTTCCACTTTGGATTTCCATTCTAGAACATTTCCATTTCACAACAACATGTGCAATGTGAATAGACTCCCACTAAATCATAGGTCCCTTCTTTATCTTTGACATATGAGTCAAACCCTTTGACTATATCATCAAAGTAAAGATCCAACTCTGAGTTGCTTGTACTCAATCAATCACATTGATTAGTCCATTGCAACTTATAGACTTCATTTTCATTAATGGATTCATAAACCTTATAGGTTGTTTCACGTACACATCCTTATTTTATTCCTCATAGGTGTGGTTTTAGTATCCTTATGAAAAATATCTTAGTCATTAAGTTGCAATCAACAAGCATCATCCTTCTCAAAATGTTATCCATGTGTCTTAACACTTAAGACTCATTCACACTTATGGATTTCATACCAATGGGTGCTACCATCAAGGTCATAACTTATGGTTCACATGGAAGTCATTTAGGATGTAATGGTTATAAACCATAACTCAAAATCTGGTTCCTTATATTCATCTAGATAGTTGATTCATCACATGACCAACTCATCATATAGAAAATAGAGGTGTATGTTAAGGAACTTGAGAACTCACAACTCTTTGTGATTCTTAATATCCTTTATTAGTGTGCGGTATTCATTATTTAAGAAGAAATTAGTTATTTGATAATCATCCTCTAACTCCTTAGAGTATGACTCCTTTTGATTTAGACATCACCATGCCTTAATCGCGAACTTACTATGATAAACTATCATAATCACTCATAAGGATCTCAAACAGTTGGTTCCAGTATTTCATTCATTAATCTCATCATGAATCAACACTTTACCAAATTCATACTTCATGTATGTTATTCTTGAACACTTCAAGATATTCATATTGGTATTTCTCCAAACACCATTTGAAGTATCATCATTAGCTCCAATAGGTATGTAAATACATCACATGTATTATACCTAATAGGATAATCAATCTCCCACTACCACTAGTGAAGATTGATTAATCATGTCCAAAAGATTCATGCCTCTTACTGGTCCTCTAACCAAAAGAGTCTAGATTTATCCATCATATGGAAACTAGAAATGAATTTCTCATGATTTATGCTAATTTAATTGTTTGAGTTATCAATAACTTTTAGGTATCAGTTTATCTAATGAATACCAAGTATCACAAGATAAGCAAGGCATTGCCACAATGATTGAAACAACAACTTTATTAATTGCCATCATTATCATACAATATGCAAAAAATGAAAGTGTTTCTATTCATTGGCAAATATGAAATAGTAGTTCATAACTCTATTACATGCCTTCAAGGCTAAAAATAAACTAAAGTACTCCTATCTATGGTGGCAACATTTGCCCCATTTATTGAGTGCTTTAAATTTTATATCTTGGTATCATATACCTCAAAAAATTTTACAAGTTTATTTCATGACACCTTCAAGTGGCTACGTCTGTCACCTCCTTCTTCTTTATTTCTTCCATATAGAGTGGGAAATTCCTTTTCCAATGTCTTGGCTTTTGACAATGGTGGCAATTGCCTCTCTTGGTCATGCCTCCCTTGGCCTTGAGAGTTGAAGACGCCTTGGACTCTTGGATAGCATCAGAATCCTTCTTAGCTTTGCCCTTGCCCTTGTGCTTGGACTTGCCTTTCTTTCTGCTGATCATCATCACAGACTTAGGCTAGTCCTTCTTCATCTATGTCTCGACTGTCCTCAACATGCCCAACAACTCTGTCAATAGCTTGTCAAAGTTGTTCATGTTGTATTTCATCACAAACTGACTGTAGGATTCTGGCAACGATTGCAGTATCACGTCAGTAGCCAACTCTTGGCTCAGGGGAAATCTCAATCTCGTCGAGTTCTCCACATACCTAATCATCTTGAGCGTGTGAGGACTAACTAGATCTCCTTCTGTCATGACACACTTGAACAGTGCCCTTGAGACATCATATCTCTCTTGCCGTGCTTGATCT
The DNA here is from genome assembly GCA_963693085.1 of Alisma plantago-aquatica. Classification (NCBI taxonomy): domain Eukaryota; kingdom Viridiplantae; phylum Streptophyta; class Magnoliopsida; order Alismatales; family Alismataceae; genus Alisma; species Alisma plantago-aquatica. The sequence continues at coordinate 1,188,320,218 of OY856410.1, read as the reverse complement.
TCATACATGTTCTTGAGATGCAGAATCATCTCAATGACACCCATGTTCTCATGTTGTCTCTGCAACTCGTGGTTCATGGAGCACAACATCAAGCACTTTGCATCAATGGAATCATCAGAATGCTTCTTATAAGCATCCCTTTCAGCCTTTGGTGCGGTAGGAGTAGGTTCCTCTAGAACTGGAGTATCCAGGATATAGAGCTTTCTCTCTTGAGTGAGAACAATTCTCAATGTCCTAAACCAGTCGTACAAGTTAGTCCTATTCAGCTTGTCCTTGTCAAGGACCGATCGCAAAGAAAAGTGATTGTTGTTTGTTGTCATTTGAACTACAAAAGGAAATATATGCAATTTAGTCCAAAACTCAATTTTGACTTATTTTATTGATTTGAAAAGTTTGACGATATAATTAGGACTTTAATTAATTATCACTTCTACTATTTTTGTTCAAATTGATAGCCCTCACCGTCAATTCGGAAGATTGCAGCGTACAATCTTCTAGTGGGTCAAGATCCAGAAATCCTCTGAGTCATGGACCAGCTAGGGCTGTCACCCACAACTTAGATCTTATAGGTAGGCAACTTTTGCCAATTGCATCATATGCAACTCTTGAAAAATGTCATATGCAACTCCTTGCCATGATCACCTCCATGCCTCAAGGTGCTATATCCTATCTAGGTCAACTTGTTAAGTCCCACCCAAAGCCAACACAATGAATATGCACCCTGCTAGGGAAGACCCAGACATTCATCCTTCACGCTTCCATGAGATAGACGGTGCACCACGCTAGGGCGTACCCACACTTGGCCAATCAAGCTTTTCACATGTGTCCCATTTGGAAGGCATCTAAAACTTTAATATTTAATGAGGGATTTGGTTTTATAGGTGCATATACATATCCAATCACCACAATACATAGTACGTATCATATACATGCTATATCCCACAGAAAACATGCAAAATGATAAAGGCGATGATTATGTCCATCCTAATGTGATTCCTCGAGCCAAGAGGAATCACGGTCATCTAGTCCACTTCACATGCAACCTGTAAAAGATGAACTATGTGCTGTGTCGTTCTGGGTTTGATCAACTCATCTCTATGATTGATCGGCTCACCATTAGGCTGGTCGGTTGGGTTCCACCAGCTGATCGGTTGGCTCCTCCAACCGATCGGTTCACGTGGTCATCGTGCATCTCCTCATGACCGCCACCCGATCACCTCGCTCCATGAACCGGTCATCTGGATCACCAACCGATCGGTTCACGCCTTGAACTGATCATCTCAGTTGTCGTCAGGTGGTCCGCCGTTCTTTGGCATAACATGATATAAAAGATCTATCCTATTCACATTTAAATTGGGAAACCCCGAGTTACATTCGGGGGGAGAAAAGGTAGGAAAGAAATCTCAAGTTATCTCGAGTTACATCAGGAATAGGAGATAGGGAATCGGTGCGTAGACCGAGATGCAAGAAATCCACATACAACCAAGCACACATAGATAAGGTTTATTAGCCATAACCACTCTATACATCCACCACAAAACTCATTTAAGGGCGACGCATATCGAGTACATTCATATTACATATCATATGTATATTGGGATTTGTGGATTTAGGATTAGACATGCATAAAACCAATTTTATTCGCATCGTATGAAATAAATAAAGGCAACAAACCAAAATTGATCATATCGATAATTCTAAAGCATAGAGCAGTTGACGTGGCTCTGATACCACTGTAGGGTTTTAGGGGAGACAGAGAAGGCAACGGAAACAAAAAAAATTTCTTCTCCCAAACCCAAAACAAAGGAAACACGTCAACGTCTATACAATAGGAATGATGGTTTGTAGAGGCGTACCTTGTCCCGAGGCTTGCTCGGTGACGTTACCTCACAGCTTGCACAGTCTTCACCTCTAATCTTGGATGGTGTCTGTGCAGCTCCTGGTCGCACATGGACTGGCACCTCTTGGTCTCACCGGGACTGTCTGGATTGACAGCTGTGTAGGGTTTTGGAGGAGGCAGAGAAGCAGCGGAAACAAAAAAAAAATTCTCCCCAAACCCAGAACAAAAGGGAATCGCGTCAACATCTATATAATAGGAAACATGGTTTGTGAATCATACCTTGTCCCGAGGCTTGCTCGGCGACAATACCACGCGCCTTGCGCGGTCTTCACCTCCGGTCTTGGACGGTGTCTGTGCAGCTCCTGGTCGCACCGGGACTGAAGACTCCTCCTCCTACTGGACTGTCGGATGACAGTTGTCCTCCTGAGTGGCAGTGACCTCCCGCCTCTAAAGTAGTCCACACAGACCACCCGGAACTCCACTCTCCTTGTCCCACAAGGAGTGGAAGGAGTCGCACCCTCCTGTTGACGTACTAGTCGCCAACACACTCTCCTGCTGTCAATTGCAACTGCAGTTGTCCTTCCCTTGCTGCACCTCCCTTTGCGGGAAGCACTTGCTCGGGCTCTCTCTCGGTTACCAAAACCAGAGAGAACGACAACTTTGCAGAGCAATTAACTTGCACTGAGTTGTATCTTGAGAAGCCCCCAATACCCCTATTTATATAGGCGGGTGATGGGACAGGGTTCTCTGTGCCCGGCAATACGGGACTAATGCAGGAGTAGAAGGGTTCGGGATTTTTCCACAAAAAGCAATCATCTCGCAACCTGAACCGATCGGTTCACAAGTGAACCGGTCGGTTGGGGACCTGAACTGATCGGTTCACCACTGAACCGATTGGTTCACTCATGAACCGGTCGGTTGGGGTTCCAGGTTGGTTCCCGATTGACTTTCCTTGTTTCTTTCCCAATTGGTATCGAATACCAATGTTATTCCCAATCGAATTGGGCAATTTGAAACCAAAGGAAAATTCTTGCCGACATGACTTTTCCCAACTGGTCGGTTGCACCAGTTGAGCCGATCGGTTCAACCCTTGAACCGGTCGTTTCAACATGGGCATGAGCCGATCGGCCTGGACACTCCAGCCGACCGGTTCAGCAACCTCAGCCGACCGGTTCATCACATGAACTGATCGGTTGGGAGCACAGGTTGGGCAAAAATCAGTCAATTGCGATTTCAATCAATTCGATACTCCAATCAATGCGTCCAACACCTTGAACCATACGATATTGAGCCATCGACTGATTGAGTGTTTAATTGAACTACTAAACTCCTTTAGTAATCAATCTAAGCATTGCTTGTGGACAAAACTCTTCTTCCAGGTTGAATCCTATGTGTGTGACCCTGCAGGTCCATTTCACGTTGAAAGTGAAAGTCCATAACACTTATGACTTCACAAGCAAAGAGCGGTGCCTAGTCACACATCATTGCTACCCAAGTGAAAGTAGAAAGTTGGAGAACAACTTTCATCCTACAATCCATGAGTGGTGTTACAGTGAATGTATAATTCCTTTGTCACTGATATCCAGAATGAACTCGAGGCATGGAACAGTCATCCTGTCAATGTTCATCCATTTCCTTGATCTCAGAGTAGACCGAGTGATATGTGTATGATATCAATATCACATATTGATTCACACGTGCATGTGCATGCCTTTCTCAATCCTACTCATCAAGTGGCCAACGATATCAAACTCCCTTAGGAGGGACAAATCCCATATCTATCACTCACCCCTCAAAAGCCCCATGTGTCAAAGCCACCCAATCATCACCTTTATAACAACCCATGTTTCAGGATTGCGTTTGATGATGTCAAAGTGTACCCAACGACATGTGTTGAGTGTAGTGATTTCAGGTCTAAGAATCACACTCACCACCATCACTGTGAGAGGTGACTGTGACTACCAAGTCATGGTTACATGTGTCACTCTCACGGTGGGTCTGTCTGGTACCTTGTTCTCTAACAAGTACCTATGTGCTTGGTTTGATATCACTATATCATGACTAATGAGATTTTGTCATCAACCAACACACAATCTAGTCTTCAGTGTTATTGATGTCTATGGCTATTTCCACAATAACAACCAACTAGGGACTAAACAAGAATGTATACTCTTAACATCCATATGATCTCATCGTTTAGGTCATGAACCTAAAAGCATATGTCATTGAGTAAGACAATCTTTAGACATCTATCATATTACACCATCATCTCAGAAATAGTTTAAACATATAGATTGGAAATTGCCTTTATTATTATTCAAATAATTTACAAAGTATCCCATTACAATCATCATATGACTTGCTCTATGGGCATACATACCAACAGACTCCCACTTTCACTTAGAGCCAGTCACCAAGGAAACGCAGTCCTTGTGACCTAGCATGACCATCATGCTTCTGCTCAGAAAGGGCCTTAGTCAGTGGATCAGCTATGTTGTCTTCAGTTGGTACTTTGCAAATCTTCACATCTCCTCGCTGTACGATCTCTCGTATGAGATGGAAGCGCCGCAGTATGTGCTTGGACCGCTGATGTGATCTGGGCTCCTTAGCTTGTGCAATAGCTCCATTATTGTCACAATAAAGCTCAATTGCATCACAGCTACTGGGAACTACTCCAAGTTCAGAAATGAACTTCCTGATCCACACAGCCTCCTTTGCTGCATGCGAAGCAGCAATATATTCGGCCTCTGTAGTAGAATCGGCAACTGTTTCTTGCTTGGAACTCTTCCAGCTCACAGCTCCATTATTAAAGCAAAACACAAATCCTGACTGTGATCTGTAATCATCTTTATCGGTTTGGAAGCTTGCATCGGTGTAACCCTTTACAACCAGCTCTTCCTCGTTGCCGTACACAAGAAACTGATCCTTAGTCCTTCGCAAGTACTTGAGGATGTTCTTCACGGCTGTCCAGTGAGCATCCTCGGGATCTGGCTGGTACCTGCTCGTCATGCTGAGAGCATACGAGACATCTGGGCGTGTGCACAACATAGCGTACATGATGGATCCGATGGCTGATGCATATGGGATCCCATTCATACGCTCCCTCTCTTCACAAGATTGGGGACATTGAGCTCTAGAGACGGTAACTCCATGTAGCATAGGGACGTTGCCTCTCTTTAAGTTCTCCATGCTGAACCGCTTCAGCACCTTGTCAATGTACGTGCTCTGACTTAGTCCGAGAAGCCTTCTAGATCTATCTCTATAGATCTTAATTCCTAGAATATAGGATGCTTCTCCTAAGTCCTTCATTGAGAAAGTTTTCCCAAGCCAAGTCTTTACCTTCTATAAGGCTAAGACATCATTCCCCATCAAAAGTATGTCATCCACATACAATATGAGGAATGTGGTCGAGCTCCCACTAACCTTCTTGTACACACAAGATTCATCTTCATTTTGAATAAAGCCAAACACTTTGACTTCTTCATCAAATCGAAGATTCCAACTCTGAGATGCTTGCTTCAATCCATAGATTGACCTTTGCAGTTTACAGACTTTATTGGCATTCTTTGGATCTACAAAACCTTCAGGCTGTGTCATGTACACATCCTCATGAATATTCCCGTTAAGGAATGCAGTTTTAACATCCATCTGCCAAATCTCATAGTCATAATAAGCTGCAATAGCAAGCATGATCCTGACGGACTTAATCATGGCAACTGGAGAAAAGGTTTCGTCATAGTCAACACCTTGAATTTGTCGAAAACCCTTTGCAACCAATCTGCCTTTATAAGTTTGCACATTGCCATCCATGTCGGTCTTTTTCTTGAAGACCCACTTGCACCCTATGGGTTTTACCCCTTCGGGTGGTTCCACCAAAGTCCATACTTTGTTGGAGTACATGGATTCCATCTCGGATCTCATGGCTTCAAGCCATTTCTCAGAATCTGGTCCCTCCATAGCCTCTACGTAGGTAGTTGGATCATCATCTATGATCAACTCTCCACCTTCCTGAGTTACAAGGTATCCAAACCTCTCAGGTTCAAGGCGAGTCCTACTAGATCTACGAGGTCCTTGTGTTACCTGAGGAGACTGAGATTCCACAACGCCTTGTGAATCTACATTTTCCTCTGGTACATCTACCGGTTCAATGTTTTCTTGTTGGGCTTGAACCTCTTCAAGCTCTATATTCCTCCCACTGCTTCCTTTGGAAATAAATTCCTTCTCTAGGAACACAGCTGTCCTGGCAACAAACACTTTGTTTTCAGTAGGGTGGTATAAGTAATATCCCCTCGTTTCCTTGGGGTATCCAACAAAATAACATTTATCGGATTTGGGTCCAATCTTATCAGGAAACACTTTCTTGACGTAAGCTTCACAGCCCCAAATCTTCAAAAAAGACAAATCGGGACGCTTCCCGTACCATATCTCATATGGTGTCTTTTGAACCGATTTAGATGGTATGCGGTTGAGCATAAACGCGGAGGTTTCAAGAGCATGACCCCAGAAGGAAATTGGAAGATCAGCAAAACTCATCATTGATCGCACCATATCTAACAATGTGCGATTCCTTCTTTCAGACACACCATTATGTTGTGGTGTTCCAGGCGGAGTCCATTGTGATACAATACCATGGGCTCGCAGAAGGTCCTCAAACTCCTGGCTCAAGTATTCTCCACCTCGATCGGAATGAAGTTCCTTAATACTCTTACCAAGCTGGTTATGTACTTCATTCATGAAATCCTTGAACCTTTCAAGGGTTTCTGACTTATGTTTCATCAGGTACACATAGCCATACCTACTGAAATCATCAGTGAAGGTAATGAAGTACTGATACCCATTTCTGGCATTAGTTCTAAAAGGCCCACATACATCAGTATGTATGAGTCCTAATAGATCACTAGCTCTCTCACCTTTACCTGAAAAGGGAGTCTTGGTCATCTTGCCCAACAAACAAGATTCACATGTCTCTATTGATTCACAATCAAAAGAGTCTAGATAACCATCTTTATGGAGTCTAGAAATGCGCTTCTCATTTATGTGCCCTAGCCGACAATGCCAGAGATATGTTTTGTTTGAGTCGTTGAGTTTTTGCCTTTTGGTGTTTACGTTGTATACACTTGTCTCCAAGTCTATCAAGTATAGACCATAAGACATAGGGGCACTGCCACAAAAGATCCCATCTTTAGAAATGGAACACTTTCCATTCTTAATAAGAAATTCAAATCCATCTTTGTCCAAACAAGAGACGGAAATGATATTCCTATTTATGGCAGGTACATAATAGCAGTTCTTCAACTCTATTATTAGCCCACTAGGTAGAGTTAACTCATAGGTTCCTATGGCACTGGCGGAAACTCTTGCCCCATTAGCAACACGTAGTTCAACCTCGCCTTTCCCCAAAGGCCTACTTCTCTTATGATCCTTCACATTTGAACAAATGTGAGATCCGCATCGGGTATCAAGTACCCATGACGAAGAAGTAGTAAAGTTAATCTCTATCACGTATACACCAGAAGTAGAGATCTCTATCTCCGACTTCTTCTTCCATTGTTCCTTCCATCCTCTCCATGTAGAAGAAATTGGTTTGGCGAGAGAAAACTTCTCTCCCTTACCTACTTTCTTCTTCACCAACGCATTAAGCGTACATAGAGTGGATTCTAAGGCTCTTGGTATATCTGGATTGTGCAGAACACTTCTCACAGTCCTCAACTAGTTATGGAATTTATTCTCAATTAATTTGCCCATTTTAAAAGATGATTCTTTTGCCATTCTACAAGAGAAAATTTGCATTTGTCAAAACCTTTTTGATTTGATTTGAATAAAATTTGACGATAGTTAATTAGGCCTTTAATTAATTACCGCTCCCACTATTTTGACTCAAATTGATAGCCCTCACCATCAATTCGGAAGATTGCAGCGTACAATCTTCTAGTGGGTCAAGATCCTAAAATCCTCTGAGCCATGGATCAGCTAGGGCTGTCACCCACAACTCAGATCTCTCAGGTAGGCAACTCTTGCCAATTGCATCATATGCAACTCTTGAAAGATGTCATATGCAACTCCTTGCAATGATCATCTCCATGCCTCAAGGCGCTAGATCCTATCTAGGTCACCTTGTTAAGTCCGACCCAAAGCCAACACGATGAACATGCACCCTACTAGGGCAGACCCACACATTCATCCTTCACGCTTCCACGAGATAGACGGTGCACCACGCTAGGGCGTGCCCACACTTGGTCGATCAAGCTTTTCACGTGTGTCGCATTTGGAAGGCATCTAAAACTTAATATTTAATGAGGGATTTGGTTTTTATATACATATACATATCCAATCACCACAATATATAGTACGTATCATATACATGTTATATCCCACAAAACATGCATAAACGATAAAAAGCAATGATTATGGCCATCCTATTTGTGATTCCTCGAGCCAAGAGGAATCACGGTCATCTAGGTCTACATCACATGCAACCTGTACAAGATGAAATATGTGTCTTCCTTTCTGGGTTTGATCAACTCATCTCCATGACTGATCGGCTCGCCATCAGGTAGGTTGTTCGGGTGCCACCAGCCGATCGACTTGCGCCTCCAGCCGATCGGTTCACCGGTCATCGTGCATCTCTTCAGGTCGCCACCAGCTCATCTTGTTCCTCGAACCGGCCGTCTGGATCACCAACCGATCAGTTCACTCCTTGAACTGATCGTCTTCAGGTTGTCCGCCGTTCTTTGACATAACAGGAAATAAAATCTATCATATTAACAATTGAATTGAGAAACCCCGAGTTACATTCGAGGGGGAGCAAAGGTAGAAAAAGAATTCTCGAATTATTTCGAGTTACATCAGGAATATGAGAAAGGGAATCAGTGCGCAGACCGAGATGCAAGCAACCACACAAACAACCATTCACAGATATAGGGGTTTATAGGCCATAATCATGCTACACATCCACCACAAAACTCGTTTAAGGGCGACGCGTATCGAGTGCATTAATATTACATATCATATATGTATATTAGGGATTTGTGGATTGGACATGTATAAAGCCGATATTATTCGCATCGCATGCAATAAATAAAGGCGACAAACCAAAATTGATCATATCGATAATCCTAAAATATAGAGCGGTTAACCTGGCTCTGATACCACTGTAGGGTTTTGGAGGAGGCAGAGAAGCAGCGGAAACAAAAAAAAGTTTCTCCCCAAACCCGGAACAAAAGGGAATCGCGTCAACATCTATATAATTGGAAAGATGGTTTGTGAATCATACCTTGTCCCGAGGCTTGCTCGGCGACAATACCACGCGCCTTGCGCGGTCTTCACCTCCGGTCTTGGACGGTGTCTGTGCAGCTCCTGGTCGCACCGGGACTGAAGACTCCTCCTCCTACTGGACTGTCAGATGACAGTTGTCCTCCTGAGCGGCAGTGACCTCCCGCCTCTGAAGTAGTCCACACGGACCACCCGGAACTCCACTCTCCTTGTCCCACAAGGAGTGGAAGGATTCACACCCTCCTGTTGACGTACTAGTCGCCAACACACTCTTCTGCTGTCAATTGCAACTGCAGTTGTCCTTCCCTTGCTGCACCTCCCTTTGCGGGAAGCACTTGCTCGGGCTCTCTCTCGGTTACCAAAACCAGAGAGAACGACAACTTTGCAGAGCAATTAACTTGCACTGAGTTGTATCTTGAGAAGCCCCCAATACCCCTATTTATAGAGGCGGGTGATGGGACAGGGTTCTCTGTGTCCGGCAATACGAGACTAATGCAGGAGTAGAAGGGTTCGGGATTTTTCCACAAAAAGCAATCATCTCGCAACCTGAACCGATCGGTTCACAAGTGAACCGGTCGGTTGGGGACCTGAGGTGATTGGTTCACCACTGAACCGATCGTATGGGACCCTTGAACCGATTGGTTCACTCATGAACCGGTCGGTTGGGGTTCCAGGTTGGTTCCCGATTGACTTTCCTTGTTTCTTTCCCAATTGGTATCAAATACCAATGTTATTCCCAATCGAATTGGGCAATTTGAAACCAAAGGAAAATTCTTTCCGACATGACTTTTACCACCTGGTCGGTTGCACCAGTTGAGCAGATCGGTTCAACCCTTGAACCGGTCGTTTCAACCTGGGCATGAGCCGATCGGCCTGGACACTCCAGCTGACCGGTTCAGCAACCTCAGCCGACCGGTTCATCACATGAACTGATCGGTTGGGATCACAGGTTGGGCAAAAATCAGTCAATTGTGATTTCAATCAATCTGATACTCCAATCAATGCGTCCAACACCTTGAACCATACGATATTGAGCCATCGACTGATTGAGTGTTTAATTGAACTACTAAACTCCTTTAGTAATCAATCTAAACATTGCTTGTGGACAAAACTCCTCTTCCAGGATGAATCCTATGTGTGTGACCCTGCAGGTCCATTTCACGTTGGCAGTGAAAGTCCATAACACTTATGACTTCACAAGCAAAGAGCAGTGCCTAGTCACACATCATTGCTAACCAAGTGAAAGTAGAAAGTTGGAGAACAACTTTCATCCTACAATCCGTGAGTGGTGTTACAGTGAATGTATAATTCCTTTGTCACTGATATCCAGAATGAACTCGAGGCATGGAATAGTCATCCTGTCAATGTTCATCCATTTCCTTGATCTCAGAGTAGACCAAGTGAGATGTGTATGATATCAATATCACATATTGATTCACACGTGCATGCGCATGCCTTTCTCAATCCTACTCATCAAGTGGCCAAGGATATCAAACTCCCTTAGGAGGGACAAATCCCATATCTATCACTCACCCCTCAAAAGCCCCATGTGTCAAAGCCACCCAATCATCACCTTTATAACAACCCATGTTTCAGGATTGCATTTGATGATGTCAAAGTGTACCCAACGACATGTGTTGAGTGTATCGATTTCAGATCTAAGAATCACACTCACCACCATCACTGTGAGAGCTGACTGTGACTACCAAGTCATGGTTCCATGTGTCACTCTCACGGTGGGTCTGTCCGGTACCTTGTTCTCTAACAAGTACCTATGTGCTTGGTTTGATATCACTATATCATGACTAATGAGATTCTGTCATCAACCAACACACAATCTAGTCTTCAGTGTTATTGATGTCTATGGCTATTTCCACAATAACAACCGACTAGGGACTAAACAAGGATGTATACTCTTAACATCCATATGATCTCATCGTTTAGGTCATGAACCTAAAAGCATATGTCATTGAGTAAGACAATCTTTAGACATCTATCATGTTACACCATCATCTCAGAAATAGTTTAAACATATAGATTGGAAATTGCCTTTATTATTATTCAAATCATTTACAAAGTATACCATTACAATCATCATATGACTTGCTCTATGGGCATACATACCAACAAGCTGTCCTCTGAGCGGCAGAAGTCTCCCGCCTCTAAAGTAGTCCACACGGACCACCTGGAACTTTGATCTCCTTGTCCCATAAGGAATCGGAAGGAGTCGCACCCTCCTGTCGGCATACTAGTCACCGACAAATTCTCCTGCCACCAGTCACTTTCTGTAGTTGTCTTACCCTTGTTGTGTCTCCCTTATCGGGTAGTACTTGCTCGGGCACTCTCGGTTACCAAAACCAGAGAGAACGACAACTTTGCAGAGCAACTGGTGCACTGAGTTGTCACCAAAGAAGCCCCCACTACCCCTATATATATAGGAGGGTCATGGGATAGGGTTCTCTACCCCAGGCAATGCATGATTAAAGCAGGAGTAGAAGGGTTCGAGATTTTCCACAAAATAACCAACTACACCACCTGAACCGATCGTTTCATTCATGAAACGGTCGATTGGGGAGTTGAGTCGATCGGTTCACACCTCAATCAATCGGGTGGGAAACCTGAACCGACCAGTTCGTGGTCCTGATCCATCTCAAATTGACTTTTAAATTTGTTTCTGATTAATCAAATATTAATCCTTGTCCAAATCAAATTTGTACAAGTGAAACAAATTGTATTTGCAAAATAGTCTTCTCACTTTCCAAACGATTTCGGTTAGACCAGTTAAGCCGATCGGTTCAACCCTTTAACCGGTCGTCTCAACCTCTCTTGAGCTGATTGGTTCATCACATGAGCTGATCGGTTCACCAACCTGAGCCGATCGGTTCAACTCTTGATTCGATCGGCTGGAGTAGCAGATTGTGCAAATCAGTCAATTGCAGTTTCAATCAATCTGATACTCTAATCAATCAATCCAACACCTTGAATACTATGATTTTGAGCTATCAATTAATTGAGTGTTTAATTGAACTATTAACTCCTTTAGTAATCAATCTAAACATCATTTGTGGATAAACTCCTTTTCCAAGTTAAATCCTATGTGTGTGACCGTGCAGGTCTATTTCACATTGGCAGTGAAAGTCCATAACACTTATGACTTCACAATCAAAGAGCGGTGCCTAGTCACACATCAGTGCTACCCAAGTGAAATCGAAAGATGGAGAACAACTTTCAATCCAACAATCTGTGAATGGTGTTACAGCAAATGTATAATTCCTTTATCACTGATATCCTGAATGAACTCAAGGCATGGATCAGTCATCCTGTCAACATTCATTCACATTCTTGATCTCAGAGTAGATTGGAGGAGATATGTATGACATCAATATCATATACTGATTCACACATGCATGTGCATGCCTATCTCAATCCTACTCATCAAGTGGCCATGGATATCAATCTCCCTCAGGAGGGACAAATACCATATCTATCACTCACCCCTCAAAAGCTCCATGTGTCAAAGCCACCCAATCATCACCTTTATAACAACCCATGTTTCAGGAATGCGTTTGATGATGTCAATGTGTACCCAATGACATGTGTTGAGTGTAGTGATTTCAAGTCAAAGAATCACACTCACCACCATCACAATGAGAACTGACTGTGACTACCATGTCATGGTTCCATGTGTCAAACTCACGGTGGGTCAGTCTAGTAAACTTGTTCTCCAACAAGTAGCTATGTGTTTAGTTTGATATCTCCATATCATGACTAATGAGATTCTGTCATCAACCAACACCACAATCTAGTTTTGTGTGTCATTGCTGTCTATCTACCTTCCACAATGACATCCGACTAGGGAAATAACAAGAATGTACAAACTCTTAACATATGTATGATCTCATCATTCTGGTCCTCAACCTGAAAGCATACGTCATTGAGTGCTGTCATACTCTAGACATTCAATCTGTTCTATCATTATCTCATATGACTAAACCAAAAAGAATTGGAAGCTTGCCTTTGATCTTTATCAAATCTATCTTAATGTATCCCATCAATCATCCCATGATTGGCTCTTAGGGCATACATACCAACAAAGAGACCAATAGGATTAGGACTTAGGTGTCTTCCTTCTAACTACAATTTTCTAATAGAAAATGTTATGTTATACTAATTGTTGGTGGTAGAAAGAGGACGTGGTCATGAGGACCAAGATGAGAGCCACATTGGACATGAGCCTCAGGTGATCGGTCCAGATGGTGGTGAAGAGGTGGATGAATGTAACACCCCCCAAGTATGTGCACAAGTGGAAACGAACCTCATGTTTTCCAAAACACGAGTCTCAACTTAGGGAGGTGTCACATATAACGAATATAAAATACGTTGAAATAGACTAACTTAGCATCCAAGAAATCACAATTCAATATTATTGTGAAAAGCCACAGTGTAGAGCACTATGACCCTTCAGCCTATCTACCTTAAGAATTCATGCAGAAAATCTAACACATCATAAACCTAGAGCATAAACTTAAACCCTAATACATAATTCTTGACCATGAACATAGACCAATTCTAGATAAATTAAAATCCCTAGTGTAGATGGAACCCTAAGCCAATCTCTGGATGTCTTTGCTATTCTTGAAGTCCATGCTTTAATTTCCCCAACTCCTTTGACCTGGGGCATCCGTTCCAATATTCCATAGCTATGCATTCACAAACATCAATACTATTAAGTGCCACTATATATGAAAATTATATATTTACCTTGAAAAGAAGACATGAAATACATTTACTTATGTATTTCTTGAATGAAATAATATGAATACATGTCTGAATTGAGATGCTTGCCATATCAAACTTCTCTATATGATTTCCCACTTAAGAGAACATGTTTTAATGAAAGCCTTTGATTGATAGGAAAGTTTTTCCTACATGTATTATATCAGCTGTTGTAGCTGATAAGAAGTTGCAGAATGGTTGTGAGGCGTTCTTGGCACATGTAGTGGATACTAGGGCAGAGAAGAACACAGTCATCTTATGGGATGTGCCCGTAGTCTGTGAGTTCCCAGATGTTTTCCCAGATGAGTCCCCAGGTCTACCTCCTGAAAGAGAGATAGACTTTAAGATCCAGGTGTTGCCAGGTAGTCACCCTATAGCGCTGCCAGCCTACAGAATGGCACCTTTAGAGTTCAAGGAACTGAAAATATAGTTACAGGAGTTACTGGATAAGGGTTTCATTCGACCTAGTTCTTATCCATGGGGAGCTCCAGTCTTATTTGTGAAAAACGAAAGATGGTACTATGATGTTATGTATGGACTACAAACAGTTGAATAAGATAACCATTAAGAATAAGTACCTATTTCCAAGGACAGATGATCTGTTTGATCAGTTTTGTGGAGCGACAATTTTTTGTAAGATAGATTTGAGATCTGGATATCATCAGTTGAGGATAAAGGCTTCAGATATTGCTAAGTTAGCTTTTAGAACTAGATATGAGAATTATGAGTTTCTGGTCATGTCGTTTGGACTGACTAATGCCCCATCAACTTTCATTGATATGATGAACCAGATTTTCAAGCTGTTCTTGGATCAGTTCATAGTGGTTTTCATAGATGACATTCTGATCTATTCCAGAGATGATGAGCAACATGAGCAACATTTGAGGATAACATTACAATTGTTGAGACAACACCCGTTATACGCTAAGTTTAGTAAGTGTGAGTTCTGGTTAGCTAAGGTGTCTTTTCTTATACATGTCATCTGAAGAGATGGAGTAAGTGTTGACCCTAAGAAAGTCAAATCTATTCTACAGTGGGAGCATCCTAAGACTCCTACTGAGATCAGAAGCTTCTTAGGATTGACAAGTTATTATAGGAGGTTCATAAAGAACTTCAGTGTTATCATGTCACCTCTGACACACTTAACGAGAAAAAAATGCACCATTTGTTTGGTCAGACAACTGTGAGAAGAGTTTTTAGATCTTGAAGAAGAAATCGACTACAACACTAGTGTTGATGCTGCCCGAGGTAGATAAGGGCTACATAGTGTTTTGTGATGCTTCAAGGAGTGGTTTAGGATGTGTGTTGATGCAAGAAGGCAAAGTAGTAGCTTATGCATCTAGACAGCTTAAGAAGAATGAGGAGAATTACCTGACACATGATCTGGAATTATCTGTGGTAGTTCATGCTTTTAAGACATGGCATCACTATCTTTATGGTGAGGCATGCCAGGTGTTTACAGATCATAAGAGTTTGAAATATCTCTTCACCTAGAAGGATTTGAATCTTAGACAACAGAGATGGTTAGCATTGATCAAAGATTATGAAGTGACAATAGATTATCATCCTGGAAAAGCAAACGTGGTAGCAGATGCTCTGAGCAGGAAGTCAAGTTCAACAACTGATGTATTCTCTATGGCATGTTTCAGGAGAGATATGCTAGTAGAGATGCAGAAGTTGAACTTAGACTTAGGGGTGACAGAACAAAGCGGTTTGATTGCATAGATGCAAGTCAAGCCTACCTTTTATGATCAGATCAAGGAACTTCAACAGAGTGACAGTGAGTTATGACAGATCATGCAGGACATGGCAGAGGGAAAAAGACTAGAGTTTAGGTTTTTATATGATGGTTTATTATATCAGCATGACAGGTTATGTGTACCTAGAAAGTGTGATTTGAAGGGACATATTCTTGAGTAAGCGCATGCATCGATGTACACTATGCATCCAGGTAACACCAATATGCATGAATCTTAAGGAGTTGTACTGGTGGTCATGTATGATAAAGGATGTAACTGAGTACGTGGCTAGATGTAGTGTGTGTCAGTAGGTTAAGGCTGAGCATCAGAAACTTGTAGGTACTGTACAATCTCTTCCTATACCAGAATGGAAGTGGGAACATATCACAATGGATTTTGTGGTAGGGTTTCCTAAGACACCTAGAGGTGGTGACTCTATATGGGTGATTATGGATAAACTGACTAAGTCTGCTCACTTTCTTTTTGTTAAGTCAACCTTTGATGTCCCAAAGATGGCTAAGATATATGTGGATGAGATAGTCAGGTTGCATGGTATCCCAGTTTCAATAATATCAGATAGAGATCCTAAGTTCACATCCAGGTTTTGGAATCAGTTACATCGTGCTTTGGGCATAAAGTTGAGGTTCAGTACATCCTTTCACCCACAGATGGATGGTCAGTCAGAAAGGACCATTCAGACTCTTGAGGACATGCTGAGAGCATGTATCTTACATTTCAATGGAAGTTAGGAAGAACACTTGAGCCTTATAGAGTTTGCATATAGCAATAGTCATCATTCTAGTCTTGGTATGGCCCCGTATGAAGCTCTGTATGGTAGAAAGTGTAGATCACCCATATGTTGGTACGAGGTGGGTGAAAAAGAGATTCTTGGACCAGAGATAGTTGATTTGACTATAGAAAAGATTACAGTGATCGGAGAGCAGTTAAAAGCTACACAGGATAGGCAAAAGAGTTATGTTGATAAGAAGCGTAGACCTCTTGAGTTTGAAGTTGATGATGAAGTGTATCTAAAAGTTTCACCATGGAAAGGAGTGTTGAGGTTTGGAAAGAGAGGCAAACTAACTCCTAGGTTTATGGGCCCATATCCTATCATTGAGAGGATTGGACCTGTAGACTACAAGTTGGATTTTCCATCTGAGTTGGATAATCTACATGATGTATTTCATGCATCGATGCTCAAGAAGTGTCATCCTGGTACAAAGAAGATGGTGGACCCAGAACCGACACAGCTCAGAACAGATGTGTTCTATGTTGAAGGACCAGTACAAATAGTTGATAGGAGGATCAAGAAACTCAAGAATCGTGAGATACCATTTATGAAAGTTCTGTGGAGGAACCACAACTGAGAGGAAGCCACGTGGGAGCTTGAGTCCGAGATGAGTAACAAGTTTCGTTTTCTATTTTATGAATTTCAGGATGAAATTCTTATAAGGGAGGGAGTTTGTTATAACCCACATCGAGGTTAGTCAGCAAATACCTCGATTAGTGTGAAGTACCTAGATTAGTGCTAAGTACCTTGTTAAACATCATGGTTAATCAAGTAAAGCTAAGATGTGAATCAATGGTCGAGATTGACTCATCACATGTAATTAATATTAACTATAGTGTTAATCGTTAAGTTAATTACCTATGATGATTAACCTAGCTAAGATGGTCTATTTGCTGTGTTTTTATGCATTGAGTTTGTGGTGGATTTAGTGCTTGAAGTTTTGCAAAAAAAATTACTTGATTTGGACATCCGAGGCAAAATATATGAAGGTTTCCAATTCTTGGGTTTAATATGCAATTTTTTCAATTAATTGTCTTTATTACTCTTTCCCTTATCTTCTTTCTCCCCCAATCAAATTACAGAACTGCCTAAAGTGGTGCATAGTGTGCCCGATTGAGCAGCAGCTGCATTGGGTAATCTCGAGCCCTAGCTCCATTTCTAGTAGCTCTTTGCTCCGCCCATCTTCTTCCTCTACCTCCCTTCCTCCTTGCTTCCCCTTTCTTTGCCCTACCCATGGCCCCAACCACCAGCTAGGGCGGCGCCCCTGTAGCTGTGGCCAGCAACAGTAGTAGATGCATGAAGCAATAGCTAGGATCCGCCTTGGGTGTGGCTAGCACCTCGAATCAACCGCCTTGAGTCCGGCCGTGAGCCTAGAACCAAAATCTACAACCAACAACTTTGATTCAGCACCTATCTCAGCCCCCTCTTCAACCTATTTGTGCATGAAAGTTGTTATGTGTAGCAGGTTTGAAAATTTGGGGATATTCAGAGGTTGAAGACAACCCCGTGGATGCATTTCCAGTCAAATTCGGACATCTCGAACCGCGGTGAGTAGAATCTCACTCCCCAAAGCAAGTATTAACTCAATGAAATAGACGATTTTGGTTTGATCTATGTTTGTCGTAGTTAACAGTGTATACCCAAGTTTCATGCAGTGTTGGCATCACCTGATGTTAAATTTCACATTTTCTTATTTACGTTTGCCCGACCCAAATTATTTAACTTATTTGTATGATTTGGGTTACTAGAACTATATGATTGATTAAACCCTAAATTGCTCAGATTAAAGGTGGAAAACAGTAGCACAATACCAGTAGCTGTACGATTTGGGTATAAACTTAGGCTTTATAATTTTAGTAATTTACTAGATGCACGATTTCAAAGAAATGATGATGACATGCAAATTTCGATGGAAATCAAGTTGCACACTTGCTATTATATTTAACATGTGTTGTTTAGTCTTAACATGAATTGGCACGTTTTTCAAGGATAACATAAGAAATTCTCAGTTATTATCTTTAATTCATTTCATGATAAGTAATTAACTCTTAATTGTGTTATGTGATACACAACTCATGATTTGGGTTGTTGTGCACATTTTTTGAGGAATTACTGATAATTTGCAGAGGCTACTGATGATTACTCATATGGCAAGTAATTAACTCTTATCAGTATATTAAGAAGCTCAATTGCATGATTTCAGTGTATATGTGCCAAGTTGACATGTATTCAGTTTATTTAGGAATTTTAGTCTACCTGCATTTACAATATGTTGATTTTTCAGTAAATTATAGTTTTTGAGTATATTGCAGTGCCAAGTTAGAAATGATATACATGTTTTATTTATAAGTTTTAGATAAATAGACTCGGTACCATAGAGATACCAGAGTCAAGTATGAATAAGAGAAAAGTACAATGTAGTAAAGGCTTTCCAAGAATAATAAAATAATAGACTTAAGGGCCCTGAACACTGTAGAACCCCTATGTGAGGCCTGCGCCTTAGGGGTGAAACGATCCAACCCTGGAAGTGTCCAGTATACGGGGGTTGGAACATACCAATAGGCGGTACAGAGGACAAAGCCCTAGTGGAAGTCTCCTTAAATATAAAATGTAGTGTCCAACATCAACCAGAGGGCATGGTGGCACTAGAGCACAGAACAGCCAATAGGTGGCTTGACTCTCCGCCTGTGTGCTCAGGTTAGAGGAGTCAACTTTTACAACATAACAGGTGTGCCGAGGTCAGAGTGCCATTTTTTTCCTATTGCAGACCAGAGAATAGTCAGACTTAGCTATCTTGGGGTGTCAGCTAAGCCTTGTACGGTGAGATCGTAGTTCGCTACGAGTCTTCATATGCAAAGTACACTGCATATGGCCAGGGCATAAGTTAAAATATGATAATCTTGGTTTATAGAGTTTCTTAAATAAAAGAGTTAAGTAAGATTTAAGTATAGTTCATTGCAGATGTTCTTTTAATATAGTGTTGGCATTTTCCTATTATATTTAATTGAAATTGTTAGATCTGCTCTGTGTAGTGATTCTCACATTTTATTTCAATTTAATAAACATAAATGAGTTATCAGCGATGGTTGGGTGAAATTCTATTCACTGAGCCAGTAGCTCACCAACCTACGGAAACATATTTCAGGTGAACGTCAGCACAAGGAATCTGAAGGATCTTTTCACTCAGGCTCTTAGAAGGTAGTCTGTACTTAGATTAGAGGTCTCTTAGTCCTTTCTCCTCGGTCCTTGGGCATGTAGTGTGGTAGAGAGAGAATGTAAAGTAATAAGTAGTTTAGTTTTAAATTATCTATTGTGCTTTATATTTTGCATGCATGATGTAATATGTTATGTAAATGTGCTTTACCTATCTAGTAAAGTAAATAGTAGTTGCTTCCACAGTTTAGTAAGGTTTCAGTTTAATCCAAATTATAAGATTTTGATTTAGGGTAATTCTAAGTGATTAAGAAAGGAAAAAGTTAAGGGCGATCTTTGTATTACGTTAAATCCTCAATTCATGCCCTGATATCATGGTTGGTAGTAAATCGCGGGATTGGGGCATGACACGTGTGGACTTAAAATCTCATCCATGATCATTCCATTATCCATATTTCCACATTTTTCTTATAAATTCAACATTATCTCATTGTTCCTTCTTGATAAAGCAATATTTGATTCCTTCTTTTTCTTTTAATGATATTGGACTTATTAATATATTATGATCCATTAAATCATGTGCAAAATTGAAATATTATAGAGGAAATCCATTCAATACACATAAATCATATAATTCCCATAATCATACATATATTAGGTAAATTGCATTTCCAACCATATGAACCCAAAAAATGGGGTTGTAACATCATTCCCCTCTTATAGGAATTTTACCCTCAAAATTCCACCAAACATACAAACAAACAGGATAAGACTTATTCATGTCCATCATCGCTCCCATGTGGCTTCATCCTCTCCATGGCACTTCTAAAGAACTTTTATCATCTTATACTCTTACATGTGAGTTATCTCTCACCTTGGTATCTCCTACCCTCATAGGTGACTCAGGATATTTCATCCTTCCTAGAAGCTAAATAGGTTCACGACTCAATACATGGTTTGGGTACATCACATAATGCTCTAGATCAGACTCATGGAACACATCATACAATAAGTTATCCTGAGGGGTACAACTAAACATAAGAATCTCCACAAATCCATCCTAAATGGACCTATATATTGGGGACTCATCTTTCTCATATATAGCTCAGAGGGGTCGGGTTCTCATATCACATGTTCTCCCACAGTGAACTGCATGTCAGTCTGCTTCGTATCAGCTCAAGGCTCATGTCGCCCCTGAGCTTTTCAGCCATCGCTTGATCAAAGTGACTTCATCTGCACACACTGTGGTCTATGTGACCTTCACAAGGTCCTCTCACCGACATCATCCTAATGAAGTGGTGACCGACATAACCTCCCTTACAGAACTTCTTACATCTTGATACTAGCCATGGTGGCTATCATCACAAGCTCACTCATCTAGGGGTAGGAACTTCTCCCATGTATCACCCTAAACGAGCACACATACTCTCATCGGACCCTCTTATAGTCTGGATCATTCTTTCTCGACTTTCCATCAGTCAGGGGGTGATAAGTTGTACTAACCTTCAATCTAGCATCAAGTTCTTCATGTACCTACTTCCACCACATGGAAATTAACTTGAGGTCATGCTCAAGATACTGAACTCAAATCATGGTGTAGTTGAACTATATCTCTCTCATATACAGTTCAACCAGATCTATCACCCCTCTCCTAAGTAAGGGATTAGGTCAAATTGATAAGGCGATCTACCATAGCCCATATTGCATCATGACCTCTCTTGGTCTAGGGGAGACCCACCACAATGTCCATGGTGATCTGCTCACATTCCCTCTTGGAGACTCCTCATTATCTGTAGCAACTAATTGGATTACTGGTGTTCGACCTTCATCCTCTAGCATGTATGGTGACAGGCCACATGAAACCCTATATTCTTCTTCATCTCAGGTCCTCAAGGTACTACTACAAACCTTAACCATCTTGGTAGTACCACAACGTATGATATGTTTAAAATCATGTGTTCCTTGCATGACATGATTCCTTAGAGATGACTTCTGTGAAAACCCTAAAACATTTGAGTAGTGGGTTTCACCACCTTCTTTGCCTGAGAAGTGTATTTGAGGTTCTTAGAACCATCCTTCTATCTCATCAAGCTTTG
The DNA here is from genome assembly GCA_963693085.1 of Alisma plantago-aquatica. Lineage (NCBI taxonomy): Eukaryota > Viridiplantae > Streptophyta > Magnoliopsida > Alismatales > Alismataceae > Alisma > Alisma plantago-aquatica. Next base: position 1,188,298,552 of record OY856410.1, on the reverse strand, counting down.
GGATGGATAACTGAGATAAGAAAACTTCGAGCTCATCATCTCGATTATCAAACCCAAACTTATAACTCATGGATTCTAAACTATCTTGGATAGGTATGTTCTCATATCACCCTTGTTCTCCTTTATGCCTATGTATCACCTATCTGATATACTCTCAAAAGGATGTGGTACTTCCTCCATACTCAAACATCATAGAAATATTTCAACTCATATCACCTTAATACTTATTATATGGCATGCGTTTTGTCCTATCTCTCACCCCCATAACAAGAGGAAATAAGTATTTGTCTATAGTCTAAATATAGAGTTCATCCCATTCCAAGAGTAGAGATGGTTCATCACACATCACTAGTACACTTTCGAATCCAAGTTGAAACATACATTCCATGTCTCCACATCATGAATATCTTGATTATGGGTCTACACCCCTTAGAGGACTTTTCCCATCACCTCTAGATCTTTACATATATCTTTTATGTACAATCCTTAGTCGTTACCTCAAGGTCTCTAGGGTTCTGACACTTTTGGGGTAATCTGACCCTTATGCATCTAGGGAGTACCTCTCTCATTTACCCCTTAGGCACCATGAACTCATGAAGGTGGCTAACCTTATAACTCATGGTCCTTGGGCAAAGGTAGCTGTTACCTCCCGACCCTATGGTCTTGTGCATTCAGGGAACATCCAACTCCTACTTTCATCATTCTTATCCCTTCCTAACCCTAGTATTGACTTCGGATTCCATCATAGCACATCTCATCATTGAATCCTCACTCAAATCTTCGTCCTCTTTTTGGGCATCCATGGTAAAACTTATATTCCTTTCGTGAGAATCATGGCAACCTACATATCTTAGTATGGCCCCATACATGTTACCTCCATGGCAACATATCCTCATGCCCCTTAGAGATGGTCATAACTGGGTCTATAGATTCATGCTCATACTACGTTCTCTTACACTTATCTCATCAAGCTCCTATGAGATACCTCTTTAGGTTACCTCTATCCTAAGCAAAAGTTGGTACTCACCCTATAGAAGAGTCCCTTCCCAGGATGGGAGAAACTATCTCTTGATAGTAACAAAGGTCACAAACTTCCTTACTCCCAAGGTTTACATTATCATGTGCATGCTTAGCCCTATTATTCTACTTATACATGTAGCTAGCAAGAAGACAGCCTAATAAGCCACTTTGAGTTCCTTGGTATGTCATACTTGTTCCTTATTCCTTAAAGTTGGCTAATCTCATACATATGTCACCAACATGTGTGAGAGGTTCATCAAACATATAACTCAGTTTGAGTGGGGGTTTCCTTTTGCTATAACACATGAGGGGGGTTCCATACTCAAGCCTTAAGAACTTTAACATCATTGGGAGCATCAGGTGCACTCGGTTCCACTACTTCGCCTCTTAGGTCCAAGAATTCCAAGTTTACCTCTTATGCATCAGTTGACTAACTGCATGCTCAACTATTCCAACATGAACTAAACCTTATACCAGTAGGGCATATACATCTTAACACCCTTCCACGTGAACAACCCTTCAAGCCCTACACAAGGACAACCAACTAGGTGTGAGGCCTCACAACTTGTTTCTATACCTCTTCAGGGTCTAAGGAACTCTCTTCCTACACGTAAAAGGTAAGCACCTATAACATTTGAACATAGGTTCAAGAAGCCTCTTTCTCATTCTAGATTTTGGTTCCTCTAAAGGCATCCAAGGTACAACAAGCCTCTAAGGATCGTGCATGAGGCAACCACAACTATATATTGTGGGTGTTCTAATGCAAGTCATAACATACCCAACTTCTCATGGTCCATCAAGTCTCAGAGTTAAGGTCTCTAACCTTCTTCATCAGGTCTTGCCCTCTCTCTCTAGAGCAAACCCTACAACTGGTCCTAGAACTTGAGTTTCTCTAATAGAAGATGGGTCAAGTCCTTAAGGATACAAGTCTACACCTACCGGGGTGAAACATACTATCAAGACCTATGTCCGCCCAAAATCATTCCAGGCTCTGCATGCCTATCTCATAGAATATCAGGGTCGTTCTCTTCTACATAGGTACATGCCTCTTTACTAGTCATATACCTCTTTTCTACTCATATATATATCTGTTAGGGTTCCAATACAATCACCACTAATTTTCTTGATGAGGGAGTTATCCCTCACCCTCAATAGGCTTGACCACCCAAGGTCGGGTCACCAAAAGGCACTATGTCAAACAGCCACACATAGCTCATGCTTCCCATAGGTACTCAAAACCTTTACGTAAAGCATGTATGTCTAACCCACATACTTGAAGGTATAGAAGACGAAGGTATCCAACTCATCTTGTCATCTCTAACTTCCACTTAGGGTTTGGGTTGAGCATCATCCTTAGAGGATGCATCAGGTCTCCATCTCTTCCTGGAGGCCTCTTCCTCCAAGGCTAACTCTCTCCTCATCCTACTACAAGAAGGTCTAACCTCAATGCTCTTCTAAGGGCACGACAACACACGCCATGCAACCTAAGTATGTAACTAATCTTTAGTTTACACTTAAACTATTATAACTTATGTCCATGACATCTTGTTTTCATGCTTTTCATTATTTGGTGGAGGATTCCTTAATCCTTATTACCCTTATCCCAAACACATGAGGGGTTTAGGAAGAGAGAAACCCTAAGCACTTAGAATCCTATATGAATTAGAGTTGAGAAAGGAAGAAGATGGACGAGAGAGTCCTAGAGGTATCACACTTGGAGTCAGTACTCTGATTTCATCTAGGCAGTCACACAATATCTGGGAGTCCTCATAGACCGACTAGTGGGGCATAGGAAAATCTTGCCAGCCCCCAGACTGTTATCCTTTCCTTGATGCCTCCATCATTGGAAAATCCTCTAATAACTCTCTTGGGTTCTAAAGAGTTTGTAAATTTAATAATTATTAGAGATTAAATGGAAAACAATCGCTCTAATACCAATTGTAACGACCCCCCCTCCCGGTAACCCCCAATTAAGGAAGACCAAGAAGTCAGAGGTGTTATAACAAAAATAGGATCAATGATTTTGAAAATAATAAAAAATAATCAACTTCTACGAAAGCTAAACTTTAAGGCTGGAATAAAATGTATTACTTTTCACATACCTTTCAAATATAGGAAACTTCTACCCTCAGTAGAATTCTAACTATCTAAATCCTACTTTATGAATTAACTTTAATCTTCACAAGTTCCAATTTACTATTTGTCCAATTTTAGATAATCCTAAAAATGCCGACACACAAAACGTCGGTTAATATAAATGAATATACTAGTATGTGGGGACAATCAAAACATTGCACATATTATCTAACAACATGACCACATCAAATAGTTATTTGGCAATACAAATTTACATTTTCCAATATGACTTTCCAACCACTTTTACTCATACTCTGGGATACCCTCTCTTAGGTTTAGTCCTTGCAGGGGACTTTAAGGCTACCTTCTCCATCCTGAGCTTGGTACCTGGGGTTACCTCTCTGGGTGCTCTGTGGTCTTCCCTCTAGGGCTTGACCACTATGACCATCCCGCCAGGGCTTGGTCTCTCATATTACATCCAGAGATGGTATGTAGGTTCGGGAAAGTCATATATATACTTAGATTGTGATAGTCATATTCACTTTAATGATTGCAGAAATTAAATCATCCAAGCAGTTTTTATCCATGCAATTGATAAATCATTGTGAAACTGCTCGGAAACTAAAGCATGTAATCATAAATAACCACATACTTGATTTACAGATTTCACAAGCAATAAGCAATTCCAATCAAGCAATCCAATCCAAGAAAGCAATTCAAACACATAATCACAAAATCTTGAAAAGAATATGTAACATATTTACTACATACTTATCAAGAATCTACTTTATTGTCTTGGAATTACTTTCTAGGATTTCTAATCCGAATTAGGATTCCTTTATATCTATTTCCAACTTTTCTCTTTTATGTCCATAAAACCCTAAAACAACAATCTAGGTGTAAAACCCTAATTATTCAACTTAATCATATTAAAGCCTTCTAAATCATCAATTAGGCTTAGGATTAACCTATTATCCCTTTTATACAAAGAATCTCAAAATATTTCACATTAGAAACCATTAACACCTATATTAGGGTTTCCAAGCCCATTAACGCACATTTATGTATATAAAACCCAAAAACAAACATATTATCATCTCTTGGATTTAACTTGTCTCTTTATTCTCAATAGGTTACTATTACTCAAAACAACCTAAAAAAGACATTAAATCTGATTTGCATTTCAAATTAGGGTTTTACCACAATTCCATACATTGATAGTGGTAATTTTAGGTACTTTGGAATGACATATAATATCATGCCTCAACACTCTTTTTATTGGATTCTAAACGTTCTCCTAATCAATTTTCATATATTGTATTGTTTCATCTGAGTTACCAATCTATTTCTATAATTTTCACAAATAAAATCATTATGGACCAATTAGGAGGTGTCACGTCAAGCAAGTATTACCTTTTGTTTTCTTTTCCACTACTGGACTTTGTAGATTTGACGATGGATCTAGTAACCTGAGACCCAGGTCCAACCACTCTGTCTTCCTCATAGTTGTGTGCGGAAGGGGTCTGATCCCCTATTTCCTCTGTAAAACAGAGGCTCTGCGCGATAGCCGACCACGTACGCCACAGAGCACTCGACACCCACCACAAGCACCTGGTGGCGCCATCTACTGACTTGGTTCCTTCCACCATGCTTAGCCATGGATTCCTCCACTTACCTGGTGGCTAAACCAAGAACCAGCCTTCTCCCTTTTCCTAGCCAACCACAAGCCGCCACGGTCAGACACCCACGACGAGGGACAACCACACACACTGCACATCGGATTGTCCCTCGTCCACCATGCCTTTCCGATCGTACCCTGCTGAGTCCCTCGATAGCCTCTAAAGTCATTGAAGAAGGCTAGCATCCCAGCAACCCGATTCATATTTGGGGACACACTAGGTGTTTTACAGGGAACCACCATGAAGAGAGGTGGAGTATTGATAGGAATTGAAGGCGAGGAGAGCCCCTCAAAATTGTTTGGATGCTCTTACATAATCAACTTTATCACGAAGAGGACACCCGTCCCCGCAAATAGATTTGGCCTCCAGCGTTCATAGTGTCTGGCTCCAGGAGGACATTGGGGAAACTCCCAACACTGCATGAAATCAAGACACCAAAGGATTATTAGATCTGAAAAACATCCTTTTAAGACTCTCGGTGGATCACAGAGAGTGCAGGATACAATCGATTCCTCCTATTATTGTTCCCATTTTCCTAATATTGAATGAGGTGCAGCCACCGTTGGATTCAGATCCAAAGGCTATCGGGCCCCTTATTAGAACAAGAGTCAGAGATATAATGTGACATTTAATATCGATCCTCTCACTTTAAGGAATTTTGTAAAAATCATAACTCTCAAATCACTTATCCAATTGATCTCAAATTTTAAGGGAAATTCCATAATGACTTAGTACACTTGTGTACCAAATTTGGGATTCAAAATGGAAAGAATTAAAGGCTTTTCTTCATATGTAAGTTATTACTCATTAAGGCATATTTTATGCATATTTTCTCTCTCCTACTCTTTTATTTTTTTATTTGGATTCCTTTTACCATTAGAAACTATGTAGACTTGAAATTTCATCCATGATGATTCCATTATCGATATTTCCACATTTTTCTCATAATTTCATCATTATCTCATATTTCCTTCTTAATAAATCAATATTTGATTCCTTCTTTTTCTCTTAATCATATTGGACTCATTAATATATTATGATCTATGAAATCACGTGCAAAAGTGAAATATTATAGAGGAAATCCATTCAATACACACAAATCATACAATTCCCATAATCATACATTTGTTGGGGAAATTGCATTTCCAACCATATGAACCCAAAAATTGGGGTTATAACACCATACATCAACATGTACTAAGTAAAAAATATTTTTACTACCAATCTGAGATTTTTTGGGAAAGATAGTTATAGACTGTCTGCCTAACCGACATGACTCGCACTTAAAATTGTGCTTTCCTACAACAGAAATGACATGCTTTATTTTATCAGCCGATGGATGCCCAAGTCTATAGCGCCACTGTAATGCAGAAATAGAAGAAGACAATGCTGAAGCTAGATCTATAGTGTAGATCCATTTCAAATCATCTAGATAGTAGAGTACATCAGGTCCTTCATGCCTCCCACCAAACTTCATCTTCGTGTGAAGGTCCCTGAAAAACACAAGTACTCAGTACAAAGGTTAGACTACAGTTCAGGTTACATACAATTTTACTGATAGATAACATATTTAGCAGAAAATTGGGGACATATAGAGTAGATCTTAGAAAAACTTGAGCATAAATATAACCAATCCCAAACATGATAGATTTAGATCAGCCAGTAAGCACAACAATAGATTTCGAACAAAGTTTTGATAATTTAGAAAAAAAGAGAATGATTTCCAGAGATATGTTAAGAATATCTAGAGTCAATAACCCATTTGGTATTACCAACATTAGAAGAGGAAGGACTTAGAAAGGTAGAATCACAACTAGTGTAAGTTGCAACATGAGCTCTAGATTCATCAAAAGAAGAAGAGGAAGAACCAATCTTCTCTAGCATGAGGTGTTCTACCTCTGAGTGAATGAACGCAGTAGTGGAGGAACTCTAGGTAGCAATAGTAGCAGCCTGAGAAGCTCCCTCCCAAGTAGTATTGGCCCATGCAGGTGTGCCATGTTTCTTCCAGAACCCATCCTTAGTGTTGTTGGTGTGACCACAAAGGTCACAGTACTGTTGAGCCACTGTACCTCTAGAGACATCAACAGATGAACCATGAATAAGGGATCCATGACCTCTACCCGAACCAAGAGGACAATTGTCCTGATGTCGACCTCGACCCCTACCATAGCCTCGACCAGCCATGGCAGCAAGAGCAGTAGTGTCACCAATGTCAGAATTCAGGTCAGATGAAGAAGTCAATAGGTGTTGAAGATGTTGAAATGCACTCTCCAACATTGGCAGTTGGTCATTGGGAAGGATCTTATCAACCACTTCAGTGCATGAGTCAGGAAGTCCACACAATGACTGAACAACCTGAAGTTCTTGTCGTTGTTTCTACATAATGGCTAAGTAGTAGAAACGGGATGGAGGTTCTCAAGCTCTTCCCAGAAGCCTTTGAATGATGAAAAATAGTCAGAAATATTGGGCCCAAAAAAATGTAGATGAGGTAGCTATTTGTTCAAGTCAAACACCTTTAAATTCTTTCTATGAGAGTAGGTACTAGCCAGTTGATCTCATATCTCCTTCGCAGTTGGGAGATAAAGAAGAGTAACACTAATGCAAGTTTCACTACTATTCAGGATCTGCATCATCACAGTAGAGTTATCTTTGACCCAATCATCATAGACCTTTTTATCCTTGGACTCGACAGTAGTGGGCGGAGCAGGAGGTGGATCATGAGTCAGATGGGAGTGCTTTCCTTGGGATTTTGCAAAAATATACATGAAGCAGACCCAGTGTTGATAGTTGTGCCCATCCAACTTCAAAGTCATCATTTAACGATGGAAATCATCATGGGAGGAAGCCATGATTGAAGCTGAGTCCAATAACAGAAAACATCAGCCAAGAAAGAACTGATTAGATCCTCCCTCTAGGGGGAAGTAGACAACAAGGAACGAGAAGGACCAGTTTACATGAAGACTATGTTGAGGCACAACAGATAACTCGACAGCTCAAAGGCTGACATGGGCAGAGGAGAAGAAGGCTATGGATACCCTCAAGATAGACGGTCGGTGGCAGCAAGTAGCCATGCTAGTTGCGGCTAGTAGCCCAATTCCCACAGCGGTAGGAGATGCCGACGGTCGGTGGCTGCGGGGAGACGAGCAACATTAGGGGGGAGAAGGAGAGGGAAGGAGGGATGGGCAGAGGCTAGGAAGCCTGCTCTATACCATCTTGAATTTGCTGTAAGGGTTAGGGTGCACAATGTGTGTACCCCATATATTTATAAAAAGAACAATTACATATAGGTCCACATAAAATTGGGAAATAACAAGTGAATATAGAGAACTAAATAAGACACTATTTAACACATACATTTTGTGATCTCAACTTGTTGTTCATACACTAGAAGAAGTTGTGGTTTTGAGAGGGAATCCACTACTTGTTCCAGTCTACACATATCACTACTACAGAAATAGCATTCAGTGTCGCTTTTCTGGGCGTCGGTTATTAAGGAACACGGACGCCTTATATTAAAGGCATCGGTTATTTAGAAGAACCGACGTCTATATTCAAAGACCAGCCAAACACGGGTACCGCTTTGTATACATCGTCGGTTGTTTATACAAAACCGACGCATAATGTCATCCAATTTTCGAGCGAAAAAAATAATGTCACTTTCGGCGTCGAGTCTGTAGTTAAAACACCGACGCTTATGTGTGATGGAAATGTGCGCGAAAAGTGTCCTTTTCCGCGTCGGTCGTCCTTTAATCACCGACGCTGAATGTGGTTCCCGCCAAACATTTTCACGAAAATATCATCCAAATGGACGTCGGATGTTGCGAACGACCGATGGTAAAGATGTGTAGGCGTCGGTTGTTGTAAACAACCGACGCTATTGGGGAACTTCATAACCTTCGATCGCCTGACTCTTCCCCTTTCTTATGTTTCATTGCTACCCTATTTCCCTATTGCGGCGATTTCTCTGGCGATTTCTCTGCTGCTGGTACTAGTTTTTCTCCGGCGCTTCTCTCCGGCGCTTCTCTCCGGTGCCCCATCTCCGGCGTCCCCTCTCCGGCGCCCCTCTCCGACGCGTTTCTTCTCTGGCACCCCTGCTGCCCGCCCTGCTGCTCCAACCGCCTGCGCCGCCGCCACGCCTGACAACCGGCGCCGCCGCAACGCCTGGTGCCCACCTGCCTGCCACGCCTGAGAACCGGCGCCGCCGTACCCCCTTCTCCTTCTCCTCCGCCTGGCCGCTGCCTGCCTGCCGCCGCCTGGCCGCCTGCCTGCCTGCTGCGGCTGACGCTCCTACTCGTCGGAGTCACTGCCGCTGGTTCTGGAGCTCGTCGGTCGCCACCCACGTACTCAACCAGCTCGACCTCACCCTACTCTTCTTGCCCAGGTACCTGCAGACCTACCCAGGCGCGAAATTGGTTCTTTATGTGCTGACCTAATCTGCTTGCCTAATCTGCTTGCACGAAATTGGCTCCCTACTCTGCTTGTTTAATGTGCCTAATCTGCTTTAAGTGGTCCTAATATCATAACATGATAGTTTTATTATATGATTTGTGGCACTTTAGGGTGTATATACATGCAAATTATATAAGTGATAGATGTTGGATGTTTGTCAAGGTTTCTTGAAGATTGAATAAGTGATAGATGCTGGATGTTTATTTATTTCATTTATCCATGTTGCCTATAGTTTATAACATTGCATTGTGAATTATTGCATGTTTGAAACTATGAAATTCTTGATTTATTAGATGATATTCAAGAAAACCCTAGTTTGATGAGCATGTTGTTAATCATGTTAATTATGATTCTTCTATATATTCTGATGTCATTATATAATTATGTGATCCCAACATATTAAATTGAATTAGAATGATTTCATGAATTATAGGGTTTATATAAGAATGACAACACATGTATTTGTTGGCCTAGAAACCCGTCCAAGATTTACTCAGTAGGAGTAAATCTTGGATAGTCCCCAGTTTGGGACTGTTCTTGAACACCTAATCTCACTTAGGATGTAAGTGTATAATGTGTATTTGGTTTTCAAGAAAATTTTGGCAGCATTTCCCCGTTGTTCTCTAAGTACATATGTACTTAGAGAACAACGGGGAAATGCTGCCGAAATTTTCTTGAAAACCAAATACACATTATACACTTACATCCTAAGTGAGATTAGGTGTTCAAGGATGGGATAGGTGGTACACATTTATTATATATAAGATTGACATCAAATGTGTTTGTTGGCCTAGAAACCCGTCCAAGATTGACTAATATATACTTGTTTCCTAATATATACTTGTTTAAAAGGTTAACTGATGTTATACAACTTTTTCTGAAAATATATAACATCGTTATATGTACTTACACTTTGTTAATACTAATATTGTGCAGTCTCTGTCTTCCCATAACAATGACTATGAATTGGGCCTCTATGTCAATGTTAACGTTCCCTATTGAAGAACAATTGGACATCATCCTAGATGATCGTTCCTTAAACCAATTGGTCATACCCAAACATTGGCATTTTCTAAAAGGAAGACACTACATGCCTGGTAAAGTGACCCTAACTTTTGGAAATTATTCACATGTAATCGAGGTTGAGTATGATTTGGCGGGAAATCTTGTATCAAAATCCGGTTGGCTTGATTGGATTGGAGAGCTGTATCTGGTCCGTTGGAATAGGCTTTTTCTCCGTCCAGTTGGCGATAATTCCATCAAAGTTTGGATAACCAACAACAACTGCGACACCCTCGATCATCTTCTGCGGTATGAGCGCACGGCGTCGGATATCATCTATGAGGAATCGGAATCTGAATCTGAGGCGTGATTGGATTGGAGAGCTTCATGACACAGCTTCATCATCAAAAAGAAGTTATTGATGCATGCGGGACCATGTTGATGTAGTATTTAGTTGTCTATCTATCTAGACTTGTCTGTATTAATATTTTTTTTAATTATGCGCATGTTTAGGGGTACACCAACCCCTTTGTTTAGTTATTGTTATAACTAAAGTGTGTGTTCCCATGAATGGAACTGTAAGTTGCTACATGAATGCTTATAACTGAAGTGTGTGTTCCCATGAATGTTCCCATTTACATGATTACACTACTATTTTCTCATATTGTCTTGCCTCAAAAAAAAATTCTTCTATTGTTTAGTCTATTTTAATACGACATACTTGCTTATATCTTTCTTAATGATGAACTGTAATACGACATACTTGCTTATATACTTGTTTCCTAATATATACTTGCTTTCCTAATATATACTTGCTTTCTCTGATCATAGAATGGATAGATCATGGATGTCCATTCGTAATCGTTGCACCCCAGAGTTTATATCTGGTCTTGATCAGTTTATTAGATTTGCCGAGGAACATAGGAAAAAACCTACAGATAGGTTCTACTGTCCATGTAGGCATTGCGGTAACAACTTGAAACTCAACACTGGTGAGGAAATCAAAAGTCATGTCATGTGCAACGGGATTGTACAAGGCTATACAGAATGGCACTGGCATGGAGAGATTTCAAAATCGAATCCAGTAGATGTCAATAGTAGTGCTTGGGTGGAAGAAGAAATTGCCTCCGATGACGTAAATGTGAACGAACCAGTTCCAGCAGACATTGTTGATGCGATGCTGGATAGTTGTAGGGTAGAGCACACCGATCCACCTCCTATCTTTACAAACATTGTGCATGATGCTGAGATACCGTTATACACAGGCTGTGCTGAGATTGTATAAGTTGAAAGCTAACAATAGATGGAGCGACAAAAGCTTCACTGAATTGTTGACTTTGTTGAAAGAAATTCTTCCTAAAGGAAACGAGCTGCCAATCTCAACATACCAGGTAAAGAAAATGTTGTGCCCAATGGGAATGGAGGCCAAAAAGATACACGCATGCCCGAATGATTGTGCATTATTTCAAAAGGACTATGTAGATTTGAAAGATTGTCCAAAATGTGGTGCGTCACGATATAAATTGACGACTTCGGGGGAGTCCAAAACTGGTTCTCCTGCCAAGGTGTTGTGGTATCTACCTATAACATCACGGTTTCAACGCTTGTTTGCAAATCCGAAAGATGCGAAGAATTTGAGGTGGCATGCAGATGTTAAGAAAAATAATGATGGGATCCTACGACATGCGTCTGATTCCCCACAGTGGAAGAAGATTGATGTATTGTTCCCTGAATTTGGTGAAGAAGTCAGGAATCTAAGACTTGGGCTTTGTACAGACGGGATGAATCCGTACGGGACATTGAGCAGCCAACATAGCACTTGGCCAGTCATGCTTGTTATATACAATCTTCCTCCCTGGCTGTGTATGAAAAATAAGTACGTTATGTTGTCATTGTTGATATCGGGACCTAAACAACCCGGAAATGATATCGATGTTTATCTTGAACCTTTGATTGATGACTTAAAGAAACTTTGGGCTGAAGGTGTGATGACCTATGATGCTTCAGCAAGAGAGACATTTCGTTTGAATGCTATGTTGTTTTGCACTATTAATGACTTTCCGGCATATGGGAATTTGTCTGGATATAGTGTCAAAGGAGCTAAAGCGTGTCCTATATGTGAAGAAAACACTGATTCAATAAGACTAAAATATGGCGGCAAGACTGTATATCTTGGTCATCGAAGGTTTCTTTCAAAATTCCATCCGTATCGTAGGAAGCGCAGAGCATTCAATGGATGGAATGATGAACGGAGTGCACCTAAACCTATACCAGGGGATGTTGTTTATGAAAGAGTAAAAGACATTGTCAATGAATTTGGTAAGAAATCACAATGTAGTATGGCCACACGGAGTGACAATTCTTCATTCAAAAAGAAGTCAATATTTTGGGATCTTCCTTATTGGAGTTCTTTGTCAGTCAGGCATTGTATCGATGTAATGCACGTTGAGAAAAATGTCTGTGATAGCATCATTGGTACTCTATTAAATATACCAGGTAAGACTAAAGATGGGATAAAATCCAGACTGGACCTATGTGAAATGGGAATAAGGTCAGAATTAATAGAATTACGTGAAATGGGTAATAAAAGAACATACTTACCTCCCGCTTGTTACACGTTGTCTAGAAAGGAGAAGAAAACTTTTTGTGAATGCTTGGTAAATGTTAAGGTGCCACATGGTTACTCATCCAACATCCGTAGATTGGTATCAATGAAAGATCTGAAGTTGATAGGTCTTAAATCTCATGATTGTCACACTCTAATGCAACAAATATTGCCCGTGGCAATTCGATCTATATTGCCGAAGCATGTAAGGTTTGCAATTACCAGACTTTGTTTCTTTTTCAACAGTCTATGCAGCAAAGTTATTGACCCTGATACTCTCGATAATTTGCAAAGAGAAGTGGTTGTTACCCTATGTCAGCTTGAGATGTATTTCCCTCCTTCGTTCTTTGATATCATGGTACATCTTGTTGTCCAATTGACTAGGGAAGTGAAAATCTTGGGACCGGTTTTCTTGCATTGGATGTATCCCTTTGAACGATACATGAGCGTTTTTAAAGGTGATGTTCGAAACCGTTATCGTCCTGAAGGGAGTATTATTGAAGGTTATGTGGCGAGAGAGGTTATTGATTTCTGCAATGACTTTCTCAGTGGTAATGACACTCCTGATAATGACAAGAATATTGAGGAGGGCAAAGGAATTTTGGGATCACAGGTGAAAGTAATCAGCCGTGAGCAGTTGGAACAAGCTCACTTGTATATTTTACATAATATGGACGAAGTGAGTGTTTATATCGAGGAACATACCAATTTCATAAAGAGACAACATCCTCGAGCAAGTTCAATGTGGCTTGCTAGAGAGCATAATAAGACTTTTACTAAGTGGTTTGAAGATAAAGTCTTACATCAACTATCTCAAACACCAAATGATATTACAGAAACTATCAAATATCTCGCCTTTAAACCAAAACCAAATGTTATGTCTTATGAAGGGTTTGACATTAATGGATTCACATATTACACAAAGCGCCAAGATGATAAGAGTGTCGTCCAAAATAGTGGGGTCACTCTTCAAGCGTCAACTATGTACTTTGCAAGTGCAAAGGATAAGAGTCCACGTGAAGCTAAAATGTCATATTACGGTGTCATTGAAGACATTTGGGAGTTTGACTACATAGATTTCAATATTCCGCTCTTTAAATGTAATTGGGTTGATAACACCAAAGGAGTTATAGTGGATGAATTGGGTTTCACTTTGGTGAACTTTGAAATGATTGGCGAGAAGGCTGAACCATTCATATTGGCATCACAGGCAAAACAAATATTCTATATCGATGATCCTGCAAATGATAAATGGTCGGTTGTTCTTCATGGTAAAAGACAGTTCATTGAAGATCCTATAGATGAAGAAGAGTACTATGATAAGTATGATGACTCCAGTCCATTCTCAGTTGGGTTGCCAACTCCACAAAATATTGAAGCTAATGATGACTTATATGTGCGCGGAGATCACAATGAAGGATTGTTAATTGATAAAAGATCACAATTTTAGAGACATGTATGTTTATACAAATGGTAAATGTTTTCCTTTTTCTAATTTATACAAATGCTAAATGTTTTCCTTTTTCTAGTTGATACAAATGCTAAATGTTTGCCTTTTTTATGACATTTTCAGATGGCTGACCTTGATGAGAATGATGTTCATGATGAGCACGAAGTCCATGATGAGCATGTTGTCCATGACGAGCATGGCGAGGATACCAATGTAAGTTCTAAAAACATATCCTGTATTTCTATAAAATTCATTATCTTCTAGTTATGTCATATATCCTATATTTCTATATTGGCCTAATTCAGTGTGTTTATTTTTGTCAACTTTTAGGTTGATGATGCACATGTACCCACTGAAGCACTGGAGAAACTTGATGCGCGGAGAGGACATTCCAACTCGAGATATCGTCTACCGTTTCCTCCTCCTCCGCAGTAATATCCTCATCTCTAAACGTTTCTCGTAGGATTTTGAACCCCTCCCTTCCCTCTACTACATCGAAGCCATGCCGCAGTTGAACCCTTTCGCCGAGCCCTACCCGGCCAAGCAGGCGTCGCCTGAAGCACCACCGTCGTCGTCGTCTCCACCTCCATCGCAACTTACTGTGCTAGTCCTGATAGTTTATCACCCCACATGCCTTCCTCCTCAGTTCCTTCCGCTAGACGACCACACAATGGATCCAAGAGGATTGCAGGCGTTTGCCAAAGACTATAGGCTGAGTTAACTCAATAGTTAACTCAGCCTATAGTCTTTGGCAAACGCCTGCATATCCTCTTGGATCCATTGTGTGGTTGTCTAGCGGCAGGAACTGGGAAGGCATGTGGGGTCATAAACTGTTAGATATAATTGGGATGTTGATAGTGATGATGAATGATACTTTGTAAATGAATGTTTCTGAATGTTAAAACATGTATTTGAATGATTCTATATGTGTGAACGTGACAATTGAATTGATGTCTGAATGTATCTACTTGTGTGAATCTTTTTTTGTTAATTTTGCAGGTTTGTGGCCTGTTTGTAGGCTGATATCAATGGATGTCGTAAACCTGCAGTTCAGAAAACTGAACTGCAGGTTCTCATCCTACTGACCAGCCACAGCAGGCCTGCAAACAGATTTATAAAAAAAAAATAGATATAGGCGTCGGTTATTTACCGATAACCGTCAGCACAGACTTACAGCGTCGGTTTTTTGTTGAACACCGACGCCAAAAGTGTTCGCGCTACAGGAAATGAGAGTCATCTAGGACACTTTTCTGCGTCGGTTTTTTAGTATATAACCGACGCAGAAAGCGTCCTAGATGACGCCGTTTTCTGTGGCGCGAACCCTTTTGGCGTCGGTGTTTTATAATAAACCGACGCCTTTATGTTAAATAGGCGTCGGTTTTTTAACCGACGCTGAAGTGTCCAACCTTTTAGCGGCGCCCACATAGGCGTCGTTCAGAAACCGACGCCAAAGGGGGTTAAACAACCGACACTAAAACGCACTTCTGTAGTAGTGTATGGCTTAATGATATTCTTTTCTTTGACTAAATCACATTCAAAGTGGCAATCAACTTCAATATATTTTGTATGCTCGTGGAAGACTGGGTTGTTGGTGATATGAAAAACTTGATTAATACCATATCGTGATGTTGGTTGTTGGACAAGAATTTTGAATTAAGAGAGGATGACATGGATCCACTATAAGTCACAACATCCATATACCATGGCGTGATAGCCAATTCGGTGATTGTAACGACAACAACCATTTATTTCTAGATCTTCTAGGAAACTAGGTGATTACCCATTAGGATACAATATCCAAAGGTAAATCATCTTTTTTGAGGGTCCTCACTCCCATCACCGTTTGCATATCTTGTGATAGTCAATGACTTGTGTTGGGGTCGTCAATAGAATAAAGCTTTCCCAATAAAACTTTGAAGTACCTCAATATACATTGCATACTGATCTAATGAGGCTTACCAGGTGTGCTCATGTGCAGACTACCTCGACTGCATGAGAGATATTTGGTTGTGTAAATGTTAAAATGTATTAGTTTCCCAACTATCTATCGGTATTTCTCTACATCAAGGAAGACCACCCCCTTGTTTAGAGTCTTCACATGGTAATCAATCAAAATGGATATAGGTTTTTTGAGTTAGTAATGTATGACTCCTTGAATAGATCAAGGGCATATCATATTTAAGGTAGATTGACCCCTTATCAAGCAAATATCGAATGTTACCAAATAAATAGCATGGAAGTTAACCTAGAGACCATTCTCTAGATCAAATATTCCTTCTGTATTATTGTCGGTAATCACAATAGTATCGACGTAGACAGTAAGGTAGACATGCTCTTTGCAAATAGTTAGTATGGAAGTTGAGTTGGAGAGCATTCTCTAGATATATTTTTCCTTGTCTACTATTCTTGGTCACCATAATATTATCAATGTAGATGGTACTGAAAACCTCTAGAGGGGGGGTGAATAGAGTTTTATATAGATTTTAAAGTAATTTAAAATCAAACAACCAAAGTAAAGATTAAGAAGAGGAACACAGGTGTTTAGAGTGGTTCCACCTTAGCAAATACTAAGGAGTCAGTCCACTACCCGGTTGCTTACCCAACCGGGATTTTGAAAGTACTAAATTTTATTACCTCTCAAGGATATTACATAAAATTTACAATACTTTCCAAACACCCTTTGGACAGCCTTCGCCTTGAAGTAGTCTTGTCAACCTCGAAGCAGCCTTCCTTGAAGTAACTTCAAGCTCCCCCTTGAAGTAGCCTTCCTCCCGAAGTAGCTTCCCGTCAAGACAGCCTTCTGAAGTAGTCCAAAGTTCCTCCTCTTCACCACGAAGAGCTTCACCCTCTCCAATCCGCAGCCTCCTACCTGGAGTAGCAAGGAGAGTACAAGGAATACTAGGAACAAGAAAGAAATAAGAGAAAATACAACTTATCCTTGAAGCTCAAGGCTTGATTAGCCTAGATCAAGCGTTTGGATTTTCCTAACCAAGATGATGAACTTGTGATTGCTTAGGGTTAGGAAAATCTAGCCTATAGGACGAGCTTGAGCTAAGAGGAAAGTGGCCAATTTATCACAATGCTCAATTCACAACAGATTGCACAAGAGGGCTCAAGTATTTTCTCAAGTATAGCAAGTGTATCAAGTGAATTCTAGTGTCCTATGGCTTCTCCTATTTATAGGAATGGCCTAAGTATGCTTAAGGACGTTCTAGATAACTTCTAGGGGTTTCTAAGTGCTTAACTAGCCGTTAGGTACAAGTTTGTTGCTTTTGCAACGGCTAATTACTTTACTCTGCAGTTTCTGTCAGAGATCATCTCGGTCGAGAAATTGTCGACCGAGACACCTACTCGGTCGAAGTTTTGTCGACCGACATGCTCTCTGGATCAACGTCTATTTTCAACTGCCAACTAACTTGTCAGTTGTGTCTAACGGCTACTTTGGATCTTTCTCGGTCGAGGAGTTTGTCGACCGAGAGTGTCTCGGTCGAGGAGTTGGTCGACCGAGATAGATCCTGTTTTAAGATTTCAAGTTAGGCATTAATTATGTGTGTGAGTGTGCATAGGTGATCCTATTGAATGGATGACTAAGGTGTTTAGCTAGGGAAAATCCAATGCTTGATTTACATGCGATTCTAAGTACTTGTACATTATATTTCTGTACAAGTTTTTACAATGATTACATTTGCATGAAACTATAAATACTTCTTGTTGAATTTCCCTTATAGGTTTGTCATCCTGCACACTCAAGTAGCTCGTCAGATAAATAAGAATGAAATGTTTGTCATAATCAAAACAAAGGGATTTTATAGATGTCCATTTAGCCAACAATCTCCCCCTTTTTGAAGATGACAAACATTTCCAAAATATAAATAAAGGAAATATAAAACATATAAATGTCATACCTTTAGATTGCCATTTGTAACTTTTCCTCTTGTTTATAAAATGTGTGCTTATTATTCCCAATGAATTATGGAACATAAAATCCAGTTCATTTGGGAATATAGCAACTTTCAATGTAAAGCCAAGAGTATATTTATGAAACTCATTGATTGAATTTGTCATAAATACTAAGTTATAGTTTTATATATCTCTCCCCCTTTGTCATTTCAAAAAGATAACCGTTTTAATAAAAGCTCCCCCTTAATTAGATATCCCATCAAATCTAATAAAAAAAAATGTCCATTGAAAAGCCAAAATGATACAATTAAACAAGTATTCGTGTTAAGAACCGCAGATATCAAAGAAAACATCTTCCAAAGGAGTAATAAGCAGTTGCTTCCTAATGCTGTTGAATTGATCTAATGGAAGCGGTTTTGTAAAAATATCAGCCAATTGATTTTCCGTATCAACATGATGAAGGGAAACATGATTCTTTGATATGTGATCCCTTAAGAAGTGATGACGGATTTCAATGTGTTTTGCACGGCTGTGTAAGATAGGATTATGTGCTAAGTTTATGGCGCTCGTGTTATCACAAAAAATAGGTGTAGATGAAAGTTTAAAACCATAATCGCTTAAAACCTGTTGCATATAAAGTACTTGAGCACAACAAGACCCGGCTGCCATATATTCAGCTTCAGTTGTAGATAGGGCAACCGTATTTTGCTTCTTACTAAACCAAGATACTAAGGCTCTTCCTAATAAGAAACATCCACCACTAGTACTTTTGCGATCAAGTCGACAACCAGCATAATCCGCATCAGTATATGCTTTAAAATCCAAGGATTGTCCTTTTGGATACCATAAACCGAAACAAGTAGTGCCAGCTAGATAACGAAGAATTCGTTTGACCGTAAGAAAATGAGATTGCATAGGTTGGGATTGAAATCGAGCACAAAGACCAACGGAAAACATAATGTCCGGTCGAGAAGCGGTTAAATATAGCAAACTACCAATCATAGCTCTATATAAGGAATCATCAATAGGTTCCCCATTTTCATCCTTATCAATTTTGATAGAAGTAGCCATAGGAGTAGTAGCATGTTTGCATTGATCCATCCCAAAGCATTTTAAAAGTTCTTTAGTGTATTTTTCTTGGCTTATGAAAATTCCTGCAGGCGTTTGCTTAATTTGAAAACCAAGAAAAAATGTTAATTCACCCATAAGGCTCATTTCGAATTCTTTTTGCATAATGTCACTGAATTGTGTGCATAATAAATCATTTGAAGCTCCAAAAATAATATCATCAACATATATTTGCACAACTAGGAAATCAGAGGCATATGTTTTGAAGAATAAAGTAGAATCTGAATTTCCAATAGAGAAACCATTATCAAAAAGATATGTCTTGAGCCGTTCATACCAATTCCTAGGTGCTTGCTTTAGACCATAAAGTGCCTTTTTAAGTTTATAAACATGGTCACCTTTTTCTGGTATTTCAAAGCCCGGTGGTTGAGCAACATAAACTTCTTCTTGTATGATGCCATTTAGAAATGCACTTTTGACATCCATTTGATATAGCTTAATGTTTTTATGGGCAGCAATAGCTAGTAACATCCTAATGGCTTCAAGTCTAGCTACGGGTGCATATGTTTCATCAAAATATATTCCTTCTTGTTGATTATATCCTTGTGCTACTAATCGAGCTTTATTCCTTATGACTTCTCCTGCTTCATTGAGCTTATTCCTAAAAACCCATTTAGTTCCTATGATGGTTTTGTCTTGTGGTTTAGGAACTAAATCCCATACATCATTTTTAGTGAATTGATTTAATTCTTCTTGCATGGCTATTATCCAGTAATCATCCTTAAGAGCTTCGGATATCTTCTTAGGTTCAATGATAGAAACAAAAGCCATGTTTACAACATCTTTGAAGGAAGACCGAGTTTTGACTTTATCATTTGGATCTCCAATAATTTGTTCTTGGGGATGATCCTTGATAAGCCTAGGTGTAGGTTGTGTTTCAACTTGGGGTTCCGATATAGGAACTTTCTTACTATCATTGGAAATGGTTGTATTTTCGAATTGATTAGTGAGATCAATGATATCTAGATTTTCAGATTTTGATTCTTCATGAAAAGAAATATGAATGGATTCCTCAACTTTTCTAGATATAGTGTTATATACTCTAAAGGCTTTGCTAGAAGTGGAATATCCCAAGAAAAATGCTTTGTGTGATTTAGAATCAAACTTGTCTCTATCATCTTTGGTATTTAAAATGTAGCATGTGGAGCCAAAAGTATGAAAGTAGTCAACTCGAGGTTTCTTAGAGTGTAGTATTTCATATGGAGTTTTCTTCAAATGAGAGTGAATAGTTACTCTATTAAGCACATAACAAGCAGTGTTTACGGCTTCAGCCCAAAAGGTTTTAGGTGTGTTGTGTTCAAGCATCATGGTCCTAGCCATTTCCTGTAGGGATCGATTTTTCCGTTCTACTATACCATTTTGTTGTGGGGTACGTGGAGCAGAAAAATTATGAGTATACCCTTGAGATGTACAAAAGGTCTCAAATGTATGATTTTCAAATTCGCCACCATGATCACTTCTAATGGTACATATTTTATGTTGTAAAAGATTTTCAATCTTAGAACAAAATTGCATAAAGACATGAATAGTATCATCTTTAGTTGCAATAAAATGTACCCATGTAAATCTACTGTAATCATCAACAATAACAAAACAATATCTTTTACCACCAATAGATTGTGTCCTCATTGGTCCAAATAAGTCCATATGAATTAATTCTAAGGATCTACTGGTGCTAAGTACATGTTTTGATTTAAAAGATGTTTTGGTTTGCTTTCCCATTGTGCAAGGTTCACAGTTTTCAGCTTGATCAAAAGACAGAGCAGGTAATCCACGAACAAGATTATATTTCACTAACTTTTTAATAGTGTGCGAACTAGCATGTCCTAGCTTTTTATGCCATAGCTGTAAGGTATTTTCATTTGCAAGCAAGCATTTGCCGATTACTGATTTCATAGAGTTTGGTTTAAGGATATAAAGATTTCCAACTCTATTTCCTTCATAAATGACATTTGTAGTGTTTTCCAATCAACAACTTGCAGCAGGTTTTGTTAAATAACACATCATAACCACTATCACATAGTTGACTTACGCTAATTAAATTGTGATGCAATCCATCAACAAGTAGAACATTTTTGATTTCAAGATTTGTTCCAACATTACCTATTCCAATGATCTTGCCCTTACCATTGTCTCCAAAAGTGACCGTTCCACTTTTCTTTTCTTCAAAAGTTGAAAATGCATCCTTGTTTCCGGTCATATGTTTGGAGCAGCCACTGTCAACGACCCATTCCTGCATTAGAATGTAGATTTTGGTACCCATGTGATGGTCCGATAAGGTTAGAAACTTTTAATTTTCTTATGTGTATAAAAGTTCTGATACAGAAAACCAGTCGGTCGACAATTGTTCGACCGATATCATTCTCGGTCGACAATTTGTCGATCGAGCAAGTTACTGTATTACAATCAAAAACACAGAAAATTTCTCGGTTGACCAATTTTCGACCGAAATAAGTACTGGAAGATTTTCGATTTGTTAAAGACATCCAGTCGGTCGACAATACTTCGACCGACCCAGAGCTCGGTCTACATAGATTTCAATATTCCGCTCTTTAAATGTAATTGGGTTGATAACACCAAAGGAGTTATAGTGGATGAATTGGGTTTCACTTTGGTGAACTTTGAAATGATTGGCGAGAAGGCTGAACCATTCATATTGGCATCACAGGCAAAACAAATATTCTATATCGATGATCCTGCAAATGATAAATGGTCGGTTGTTCTTCATGGTAAAAGACAGTTCATTGAAGATCCTATAGATGAAGAAGAGTACTATGATAAGTATGATGACTCCAGTCCATTCTCAGTTGGGTTGCCAACTCCACAAAATATTGAAGCTAATGATGACTTATATGTGCGCGGAGATCACAATGAAGGATTGTTAATTGATAAAAGATCACAATTTTAGAGACATGTATGTTTATACAAATGGTAAATGTTTTCCTTTTTCTAATTTATACAAATGCTAAATGTTTTCCTTTTTCTAGTTGATACAAATGCTAAATGTTTGCCTTTTTTATGACATTTTCAGATGGCTGACCTTGATGAGAATGATGTTCATGATGAGCACGAAGTCCATGATGAGCATGTTGTCCATGACGAGCATGGCGAGGAAACCAATGTAAGTTCTAAAAACATATCCTGTATTTCTATAAAATTCATTATCTTCTAGTTATGTCATATATCCTATATTTCTATATTGGCCTAATTCAGTGTGTTTATTTTTGTCAACTTTTAGGTTGATGATGCACATGTACCCACTGAAGCACTGGAGAAACTTGATGCGCGGAGAGGACATTCCAACTCGAGATATCGTCTACCGTTTCCTCCTCCTCCGCAGTAATATCCTCATCTCTAAACGTTTCTCGTAGGATTTTGAACCCCTCCCTTCCCTCTACTACATCGAAGCCATGCCGCAGTTGAACCCTTTCGCCGAGCCCTACCCGGCCAAGCAGGCGTCGCCTGAAGCACCACCGTCGTCGTCGTCTCCACCTCCATCGCAACTTACTGTGCTAGTCCTGACAGTTTATCACCCCACATGCCTTCCTCCTCAGTTCCTTCCGCTAGACGACCACACAATGGATCCAAGAGGATTGCAGGCGTTTGCCAAAGACTATAGGCTGAGTTAACTCAATAGTTAACTCAGCCTATAGTCTTTGGCAAACGCCTGCATATCCTCTTGGATCCATTGTGTGGTTGTCTAGCGGCAGGAACTGGGAAGGCATGTGGGGTCATAAACTGTTAGATATAATTGGGATGTTGATAGTGATGATGAATGATACTTTGTAAATGAATGTTTCTGAATGTTAAAACATGTATTTGAATGATTCTATATGTGTGAACGTGACAATTGAATTGATGTCTGAATGTATCTACTTGTGTGAATCTTTTTTTGTTAATTTTGCAGGTTTGTGGCCTGTTTGTAGGCTGATATCAATGGATGTCGTAAACCTGCAGTTCAGAAAACTGAACTGCAGGTTCTCATCCTACTGACCAGCCACAGCAGGCCTGCAAACAGATTTATAAAAAAAAAATAGATATAGGCGTCGGTTATTTACCGATAACCGTCAGCACAGACTTACAGCGTCGGTTTTTTGTTGAACACCGACGCCAAAAGTGTTCGCGCTACAGGAAATGAGAGTCATCTAGGACACTTTTCTGCGTCGGTTTTTTAGTATATAACCGACGCAGAAAGCGTCCTAGATGACGCCGTTTTCTGTGGCGCGAACCCTTTTGGCGTCGGTGTTTTATAATAAACCGACGCCTTTATGTTAAATAGGCGTCGGTTTTTTAACCGACGCTGAAGTGTCCAACCTTTTAGCGGCGCCCACATAGGCGTCGTTCAGAAACCGACGCCAAAGGGGGTTAAACAACCGACACTAAAACGCACTTCTGTAGTAGTGTATGGCTTAATGATATTCTTTTCTTTGACTAAATCACATTCAAAGTGGCAATCAACTTCAATATATTTTGTATGCTCGTGGAAGACTGGGTTGTTGGTGATATGAAAAACTTGATTAATACCATATCGTGATGTTGGTTGTTGGACAAGAATTTTGAATTAAGAGAGGATGACATGGATCCACTATAAGTCACAACATCCATATACCATGGCGTGATAGCCAGATCGGTGATTGTAACGACAACAACCATTTATTTCTAGATCTTCTAGGAAACTAGGTGATTACCCATTAGGATACAATATCCAAAGGTAAATCATCTTTTTTGAGGGTCCTCACTCCCATCACCGTTTGCATATCTTGTGATAGTCAATGACTTGTGTTGGGGTCGTCAATAGAATAAAGCTTTCCCAATAAAACTTTGAAGTACCTCAATATACATTGCATACTGATCTAATGAGGCTTACCAGGTGTGCTCATGTGCAGACTACCTCGACTGCATGAGAGATATTTGGTTGTGTAAATGTTAAAATGTATTAGTTTCCCAACTATCTATCGGTATTTCTCTACATCAAGGAAGACCACCCCCTTGTTTAGAGTCTTCACATGGTAATCAATCAAAATGGATATAGGTTTTTTGAGTTAGTAATGTATGACTCCTTGAATAGATCAAGGGCATATCATATTTAAGGTAGATTGACCCCTTATCAAGCAAATATCGAATGTTCCCAAATAAATAGCATGGAAGTTAACCTAGAGACCATTCTCTAGATCAAATATTCCTTCTGTATTATTGTCGGTAATCACAATAGTATCGACGTAGACAGTAAGGTAGACATGCTCTTTGCAAATAGTTAGTATGGAAGTTGAGTTGGAGAGCATTCTCTAGATATATTTTTCCTTGTCTACTATTCTTGGTCACCATAATATTATCAATGTAGATGGTACTGAAAACCTCTAGAGGGGGGGTGAATAGAGTTTTATATAGATTTTAAAGTAATTTAAAATCAAACAACCAAAGTAAAGATTAAGAAGAGGAACACAGGTGTTTAGAGTGGTTCCACCTTAGCAAATACTAAGGAGTCAGTCCACTACCCGGTTGCTTACCCAACCGGGATTTTGAAAGTACTAAATTTTATTACCTCTCAAGGATATTACATAAAATTTACAATACTTTCCAAACACCCTTTGGACAGCCTTCGCCTTGAAGTAGTCTTGTCAACCTCGAAGCAGCCTTCCTTGAAGTAACTTCAAGCTCCCCCTTGAAGTAGCCTTCCTCCCGAAGTAGCTTCCCGTCAAGACAGCCTTCTGAAGTAGTCCAAAGTTCCTCCTCTTCACCACGAAGAGCTTCACCCTCTCCAATCCGCAGCCTCCTACCTGGAGTAGCAAGGAGAGTACAAGGAATACTAGGAACAAGAAAGAAATAAGAGAAAATACAACTTATCCTTGAAGCTCAAGGCTTGATTAGCCTAGATCAAGCGTTTGGATTTTCCTAACCAAGATGATGAACTTGTGATTGCTTAGGGTTAGGAAAATCTAGCCTATAGGACGAGCTTGAGCTAAGAGGAAAGTGGCCAATTTATCACAATGCTCAATTCACAACAGATTGCACAAGAGGGCTCAAGTATTTTCTCAAGTATAGCAAGTGTATCAAGTGAATTCTAGTGTCCTATGGCTTCTCCTATTTATAGGAATGGCCTAAGTATGCTTAAGGACGTTCTAGATAACTTCTAGGGGTTTCTAAGTGCTTAACTAGCCGTTAGGTACAAGTTTGTTGCTTTTGCAACGGCTAATTACTTTACTCTGCAGTTTCTGTCAGAGATCATCTCGGTCGAGAAATTGTCGACCGAGACACCTACTCGGTCGAAGTTTTGTCGACCGACATGCTCTCTGGATCAACGTCTATTTTCAACTGCCAACTAACTTGTCAGTTGTGTCTAACGGCTACTTTGGATCTTTCTCGGTCGAGGAGTTTGTCGACCGAGAGTGTCTCGGTCGAGGAGTTGGTCGACCGAGATAGATCCTGTTTTAAGATTTCAAGTTAGGCATTAATTATGTGTGTGAGTGTGCATAGGTGATCCTATTGAATGGATGACTAAGGTGTTTAGCTAGGGAAAATCCAATGCTTGATTTACATGCGATTCTAAGTACTTGTACATTATATTTCTGTACAAGTTTTTACAATGATTACATTTGCATGAAACTATAAATACTTCTTGTTGAATTTCCCTTATAGGTTTGTCATCCTGCACACTCAAGTAGCTCGTCAGATAAATAAGAATGAAATGTTTGTCATAATCAAAACAAAGGGATTTTATAGATGTCCATTTAGCCAACAATCTCCCCCTTTTTGAAGATGACAAACATTTCCAAAATATAAATAAAGGAAATATAAAACATATAAATGTCATACCTTTAGATTGCCATTTGTAACTTTTCCTCTTGTTTATAAAATGTGTGCTTATTATTCCCAATGAATTATGGAACATAAAATCCAGTTCATTTGGGAATATAGCAACTTTCAATGTAAAGCCAAGAGTATATTTATGAAACTCATTGATTGAATTTGTCATAAATACTAAGTTATAGTTTTATATATCTCTCCCCCTTTGTCATTTCAAAAAGATAACCGTTTTAATAAAAGCTCCCCCTTAATTAGATATCCCATCAAATCTAATAAAAAAAAATGTCCATTGAAAAGCCAAAATGATACAATTAAACAAGTATTCGTGTTAAGAACCGCAGATATCAAAGAAAACATCTTCCAAAGGAGTAATAAGCAGTTGCTTCCTAATGCTGTTGAATTGATCTAATGGAAGCGGTTTTGTAAAAATATCAGCCAATTGATTTTCCGTATCAACATGATGAAGGGAAACATGATTCTTTGATATGTGATCCCTTAAGAAGTGATGACGGATTTCAATGTGTTTTGCACGGCTGTGTAAGATAGGATTATGTGCTAAGTTTATGGCGCTCGTGTTATCACAAAAAATAGGTGTAGATGAAAGTTTAAAACCATAATCGCTTAAAACCTGTTGCATATAAAGTACTTGAGCACAACAAGACCCGGCTGCCATATATTCAGCTTCAGTTGTAGATAGGGCAACCGTATTTTGCTTCTTACTAAACCAAGATACTAAGGCTCTTCCTAATAAGAAACATCCACCACTAGTACTTTTGCGATCAAGTCGACAACCAGCATAATCCGCATCAGTATATGCTTTAAAATCCAAGGATTGTCCTTTTGGATACCATAAACCGAAACAAGTAGTGCCAGCTAGATAACGAAGAATTCGTTTGACCGTAAGAAAATGAGATTGCATAGGTTGGGATTGAAATCGAGCACAAAGACCAACGGAAAACATAATGTCCGGTCGAGAAGCGGTTAAATATAGCAAACTACCAATCATAGCTCTATATAAGGAATCATCAATAGGTTCCCCATTTTCATCCTTATCAATTTTGATAGAAGTAGCCATAGGAGTAGTAGCATGTTTGCATTGATCCATCCCAAAGCATTTTAAAAGTTCTTTAGTGTATTTTTCTTGGCTTATGAAAATTCCTGCAGGCGTTTGCTTAATTTGAAAACCAAGAAAAAATGTTAATTCACCCATAAGGCTCATTTCGAATTCTTTTTGCATAATGTCACTGAATTGTGTGCATAATAAATCATTTGAAGCTCCAAAAATAATATCATCAACATATATTTGCACAACTAGGAAATCAGAGGCATATGTTTTGAAGAATAAAGTAGAATCTGAATTTCCAATAGAGAAACCATTATCAAAAAGATATGTCTTGAGCCGTTCATACCAATTCCTAGGTGCTTGCTTTAGACCATAAAGTGCCTTTTTAAGTTTATAAACATGGTCACCTTTTTCTGGTATTTCAAAGCCCGGTGGTTGAGCAACATAAACTTCTTCTTGTATGATGCCATTTAGAAATGCACTTTTGACATCCATTTGATATAGCTTAATGTTTTTATGGGCAGCAATAGCTAGTAACATCCTAATGGCTTCAAGTCTAGCTACGGGTGCATATGTTTCATCAAAATATATTCCTTCTTGTTGATTATATCCTTGTGCTACTAATCGAGCTTTATTCCTTATGACTTCTCCTGCTTCATTGAGCTTATTCCTAAAAACCCATTTAGTTCCTATGATGGTTTTGTCTTGTGGTTTAGGAACTAAATCCCATACATCATTTTTAGTGAATTGATTTAATTCTTCTTGCATGGCTATTATCCAGTAATCATCCTTAAGAGCTTCGGATATCTTCTTAGGTTCAATGATAGAAACAAAAGCCATGTTTACAACATCTTTGAAGGAAGACCGAGTTTTGACTTTATCATTTGGATCTCCAATAATTTGTTCTTGGGGATGATCCTTGATAAGCCTAGGTGTAGGTTGTGTTTCAACTTGGGGTTCCGATATAGGAACTTTCTTACTATCATTGGAAATGGTTGTATTTTCGAATTGATTAGTGAGATCAATGATATCTAGATTTTCAGATTTTGATTCTTCATGAAAAGAAATATGAATGGATTCCTCAACTTTTCTAGATATAGTGTTATATACTCTAAAGGCTTTGCTAGAAGTGGAATATCCCAAGAAAAATGCTTTGTGTGATTTAGAATCAAACTTGTCTCTATCATCTTTGGTATTTAAAATGTAGCATGTGGAGCCAAAAGTATGAAAGTAGTCAACTCGAGGTTTCTTAGAGTGTAGTATTTCATATGGAGTTTTCTTCAAATGAGAGTGAATAGTTACTCTATTAAGCACATAACAAGCAGTGTTTACGGCTTCAGCCCAAAAGGTTTTAGGTGTGTTGTGTTCAAGCATCATGGTCCTAGCCATTTCCTGTAGGGATCGATTTTTCCGTTCTACTATACCATTTTGTTGTGGGGTACGTGGAGCAGAAAAATTATGAGTATACCCTTGAGATGTACAAAAGGTCTCAAATGTATGATTTTCAAATTCGCCACCATGATCACTTCTAATGGTACATATTTTATGTTGTAAAAGATTTTCAATCTTAGAACAAAATTGCATAAAGACATGAATAGTATCATCTTTAGTTGCAATAAAATGTACCCATGTAAATCTACTGTAATCATCAACAATAACAAAACAATATCTTTTACCACCAATAGATTGTGTCCTCATTGGTCCAAATAAGTCCATATGAATTAATTCTAAGGATCTACTGGTGCTAAGTACATGTTTTGATTTAAAAGATGTTTTGGTTTGCTTTCCCATTGTGCAAGGTTCACAGTTTTCAGCTTGATCAAAAGACAGAGCAGGTAATCCACGAACAAGATTATATTTCACTAACTTTTTAATAGTGTGCGAACTAGCATGTCCTAGCTTTTTATGCCATAGCTGTAAGGTATTTTCATTTGCAAGCAAGCATTTGCCGATTACTGATTTCATAGAGTTTGGTTTAAGGATATAAAGATTTCCAACTCTATTTCCTTCATAAATGACATTTGTAGTGTTTTCCAATCAACAACTTGCAGCAGGTTTTGTTAAATAACACATCATAACCACTATCACATAGTTGACTTACGCTAATTAAATTGTGATGCAATCCATCAACAAGTAGAACATTTTTGATTTCAAGATTTGTTCCAACATTACCTATTCCAATGATCTTGCCCTTACCATTGTCTCCAAAAGTGACCGTTCCACTTTTCTTTTCTTCAAAAGTTGAAAATGCATCCTTGTTTCCGGTCATATGTTTGGAGCAGCCACTGTCAACGACCCATTCCTGCATTAGAATGTAGATTTTGGTACCCATGTGATGGTCCGATAAGGTTAGAAACTTTTAATTTTCTTATGTGTATAAAAGTTCTGATACAGAAAACCAGTCGGTCGACAATTGTTCGACCGATATCATTCTCGGTCGACAATTTGTCGATCGAGCAAGTTACTGTATTACAATCAAAAACACAGAAAATTTCTCGGTTGACCAATTTTCGACTGAAATAAGTACTGGAAGATTTTCGATTTGTTAAAGACATCCAGTCGGTCGACAATACTTCGACCGACCCAGAGCTCGGTCTACATAGATTTCAATATTCCGCTCTTTAAATGTAATTGGGTTGATAACACCAAAGGAGTTATAGTGGATGAATTGGGTTTCACTTTGGTGAACTTTGAAATGATTGGCGAGAAGGCTGAACCATTCATATTGGCATCACAGGCAAAACAAATATTCTATATCGATGATCCTGCAAATGATAAATGGTCGGTTGTTCTTCATGGTAAAAGACAGTTCATTGAAGATCCTATAGATGAAGAAGAGTACTATGATAAGTATGATGACTCCAGTCCATTCTCAGTTGGGTTGCCAACTCCACAAAATATTGAAGCTAATGATGACTTATATGTGCGCGGAGATCACAATGAAGGATTGTTAATTGATAAAAGATCACAATTTTAGAGACATGTATGTTTATACAAATGGTAAATGTTTTCCTTTTTCTAATTTATACAAATGCTAAATGTTTTCCTTTTTCTAGTTGATACAAATGCTAAATGTTTGCCTTTTTTATGACATTTTCAGATGGCTGACCTTGATGAGAATGATGTTCATGATGAGCACGAAGTCCATGATGAGCATGTTGTCCATGACGAGCATGGCGAGGATACCAATGTAAGTTCTAAAAACATATCCTGTATTTCTATAAAATTCATTATCTTCTAGTTATGTCATATATCCTATATTTCTATATTGGCCTAATTCAGTGTGTTTATTTTTGTCAACTTTTAGGTTGATGATGCACATGTACCCACTGAAGCACTGGAGAAACTTGATGCGCGGAGAGGACATTCCAACTCGAGATATCGTCTACCGTTTCCTCCTCCTCCGCAGTAATATCCTCATCTCTAAACGTTTCTCGTAGGATTTTGAACCCCTCCCTTCCCTCTACTACATCGAAGCCATGCCGCAGTTGAACCCTTTCGCCGAGCCCTACCCGGCCAAGCAGGCGTCGCCTGAAGCACCACCGTCGTCGTCGTCTCCACCTCCATCGCAACTTACTGTGCTAGTCCTGACAGTTTATCACCCCACATGCCTTCCTCCTCAGTTCCTTCCGCTAGACGACCACACAATGGATCCAAGAGGATTGCAGGCGTTTGCCAAAGACTATAGGCTGAGTTAACTCAATAGTTAACTCAGCCTATAGTCTTTGGCAAACGCCTGCATATCCTCTTGGATCCATTGTGTGGTTGTCTAGCGGCAGGAACTGGGAAGGCATGTGGGGTCATAAACTGTTAGATATAATTGGGATGTTGATAGTGATGATGAATGATACTTTGTAAATGAATGTTTCTGAATGTTAAAACATGTATTTGAATGATTCTATATGTGTGAACGTGACAATTGAATTGATGTCTGAATGTATCTACTTGTGTGAATCTTTTTTTGTTAATTTTGCAGGTTTGTGGCCTGTTTGTAGGCTGATATCAATGGATGTCGTAAACCTGCAGTTCAGAAAACTGAACTGCAGGTTCTCATCCTACTGACCAGCCACAGCAGGCCTGCAAACAGATTTATAAAAAAAAAATAGATATAGGCGTCGGTTATTTACCGATAACCGT
Organism: Alisma plantago-aquatica; assembly: GCA_963693085.1. Lineage (NCBI taxonomy): Eukaryota > Viridiplantae > Streptophyta > Magnoliopsida > Alismatales > Alismataceae > Alisma > Alisma plantago-aquatica. The sequence goes on along the minus strand of OY856410.1, from coordinate 1,188,267,239 downwards.
CAGCACAGACTTACAGCGTCGGTTTTTTGTTGAACACCGACGCCAAAAGTGTTCGCGCTACAGGAAATGAGAGTCATCTAGGACACTTTTCTGCGTCGGTTTTTTAGTATATAACCGACGCAGAAAGCGTCCTAGATGACGCCGTTTTCTGTGGCGCGAACCCTTTTGGCGTCGGTGTTTTATAATAAACCGACGCCTTTATGTTAAATAGGCGTCGGTTTTTTAACCGACGCTGAAGTGTCCAACCTTTTAGCGGCGCCCACATAGGCGTCGTTCAGAAACCGACGCCAAAGGGGGTTAAACAACCGACACTAAAACGCACTTCTGTAGTAGTGTATGGCTTAATGATATTCTTTTCTTTGACTAAATCACATTCAAAGTGGCAATCAACTTCAATATATTTTGTATGCTCGTGGAAGACTGGGTTGTTGGTGATATGAAAAACTTGATTAATACCATATCGTGATGTTGGTTGTTGGACAAGAATTTTGAATTAAGAGAGGATGACATGGATCCACTATAAGTCACAACATCCATATACCATGGCGTGATAGCCAGATCGGTGATTGTAACGACAACAACCATTTATTTCTAGATCTTCTAGGAAACTAGGTGATTACCCATTAGGATACAATATCCAAAGGTAAATCATCTTTTTTGAGGGTCCTCACTCCCATCACCATTTGCATATCTTGTGATAGTCAATGACTTGTGTTGGGGTCGTCAATAGAATAAAGCTTTCCCAATAAAACCTTGAAGTACCTCAATATACATTGCATACTGATCTAATGAGGCTTACCAGGTGTGCTCATGTGCAGACTACCTCGACTGCATGAGAGATATTTGGTTGTGTAAATGTTAAAATGTATTAGTTTCCCAACTATCTATCGGTATTTCTCTACATCAAGGAAGACCACCCCCTTGTTTAGAGTCTTCACATGGTAATCAATCAAAATGGATATAGGTTTTTTGAGTTAGTAATGTATGACTCCTTGAATAGATCAAGGGCATATCATATTTAAGGTAGATTGACCCCTTATCAAGCAAATATCGAATGTTCCCAAATAAATAGCATGGAAGTTAACCTAGAGACCATTCTCTAGATCAAATATTCCTTCTGTATTATTGTCGGTAATCACAATAGTATCGACGTAGACAGTAAGGTAGACATGCTCTTTGCAAATAGTTAGTATGGAAGTTGAGTTGGAGAGCATTCTCTAGATATATTTTTCCTTGTCTACTATTCTTGGTCACCATAATATTATCAATGTAGATGGTACTGAAAACCTCTAGAGGGGGGGTGAATAGAGTTTTATATAGATTTTAAAGTAATTTAAAATCAAACAACCAAAGTAAAGATTAAGAAGAGGAACACAGGTGTTTAGAGTGGTTCCACCTTAGCAAATACTAAGGAGTCAGTCCACTACCCGGTTGCTTACCCAACCGGGATTTTGAAAGTACTAAATTTTATTACCTCTCAAGGATATTACATAAAATTTACAATACTTTCCAAACACCCTTTGGACAGCCTTCGCCTTGAAGTAGTCTTGTCAACCTCGAAGCAGCCTTCCTTGAAGTAACTTCAAGCTCCCCCTTGAAGTAGCCTTCCTCCCGAAGTAGCTTCCCGTCAAGACAGCCTTCTGAAGTAGTCCAAAGTTCCTCCTCTTCACCACGAAGAGCTTCACCCTCTCCAATCCGCAGCCTCCTACCTGGAGTAGCAAGGAGAGTACAAGGAATACTAGGAACAAGAAAGAAATAAGAGAAAATACAACTTATCCTTGAAGCTCAAGGCTTGATTAGCCTAGATCAAGCGTTTGGATTTTCCTAACCAAGATGATGAACTTGTGATTGCTTAGGGTTAGGAAAATCTAGCCTATAGGACGAGCTTGAGCTAAGAGGAAAGTGGCCAATTTATCACAATGCTCAATTCACAACAGATTGCACAAGAGGGCTCAAGTATTTTCTCAAGTATAGCAAGTGTATCAAGTGAATTCTAGTGTCCTATGGCTTCTCCTATTTATAGGAATGGCCTAAGTATGCTTAAGGACGTTCTAGATAACTTCTAGGGGTTTCTAAGTGCTTAACTAGCCGTTAGGTACAAGTTTGTTGCTTTTGCAACGGCTAATTACTTTACTCTGCAGTTTCTGTCAGAGATCATCTCGGTCGAGAAATTGTCGACCGAGACACCTACTCGGTCGAAGTTTTGTCGACCGACATGCTCTCTGGATCAACGTCTATTTTCAACTGCCAACTAACTTGTCAGTTGTGTCTAACGGCTACTTTGGATCTTTCTCGGTCGAGGAGTTTGTCGACCGAGAGTGTCTCGGTCGAGGAGTTGGTCGACCGAGATAGATCCTGTTTTAAGATTTCAAGTTAGGCATTAATTATGTGTGTGAGTGTGCATAGGTGATCCTATTGAATGGATGACTAAGGTGTTTAGCTAGGGAAAATCCAATGCTTGATTTACATGCGATTCTAAGTACTTGTACATTATATTTCTGTACAAGTTTTTACAATGATTACATTTGCATGAAACTATAAATACTTCTTGTTGAATTTCCCTTATAGGTTTGTCATCCTGCACACTCAAGTAGCTCGTCAGATAAATAAGAATGAAATGTTTGTCATAATCAAAACAAAGGGATTTTATAGATGTCCATTTAGCCAACAATCTCCCCCTTTTTGAAGATGACAAACATTTCCAAAATATAAATAAAGGAAATATAAAACATATAAATGTCATACCTTTAGATTGCCATTTGTAACTTTTCCTCTTGTTTATAAAATGTGTGCTTATTATTCCCAATGAATTATGGAACATAAAATCCAGTTCATTTGGGAATATAGCAACTTTCAATGTAAAGCCAAGAGTATATTTATGAAACTCATTGATTGAATTTGTCATAAATACTAAGTTATAGTTTTATATATCTCTCCCCCTTTGTCATTTCAAAAAGATAACCGTTTTAATAAAAGCTCCCCCTTAATTAGATATCCCATCAAATCTAATAAAAAAAAATGTCCATTGAAAAGCCAAAATGATACAATTAAACAAGTATTCGTGTTAAGAACCGCAGATATCAAAGAAAACATCTTCCAAAGGAGTAATAAGCAGTTGCTTCCTAATGCTGTTGAATTGATCTAATGGAAGCGGTTTTGTAAAAATATCAGCCAATTGATTTTCCGTATCAACATGATGAAGGGAAACATGATTCTTTGATATGTGATCCCTTAAGAAGTGATGACGGATTTCAATGTGTTTTGCACGGCTGTGTAAGATAGGATTATGTGCTAAGTTTATGGCGCTCGTGTTATCACAAAAAATAGGTGTAGATGAAAGTTTAAAACCATAATCGCTTAAAACCTGTTGCATATAAAGTACTTGAGCACAACAAGACCCGGCTGCCATATATTCAGCTTCAGTTGTAGATAGGGCAACCGTATTTTGCTTCTTACTAAACCAAGATACTAAGGCTCTTCCTAATAAGAAACATCCACCACTAGTACTTTTGCGATCAAGTCGACAACCAGCATAATCCGCATCAGTATATGCTTTAAAATCCAAGGATTGTCCTTTTGGATACCATAAACCGAAACAAGTAGTGCCAGCTAGATAACGAAGAATTCGTTTGACCGTAAGAAAATGAGATTGCATAGGTTGGGATTGAAATCGAGCACAAAGACCAACGGAAAACATAATGTCCGGTCGAGAAGCGGTTAAATATAGCAAACTACCAATCATAGCTCTATATAAGGAATCATCAATAGGTTCCCCATTTTCATCCTTATCAATTTTGATAGAAGTAGCCATAGGAGTAGTAGCATGTTTGCATTGATCCATCCCAAAGCATTTTAAAAGTTCTTTAGTGTATTTTTCTTGGCTTATGAAAATTCCTGCAGGCGTTTGCTTAATTTGAAAACCAAGAAAAAATGTTAATTCACCCATAAGGCTCATTTCGAATTCTTTTTGCATAATGTCACTGAATTGTGTGCATAATAAATCATTTGAAGCTCCAAAAATAATATCATCAACATATATTTGCACAACTAGGAAATCAGAGGCATATGTTTTGAAGAATAAAGTAGAATCTGAATTTCCAATAGAGAAACCATTATCAAAAAGATATGTCTTGAGCCGTTCATACCAATTCCTAGGTGCTTGCTTTAGACCATAAAGTGCCTTTTTAAGTTTATAAACATGGTCACCTTTTTCTGGTATTTCAAAGCCCGGTGGTTGAGCAACATAAACTTCTTCTTGTATGATGCCATTTAGAAATGCACTTTTGACATCCATTTGATATAGCTTAATGTTTTTATGGGCAGCAATAGCTAGTAACATCCTAATGGCTTCAAGTCTAGCTACGGGTGCATATGTTTCATCAAAATATATTCCTTCTTGTTGATTATATCCTTGTGCTACTAATCGAGCTTTATTCCTTATGACTTCTCCTGCTTCATTGAGCTTATTCCTAAAAACCCATTTAGTTCCTATGATGGTTTTGTCTTGTGGTTTAGGAACTAAATCCCATACATCATTTTTAGTGAATTGATTTAATTCTTCTTGCATGGCTATTATCCAGTAATCATCCTTAAGAGCTTCGGATATCTTCTTAGGTTCAATGATAGAAACAAAAGCCATGTTTACAACATCTTTGAAGGAAGACCGAGTTTTGACTTTATCATTTGGATCTCCAATAATTTGTTCTTGGGGATGATCCTTGATAAGCCTAGGTGTAGGTTGTGTTTCAACTTGGGGTTCCGATATAGGAACTTTCTTACTATCATTGGAAATGGTTGTATTTTCGAATTGATTAGTGAGATCAATGATATCTAGATTTTCAGATTTTGATTCTTCATGAAAAGAAATATGAATGGATTCCTCAACTTTTCTAGATATAGTGTTATATACTCTAAAGGCTTTGCTAGAAGTGGAATATCCCAAGAAAAATGCTTTGTGTGATTTAGAATCAAACTTGTCTCTATCATCTTTGGTATTTAAAATGTAGCATGTGGAGCCAAAAGTATGAAAGTAGTCAACTCGAGGTTTCTTAGAGTGTAGTATTTCATATGGAGTTTTCTTCAAATGAGAGTGAATAGTTACTCTATTAAGCACATAACAAGCAGTGTTTACGGCTTCAGCCCAAAAGGTTTTAGGTGTGTTGTGTTCAAGCATCATGGTCCTAGCCATTTCCTGTAGGGATCGATTTTTCCGTTCTACTATACCATTTTGTTGTGGGGTACGTGGAGCAGAAAAATTATGAGTATACCCTTGAGATGTACAAAAGGTCTCAAATGTATGATTTTCAAATTCGCCACCATGATCACTTCTAATGGTACATATTTTATGTTGTAAAAGATTTTCAATCTTAGAACAAAATTGCATAAAGACATGAATAGTATCATCTTTAGTTGCAATAAAATGTACCCATGTAAATCTACTGTAATCATCAACAATAACAAAACAATATCTTTTACCACCAATAGATTGTGTCCTCATTGGTCCAAATAAGTCCATATGAATTAATTCTAAGGATCTACTGGTGCTAAGTACATGTTTTGATTTAAAAGATGTTTTGGTTTGCTTTCCCATTGTGCAAGGTTCACAGTTTTCAGCTTGATCAAAAGACAGAGCAGGTAATCCACGAACAAGATTATATTTCACTAACTTTTTAATAGTGTGCGAACTAGCATGTCCTAGCTTTTTATGCCATAGCTGTAAGGTATTTTCATTTGCAAGCAAGCATTTGCCGATTACTGATTTCATAGAGTTTGGTTTAAGGATATAAAGATTTCCAACTCTATTTCCTTCATAAATGACATTTGTAGTGTTTTCCAATCAACAACTTGCAGCAGGTTTTGTTAAATAACACATCATAACCACTATCACATAGTTGACTTACGCTAATTAAATTGTGATGCAATCCATCAACAAGTAGAACATTTTTGATTTCAAGATTTGTTCCAACATTACCTATTCCAATGATCTTGCCCTTACCATTGTCTCCAAAAGTGACCGTTCCACTTTTCTTTTCTTCAAAAGTTGAAAATGCATCCTTGTTTCCGGTCATATGTTTGGAGCAGCCACTGTCAACGACCCATTCCTGCATTAGAATGTAGATTTTGGTACCCATGTGATGGTCCGATAAGGTTAGAAACTTTTAATTTTCTTATGTGTATAAAAGTTCTGATACAGAAAACCAGTCGGTCGACAATTGTTCGACCGATATCATTCTCGGTCGACAATTTGTCGATCGAGCAAGTTACTGTATTACAATCAAAAACACAGAAAATTTCTCGGTTGACCAATTTTCGACCGAAATAAGTACTGGAAGATTTTCGATTTGTTAAAGACATCCAGTCGGTCGACAATACTTCGACCGACCCAGAGCTCGGTCGACAGTACTTCGACCGACGAAGTTTCTGTTTTATCATTGCAGAAAAATTAATACCAATAAGCATAGCATCGTTTGTTGAGATAGAACAATATAAATAGCAAAAATTAAGTATTTTGTCATATCTCAACTACATTCCATTCTTCTAAGTTTGGGGTCTTGGAGTCCAAACTAAGTTGGACTTCTTAGTCTTGTAGGGGCATGAAAAACAGTAATGTCCAAGACGTAAACAGAAATGACAAGTAATAGAATCAACTTCATTTCTCTTTCTAGCCATTGTGTTTTTGGGTACAAACATAGTTTGGGTCTTTTGGGGTTGGTTTTTCTTTGGAACATATCCCAAACCTTTTCTTCCATTGAAGGTAGTACCACTTCTCAATATGTTATCAAGAATATCTTTTCTTCTTAACTCATAAAGTTCTCTTTGCAACTGAGCAATGTCATTCATCTTCTTATGTATATCTTTTCTTGCCTGGTCTAAATCAGAAAACAATGAATCCTTTTCTTTTACAATATTGTCATAGTCCGAATGATTGCACAAGATAGGTTGAGTTTGAAAAGCTTGTAGTTTGGCTAACAAAACAGTCTTTTCTTTTGATAGAAGATTAAGATTGGTTTCCAAAGTAAGTAGCTTTCTAGTGCAATCATCTAAAGATGTTTTTAAAGATACATTTTCAAGATCAATGTTATTCTTTTCAGAAGAAAGTTCATTTATTTTGGCAATGAGCTCATTATTTGATTTTATAGTCTTCTTTAGTTTCTTCTTGGCATCAACATACTTATCATGAGTTTCTTGTAAGCTAGCAACTAATTCTTATTTAGGAAGATCAATAAGGCTTACCTCTTGAGAGTCTTCATTGTCTTCTCTTGCCATTAGACATTCCACATTTTCATCTCCACTTTCACTTTCACTCGTTTCATCCCATGCCGCTTTATAAGCTTTTTCTTTCTTCTTGTGTGAGCTTTTCTTTCCCTTCTTAGCTTTGGGACATTCATTTTTGAAATGTCCTTTCTTTCCACATTCGAAGCACCTGGGAGTGGAAGAAGAACTAGAAATTTTATTAGATTTAAACCTTCTGTATTTCTTACCGTTGACTATCAATGCTTCTTCTCCTTCTTCTTCACTGGATTCCTCACTCTCTTGTGAGAGAGCTTTTGATGCTTTGAGAGCCACGTCTTTCTTTGGCCCACGTTGATGCTCATGTTCTCTTCTCTCTTCCTCTTCTAGGTCTGCCTCATGAGCTTCTAAGTTTCCGATGAGCTGCTCCATTATGAGGCGAGTGAGGTCGTTTGCTTCTGCAATAGCTGTCACCTTTGGTTTGTACTTTGGAGGAAGAGATCGAAGTATTTTTGATACCTGATCTTCCTCAAGAACAGGTTTCCCTAAAGCACTCAAACCATTAACAATAGTAGAAAATTTTGAATACATTTCACTAATAGTTTCGTTTGGATCCATACAAAAATGTTCAAACTTGGTTTTAAGCAAACTAACTTTAGAGTTTTTAACTTGAACAGTACCCTCATATGTTATAGATAATCTATGCCAAATGTCATATGCGGTATCACAGTTTGATACTCTATTAAATTCACCTACTGAAATGGAACAATATAAAATGCTTACTGCCTTTGCATTCATTTGGGCCATTTTTACCGTATTAGCATCCCATACTGCGAAATCGTCTTGTGGGAGTGTGTATGGTGTAGATACCATTCTCCAAAGATCCCAGTTGATTCCTTGGAAGTAGAATTGCATCCTTCTCTTCCAGTATTGATAGTTTGTCCCGTCGAATGTCGGAGGTCTAGCAACGAGCGTTCCTTCAATGTTGAGGTGGTTGAGCACTCCATCACCCATTTCTTCAAGACCGTGTTAAGGTTCCTTGAAGCCCTGCTCTGATACCAATTGAAAACCTCTAGAGGGGGGGTGAATAGAGTTTTATATAGATTTTAAAGTAATTTAAAATCAAACAACCAAAGTAAAGATTAAGAAGAGGAACACGGGTGTTTAGAGTGGTTCCACCTTAGCAAATACTAAGGAGTCAGTCCACTACCCGGTTGCTTACCCAACCGGGATTTTGAAAGTACTAAATTTTATTACCTCTCAAGGATATTACATAAAATTTACAATACTTTCCAAACACCCTTTGGACAGCCTTCGCCTTGAAGTAGTCTTGCCAACCTCGAAGCAGCCTTCCTTGAAGTAACTTCAAGCTCCCCCTTGAAGTAGCCTTCCTCCCGAAGTAGCTTCCCGTCAAGACAGCCTTCTGAAGTAGTCCAAAGTTCCTCCTCTTCACCACGAAGAGCTTCACCCTCTCCAATCCGCAGCCTCCTACCTGGAGTAGCAAGGAGAGTACAAGGAATACTAGGAACAAGAAAGAAATAAGAGAAAATACAACTTATCCTTGAAGCTCAAGGCTTGATTAGCCTAGATCAAGCGTTTGGATTTTCCTAACCAAGATGATGAACTTGTGATTGCTTAGGGTTAGGAAAATCTAGCCTATAGGACGAGCTTGAGCTAAGAGGAAAGTAGCCAATTTATCACAATGCTCAATTCACAACAGATTGCACAAGAGGGCTCAAGTATTTTCTCAAGTATAGCAAGTGTATCAAGTGAATTCTAGTGTCCTATGGCTTGTCCTATTTATAGGAATGGCCTAAGTATGCTTAAGGACGTTCTAGATAACTTCTAGGGGTTTCTAAGTGCTTAACTAGCCGTTAGGTACAAGTTTGTTGCTTTTGCAACGGCTAATTACTTTACTCTGCAGTTTCTGTTAGAGATCGTCTCGGTCGAGAAATTGTCGACCGAGACACCTACTCGGTCGAAGTTTTGTCGACCGACATGCTCTCTGGATCAACGTCTATTTTCAACTGCCAACTAACTTGTCAGTTGTGTCTAACGGCTACTTTGGATCTTTCTCGGTCGAGGAGTTTGTCGACCGAGAGTGTCTCGGTCGAGGAGTTGGTCGACCGAGATAGATCATGTTTTAAGATTTCAAGTTAGGCATTAATTATGTGTGTGAGTGTGCATAGGTGATCCTATTGAATGGATGACTAAGGTGTTTAGCTAGGGAAAATCCAATGCTTGATTTACATGCGATTCTAAGTACTTGTACATTATATTTGTGTACAAGTTTTTACAATGATTACATTTGCATAAAACTATAAATACTTCTTGTTGAATTTCCCTTATAGGTTTGTCATCCTGCACACTCAAGTAGCTCGTCAGATAAATAAGAATGAAATGTTTGTCATAATCAAAACAAAGGGATTTTATAGATGTCCATTTAGCCAACATGTACCAATAACATGTTCTTTGTTGGAATGGGAGAAAAGTCATAGTTGTCACTCGTAGATCTCCTGAATCTCAAATGTTCTAGAACAACATTGTGTTTGTTGACTTGAGAAGAAGGAGATAGTTTGAGGCTGCCAATGAAACAAAAAACAACATGAGTGGCTACTTAAGTGGCCCAGTCAGCCACCCGCTTGGCCCATCCCACCAACCTCTTAAAACAACCCTTAAGCACCGATTAAGAAAATAAAAAAGATCACCCGTTTCACCATTTTTCCCACTTTTTGTCCGCTTTTTGCCTGATCTGTAACATACTACTTGAAGCCTATAACATTAAGTAAATCATGTGGTCCAATTATTATTGACTATAATATATTAAACTTACATTAATTAAATGTACAATGATAAGCCTTACTTCTAATTTAGAATGGATAGTTTGTGTGTATGTGAGCTGTAATAATAGGGTACTATTGTAATGTATCTAAGTAAGTTATATGTAACTATCATTTAGTTGAGAATGCAAACTTTGGTGAAATGTACTACTATAATGTATGACTAATTGATAATATGTAAACATAACAGTAAGTTAGTAAGTTATCTATGATTAGCCTATTATCGGATGTCTTGAAAGAGACATCTATATTAATTCTATGGTTTACTGTTTAGCTATGTAAACATGAGATGCAAAATTGTTGTTGTATCGTGTATATAAACTTATTGTTTCATAGTTACATAAGGTGTTTCATCTATAACAAGTCTATTTTTCATTATATTATAGAGATAATAATTATTTTATACTTGTGAACTATTTGGGTGTTTCATGTTGTTGTGTAGAGTGTTTAGATATGTATGAAAGTTCCAAAAAATATATTATTTATATATAGATGCATGCATTTTTTGTAAGGTCATGTGTTAATGAAACTATTACTAATTCTTACCTAAATTAATTAGTTTTTATGGTAAGGGCTTGCTGTTTTGCTTCTTGATTTTTTTATGATGGCCTCCTTCTATAAAATAAGATGAAACTATCTTATATTTAAGTTAATATATAATGGGATAACATTCTTATTACATTCTAAATATAGCTTTATTTTCTCCATTCATCATTATACAAGGTTTCTTCTTCATAGGGGGGGCCTCAATAATATCTATATGAAATACTGAATGTAAACTAGGTTTATCCTTCAAGTTTTCTAACATTGAAGCCTCTTTTACTTATCTTCTTATTTAATGTCATATTTTGTATCATGCATTGTTCTTGATATTGTTTGGGGGGTGTTCAATAAGGTTGTAAATATGGTTGAGTTAAGACAAAAAGAAATCTTGAGGTAACTCAATCAGGAAAAACACATGAAAAGACTCTCCCAGACATGGAAAAGAAAAAAATAGAGAAAAAAAAACATATTTTGATAAATGTTATGCCTAGTTCTATAAATACCAATAAAGGCCAATATGAGAAGAATTTTTGTGGGAAGATCAATCATATAAACACACACACACATGTTTCTCAAATAAAAATATTGTCATTTTATGTTAACTTTCTAATATTACTTGGTTGTTTGTATATGATTATGCTTTGTCAAATTGAACATCATCTTTTGTGTGTCTTCATGTATGTTTGATAATGACAGTTTCACACAACATCACAGATATGTTATAACATTAAATCATTTATTCAATGAGCCTACTACAAAGCTCATGTACCGTAGAATTCTTGTGTGCTTGCCACCAAGGAAGTTCATAAACACTATGCTGGGTTTATTGTTGGATAAATTGGACATTATAATGAATCCCTTTGTTTCGATGATGACAAACATTTCATTCTTATTGATCTAACGTGCTACTTGAGTGTTGCAGGAATTAAGTGGATGACAAAGCTCTAGGGAATCTATATGCTTGAATGTTTGTAAATGTCATGAAATGTAATCAATTGTAAACTTGTACAAATATATAATGTACAAGTACTTAGATTTCATGTAAATCAAGCGTTAGATATTCCCTAGCCAATCACCACACTTAGATATGTCATCCTTTTCAAATAGGTTCACATATGCACACTCATACATTTACTTAGTGCCCAAATTGAAAGATTGAAATAGGGTCAATCTCGGTCGACTAAACTCCTCGACCGAGACACTCTCGGTCGACAAACTTCTCGACCGAGAATGACCCAAGTAGTCGTTAGACACAGCTGACAAAGTAGTTGGCAGTTGCAAATGAACGTTGATCCAGAGAGCCTGTCGGTCGACAAAACTTCGACCGAGTAGGTATCTCGGTCGACAAATTGTCGACCGAGATGGTCTCTGACAACAACTGCAGAATAAAGTAACTAGTTGTTACTAACGCACCTAACTTATACCTAACGGCTAGTTAAGCACTTAGAAACCCCTAGAAGTTGTCTAGAACGTCCTTAAGCATCCTTAGGCCATTACTATAAATAGGACATGCCTTAGGACACCAAAATACACCCAAGCTACACTTGTGCTACACTTGAGCTTGAATACTCATTGGCAATCTATTTTGAGCAATAGAGCATTTCCCACATTATCTATTCATTCCCATTGCTCTAATTTCGTGTCCTATAGGCTAGCATCTCCTTTCCACAACACTTACACTTCTACACTCATTGGTTAGGAGATCAATACGCTTGATATAGGCAAATCAAGCCTTGTGCTTAAAAGGATAAGTTGTAATTTCTGTTTTCCTTCTTGTTCCTTTTATTCTTTGTATTCTCCTTGCTACTCCTAGGGTTGGAGGCTGCGGATTGGAGAAGGTTCTTCTCGGAGGAGAAGGTGGACTTCAAGCTACTTCAAGAAGGCTATCGCAACGGGAAGCTACTTCAAGAAGGCTATTGCAACGGGAAGCTACTTCAGGAGGAAGGCTGCTTCAAGGTTGGTGCAATTACTTCTAGGTGAAGGCTGCTTCAAGGTTGGTGCGATTACTTCTAGGTGAAGGCTGCTTGAAGGGTTTAGGGAGAGAATTGTAATTTTATGTAATGTCCTTGCGAGGTAATAAAATTAGATTCTTTCCAAATCCCGGTTGGGTAAGCAACCGGGTAGTGGACTGACAACTTTAGTATTTGCTAAAGTTGGAACCACTCTAAATCCTTGTCCCCTTGTCCAATATTTTTGTGGTTGGTTGTTTGAGTTAAATAATTATTAAAATCTTTATAAAACTCTATTCACCCCCCCCCTTCTAGTAGTTTTCATTTATTTCCTACATATATTCATATTTTTCATCACCCATACTATCTATTCACATTAATAGGACAATGTGCGAATCAATGTGGACATGTTAAATGGTGTTTTCTTCTACAATAAAAATTATGTGTGTGTCTTCTTTATTCCTTCAACCTTATTATAATGCTTTCCTTGGATGGCAAGGGTCTATTGAGTTCATCTAGAACTCAATTTGATTTCTTCTTCACCTAAAGTGAAAATTTATTAGAATTATTTAGATGAATGCGAATTGTGCATTTCCCATTATATGCATAGATCATTACCTCCAGTACTTCCATTATACTAGTGATTCACATAAGTTATTCACCACTAGTCTACATTTCAATGAATAAGCAAATCACTCCATAATATATAAAGAAATTTGATTCTACCATAGTTTACATTGATAATAGGGATACTTCATTTGGATCATCCATGGCTCTATTTTAAGAAATCAATGTTTGTGTTTGTGACTACGTATCCAAATTTCAATTGATTCCTATACAAACTCCAAGTAGGATACACGATATACCATATTGATCCATCTATATATCTGTAGACAAATCATGACAACTTTATTTACAAAATCATAATCCAAATGTTATATCCATTATGGATAACATCCTTCTCCAATTCCAAACTCCTTATCCTACCCAGCAAAGAAGTTTTCCTAACATAAATTGTAATGTAATTCAAATGATTCTAAATGATCTCTTCCTAGTGGTCACCCTCTATCAAGAACAACAATATTACTCTTTATTCTTCAATTTGAAGCCTCATCATGACTACATTATGTTCCTAGTCAAACAAGAGAAGAAAATAGAGCACCACACCAATATATCCATGTTTGAATCTAGAATATTGGTTCCTCATTTTGAATGGTCAACTACTCTAATCTGGATAAAAATTATGTTTATGATCACCTATAATGAGTTTTTGAATGCCTTTTCTAATGATTCTCCTATATTAATATCCCTGTATCAATAATCATGTGGAAGATAAATGTTGAATCATATTCACTTCATCAATAAAGAAAAACTTGTGTTACCATTATAAAAGACATATATGATTATTGATTTTTGTACCTCGTTGTACTTATTTTCCAATACTCCATATCACAAAATAAAATTATCTAGAAGATGGAATACTACTATTCAAACTTATGCCGCGTATATGGACTCCTACCTTGCTAAGTTACATTATTTCTATCTCAATTTTGGAAATTGAATTTCTTTAATTCTTATGTAAGAGCGATGAATGCTTAATTGCATATCTTTATGCTTTGCCCCTTATGTTATGCTTCATCTTTCTGGTGCCAAGTTGTTATTGATGAACTGTTATCCAATCAACTTCAATCAACCATGTTAAGTTGTTTCTGGTGTCACTTTGGATGAAATTGTGAACATCCACATAGCATTGGATCCACATCATACTTGGTGTAATCTAATTATATTATCATGATCATGTCAGTATTCCCCAATGTATATCACTTATAGTTTTGATAAGTGATAACACGTTTTGAGGAAAAATATTGTGGGGAAAAGAAATATATTTATTAGTTACTGAAAAGCCAAGTTCAAAGAAACAAAACCATGGAAATTGGCATACATGATTCAACATGGAACACCCTACCAAATGTGGAAGTGGTTCTAGGGTGAATATATTGGATGATATGACAACTATATGTTAGACAAATCCAAAAATACACAATCAACAGTTGACCTAAAATCATATTGTTTTAATAGAATTATGGTCTTCTGGATGGGTTGTGTACCTCATGGACACAATCTTGTTCCCTGTGTAGAGACAATATGTCACGAACATCTAGTACCTTAACATGTTTACACTCTTGATAACGTACCAACTGGAGAAGACTAAAAATTTAAAGGCATAGTCATGATGTTCTTCCTATTGTGATTGTGACCATGACAATGTTTCAAGCAACATAGTCTTGTTTCTTGCTTTTGGAGCCTTAGAATCCAAGCATCACCATGATATATCTCATGCGTCCATCCCATGATATTTTATTTAATAAACACTCCAAATAATTATTTATATGTAACATTGTATTCAATTTGATCATTATCAATGAAAAGGCTTCACATGTGAACCATATCTCCAACTGTTATAACTATGTGCAAACTATTTAAAACATAAGGCATGCAAAAATTCCCTTGGTAGAGTTATATCTTCAAACATATTGATGTACATCCATGAAACTTATCTTGCATTATGGAAGCTGAAGGAGCACCCAAATATCATACATTATCCAAAAATACATAGGCACAATTGAATGAAGAAAAATGTTGCATTTAGAAGCATATTCTAATGTTCTTATTAACTTTACACTGGTTAACTTATCAATTTTTTCATTTATAAGTACATGTATTAGATGCGTAGGACAAAGTTAATATTAATACATGGTAATTAGCATGCGTGAAAACCCACTAGGTTCTCCACATGTGCTATCTAGCTTGTTAACAAACCTAGTATAATGGTTGACTCACTAGAATAGGCCAAATGAGTAGGACATCAGTCTTCTCAATTGTAAACTAACTAAAACTACAATAAGACCAAGCTCTTCAGTTCACGTTAGGTACTCATGTTTGTGTTGTCTTGTTATTGTCTGATACCTCTAAATATTCATGTGACTTCCTCTCTGATTTGGGTCTCCCATTCCCTTGGTAAACTGGTAAGCTGTCTTCTGACTACATTATTCATGACTCTATTGGTCAGTATGCTCATTTTTAGCATTCAAATTAGACCTTTGAGATATATTGTATATAGTTTTGAGGCATCCATAAGTATATT
This sequence comes from Alisma plantago-aquatica, assembly GCA_963693085.1. Lineage (NCBI taxonomy): Eukaryota > Viridiplantae > Streptophyta > Magnoliopsida > Alismatales > Alismataceae > Alisma > Alisma plantago-aquatica. The sequence continues at coordinate 1,188,251,532 of OY856410.1, read as the reverse complement.
ACTCTATTTAGTATTTACTATGGTTCACTTCATTATTCTACTCTTTTACTTCCAGTTCTCACTTTCATACTATATTTCATGTCTATTGTGAAAATTGACCAACTTTGGGTTTATAGTTCTTCTAGCTAAGATAGTTGTTCTAATTTCTTTGAATTTGCTTGTAAACCCTAATTAGCATGAAAACTCATAACAGTGTTGAAACATGGGCCAATCATTAACTAAATTTAGTATAAGCAATCTTTGTAAATTTGGGGCAAACCTATGTAAATCGAGTGCCTTTAGGCTTCACTTTCAAATATGGTACTAGAAAAAGTAGAATTAAGTTAAAAAATTGATAAAAAATACAGTTCCATATTTGTTTACACATTCACATCATTGAAACAACATCTTAGTTGAAAAATTTCATAGATTCACGATTCATCGAATAACAACAATAACAACACAAACTCTATCCTAATTTTTTATATTTTGTTAAATCAAGTTAATCGTGGTAAATTTGAAGAATTTAGTCACCTCTCTAGTCAAAACCATGTAAGGAACATTGATCATAGCTTACAAATATTAAATTTTCTAGAAATCTAAAATTCCCTTGAATGCATGTTTTAGTCGCCAACAACATGTGGGTTATGCTCACTGCTAGACATGAAAGTAAAAAAGAATGGAATGTACAAGTCATTAAAGTTTCCTTAAAAAACTTGTTCACCTAAGAAAAACAAAGGTAATAAATAACCCTATCTAGGGCTAGTAGAATATAAGTAAAATTTATAATCTTTCTTGCTTTTCCTCCCCAATCACACACAATTTCCATAAACTTCCACTTTCATGGAAATAATGGTTTAAAAAAGGTAAATATAGGTTAGAAATAACCTATGACTTGATTTTATTGATTGGATCAAAATAGAACGTGATAATCAGTAAACAATAAATTTGCATTGATGGTCGTTGAAGGTCTACTGATATTTGGCCACCATTGACTCGAGGTTAGGTTGACGCCAACCCAACCTTTTCTACCCTCACTAGAAAATGTGCCCTAAATTTGGTCAAACATTGAAAAGGCCAGTCCTACTTATTGCATCAACCTTTTTGGGTCTATATCAGAAAAAATAGTTCCCCTTGGATCAATTGATAGGTTGATTCCAAAATCTACTTGACTCACACAAGTCAATGCAATGAACCACCAACCAGTGAAATGAAAGGTCAATCAACCTATCTAATGGTTGGCCAATCTTTCATCCTAGACTAGGAATAATTGATTTAGATCAAATCCTAGCACCTAAATAAGCTAGAACTAGAACCAAGGGTTATTCTAGGAGCCATTAGGCATGTGTAACATGTTTTAACATCTCTACTATTTTTCAACTAGTTTTCAAATTGATTACTCAATAATGATTCCATTGGAGTTTACTTGATATGACATTGAACTATTTAGATGAATTATTCAATTAAGGAGATACATTTCAATTAATTTTTAACACCACTTCTGACATTGAGATGTATTTAGAACATAGAATTAGGGTTTCTTGCATGGAAAAAAGGCACGCCCTATGGTGCCTGAGATGTATGCCTTGAGGTGAGGTGCACTCAGGGGAGCCCTGGATGCGTAAGCTTAACCTACAATCCAAGAGGCGGGCACCTCATTTTCTACAAGGTGCAAAAATAGTGTTGAGGTGTTAAGGCAAACTGAGGTGCTAGCCTCATCCTACCACCCTAAAATAGAGACATGTTCTTCCTTGTGGACTTTGTATGACCATGATACAATGGATATCCCCTTCATGCAAATGGAAAAAACAAACCAAGGTTAATATACTAATTTTTGGGTACAAATTTGTCTATTTTTATTTGCCATTGTTCAAATTTATATTATAAACATGTACTATTATGTGATTTTGTTATGTAGTTGTCAAATTGTATAGCTTACATTATATATATGTATATATATATATATATATATATATATATATATATATATATATATATATATATATATTATATACATGTATATGTATGTATGTGTATATATATGTATTTATATATGTATATATATATATATATATATGAAGGAACACCATGATAAATTTTGAGGTGTATGCCTCAACCACCTCGAGGCTAATGCCTAGCTTCATTAAGACAAATTCCTCGATGTGCCTCACGCATTTTTCAACCTTGGTTTCTCGACAACCCTAACCACGTACCGAACATCAAACATGGTAAATCATACAATAAAGGTTCAATTGGTTGATAATTACTAACATAAGTGGATATACTAGTATTAAGGTTTTACAAATCTTCAATGACTCACTAAGCTCACATAGGGTCACAATGTTATTCCCCTCTTATAAAAGATGTCTCAAAATTATCATTAGAGGAAAGGACAAGTGTTATGCACACCAGATTTTTAACTCTCAAGTCACTTCCTCTATGTGTGATTCCTCCACCTAACATTAATTAAGGGGTTCCCTCTCTTCATTGATTTTTGAATATTGTAAGAAGTATGAGGAAATGTTCGTAAGCATATGAAACATAATCTTGAAGTTGTATTGGTCACTCATATAATATATTTTATGTGTTCGGGTCACATTCTTCAACATTGAAACATGGGAAAAGTTTTGTAATTTGGTTAACTTGACTATAAATTATAACATGCATTCCATTCATCCAATCTTATTGAAGACATGATACAATCTCATATATATGGGAATTCTTCACTTTCTAGACCTCAACATGCCCTTTCATGGTAAAATCTTTTGATATACCTCGTTATCCACTTAAAATCTAGAGGTCTAAACCGCTAATCATTGTGGACCGCGTGTCTATATGGATTCTTGTAATTATCCACATATCACTTTACTCTCGTCAAGCATCTCCTCTATGATAATAGGGCCCAAAAATTTATCTTCCAACCTCAAATTAACAAACAAGGGAGCTACACTTCCTAACATATAGTTCCTCATATGGATACATACCAAGACTAGAGTGATGACTAAATTTGTAGGTGAACTCCATATGAGTTAGATGTTGATATCAACTACCTAAAAAGAGTAGAACATAATCCCTCAACATATCTTCAAGACTTTGGATGCTCTACGTTGATTAGTCATCCATCTTAGGGTCAAAGAGTTGTGCTTAAACTAAACATAGTTCGTAAAGAATCATTAATTTATACTAATATTTAGATGCGAATTTGGGATATCTTATAATAGGATGTTGGTAACCCTACAATCTTACAACCTCATTCACATATAATATAAAGCTCTTTGGCATATCAGAGGTGGATTTAACTATCAGAAAATGAGATTATCTAGTCAATCTGTCCAAAATCGTTGATTCTGAGTCAAATCCACAATATATATTCATTAGAGCTGAAAGGAAGTCAATCACTATGTGATCCCACTTCTACTTAAGTATAGGGAGTGATACAATATAGTCACCATTTTTGGTGGTCAACTCACTCTGCACATTGAAGCAAATTCAACCACATTTCTCTTTATGTCTTGCCACTAACTGAACTCCTTCATGATCTTTTACATTGTTAGAGTTACCATTATGTATCATGTACATCAAACTATGGGATTTCTAACCCTGTGTCATCACTACTTGAATATTCGACAATAAAATGAATGATCGAGAGCTTGTATGCTACCTCCTTTTAGCTAGAGAGGAAAATGTCTGAAGACGCGATGATGAGGTTAAAGTAGGGGAAGGACAGGGGGAAGAGAGGAATCGACATATCTACAAAGGGGGCAGATAATGGTGGTCAAAAGGAAAGCTTTGGCCGAAAAGATTTGATTTTTATGATAGTAGAAGAAAGGGTACAACCGTAGAGGCCAAGGTGATGATGCCTAGCGGGTGGTCAAGGCAAGAAGTGATGGTAGCCACCCACAAACGGAAGCTCTTTCTCTGTCTTCCTCGATTACAATCGATGCTCTGATATCATGATAGAGAGATAAAACAAGTCTATCTGATATATTGATAAAAGGAATCCCCCTCTTTTATATAGGAGAAGGAGGAAGCATATAACCTTTAGACTACACCCTAATGGTCCAAGACACACCTGGGCCCATATACAAATAGACTCAAATAACTTAATAAACTAAATTAACTAGACTCTCTAATAGTGTCCTTTGTCTCTATAAACTATCTTTGAATTCCAGTAAACTTGCAAAAAGCATCAAACTCATTAGAAGAAAATGTGCCTCTATTAGTTTGAAAAGGTTTTTAGTTGTACCCATAATCATATCTATAAATAATTCAAATCCTATGAACTTATAAGAATCACATATTAATGAGTAAGAAAGAAAACACAACCCGTAGTAGTGATCAATATTTAATCATTATATATATATATATATTTGCATTAATTGATTATTTTTAATCAATCCACATATATTAAAACAAATGAGTTCAAAAGTTGACTTTTTCTCCATGATTTCTCCACTAAAAATGGATAGCCATAGACACACCTTTTATAAACACTAGAATTGCAAGTAATAAAAGGAAGTTATGCATCTATATTGTTTGTTGTATTATTTTAAACCCATCAAAATGTAAGTGACCATAAGAAACATGGAAAATCCAAGTCATGACCACCACATGCCATAATGCAAAATTACTAAGAGAAGAAATATGGAGAGTACACATTCTACTTTCTTCCACGAGAACTCTAAAGGATGCACCAGATTCCTTACTCTTGATTCTATAAGAATCATCAACTTGAATAGTGTACCATTTTGTTGTAGTTGGTTGCAATCAAGAGTTTATGCACAAATCTAGGAACATAATAGACACCATGAAGCAGAGTTTCAATTTATGGCTTCAATGGAATCGCAAGAATTCCTTGCTAATAGTATTCACTTTATTTTCATATTCAAGACAAACTTCTAAATTGAAGGATTGATCAAGATTACAAAAGAACTCTTGTTACTAGTGATGTGGTTGCTATGACCATTATCCAAGAACATGCTTTCACTCAAAGAATTTTTAGAGTCTATGTAAGTTGAGAACATAGTGTCTTAATCCTATTTTTATTCAATAAAATAGTCTTGTTTCTTGATTTTCTCCCAACAATACTCTCCAATATGTCTTGTGTTAATATATCTCTTTATATTCTATTATTTGTAATTTCTATATATTGTTGGATTTCTATGTAATATCTCCAAGTTTCTATCAATAAAATGGTGAGGGTCATGAACCCTCACGCAAGCCACATTGCACATTGCTTTGTGGCATCCACTTCTGCATGGTACTAGAGCAAGGCTACTCCTAGGGTTCCTCCAAGCCACCTCCCCCTCTCTCCTTCTCTCTCTTCTCCTTCTTCTCCACACCACCGTCGGCCTGTGTCGGCACACAGGCCAACAAGCCGTCGTTGCCACCCTCCCTAGTAGCAAACAGCCCCCGCTGCCCAAGGTGGAAGTCGCCGCCAGCTAAGAGTAGGCGTTGTTGCCGCCAGCGTAGGGTAGGCGCACCACTGCCAGTAGCTCTTTCCTCCGGTCAATTCTAAATGCACTGGCATATTAAATTTTATACCAGAGGGTCCGTCCATACATAGAAAATTTCTAATCACATCTCCTCCATGTGTGATTAGGAAATTTTCATTTGGGGGATGTGGATGCATCAGAAACACATCTAATTTTTTGACATGACGTGTATCTCTTCGTCACCCTCAACTCTTTTTGTAATGCATATCTCTCCCTCACCCTATCTCTTTGTTGAATAATGGAGGACACCAAGACATCTACCATCTACAATGAGATGTCACTTATTATCCCCTCCATCAAGATAAATAGAAAGAATTATCTCTTGTGTATGAATGATGTTCGTATAGTGTTAGAATCCTGAGATAATGCAAAGCATGTTGATTCTAATCCTCCTACTTTTACTGACAAAGGCTATGCTGAATGGAAGCGTCATAATAGTCTTGTGAAGACATGGCTATGGGGGAGCATGGAACATGGTATTGCAGCTAGATTCATGTTTTATACTACTACCAAAGACATATGGGATGCAATAAAGAAGCATTACTCTCAAGAAAATAATTCTCTTTGTCAGTTTATGATTTATGATCACCTCTTTTCAGAATAATAGGGAGACAAGCCTTTAAAAGAATATTTTGGAGTGATCCAAGGTATTACTCAGGAATTGAGCTTCTATATTCTAGTGGTTGTCCAAGAACAACTCAAAGATAGAGATGACTAGATTACTGCAAATTTCCTATCTAGCCTAAGTTCTTCATACAGTTTAGCCCGCAATGTCATCCTCGCCTCCAACAAACTTCCCAGCCTGGCAGAAGCCTACTTAAGGATTTTACAATCAAATTTGAAACTAGTTGATACTACCACAATCTCGCGTTCTGGAGATTCTCATGCATTTATAGTCACTACACTTAGAGGAGGTCGTATAGGTATGGGTCGAGGATGTGCAGCATGTCCTAAGTGCACCTTCAGTCACAAACCGAGACACACTGTTGAGAAATGCAGGAAGAAGCATGGTAGACCTACTACACCACCTGTGGGGGAAGAAAATTATGCTAGTACTACTGAGTCTTTTGAGTCGTATGTATCAAGTTTTGGTTCTTCTGGAATCACACTCACAAAGGAAGAATATGATAGATTTATTCAGGCTACACAACATCTAAGTGTGAGATATTCTTACTCAGACAATTTGGCATCTACCATTGGTAATCAGGCTACCTCTTTACTAGCTTATGGCTCAACTTCTTCATGGGTGGTTGATTCTAAAGTGTCACAACATATGACTGGTATGAGGAGACTACTTCATTCCATTGAGTTACATATTCCTCACAAATCTGTAACCATAGCAAATGGTTCAGTGAGGAGAGTGTTAGTAAGTGAATTTGTTTCTCTGACTCCTAAAATTGATTTTAAATTTTTTCACTATGTGCCTACATTTCCTTTTAATCTTCTCTCTTTTGCAAAATTAATTGATATTGTGAACTGTACAATGACATTTGGGCCTTCTTTGTTTGTATTATATGATCTTAAGAATATGAGGACAATTGATGAGGGGCCCATGAAAGGTGATCTCTACCTATTCCATTGTGATAGTCTGCCTCACCAAGTATCTTCTCTTGTTCCAACTATCTTTTAGAGTGGTTCTCCCTTACTATGGCACTACAGATCTAGAAATCCTTCGTTGGAGAGATTAAGAAAGTTAGAACTTGAGTTATCCCAAGTGTCTTCTTTAGAGTGTCAGTATTTTCAACTGGGAAAAATCCATAGAATGTCTTATCCCAGTCGTGTCAATAAACATGCTTCTTGTCCCTTTGAGTTAGTCCACAGTGATGTTTGGGGTCTTGTAAAGCCCAATAGCTATAATGGTTTTTGCTATTTTATTTCCTTTGTGGATGATTTTTCTCGCATGAGATGGACTTATTTGTTAAAAAGTCGAGAGCCTGTGTTATCCATTGTCAAGCATTTTCATCAAGAAATAAAAGTTCAATTTGATTGCAATATTAAAATTCCTCAATCTGATAATGCCTTGAAATATGTTCAAAGTGATATGGATGATTTTTGTAGCTCTGTTGGGATGATTCACCATACATCTTTTCCTCATACTCCTTAAAAAAATGGGGTAGATGAAAGGATAAATTGTCACCTTCTTGATATTACCATGGCCATTATGTTTCAATCCAATGTTACTAAGAGGTTATAGTCTGCTTCTTTACTTACTGTTTGTTTCCTTGTCAAAAAACAACCCTCTTCCGTGCTTCAAGAACGTACTACATTCTCTGTCTTACGTCCCAAGGATTATCCTTTCCTTGTTCCACTTAGAGTGTTTGTTTGTACATCTTTTATGCACAATTTTGATCCTAAGGTTGATAAGTTATCTCCTAGGTCTATTAGGACTCTTTTTCTTCGGTACTACAACACTAGAAAAGGATACAAGTGTTATTGTCCCAGTCTCTATTATATATTTTTGTCTAGGGATGTAACTTTCCATGAATCCACACCATACTTCTCTAGTGTTCCCAGTAAGGGGGAGCAATTGTGTGAAAGTGAGAGAGTGCTACCATCAGACATCAGTGAGAGAGTGCCACCTATCTTTCCTGACTATACTATAATTCAGGAAGAGAAACCAACAGGTGATACATTAATTTAACAATATCCACATGTTTACAACAGACGAGGCAGAAAGGATCTAGAGGAGGTAGCGGCTTCAGTCTTCGAGCCTACGCCATCTTCCTCTACTCAAGAGATTTCTGAAGAACCATTTAACCTTGATATTCCCATTGCGATTCACAAAGATACTCATCCTGTACTATTCAACATCCTTTTGCAAATGTGTGTTGTTTGTAAAAATTATCTAAGCGGGCCCAGTCATTTTCTATTGGGATTGATTATGTGGTCATTCCAAGAAATTATATTGATGCTATGAAAGATATTGGCTGGAAATAGGTAATGCATATGGAAATGTTTGCTCTTCTACAAAACAACACAAGGGAACTTTAACATCCCTGACCTGGGTTATAACCTAACCCTGGAGATTTGCCTAAATATGTAATTATATACTTGTGAATACTCCCTGGCATGTCATTAAGTTCCTCAGGAACATTTACTTTCAATTTTGCTCCTTTATATGTAAAGTTGTAGCATTGTTTTGTAGTGCAGGGACCTATGTGCAAATTACCCAGTTAAAGGGGTTAACTCGCAATGTTCACAGGTTGAGATGTTCTTATGATAATAAGACATCATATGAGTGAATATGATGAGGTAAGATGGATTTCCCAAGCTTGGGCATCAAGATGCAGCTTGTGGAATGATCTGTGTGCTTAAAAACCCTAATTTGGAGTAAAGTGCAATTTACCCAAATTGAGGGGTGCAATTTGTAAAATACTTCATCTAGAACATCTTTTATAACTCTTTTCATCATTTAGAGTAGAAATGATGAAAGGGACACATCAATGAACTATCAGATAAGAAAAATGATCTTTGTGATAAGAATCACCTAATATGGGTAGGGAGACCTTTCATGTATGAACCCTAGTTGAAAGTTGGCTTTCTTTACCCTTAGATCTTGAGATTTCATGATCTTTTCATAAGTTTAGATGAGTTTGGACGTGCCCTTGAGCAAGGAGGGACTTAGATGTAAATTCCATGCTTTAGAGGTCCTTATGGTGTAAAAAGGCCTAAAGTATATAAGCCTTCTCCCTTGCAACAAGTGAACGGATCCTTCATTTCCTTCACTTCTTCTCTTCTTTCTCAACCGACCAAGGCTAGCTCTGGAACAGAGAAGGACGACCAAGGGTTCTAGGTAAGTTTAGATCATCCCTTTTGCTTGAATTCATGGAGGAAACTCGTTTTCAAGGTTGGATTCATGGCTAGCTCACCTAGCTCTATCTTTCTAGCCTTTCCTTTCCAACGTTTCCTTGGAGAATTCACCTTGGCCAAACCTGTGGAGCTCAAAGATGCCATTAAAGCGTGGAGCTCAAGGAATAACCTTTAGGCGGGTTTTATAACTCTAAACTCTTTGCTTTATATGCATATTTTTGTTCTTGCAATTTAGCAATTAGTTCTTCTTCTACCTCCCTTCTTCCTTGCACTTTTGCAAGCAAAACGTTGGAATAACCAACCTTAACCAAGGTTGAAGATGATGGGCATGGATTCCTATGTTACTTTATCAAACGACCTTGGACCCTTTTGGTCCAAACGGTTGCAAACCGTTTAAGGTCAAAAGGTTTCAAACCGTTTGCCCTCAAACGATCTTGCAAGACCGTTTGGATTGAAACGGTCTCAAGACCGTTTGATAGGGTTGACCAAGGGACGACCGTTTGAGGGTCTGTTGGGAATATATTGAATTTCATTCCTGCAAAGAATCAAAGATTAGTTCTTAACCAATTTAGAGTTGAAGGAACTTCAACATCCTAACCCTAATCGGGTTGAAATTACTGTTTTAAAGCATAGATCTTGTTGAGTTTTGGGTTGAAGGACCCAAACGGTCTCAAGACCATTTGGGGGTTCTTCCAAACGGTCTCAAGACCGTTTAGGCACAACCCAAGACTGTTTGAAGGTCTAGGGTTGAGATAATCTGATGGTTTGAAGGTCCAATTGCATTAAGTTGATGAATTGATAAAATTACTGACTTTAGACCTAATTGGAGTTCATCCCTAATCCAACCGACTTGGTTTTTGGTCAGACTTTGGCCAAACGGTCTCAAGACCGTTTGGATGATGTCCAAACGATCTCAAGACCGTTTGGGCCAAGTTTGGGCCCAATTGGAGGTCAATTGATAGGTTCAACCTTGAATTGATTCACATTGTTGAATATTGATGACCATCCGATTTGAAACCCTATTTGAGGTGGACTTAACCCTAATTGGCTTTCAATTGAGGGTTAATTTGGTGTCCAAAGTGATTGAGGTTCATCCTAATTGACTCAATTTATAAGTGGTTAACATGGATTTGGCCAATTGAGGGCTTCAACATACTTAATTATAAACAATTGTAACTTTTGAACCTAGTTGGAGGTCCAAACGGTTTGAGCCCATTTGGACCAAACGGTCTCAAGACCGTTTGAGGCCAAATGGTCTCAAGACCGTTTGGGGCCAAACGGTCTCAAGACCATTTGGGCTCAAACGATCTCAAGGTTGTTTGGACCAATCGATCTCAAGATACTTTGATCAAACGGTTTCAAACCGCATGAGCTTCAAACAGTTTGAAAGTCAAAACGTTCAACACACCCAAACGGTCTCAAGACCGTTTGAGGGCAAACGGTCTCAAGACCGTTTGGTGGTTGAAGGTTGAAACCGTTTGAAGGTGTTCAAGGTGGTTTGTGCTTAATCAATTGATGGTATAATTGGTTCAATGGTGATTTAATCTAAATCCTAATGGTAACCTAGGTCATTAAGGGACTAAGAGGTTAATGAATTGACCCATGATGGTGATCATGAGGTAAATTACCAAAGTACCCTTGAGGGGTTTAATTGAGTAATACCTTGTTCTAATCAAACCCTAATCACATGGTAGTGATGTTTTGGCTTATGCTAGTCAATGAGGACTTAACCCAACCTGATCTAGAGAGTTGTTGTCACCATCTACTAGTATGAGGAGAGAGAAAGTATCCTAAGAGAGAGAAAATACCCTTTTATGGTGGAAACTCAAGTAAGATACCTTCAATACACATGAATGTGCATGTTTAGGGTATGATCCACCTATGTGAGATCATGGAAACCCTAATTATGATGTTTAGTGAATCTTAATCCTATTTAAGAGCTTTAATGATGATGTTTCTCATACATGATGTTGTTATGAGTTCAATTCACCATGAAGTGAATAGTAAACCCTAATTCTAGGGTAATGACATGTAATATGAATAGTAAACCCTGATTGTTGAATATTGGGGAACTTGACTCTTCTAAGAGTTTGAAAGTGTATCTTCTAGAATGAATTGTTTACTGTTATCAGTTGAATTAACCATGTAGGTTGTCATGAGATGATGATCATATCCAGGTATGGATTATGAAACTATATTCATTGAAAGCATGCTTTAGCTTTATGAATAGTGATATATCCTGATGCATTGTCAATAGCAATCTATGGATTAAAATTGTTATGACCCACTCTGTGATTAACCAGTGAGTACCTTGATTACTGCTAAGCACTCTGTTAAACATTATGGAAAATTTAAGATAAGACAACATGTGAATCAATAGTCAAGATTTAATCATCTGAGGTAATTAATGATAATAGTAATGATGATTGTTAAGTTAATTGAGTTGAGTTGAGTACTAACTAATGAAATTAGTGTTTTAATCATGTGTTACTAGTTAATTAGCATGATTTTGATGCCTCCAATTGTAGAGAATCCCTTGCTTGAAAAGTTGCAAGAGAAATCACTCGAATTGGACATTAGAGTCAAACGTTAAGACAGTTTTAAGGTTTTTGGACCTAGTTGCAATTTTTCTAGTATTGGATCTTTTATTTTTTTTTTCCTTGGGGGTCGATTGCCCTGTGCCTTATCTTCTTGTTTGCGGCCAATGGAACAGGACACCACAAGCGGCGCCTAACCAGTCCGATAGAGCAGCCTGGAGGGCGACTTGAGGGGGGGTGATTTGGGCGCCCTTAGCCCCGATCTGCAACTCCCACCTTCCCTTCTCCTTCCTCCGCCCTCCATCATCCTCTAACTCGCCCTAGAGGCACTCGAACAACAGCTTGATCTGGCACCCAGCAGCTAGGGCGGCGCCCTAGCAGCAAGTCCGGCCAACAATGGTTGCATAGCTCCAGCTAAGGAAGCTCTTGGGCGAGCTTGACCGGCGATTTATCTCCGAAAACCTTCCTCTTCCAATCGCACCCAAAGCTCCACCTACTGCGCCCAACCTACTTCTCCAGCTGCTGCACAGCGTTCCAGCTAGCAGCATCCATGGCTTGATTGAGCAAGAAAGGAGGAGGGGCGGGGCAGCCCTTGGTTTCTGAGGCTCCACAACATCCTGAACTATCAAGAGATGACGTTCTCATCTCCTTCCTCCACTCCATTCCATAGCCACTAGCACCCTGCCTAGAAGCTTGGGCGGCTAGCTTGCAGCATCTAGCTGCTACGTACGACCATCATCCAGGAGCCGTTTGGGGTGGCCAACACCAGGGAATGGTGCAAGGGAGCTCAATTTTGAGGTCCCAGTAGGATTCGCAGCTCAGAGCCATCGATTCAAGACTTGTCCGTCAACCTATAGCTAAGCGTCAACCAAGTGGACCGTGAGCAGGAATAGTAGAAGCCAAATCAAAGGTTGAAGACGATCCAATATTGCCCGGAATCAGGCCCTGGACCAGTTCCGGACGATTCCGGACAGATCAAATCGTTGTGAGTAGGATTTCATTTATTTATCATTAATAAACTCAGGCGTTTGAATATTTTCTGTTTTGTGCGCGAATTATGCTGATAATAGGCGTTATCAGGCGTCGGGCAGCTTTTGGCGTCGCCCGACCTTTTTAGTTCATAAAATGCTTCTAGACACTGTTATATGATTAATTTAGCATTTGAACAGTATGGATTGAATCAGTAGATTTATATGTCCATTGGACCCTAAATTGCTCATTTGAATGTTGAAATTAGAAATTCATGTCTGAAATGGTATAATTTTGGTATGAACCCAGACAATGAAGATTTCTGATAAATTATCAGATGTACGATTTCAAAGTTGATATGAATAAATAAAATATGCATGAAAACCCTAATTGCATATATCTTTTGACATTAATATGTGTAAATTGATATTTACATGAAATGGCACATTTCTCTGAATTATTACCAGAAATTCTCAAGTATTGTTATTAAATTGTGTTGTGATAGGTAATTAACTTTTAATTGAGTTAAGTGATGCACAAACCAAGATTAGGGTTAATGTGCACATTTTTCGAGAATTTTAGAGAATTGACAAATGTTGAGTATGATTCTCGTATGTGAAGTAAATTTATTTAATTCGTGCAATAAGATGTTCAATTGCTTAAATTCGCTATGTATGTGTCAGATTGAAATAAGTTGGGTTATTTATGCATTTCTAATTTGTCTGAATGCATGGTATGAGAAATTATCAGAAATTACAATGATTTGAAATATATTGCTCTGACAGTTTTAGAATGACAGTGTATTGTGATTTGATCTGAAATCAGTAAATGTGATATTCCTGTTTAAGTGTTTATATGTTAATCAGTTAATAGACTTAGGTGCCCTAACACCGTAGAACCCCTTTAGATAGATCTGCTTCTTAGGGGTGAAACTCGTGTTGCAACAATAATTGTGCAGAGTCACGGTGGCACGAGGAAAGAGAGCCAGTGTTGCAACAAGAACCGTGCGGAGTCATGGTGGCACTGGGGAAAATTATGGGTTATTGCAACAAGAACCGTGCAGAGTCATGGTGGTAACCCAGTAAGACTCTCCTCCTGTGTGCTCAGGTTAGTGAGGAGGAGTCTAGAGCATTCAGAGTAGTGCTTTGAGGCCGGTGAGCTTGTGGGTCCTGTGGCAGAACAGGCCTGGCGTCAGACTTAGCATTTCCCGGGTGTTTCGCTAAGTCTTGTACGGTGGGATCGTAGTTCGCTACAGATCTTCATATGCAGAGTACACTGCATATGATTAGGGCATAATAATATAAATATGTAATCATATAGGATCACAGTAAATTAATGTGTTAAAGAGATCTGAACTTTTGTGCCAATTCTTTATATCTGTTATGTCATTAGATCTGCCCTGCTTGTACTGCACTTATGTTTATTTCAATTTCATAAACCTGATGAGTTGTTTAGTGATAGCTAAATGAAAAGCTATTCACTGAGCGAGTAGGCTCATACCTCTACTCAAAACATTTTCAAGTCAGCATCATCATCAGGAATCAGAAGGATCGTTTCATCCTAACGCCTAGTCTACAGAAGGTTTGTAGTTAGTCTAGTTAGAGGTCTCTTAGTCCTTTCCCCTCGGTCCTTGGGATAGGGTGTGGGTGAGAGAGAGTATGTTTGTGGAATGTGTATAAAGATGTAAATTAACTGTTATGTTTACTTTCTGTTAAACAATGTTACATGTTGTAAACTTTGTTTATGTTCTCTAGCCAGGTTAATTGAAATGCTTCCGCAATAGTTTATTGTGTTTTAGTTTACAACAATAATCCGGATATCATTACGAGGTTTTAAAAAGAAAAAGTTTTCAGCGATTTGTTTATGTGATAATCCCTCCGTCGCGCCCTAATCTCGTGATTAGTGGTTAGTGTGAGATCGGGGTGTGACATCTTGGTATCAGAGCATAGGTTGAGTATATGAATACTCTAAGTCAAGGTCAGGGGACGATAAGAGACCAATAGGATTAGGACTTAAGTATCTTCCTTCTAACTGTAATTTTATAACAGGAAATGTTCTGTTATAGCATTGCAGATGGCAGAAAAAGGACGTGGTCACGAGAATCAAGTTGAGAGTTTAAGCTGAGTTATCAGGGATCATTAGGATCAAAAGATAGTATTATAATTAAGATGGATAAGAAGTGATGTTTCTTTAGCTCTGGGAAGTCTGAGTATTTAGGTACCCTGGCCAGGTATCTGAGTACTTAGATTGACCAGTATCAAGCTACTCTGTCCATTCTTCTCTGGATGCCCTGGCCAGGTATGCAGAGGTAGGACGGGCTAGAGACAAACCCTAGAAGTCTTAGGATTAAGAAATCGGAAATTAATACAGGAGTAAGAGATTAAACATAGGATGCGATGCAACTCTTGCTTTATATTTCTTATTTGATTGGAAATCATTAGAAATGCTCTTATATGTATGGATTTAGATTTTCAGTTTATAGAACAAATATGATTCTTTTATATTGTTGTGTGTCATGAAGTGATTTAGTTATTGTTTATATTCTTTGTATTAAGTAGACCAGAAATTATGTTTAAATGAGTCTGCCCTAGGTGGATATTCTTTCCACATGTTTGAGATTAATAGGAGTTGGTTAATCCTGAGTAGCTTTTGGCTTCAGGACTACAGGTTCGGCCTGGTCCGGCTGGCAGGATGCGTTACTGAGATCTAATGACTCCTATTAATAATATAATAAAAGTAGATCCTGGATAATTTAGACCCGAATCATGGTGAAAAATGTATATACACTAAGATGTTGAGATATAAGGGAAAGATTAGAACCACTAAGAATTAGTTGGAACTGACATCGGAGACCCAACATTGAGACCTCATATGAGCAATCCTTAATTAGAAATAAAGGAACACAATAAGGGTCAGGTTAAATTTAATGATTAGGTGAGAAATACCCTTAATGGTACTAATCAATAATGCATAACCAATGCATGGATCCAATACATGATTAGTAAACCCTAGTGGAGGGTGTATCATTGTGAAACCCTAGTTGAGGGTGTATCATTGCGATTGTTTATAGGCAACTTTATAAGTTATGCCTTAAACCAAGATAAGTCCATATCATGTGAGATAGTTGGACAATTCTAATGTGTGGCCTATGCATTATATGCTAAGGGTGAGTATTCTGTGATAGAATGCATTAAGAGGGGAGATACCTTAATACAAGATAAAGTTGGTTAACTCAAGACGGTCTGAATTAATGAGAAATGGGGAACCCTAACCCTAATTTGGGGAAAAAGGGAATGATAAGCCATGTTTGATAGTGAACCCTAATTCCTGGTCAAGGAATGATGATATTACTATTGTATCACATGATGTGATGAATATCTTGTATGACTGTTATCATGCCTAATAACCATGCAGGTATGATGAGATGATGAATATAGCCAAGTTTGGGCTGTGACATTTATATAATAAATGATTGATTTGCTTTTTGTGTGTTGATGTTGTTGTTCCTTAATAGAAGTAATAATGTGTACGGATTTTATGAACCATGTGAATAAGTTGTTGCCTAGTGAGAGGTGACAAGATATGAATGGCCCTGTGAGCCATGTGTGATGCTTGGGTAACAAGTATCATGTTTATTTGTAGCATTTGTGTTAATAAGTTATGCTACAGAACTTGGTTGATGTTACATTTCTGTTATATATCTATAGTTCATTGATGATTATTCATATCAGTTGTATTCATTACAAGTAGATGGATGAACTTATGAGATCTAAAGTGGATTTTCAAACTAAGGAAGCAAAGTCACATCACAATAATGCTATGTTACTGATAAGGACCAAACCCTAGAATGTTTAGAGTTGTAGTAGTTCAAGGGATGTCACTAGTGATTTGACCTTGAATACTAGTATCTTTATAAAATAAGATCATACGATTTACACTATGAAAGGTAACCTAGCACTAATAAAATCCAGGGTTTAAAGTTAGCTAATCTGGAAGGTAGATACACAATATGAAAATGACTCGGAGAAAAGTGTAAGATATAATTTTGAAATAAATTCTTACAGTAGTAATAAGAAGTAAGTACCATAGAATGAGGAGTATTACTCGTCACATGATCTGGAATTAGTTGTTGTAGTTCATGCTCATAAGACATGACGTTACTGTCTTTATGGTGAGGTGTGCCAGGTGTTTATAGATCATAAGAGCTTGATATATATCTTTACCCAGAAGGATCTGAATCTTAGACAGCGGAGATGATTAGAATTGATTAAGGATTATGATATAATGATAGATTATCACCCTGGAAATACGAATGTGGTAGCAGAGGCTTTGAGCATAGTGTTAAGTTCAACAGTTGATGCATTCTCTATTGCATGTTTCGAGAGAGACATGCTAGTAGAAATGTGAAAATTGAACTTGGACTTAGGTGTGATAGAGCAGAGTAATTTTGATTGCATAGATGCAAGTCAAACCTACTTTTTATGATCAGATCAAGGAACTACAACAGAGTGATAGTGAGTAACAGCAAATCATGCATGACATGACATGGGTAAAGACCAGAGTTCAAGTTTTCAGATGATGATGTGTTGTTTTAGCATGACAGGTTGCATGTACCTCGAGATAATGATTTGAAAGAAAATATTCTTGAGAAGATACATGCATCGATGTATGCCATGCATCCAGGTAACACTAGATGTAAATGAAGCTCAAGGAGTTGTATTAGTGGCATGGTATGAAGAGGATGTAGTTAAGTATGTGACTAAGTGCACAGTGTGTCAGCAGGTTAAGGCTGAGCACCATAAACCTACAGGTACTTTGCAATCTTTTCTTACACCAGAATAGAAATGGGAACATATCACAATGGATTTTTGTGATAGGGTTGCCCAGGACACCTATAGGTTGTGACTCGATATGAGTGATGGTGGATAGACTAATTAAGTCTGCTCACTATCTTCATACTAAGTCAACCTTTGATGTCCCAAAGTTGGTTAAGATATATATGGATGAGATACTCAGGTTGCATGGTATCCTAGTTTCAAATATATCAGATAGAGATCCTAGGTCCACATCTAGGTTTTGGAATTAGTTGCATCGTGCTTTGTGCACAAAGTTGAGATTCCATACAACTTTTCACCCATAGATAGATGGTTAGTCAGAGATGGACCATTCAAACTCTTGAGGACATGCTAAGAGCAGTTGAAAACTGCACATGATAGACAGAAGAGTTATTTTGAGAAGAGGCGTTGACCTCTTGAGTTTGAGGTTGGTGATGAAATGTACCTAAAAGTTTCACCATGGAAAGGAGTGTTGAAGTTTGGCAAAAGAGGCAAACTGACTTCTAGGTTTATGGGCTCATATCGTGTCATTGAGAGGATTGGACCTATAGCCTATAAGTTATATTTGCCATCTGAGTTGATTAATTTACATGACGTGTTCATGTATCGATGTTGAAAAAGTGTTACCCTTGTCCAGAGGAGATAGTGGACCCAGAACTTGTATATTACAGACTTGATGTGTTCTATGTTGAGGGACCAATACAGATAGTTGATCGGAGAAATCAAGGATCTCAAGAATCAAGATACCGTTAGTGAAGGTTTTGTGGAGAAACCACAACCTAGAGGAAGTCACGTAGGAGTTTTGGGTTAGAAATGTGTAATAAGTTTCCTTTTCTTTTTAGGAATTTCAGGACGAAATTCTTATAAGGAAGGGAGATTGTTATGACCCACTCTGTGATTAACCAGTGAGTACCTTGATTAGTGCTAAGCACTCTGTTAAACATCATGGAAAATTTAAGATAAGACAACATGTGAATCAATAGTCAAGATTTAATCATCTGAGGTAATTAATGATAATAGTAATGATGATTGTTAAGTTAATTGAGTTGAGTTGAGTACTGACTAATGCAATTAGTGTTTTAATCATGTGTTACTAGTTAATTAGCATGATTTTGATGCTTCCAGTTGTAGAGAATCCCTTGCTTGAAAAGTTGCAAGAGAAATCACTCGAATTGGACATTCGAGTCAAACGTTAAGACAGTTTTAAGGTTTTTGGACCTAGTTGCAATTTTTCTAGTATTGGATCTTTTATTTTCTTTTTTTTCCTTGGGGGTCGGTTGCCCTGTGCCTTATCTTCTTTTTTGCGGCCAATGGAACATGACACCACAAGCGGCGCCTAACCAGTCCGATAGAGCATCCTGGAGGGCGACTTGAGGGGGGGTGATTTGGGCGCCCTTAGCCCCGATCTGCAGCTCCCACCTTCCCTTCTCCTTCCTCCGCCCTCCATCATCCTCTAACTCACCCTAGAGGCACCCGAACAACAGCTTGATCTGGCACCCAGCAGCTAGGGCGGCGCCCTAGCATCAAGGCCGGCCAACAACGGTTGCATAGCTCCAGCTAAGGAAGCTCTTGGGCGAGCTTGACCGGCGATTTATCTCCGCCAACCTTCCTCTTCCAATCGCACCCAAAGCTCCACCTACTGCGCCCAACCTACTTCTCCAGCTGCTGCACGGCGTTCCAGCTAGCAGCATCCATGGCTTGATTGAGCAAGAAAGGAGGAGGGGTGGGGCAGCCCTTGGTTTCTGAGGCTCCGCAGCATCCTGAACTATCAAGAGATGACGTTCTCATCTCCTTCCTCCACTCCATTGCATAGCCACTAGCACTCTGCCTAGAAGCTTGGGCGGCTAGCTTGCAGCAGCTAGCTGCTACGTACGACCATCATCCAGGAGCCGTTTGGGGCAGCCAACACCAGGGAATGGTGCAAGGGAGCTCAATTTTGAGGTCCCAGTAGGATTCACAGCTCAGAGCCATCGATTCAAGACTTGTCCGTCAACCTATAGCTAAGCGTCAACCAAGTGGACCGTGAACAGGAACAGTAGAAGCCAAATCAAAGGTTGAAGACGATCCAATATTTCCTGGAATCAAGCCCTGGACCACTTCCGGACGAATCCGGACAGACCAAATCGCTGTGAGTAGGATTTCATTTATTTATCATTAATAAACTCAGGCGTTTGAATATTTTTTGTTTTGTGCGCGAATTACGCTGATAACAGGCGTTATCAGGCGTCGGGCAGCTTTTGGCGTCGCCCGACCTTTTTAGTTCATAAAATGCTTCTAGACACTGATATATGATTAATTTAGCATTTGAACAGTATGGATTGAATCAGTAGATTTATATGTTCATTGGAACCTAAATTGCTCATTTGAATGTTGAAATTAGAAATTCATGTCTGAAATGGTATAATTTGGGTATGAACCCAGACAATGAAGATTTCTGATAAATTATCAGATGTACGATTTCAAAGTTGATATGAATAAATAAAATATGCATGAAAACCCTAATTGCATATATCTTTTGACATTAATATGTGTAAATTGATATTTACATGAAATGGCACATTTCTCTGAATTATTACCAGAAATTCTCAAGTATTGTTATCAAATTGTGTTGTGATAGGTAATTAACTTTTAATTGAGTTAAGTGATGCACAAACTAAGATTAGGGTTAATGTGCACATTTTTCGAGAATTTTAGAGAATTGACAAATGTTGAGTATGATTCTCGTATGTGAAGTAAATTTATTTAATTCGTGCAATAAGATGTTCAATTGCTTAAATTCGCTATGTATGTGTCAGATTGAAATAAGTTGGGTTATTTATGCATTTCTAATTTGTCTGAATGCATGGTATGAGAAATTCTCAGAAATTACAATGATTTGAAATATATTGCTCTGACAGTTTTAGAATGACAGTGTATTGTGATTTGATCTAAAATCAGTAAATGTGATATTCCTATTTAAGTGTTTATATTTTAATCAGTTAATAGACTTAGGTGCCCTAACACCGTAGAACCCCTTTAGATAGATCTGCTTCTTAGGGGTGAAACTCATGTTGCAACAATAATTGTGCGGAGTCACAGTGGCACGAGGAAAGAGAGCCAGTGTTGCAACAAGAACCGTGCGGAGTCATGGTGGCACTGGGGAAAATTATGGGTTATTGCAACAAGAACCGTGCGGAGTCATGGTGGTAACCCAGTAAGACTCTCCGCCTGTGTGCTCAGGTTAGTGAGGAGGAGTCTAGAGCATTCAGAGTAGTGCTTTGAGGGCGGTGAGCCTGTGGGTCCTGTGGCAGAACAGGGCTGGCGTCAGACTTAGCATTTCCCGGGTGTGTCGCTAAGTCTTGTACGGTGGGATCGTAGTTCGCTACGGATCTTCATATGCAGAGTACACTGCATATGATTAGGGCATAATAATATAAATATGTAATCATATAGGATCACAGTAAATTAATGTGTTAAAGAGATCCGAACTTTTGTGCCAATTCTTTATATCTGTTATGTCATTAGATCTGCCCTGCTTGTACTGCACTTATGTTTATTTCAATTTCATAAACCTGATGAGTTGTTTAGTGATAGCTAAATGAAAAGCTATTCACTGAGCGAGTAGGCTCATACCTCTACTCAAAACATTTTCAAGTCAGCATCAACATCAGGAATCGGAAGGATCGTTTCATCCTAACGCCTAGTCTACAGAAGGTTTGTAGTTAGTCTAGTTAGAGGTCTCTTAGTCCTTTCCCCTCGGTCCTTGGGATAGGGTGTGGGTGAGAGAGAGTATGTTTGTGGAATGTGTATAAAGATGTAAATTAACTGTTATGTTTACTTTCTGTTAAACAATGTTACATGTTGTAAACTTTGTTTATGTTCTCTAGTCAGGTTAATTGAAATGCTTCCGCAATAGTTTATTGTGTTTTAATTTACAGCAATAATCCGGATATCATTACGAGATTTTAAAAAGAAAAAGTTTTCAGCGATTTGTTTATGTGATAATCCCTCAGTCGCGCCCTAATCTCGTGATTAGTGGTTAGTGTGAGATCGGGGTGTGACAAAAATGGGCTGTGAGAGCCATGATTATCATCAAGGTCATGCTTTAGAGATGACTTGTGATGAATGTATTGAGAAATGATGATTGATAAGAGTTAGGCTTGTTACATTTAGTATTCTCCTTTCATAGCTGTTACGCTAATGTTATTGTTTGAAGAACAATGTATGATGTTAAAAGAATACTGAATGTACCTAACTAATCAAGTGTAATGTAGAGCCCTGATCATAGATCCATCATTGTCAGAAATCAATTGATGGTGAAACAGGTTTTCCTAAGGGAACTCCTGGATCACATACTTTTGAGTATGTGGGGTATATGGATGTGTAGAACCTTACATCCTAGTGTAGGTGTTTGATGTAGATCTGTAATCCATCAATCCTTCACTATAATCCCATACCGTATCAGTGGATGGTAAACATGAAACCTCCTGATGATGAAGAAAGTACAGATATCCGTATCAGTGGAAGGTAAACATGAAATCTCCTGATGACGAAGAGAGTACAGAACGCCACTGTAACTCTAAAATAGCAAAGGACCAGATTACCCTGGCAAGCTATTATAGTAGAGGCACGAGATGTCCTACAAGTAATCCTCTTACTGACTGAGGAAGGTGAAGGTCATGAGAATCCGGCTCTTTCGATGACCTAGTATGATACCGAGGCACTTAGCAGTGATTGGTTGGAGTATGAGTTGTAAACCTCATCTCCACAGGGCATAAAAGTAATGTTTGAAAAACATAATCCATAGCGTAGCATACCTGTTAGAGATAACTACGAGTTGATTGATTGATATTACACTGTATAGTGCAAATGTCTTCATGTTTTATAACTATTGAACTCATGCTTACTATTATATCCGATGTTGGATACTTTGAAGCTTTTACTTCTTAAGTTATTCTTTGAGATGTTATAATAAAGCTTCTGGTGGAGAGTTATAACTCTCGCTGGGACAATTATGTAAAATTGTCTCACCCCGTAGACTTCAACTTTTTAGGTGGACGTCGAGGACGGAGGAACAAGTTTTACAGGTGACCAGTCCCAGCAGCAGCAGCACCAGGGGCAGTAGTAAAATCTCAGGTGGAGATCTAGCCTGCCATGTGGTGTAGTTAGAGTCAGTCCTATGTGTCCTCTGTACTCTCAGGTCTTGGAGTCTTTTGGTCTGAGATTTTAGTTATGAGTTCTTGAGATTTTGTATCATGTTGTATATAATTACTCAAGAAGTAATTATCTGAGATGTAAACAGTTTATCTCCTTTTATGAAGAAAGTTTTATGGTTTCAATGCTTTATCACAAAAAGTTTTAATTTCCGCTGATTTTTGGTATTCCGCTGCTAATCGAATCGCTTCCGCTAAGTTTAAATCGTGGTTTGGAGATCAGAGCCCACAGGAACTTATTGACTTACCTTCCAATAAAAATGGTGTGGGCTTCAGATGGGTATTCACAGTAAAACATAATCTAGATGGTTCAATTGAGAGGTTGAAGGCTAGACTAGTGGACACTCAGAATATGGAGTTGATTTCTTTGAGACCATTTCACAAGTGGCTTGTCTGAATTCAGTGTGTATTCTTATTTCTCTAGCTACTACTTTTGACTGCCATCTATTTCAGCTTGATGTCAAGAATGCCTTTTTCCATGGTGATATACTAGAAGAGGTATACATGGAGTAACCTCCTGGTTTTTTAGCTCTGGGGGAGTGTTAGAAAGTGTGTAGATTGAAAAAAAGACATCTATGGATTGAAACAATCTGCTAGAGCTTGGTTTGATAAGTTTACTGATGTTGTACTAAAGATGGGCTTCTCTTGTTTTATGACTGATCACTCCTTATTTTATTCTAGCTCTTCTGCTTGGATACATCATTATTGTTGTATATGTCAATGATATAGTTATCACTAGCAGTGATTCTATAGGCATATCATGTGTTAAGGAAGGATTGTGGGGGCACTTTCATACAAAGTATCTGGGCAAACTGAGATATTTTTTGGGCATTGAATTACTTATATCTCATGCATGTACTAATATGTCTCAGAGGAAATATGTGATGGATTTACCACAGGAAACTGGCATGAGTGAATCCAAGTCAGTTTCTACTCCTATGGACTATCATGTGAAGCAGATGACTAATGATACTGATTATCCAGATCATGGATACTATAGGAAAATTGTTGGTAAACTAATATATCTGACAGTTACTCACCCTGACAATTCTTTTATTGTAGGAGTGGTGAGTCAGCATATGAGCTCATCACAACAGTTACATGGGATGGCAGTTTTCCATATTCTAAGATATCTGAAGGGTCACCCGATAAGGGGATTACCTACTATAGACCCAAGAATATTGTGTCTACCCTTATTCTTATGGGCTATGCAGATGCAGAATGGACTGGTAATCTGAATGACATGAGGTCTATTTCTGGGTATTGCACGTTTCCAGGAAATCACCTTATCACCTGGAAAAGCAAAAAGTAGAATGTTGTGGCTAGATCAAGCATTGAGGCTGAGTATCGAGCAATGGCTCATGCCAGTTGCGAGTTGCAATGGGTTCAATATGTGCTTTCTAAGTTAAAGATCCCTATTTTGTCTCCCATAAATCTCAGATGTGACAATTAGGCTGCTATCTACAATGCCAAGAATCCTATCCTCCATGAACACACTAAGAATATAGAGGTTGACTACCATTTCATCAGAGATCAGATCAAGAATGGCACTGTTGTGACTCCACACGTCAAATCTGAAGATCAACTTGCAGATGTCCTCACAAAGCCATTGAGTCCAGCAACATTTCAAAACTCTTACAACAAGTTGGGCATACACTTTGTGTATGTTCCATCTTAAGGGGGGGTGTTAATATATCTCTTTATATTCTATTATTTCTAATTTCCATGTATTGATGGATCTCTATGTCATTAATACGTGTTTCTATTAATAAAAGGGTGAGGGGTCATGAACTCTCACGCAAGACACGTTGTACATTACTTTGTGGCATCCACTTCTACATATTACTTCTTACAAAAATAGCATATCTTCTACAGGTAAGATATTTAAGGGTCGTTATCATGTCTTTGGTTTTTGTAGCTAGATCATTAGTGTCCTTTAACACAACCATGGTTACCGCAAAGTTGTTACCCTTACCTCATTATTGACCTTGACTTACCCTCTAGATTCATTCCTCCATCCACCATCATGTTGAAATTTTCATTAGACTGAAATGCTTTCTCGATACTACTTTTGGAAGACATGTATCAGAGCTAGTTTGCCTCCAATAGTTGGGGCTCACGGGGACATGTGCCATTCCTATTTTAAATCATGTCGTCCAAGCTTCAATCAAGGGATTATCTACAAAGGCAAGATGGATCCAATCTCATGCTATAGCCATGAATTGGAGTTGGATGTGCATGGATGATTCCAGATATCAAATAAAATTGGGAAGCCATTATGAGGCCATATAATTGAGCCTTGACTAGGATGTTAAGAGTTGACATGGGGGAGATTTTAACATCCCAATATTTGATGCCTCAAATTAAATTATCTTTAAGGAACAATTGGAAGTCGTGAATGGGAGTTTGGTGTACATAGACCAATCTGGATATGAACTGATATTGGGAAGATATTATTAGGCTATACACTTGAGTCTTGACTAGGATGTCAAAAGTTGAAGTGTGGGAGATTGTAACCTCCTAGGATTTGAGGCCTCCGATAAAATGATCTTAAATGAATGATCGGACTATCCATACCACCAATGTGTACCTCTTTTTTCGTTGGTCCATCAATAAGCACTCTATAATTAAGTGTGCTCAAATTAGAGTAGTACAAGGAGAGGTGACTTGTTACAAATTTGAACCTAGATCGGGCATGAGTGACGATGAAGTGTATAGATGAGGCCAATGGAGGTAATTGGGGCTAGTCATCAATTTTAAAAACTCTCCTAGAGTCTTGGAACTTGGGCCTAGGCATTATAGATCCCCTCCCAACTATCTTTTTTAGCTATACTATAATGTTTTCAACCTCTCTCTACCTTAGGAAGCATTCACATCATCTTCTATTTGTCTAATGATCACAATCTCTAATGATTTTTAAAACACACTAAGTGGATTGTAGGTCATCAACCCTCTCAACATTTTAGAAAGCAAGACCCATCTACATTGTTGGGGTAAGACCTCTAGTTCTTTTTGCAACACCTTATTTATTGTGCTATTTGGATATATGGCTAGTCAACCTTATATAAGAATATACAATATATAAATAGGGATCCCTTTCTATATCCATATTCAATTCCAATGGGGTTTGGATTTATAGAGTCCTAAATCAACTATTGTTAATATTAGTTGTTTTATATTCTTAATATATTCTTTTTTAATAAATCTTTACTACTAGACTCTTATGTAAATTTCTCATTTGAGTTATTATAAAAGGAGATGTAGCATATTGCTCCTCTCACACACTCTATATTGCAACACCCTAATTATTTGTTCACGTGGTATCCGAGCAACCCGATGAAAGGTAAGTGAAGCAACTGACCCAAATCCGAACAAGGATTGCCAGCCACCACCAGAGCAAGCAGTCGCCAACAACAACCAACCTCCAACAACAACAATGCACCTCAAGTAGTAGCAGCACACCGCCAATGGGCAGTAGGCTATCGACAAATTGCAAGCCGCACGGGGCAGCAGGCCACCATCAAGAGGGGCTCCATCGTCGGGTACCCGGCCGACAATCTCTAGGAAGCCCTCCTTTAGAAGGGGGATGTTGCCCAAGTCCAAATTTTCGGCCGGAAGGAGCGAGCAATTTCAAATCTATCTGATGTATTTCTAAAAATCTAGGCTGAGCAGTCGGCGTCTACATACAAATTTCCTATATCACATTTCTGCCATGTGTGATTAGGAAATATTCGTCTGGAGGTTGTTGATGTGTCAGAAATGTATCATCTTGTCTTTGTTCATATGGCATATATCTCTCCATCACTCCCTTTCTCAACATGACGTGTATCTTCTGTCACATCTTATTCAGCATGACGTGTCTCTTTCTATTACATCTTTCGCATACGGGATCTGCATCTCTCCATCTCTATCTTCTTATCATAATTGAATGATGGAGGACAATAAAACTTATATTGCCTACAACGAGGTGTCACCTATTCCTTCTATCAATCTAAATGGGAAGAATTTTCTGTTATGGATGAATATTGTCCACACAGTATTAAAATACAAAGATTATGCAAAGTGGAAGCGTAACAATATCCTGGTAAAAACATGGTTGTGGAAGAGTATGGAGCCTGATATTGCTACTAGATTCATGTTCTACTCCATGACGAAGGAGATATGGGATGTTGTAAAGAAGCACTACTCTCAAGAGAAGAATGCCCTATGTCATTTCATGATATATGATCATATCTTTGTAGAGTGATAGGGAGCTAGATATTGGAGGAATATTCTAGTATAATTCAGTCTATTGCCCAAGGACTGAGTTTTTATCATCTTGTGACTATTTAAGAGAAAATTAAAGATAGAGATAACTTGATTACTGCCATATTCTTATCTGGTCTGAGTTCCTCTTTTAGTTCTGGATGGAGTATTATACTGAGTGTTGATAAACTTTCTAGCTTGGGTGGAGCATACTCCATGATTATGCAATACAACTTTGAACCTGTACAAACCATTGTGGCTCCTTCCTTTGGTGAGTCTCAAGCATCCATTGTTGTTGCAGTTAAAGGAGACATACAAGTGTTGGATGGGGAGGGTCCACCAGGCTCAAATGCACCTATGGTCGTCTAGGACATATGATTGAAAAGTGTTGGAAGGAATATGGAAGACCAACTGCGCTACCTGCTGAGACAACCCACTTTTATGGATGGTATGAGTCACCTAAACCTTCTGCTACTATTACTCCTACTACCACATCTACTTCTGGAGCCCCTAGGATCACTTTCACCAAAGAAGAGTACGATAGATTTATTTTGGCCACTCAACATATGAACATTGGAGCATCTTCCTCATCTCGCTTGGCTTCTTCTACTGGTAATCCAACTTCTTCTTTACTGGTTTCCAGTACTTCTCCTTCCTAGGTGGTTGATTATGGAGCTTCTCAGCTTGTGGCTGGTATGAGGAAATTGCTTCACTCCATTGACTCATATATTTCACATCAGTTGGTAACTTTAGTCGATGGATCCATGCAGAAAGTATGAGCTAGTGGATATGTTTCTCTTACCCATAAGATTGACCTTATATCTATACATCATGTGCCTGAATTTCCATTCAATCTTCTCTCTGTTGCAAAATTAATTGATATTGTAAAATGTACAATGACGTTTGGTCCTTGTTTTGTATTACAAGATCTCAAGAGTATGAGGACATATGGTGGGGGCCTAGGAAAGGTGATCTCTACCTCTTTCATGGGGAAAGTCTGTCTCCTCAAGTATCTGCTACTCTAGATATTTCTATCCTATTGAGCGGCTCTCCCATATGGTCCTCCTTCTATGGAGAGTCTGGAAAATTAGAACCAAATTTATCACATGTGTCCTCTCTAGAGTGCCAGTCCAGTAAATATGGGAATCATCATAGGATGTCTTACCTGATTCATGTCAATAAGTGGGCCCTTTTTCTATTTGATTTAGTTCACAGTGATGTGTGGGGTCCTATAAAATAAAGCAGTTATAATGGTTTTTGATATTTATTTCTTTTGTTGATGATTTTTCTCGTATAACATGGATCTATTTGTTGAAGAGTCGAGAGTTTGTGTTTTCCATTATCAAACATTTTCATCAAAAAATAATGGTTGATTTGATTGTAATATTAAAATTCTCCAATTTGATAATGCTTTGGAATATGTTCAAAATTCTATGACTAATTTTTGTAGTTCAGTTGGAATGGTACATTGTACGTCCCCCAACAGAATGGGGTAGCTGAGAGGAAGAATCATCTTCTTGATATTACCAGGATGACCATGTTCTAGTCCAATGTTCCTAAGAGATTTTGGTCGGATGCTTTACTGACTGTCTATTTCTTATTAACAGACAACCTTCTTCTATTCTTCAATAAAGTACTCCTTTTTCTATTTTGCGTCCTATGATCAACCTTTCCTTATTCCTCAGGGTGTTTGGTTGTACCTCTATTCACAATTTGGATCCTTAAGCTGATTACTGTCTCCCAGGTCTATTAAGACCCTCTTTCTTAGATACGCCAACACCATTAAAGGGTACTAATATTACTATCCCAATCTTCATCGTATGCTTGTGTCTAAGGATATCACTTTCCATGAGTCCATACCATGTTTCTTTAGTGTTCCCAGTAAGGTAGAGAAAATTTTGTGAATGTGAGGAAGTGCCACCATCACCAATCAGTGAAGGAGTGTTTCCACCAGAATGTAGTGAGAGAGTGCACCTACTATATATGAGAAAGAGCCATCTGGTGATGATCCTAATTCAACAATATTGTCAGTTGTATCATAGATGAAGCAGGCCAGATCATGATGAGGTAGTGACTCCAGTCGACGAGCCTCCCCCATCTTCCTCTGCTCAACATAATCTTGAAGATCCATCTGATCTCAATATTTGCATTGCTATACGCAAAGGTATTCACACTTGTACTATTCGACATCCTATTGTGATTGTCTGCAGTTTGTCCAATTTATCCAAGTAGGCTTGTTTCTTTCGCTCTTGGACTTGATTTTTTGAAAATTCCAAAGGGCCGTGTTGATGCTATGAAGGATGTTGGTTGGCTACATGCTATGAATTCTGAAATGTCTGTACTTATTTAGAATGAAACATGGGAGCTTACTAATTTTCCTGTAGATACGAATGTTGTAGGATGCAGATGGGTATTCATTGTCAAACATAATCTAGATGGTTCCATAGAGAGATTGAAAGCTAGATTGGTAGTGAAAGGATATAGTCAGACATATGGTGTTGATTTCTTTGAGACCTTATCACTCGTGCCTCGTCTTAATTATGTGAGGATTCTTATATCTCTGGATACCACCTTTGACTGGGCACTTTTTCAGCTCGATGTTGAAAATGACATCTGACGTGGTGATCTACAAGAAGAAGTATACATGGAGAAACATCTTGGATTTGTTGCTCAAGGGGGGTGTCAGAAGGTTTGTAGGTTGAAGAAAGCCATTTATGGGTTGAAGCAGTGTCCTTGAGCTTGGTTTGACAAGTTCAATACTATTGTTACAAATGAGCTTCTCATATTCTGTGACTGATCATTCCTTGTTCTATTCTTTTTTCTCTGTTGGATCTGTTATTCTTGCTATATATGTTGATCATGTTATTATCACTGGTAGTGATTTTGTAGGCATATCAAAGGGGAGGATGGATTGCAGAAGAACTTTCATATAGAAGATTTGGGAAAAATGAGATTTGGGGAAAATGAGATATTTTCTAGGCATCGAAGTACTTTGCTCTCATATAGGTGCTAATTTGTCTCAAAGAAAATTTGTATCAAACTAGTTAATGAAACAGAGATGAGTGCATCCAAGCCTATGTCTACTCCTATGGACTATCATGTAAAAGAAAATGATGATGATACTGATTATTTAGATCTAGGGTATTATTGGAAGATCATTGGTAAGCTGATATATTTGATAGTGACCCATCCTGACATTTCATTTACATTAGGAGTGGTGAGTCAGCATATGAGCTCACCAAAGTAGTCACATTGGACTGTAGTCGGTCGCATTCTGAGGTGTCTGAAGGAGCTCCTAAAAAGGGATCACATACTATAGACCTATCCTCCATCTAATATGGTTCTTATTGGCTATGCAGATGTTGATTCGTCTGGTAGTCTGAATGATAGGAGGTCTACATATGGGTATTGTACTTTTTTAGGATATCATCTTATCACCTGGAAGAACAAGAAGCAAAATGTTGTGGCTCATTCTAGCACGGAAGTTGAGTACATAGCAACAACTCATGCTTTTTTTGAGTTACAGTGGGTCCAATCCGTGCTTTCTAAATTGCAAATTCATGTGATATCTATTGTAGAGCTTAGATGTGATAATCAAGAAACGATATATATTGCCAAAAATCCAAGTTTCCATGAGCACACTAAACACATAGAGGTTGATTTTCATTTTATCAGAGATCAAATCAAGCATGGGAGAGTGGCGACTCCTCATGTCAAATCTGAAGACCAACTTGTTGATTTTCTTACAAAGCCACTCGGTCCAGTAATGTTTCAGTCTTAGTTGTAGGCTGGGAATACATGATGTGTACACTCCATCTTGAGGGGAGTGTTAATATTAGTTGTTTTATATTCATAATATTTCTTTATGTCATTTATCTTTACTACTAGACTCTTATGCAAATTTCTTAGTTGAGTTATTATAAAAGGAGAGGCAGCATATTGCTCCACTCACACACGTTGCATTGCAGCACCCGAATTAGTAATCTACAACTATGATTTGTTATGAAATATATTCTTATGTGCCTTAGGACATAACTGTTCCTTGAACATATTATTATTTGTCCTAGGTCATTCATGTGCCTAGGGAAGCCATTTAATTTGCACGGTAAAAAATTAGTCCTTAGCCTAAATGTTTTATCTTAGTTATTTACCAGGTATGTGGACCCACTTATACCAAGCCATACAAAAACCCAATAACTTCAAGCACTTTCCAAAAAATGCTCAAGTATATGCTACTTGTGTAGTAAAAGTCCATACTTTTATAGTTCTTTTTAACTCCTGCCAATAGGATTGTAGGACTACACATCTTAGTCCCGGACCCCAATATTATGCCAACTACATGGTATTGCAATCTCCTCACTCAACCACTTGACTTCTTCATGAAGTCCATATCTATAGAAACATGTTACCTTTTACCCACTATAACATAAAACCATAGTGCCCTATGTGTACCCGAGTTCCTATTTGTAGTTTCTTGGCTAACTTGCCAACACCTTTTCCTCATTCATGTATATTGTAAGGCTAATGACTAGGGTGAATGTAGGCCCAACCTACTAGAGTGGATCGGTAGCTTTGATACATTTTTTTGACAAACCATACTAAAATCCAAGTGCTCTAGCCCAGTTATTTACCAAGCATGTGGGCCTACTATCGCAATCTATAGTTTTGATACCTTTTCTTGAAAAACCATACTAAAATCCAACTTCTTTGGCCTAGTTATTCACCAAGCATGTGGGCCCACTATCTCGAGCAAAATGAAGGCCACAAAACATGGTAATTTCCAAAAATTGCTTAGGCCTGTGATGTTTCGGTAGTCAAAGCCCATTCTAATGTATTCCTCTCTAACACCTCCAATTAGTGATGATAAATGAAACCACTTAAGGCATATCTCCACTTTATTAAATCTCAATCATTGTATATTAACTGTGACACATTTTTTGTTGGTGGGTTTCATTTTTCCAATCCTTCTATTCACACAAGTATGATTATATGTGGGTTGAGACTAATGTGTTGTTTTGTGGCACCACAACTTCTTGATTTCTATATGATGAACATTACTCTTCTATGAACCTTTTTGTTACAATGAAGGCAACACTCTTGCTCATAGCTAATAGTGAACCCAACTTGAGTGGCAATTTTCACAAGATTACGCTTCCCTCCAACTGCTTCATCTTCTCTTTACAAAGTTGTCGAGCTTTCTTTGCCTTTAAGAGATTTTACACAATCTCATGTTGGCCATAACATTTACTGTATTCAACATTCTTTTGACGCCCACAAGTCAATTGTTTCATGTAGGGTCCAATTCATCAATACTCTTTAACAATTTAGAAATTAATAAACATCTTTTTTGCTAGTGTAGATCATTGTTGTGGTAGCTGTCAACACCAGCTTTTGGTGTCCCCTATCTGGATATATAGAAGGCTAGTCAACCTTATAAAAGGAATAAAATATGTCAAATAATAAAAAAGGCTACAAGTTGTCTTGATAAGAGGCAACCCTAATCCTATAATTAGGAAATAAAGGAAGTGTGCAGACTCAAACTAAACCCTAATGGGCCAAGTCATACTTGGGTCCATATTGCAAAGACACTTAATAAAATAAATAAACAAACTCTCTACAACTCCCCCTCATCCTAAAGTTGGGAGAATCCCAAATCAACTTGCAAACAAAGACATAGACTAAAGACAAAAATGCAAAAAAAAGGATAAGTCAAGCCCATTACAAAAATATTTCTTCCCCTCAAGATTACAGTAAAGCACTCATCGCTCAAATATTCCCCCTCAAATAGATAACCCAGAGAAGATATGCAAGCAGGCTGAATCTGAAGTATGTCACAAGACGCGGGTACATGTCACAAACAGGTAGCAGAAGCTTCTTGACAAAAAAGATGTGGGATCAGGAGTAGTAGTAAACATCAACAAAGCATCGTGAACTTCATCACAGTCGCTATCATCGTAGCCCAGAGAATGTTGGTCACAACAACAGTAGTAGACAATGTACAAATAAAGTAAAGATGTGTCAATATGCAAAATAGAGCACAGACGAGCCAGATAGTTCTAGAACATAACAACAGAAAGTCGATGTGAAAACAAGGCAAGGACAAGTAAAACGGTCAACATGCGCAAAGCATGGACAATGTCAAATTAAAAACAAAGCAAGGAAAAACTAGAGAGTGTCGACGCACTATAATAGTAGTGGACGTAGATGGATAGAAGACCATCAACACAAACAAGTAGACAGTAAAAATAGCATGAGGAGTCCACATAGCAGTAGAATGATCCAGAAGCAAAATGAGCACCAAATAGTAGCAGAAGGATCCACATGGCAGCCAAAAATAATACCACAAAGTAGCAAAAAAAATGTAGCATGGAGATCCATATAGCAACATAACGAAAGTCTTCTTCTTCTTCTTTCTTCATCAATCCATCTCATTTCTTCCCTCCATTCTCCCCATCACGTCAACCACAGAATGAACTAAGAGTGATTGAGGTGGCATAAATAGTGGTAAAAGAATAGTGGAACAAAAATAAAACACTTCCGGTATAAAGACAATTCGAAAGATTTTTTTTTAATGATGTGCCCATTTTTTTATTGAGCTTTATAAACCAGCACATAGTCTTTTGACTGCCAATACCATAGATATATCTAGAAATATGTGACTACCTAGATTATGGATCAGTAACACAATAATAATAAGAAAATGACAACACATGGATATGTGATTATAAGAAAATGATAACTCATGGATATGTGATTGTGGGATACCAAGCTACTAATGCAAAATTTGGCAACATAGATGAGTGGGCTGTTGGTAAAATCTAGAGGGTCCCAAAGATAATTGCTCCTCACCATTTTTTGAATCAAAGGTTCCATTTTGAGCGAGTGGCTTGGCCTTAGTATCCGCATAGAATTTCTCGTAGGCATGGATCTTTTCCTTACAGATCGGTGGGTGGAAGTGATTGAGGAGGATAATAAGGGTAGGTAGATGTGTTATGTGCTATTAAAAAAAGAATGCCCTTTTTGGGTCAGTGGCAAGGTTTGTTCGACATGACCCATCTGCTAGCCTCCTTGTGCCAAGCAATAGAATAGGGGTGTCAAATCATCTCAACATATAGTTTTTCCGATTCTCATATGAGGTAAAAGTCAAAAAGTTCATTTCTGGTGATTATGTAGCAGCTATTAGTATGGAAGCTAGTGTTCCTTGCATGTGACAACGAGCACCCAAAAAAGGGATGAGAAAGCAGTAGTGGTGGCAGAGTGTGTTGGAGAGGGATGGGTGACGACATGCACAGGGAGAAACATTGCATCCCAGAAGATGTTGGGTACAACGACTGATTGCAAGGTAGACAAGACAATGACAAATTAGAAGACTGGATAGATATATGCCTGACGGTGGATTTCATAATGCAATTGAAGTAGGGTCAGAAGGTGGAATTTATAACCGCAGCATCAGGATTCAGCGGACAGATGCAACAACAACACGAGAAATCTTATTGTAGCATCCCTGACTTGGGTTATGAGTTAACCCTAGATGTTTTGCCTAATAAGTTTGAGTAGATTCTTAAACTTATCTTGAGTAAAGTAATTAGGTCTCATTAGAAACTTATGTTTCAATTTTGGTCATGTTTGAACAATGTTGAAGCAATGTTTGCTTATTTTGGACTAAAGTGCAAATTACCCAAGTTGAGGGGTTAAATTGAAAATTTTGCATGATAAGATGTTCCTCTTATGTTGATACATCATAATAATGAATATGATGTAGTGGTATGGTTTTCACAAGCTTGGGCACCAACATTAAGCTTGTAAAGCAATCCTTGTGCATTAAAACCTAGTTTTGGTGTAATGTGCAATTTACCCAAAACCTAGGGTTCAATACGCAAATTACCACTTCAATAAGGTCCTTACTATTTCTTGTCATCATGTAGAGCAAAGAAAATGTGAGGGGCATCTCATTTGAATTAAGTTTGAGGAGAGAGAATCATGATATTAAAATAATCAAGATTTAATCATAAGTGAAACCCTAATTCAATTTAGGGAAAAAATGAATGTATTAATTAAAAGGCCTTCAACCAAAATTAAAATGGTTGAGTTCAGATATGTGTGGTCGTCTTTGTGCTTTACAAGAGCCACAAAATATCTCAAGGAGGTGAAATTCCACTCACCTTATTAAAAGGAAAAGTAATTTCCACTCACATATGGGATATTAA
The DNA here is from genome assembly GCA_963693085.1 of Alisma plantago-aquatica. Lineage (NCBI taxonomy): Eukaryota > Viridiplantae > Streptophyta > Magnoliopsida > Alismatales > Alismataceae > Alisma > Alisma plantago-aquatica. Next base: position 1,188,216,263 of record OY856410.1, on the reverse strand, counting down.
TATTATAAGCATTAAGGTGCATAATTTGTTTTTCTTTAAATCATGGATAATTGAGAGGAATATGAGTCAAACAAGATATCCTCATCCCTAAGGGAGTTGAGGGGGAAGAGGCGGCCATATTTTTTAGATTAAATGCATTTTAATAAGACATTTTCTCTCTCAGCAATTTCCTTATAAAAGTGCCCTTTCCAAGCCAAAACAAAGGCTTTTTCAGATTTTTTTCTTCCCCTTGCTTTCAAAAGTGACCAAGAAAGCTAAGGACATCAGGGATCACGTCCCCAAACTGTTGGTAAGCCCTTGACCTTCGTTCTCCTTGATTCCATGGTGGAAATTGAAAATAAATCCTTGATTTCTTCTTATTTCGATCTCCTCTTCAACCCTAGCCAAACTTTTCAACCAAAAGCTTGAGGACGAGCCTAGGGGGAGTTGCAAGAGCTTCATACACCATTGTTTCCGTGATCTTGGAGCTTTGGATCTCAATTGGAGGCTGGTTTTACAACTTGAAACCCTAACTTTGTTACTGCATTCAATTCCCCATCAAATAATGATCATTTCTCTATTTACAATTATTGATTTGGTTGATTGATGAAATTTTTATGGAAATAACAGAAGGTTTCATGGGTCTAGAGCTTGATTATGATTACATCATCATAAGCACACACCTATCCAAATATCTTGGGCAAATGATTTCAAAGTTTGGACCAAACGGTTTCACCAAACCGTTTAGTGACCAAACGGTTTGCAAACCGTTTGGGAGAAAATAGTTTCAAAACCATTTGAGTGAGTTGACCAAGGGTTGACCGTTTGATATTACTATTCATAATTATTTTGGTTAATGACCCACAAAATTTTATGGGTTAACTCCCAAGGAATAGTGATTTGAAGGATAATCAATTAGGTAATCCCTAATTGGATTAAGTGCTGATTTTCAGCTTGAGTAATTCAACTTTTTGGGCAAACGGTTTCAAAACCGTTTGAGTGAGTTGACCAAGGGTTTACCGTTTGATATTACTGTTCCTAATTATGTTGGTTAATGACCCACCAAATTTTATGGATTAATTCTCAAGGAATCATGAGTTGAAGGCTAATCAATTAGGCAAACCCTAATTGAAATTATTGCTGAAATTCCAATGAGTTGATTTGAGATTTTGGGTTGATTAGCCCAAACGGTTTCACAACCATTTAGGGATCACACAAACGGTCTCAAGACCATTTGGGGGTCACCTCAGACCATTTCAAGGTCTAGGATTGACTATGATTAAGTGTTTGAAGATTCAAAGATGTGGTATGAACCCTAATCGGCTAAGTGTTGATTTTGCAATTGATTGAGATTGTGTTTTGGGTTGATTGGCCCAAACGGTTTCAAAACCATTTGGGGATCACCCAAACGGTTTCAAGACCATTTGGGGATCACCCAAGACCATTTAGAGGTTTTGGGTTAAGTATAGTTGACCAATTGAAGGTCCAAAGTTACCAAATGATATTGCAATTAAGTGATTATTTGTTGATCAACTCAATAGACCAAACATTGATGAAATTTCACCAGAATCCAAGGTTTGGATGTGCCAAACGGTCGACCATTTGGCGACTCATCCAAACGGTCTCAAGATCGTTTGAGGGTCATACAAGACCATTTGGAGGTCTAGTGTTAAGCATGGTTGAGCAATTGAAGATCCAATCTCACTACAGTGAAGTACAATTCAATTGCTGATCTGGTGATCAATCCAATGATCTAAACCTTAATTGGTTGACTTGAAATTTCATGAGATGATGGGAAAATAGTCTCAAGACCATTTCGAGGTCACCCAAATGACCTCAAGACCGTTTGGGGTCAGGTCATGCTCAATTTGGATGATGGTTCAATAGTTTCAAAGTAACCAATCTTGCATTGACTAGTGTTGTCGGATCATCGATTCCAAACCCTAATTCAATTGAATCAAACCCTAATTGATGACCAATTGAGGGTCAATTGAGGGTCAAATCAGTTGAAGGTTGACCTATTAAACTCAATTGAAGTATGAGTATAGGTCCAATTGATGATTGGTTCCATGAATTCAATGATTGAAGGAATCAAAATGGGAAACCCTAATTCAATTGGATACCTTATGTAATGGAGGTCCAATGTGATTGAATCTCTTAAGAATTAAGAAGATGAATGTTCTAATGATTCAATGATGATTAGTAATGATAATAAATGAAGGTACAAAGGTTGAAATCCTAATAGTACCTAAGTGATTAGTGCCAATTAAGGGATGAATCCCTAATTGCTTATAGGATCAATAACTTGATACACTATGCTAATCATAGTTGTATGAACTTGATTGAAGGGTTGATGTGACCTAATCAAGTTGAAGGGATGAAAGAATAGAATTCATATATGAATATGATTCATGTGGTGATCTTCTGTAGCACGACCGTGCAAGGTAGCACGGCTGTGGTAGATTCACTTTGCACGACCGTGTAAGGTAGCACGGCCATGGTGACTTCCCTTTGCACGGCCATTCCTGGTTGCACGGCCGTGGTGCTCTATGCTTGACTTAGAGCTGATTTGAAAGTGACCTAACATGGTCATTTTGTTAATTTCTAACTTAAGGATGAGTGAGAAACTCATACCTTGTGTTGATAATCATTTAATGATAAATTATGAGAATAAATAAGTATGATTGAATACTTATGGTATAAATGTTGGCTCCTAGATGTGCAGAGCAATGTATTAGGGTTTGATCATTGATAATATGATCTTGAAAACCTGAATGATTAACAATGGAAAACCCTAACCCTAATGAAGGGTAATGATATGTGATGGAAACCCAAATCCTGGTAAAGGAATAAAGGTGATACTCTTAAAATAATGACACATTTGTTTTACATGATGTTGATAGATAATTGATGTACTGCTATCATATATGCTAACCATGCAGGTTTCATGAGATGATGGGCATAGCTAGGTATGAGCTATGATGTATTAAGAATTTGAAATTGTTTATTGGGCCTTGTGTGCCATAATATACCTTGTGCCTAGTAAGAGGTGGCAAGAGAGTTAATGGGCCTCAAGTGCCATGATGGATGCTTGTGTAGAAAGTATCATACTTACCTTGGTCAGATGACCTAAAGGTGTTAGTTACCTGAGAAAGTGGTAATAATGCTCACATGATGAGCTAAGGGTTTGAATACCCAGGATCACATGGTTATGGTATTGAAATTGTGAAAGGATGAAAATTCCCAGTGTTGAAATGAGGGATTAAGATCCCAACACTTTGTGAAAAGAGTATGGTACAGGCCATGACTCCACAATGACAATGCCAGGCTTTAGATATATGATCTAAGCCTGAAGAGAGTTAATGCAGTGGTAATGATTTTGTAGTGAATAAATGTTACACATGTTCTTCATATTCCTTAATGGATAAATGACATGTTGTTCTTTCAAGTTATAACTATAAGTGTTAGATAAGAATGATATTCTAATATGTTAGTTATTGAATTAACTGCTACTAAACAATTATGATTCTTCTGTGCATATTTATCTTCTAAAGCTTCAATAACAATGTTACTGGAAGAGAGTTATAACTCTCGCTGGTGCAATTTTTATAATTGTCTCACCCCTGTGGGAACCACATTTTTAGGTGGATGCGGACGAGGAGGCACGAACCCTTCAGTAGGTGAAGGACAGCAACAGTACTAACAGAGACAGCAGTGAAGTCTCAGGTGGAGACATTAGCTATTTTGCCTTGTATAGATGTAGATAGAGTCCTATGCGTCGTCTCTGTACTCTCAGGTCCTCAGAGTAATAGTTGGTGCTTTTGAGATTTTGGATCAGTGCCTCGAGATTTTCATAATGTCTGTGTTTAGTTTAACAGGTCATCTGATGCTTGTAATTCCCAGAAAGAGATGATGCAATATATGTACCTTTGATCCAGAATGTAAATGTGTTACTTTGGTTCTATGTGAGAAAGTTTTCCTTGATGAATCTTTCGATAAAAATGTTTTAATTTTTAATGATTTTTGGTAATTTGTTGCTTAATGAACGCTTCCACATTAGTTAATTATGTTTTTATGAGTTGTATGTCACACTTATAGATGGCCAGACATAAACGGAAGTTGAGGAACAAATGCTACAGTAGGGATAGTAGTGCGTACATACTGATTGAGGGGTGGATGACAGCAAGGCTTGTGGAATAGAGGTGATAACGTGCAGATTTAGAAAAAATCTTTATTGCAGTGGCGGATGGAAATTCCTTGCAGTAGCCAATAGATGAGCGAACGAGTGGCAAGGGAGATGCCCGGCGGGAAGCTAAGCCTAGAAGCGGCTATGACCTCCCGTAGGTGGGAAAAAATTCTTCTCTTCTACTTTGTTCTAGTTAGGGTGTTCGGGTTCAGGGTTCCTACTCACTGAAGATTTTCTTTCGTGAAAAAAAAGTGGGTTAAGGCATAGCATGAGTTGAAAGAAAGGATTAATTGGGATTGGATTGTGGTGGGTCTGTGGAGAAGGTAGCAGGTGGCGTCGGTGCCTTCAACCATGCCAAGGAGATTGTAGGACCGCAACAGAGGTAGCAACTGGTTTTTTTAGAGGAGATCTATGGCATACAACTCATAAAAACATAATTAACTAATGCGGAAGCGTTCATCAAGAAGCGGATTAGCAAAAATCACTAAAAATTAAAACTTTTTGCAAAGAGATCCACGCATTGGAAATCTTTTTCTTCAAGAGCCAAAGTATAGCATTTACATTCTGATTCAAAGTACATATCTTGTACTATCTCTTTCTGAGAATTACAAGCATCAACTATCCTATCAAGCTAAACACAGGTAGTATAAAAATCTCGAGGCACTGGGCCAAAATCTCGAAAGAACTAACTACTACTCTGAGGACCTGAGAGTACAGAGATGACACATAGGACTCTATATACATCTATACATGGCATAACAGCCAGTGTCTCCACCTGAGACTTCACTGCTGTCCCTGCTACTGCTGCTGCTTTCCTTCATCTACTGAAGGATTCCTGTCTCTTCATCCGTGTCCACCTAAAAATGTGGTTCCCATGGGGGTGAGACAATTATAAAAATTGCCCCAGCGAGAGATATAACTCTCCGCCAGTAACATTATTATTGCAACTTAAGAAGATAAATATGAACATAGGAATCATATTTTTTTTACAGTAGATATTTTAATGTCTAACATATTAGAAAATTATTCTATATCAGAAGCGTTGCAACTATAACTAAATAGAATCAACATGTCACTTATCCTTTAATGAATATGAAGAACATGTATATCATCTATTCAAACTACATAATCATTACCATTGCATTAACTCTCTGCAGGCTTAGATCATATATCTAAAGCCTGGCATTATCATTGTGGAGTCATGGCCCATAGCCATACTCTTTTCATAAAGTGTTGGGATCTTAATCCCTCAATTCATTACTGGAAATTTCTCATCCTTTCACAATTTCAATACCATAACCATGTGATTCTGGGTATTTAAACCCTTAGATCATCCCATGAGCATTGTTACCACTTCCTTAGGTAACTAACACCTTTAGGTCATCTGACCATGGTAAGTATGATACTTGAGGCTCATTAACTCTCTTTCTACCTCTTACCAGACAACAAGGTATGTTATGGCACACAAGGCTCAATAAATAAATTCAAATTAATAACATATCACGGCTCATACTTGGCTATGCCCATCTTCTCATGATACTTGCATGGTTAGCACATATGATAACAGTACATCAATTATCTATCAACACCATGTAGAAATAAATATATCATTAATTCAATGGTATCACCCTTATTCCTTTACCAGGATTAGGATTTCCATCACACATCTCATGTATCATTCATCCAATCATATTGGACTTATAGCACACAAGGTATACCAGCATTTGGGGTGTTGGATATGATATTTATCATATCTTGATGTATCACTTCCCTCAACACCCTCATCTTACTTAAGTTCATGTACTTAGCTTGTATTAGGGTATTACCCATCCTAATACTTGTGCACTAGATCATCACATTCATCATGCAATGAATTGTTCATGATTCATCTACTTAGAAAATATAACCATTGCCAATATTAAGGATTCATCCTTAAGTTAGGAACTAACAAAATATCCATATTATATCACCTTCAAAATACCACGGTCGTGCTACCTTGCATGGTCGTGCAAAGGGAAGCTACCACGGCCATGCTACCCTGCACGGTCGTGCTGAGTGTATCCACCACGGACGTGCTACCTTGCACAGTCGTGCAAGGTAAAGTTGCCACGGCCGTGCTACCTTGCATGGTCGTGCTACAGAGGATCACCACATTAATCATATATATATATATATATATATATATGAATTCTTTTCTTTTATCCTTTCAATTTGATTAGGTCACATCAACCCTTCAATCAAAATCATACAACTATGATTAACATAGTGTATCAAGTCATTGACCCTATAAGCCATTAGGAATTTATCTCTTAATTGATACTAGTCCCTTATGTACTATTAGGGTTTCAACCTTTTTAATTCTTTGTTTATCATTACTAATCATCATTGGATCAATGGATCATTCATCATTTTTATTCTCAAGATATTCAATCACATTAAACATCCATTACATAAGGTATCCAATTGAATTAGGGTTTTCAATGTTGATTCCTTCAATCATTGAATTCATGGAACCAATCATCAATTGGACCTATACTCATACTTCAATTGAGTTTAATAGGTCAACCTTCAACCAATTTGTCCCTCAATTGACCCTCAATTGATCACCAATTAGGGTTGGAATCAATTGAATTAGGGTTTGGAATCGATGATTCAACAACACTAATCAGTGTAAGACTAGTTACTTTGAAACCATTGAACCATCATCCAAATTGGGCATGACCTGACCCCAAACGGTCTTGAGGTCGTTTTGGATGACCTCCAAACGGTCTTGAGACCGTTTTCCCATCATATCATCAAAATCCAAGTCAACTAATTAAAGTTTGGATCATTGAATTGATCACCAAATCAGCATTTGATTGCAAATCAACTTGGTACCTATAGACCTTCAAACACCTAACCATACTCAACCCTAGACCTCCAAATGGTTTTGGGTGATGACCAAACGGTTTTGAAACCATTTGGATGAGCTCCATATGGTTTTGAAACCGTTTGGCTCATCCAACCTTTGGATTCTGGTGAAATTTCATCAACGATTGGTCTATCGAGTTGATCAACAAATCAGCACTTAATTGCAATATGATTTGGTACCTTTGGACGTTCAATTTGTCAAATATACTTGACCCCAGACCTCCAAATGGTCTTGGGTGATCCCCAAACAGTATTGAAACTGTTTGGGTGATCCCCAAACGGTTTTGAAACCGTTCGGGCCAATCCACCCAAAACATCATCTCAATCACTTGCAAAATCAGCACATAGCCGATTAGGGTTCATACCACATCTTTGGATGTTCAAACACATATATATACTTGAACCTAGACCTCCAAAAGGTCTTGGGGTGACCCCCAAATGGTATTGAAACCGTTTGGGTGATCCCCAAAACGGTTTTGAAACCGTTTGGGCTAATCAACCCAAAATCTCAAATTAACTCATTGGAATTTCAGCACTAATTTCAATTAGGGTTTGCCCAATTGATTAGCCTTCAACTCATGATTCCTTGGGAATTAACCCCTAAAATTTGGTGAGTCATTAACCAACATAATTAGGAACAGTAATCTCAAATGATCAACCCGTGGTCAACGAACTCAAATGGTTTTGAAACCGTTTTCCCAAAAAGGTCAAGTTAATCAGGTTGAAAATCAGCACTTAATCCAATTAGGTTTACCTAAGTGATTAGCCTTCAACTCACGATTCCTTTGGAGTTAATCCATAAAATTTGGAGGGTTATCAACTAGAATAATTATGAACAGGAATCCCAAACGGCCAAACCTTGGTCAACCATCTCAAATGGTTTTGAAACCATTTTCTCCCAAACGGTTTGCAAACCGTTTGGTCACCAAATGGTTTGGTGAAACCGTTTGGTCCAACCAAAATTTGAAACCGTTTGGCCAAGATATTTGGGGAGGTGTGTACTTATGATGATGTCATCATCCTCAATATTCAAACTCACAAAATCTACTGTGGTTTCCATGGAAATTGCATCAATCAACCAAAGTTAATTTCGGAATTGTAGAAATGTTCACCAATTGATAAGAAATTGATTGCAATAACAAAGTTAGGGTTTCAAGTTATAAAACCTGCCACCAATTGAGCTCCAAAGCTTCAATATCACTCCATAAATGGTTTAAGAAGCTCTTGCAACTCCCCCTAGGCTCGTCCTCAAGCTTTTGATTGTAAAAGTTGGCTAGGGTTGAAGAGGAGATCGAAATAAGAAGGAATCCATAATTTATTTTCGATTTCCACCATGAAATCAAGAAGAATGAAGGTCAAGGGCTTACCAAAAGGTTGGGTCTCGTCCTCCTGTTGCTCCTAAGTCCCCTTGATCTCATTCAAAGCAAAGGAAGAATAAAGGGCCGAAAAAGCCTTTCAATTGATTTGGAAAAGGCACTTTTATAAGGAAATTGATGAGAGAGAAAATTCCTTATAAAAACCCAATTAATCCCAAAAATGTGGCCGCCTCTTCCCCCTCATATTCCTTGGGTACGAGGAATCCTCCTTTGACTTTAATACTCCTTCATTATCCTCAATTTAAAGAAAAGAAAATTAAGCACCTTAATCATATTATATTAATATCCATAACTTGAGTGGATATTACTTTTCTTTATAATAAGGTGAGTGGAATTTCACCTCCTTAAGATATTTTCATTCCTTATCTTGGCAAAAGAACGTCCATCCTTCTTCAAAATCAACCAATAACATTTTGGTTGAAGGCCCTTTAATTAATACATTCATTTTTTCCCTAAATTGAATTAGGGTTTCACTCAAAATTAAATCTTGATTATTTTAATATCAAGATTCTCTCTCCTCCAACTTAATTCAAATGAGATGCCCCTCTCATTTTCTTTGCTCTACATGATGCCAAGAAACATTAAGGACCTTATTGAAGTGGTAATTTGCATATCAAACCCTAGGTTTTGGGTAAATTGCACATTACACCAAAACTGGGTTTCAATGCACAACATTGCTTTACAAGTTTAATCTTGGTGCCCAAGCTTGTAAAAACCATACCACTACATCATATTCATTATTATGATGTCTAAACATCATAGGAACATCTTATCATACAACATTTACAAGTTGACCCCTCAACTTGGGTAATTTGCACTTTAGTCCAAAATAAGTAATCATTGCTTCAACATTGTTCAAACATGACCAAAATTGAAACAAAAATTTCTCATGAGCCCTAAATACTTTTCCCAAGATAAGATTAAGAATCTACTCAACCTTATTAAGCAAAACATCTTGGGTTAACTCATAACCCAAGTTAGGGATGTTACAAATTATAAACCCCTAATAAGGATTTCATCCTCGAAATCCCAGGAAAAGGAGGGACAGATTATTCATTAATCATGCCCTCAAGTCTCCACATATCATATTAATATCATGGAGATATCATGAACTCTGTGATTCCACACAAAGCTCCTTTCATTAGTTCAACCTCATCAATGTTTATGTAGAGCATAATCCCCTAACATATGATTTCCATATTATTGAAAGGAAAAAGCAAAAAAGAACATACATCTATCATCACCTAAGAATATTATCAAAGGGGTAAAACATATATGTCTAACAAAGATAATTTACTCAGTAATCCTTTAATAAACTCTATGTAATTGGGAATGTTCTCATAGTTCTTCCAATTAGTTTGGGATGTCACAAAGCTTTCCCTCTTTTTATTGGGAATGTCACATAGCTTTTCCCTTTTTGTTGGGGATGGCACATAGCTTTCCCTCTTTTGGTTGGGAATGACACATAGCTATTCCCTTTTTGTTGGGGATGTCACATAGCTTTCCCCTTTTGGTTGGGAATGACACATAGCTTTTCCCTTTTTGTTGGGGATGGCACATAGCTTTCCGCTTTTGGTTGGGAATGACACATAGCTCTTCCCTTTTTGTTGGGGATGGCACATAGCTTTCCCCTTTTGGTTGGGAATGACACATAGCTTTTCCCTTTTTATTGGGGATGGCACATAGCTTTACCCTTTTGGTTGGGAATGACACATAGCTTTTCCCTTTTTGTTGGGGATGGCACATAGCTTTCCCCTTTTGGTTGGGAATGACACATAGGTTTTCCCTTTTTATTGGGGAAGGCACATAGCTTTCCCCTTTTGGTTTGGAATTACACATAGCTTTTCCCTTTTTGTTGGGGATGGCACATAGCTTTCCCCTTTTGGTTGGGAATGGCACATAGCTCTTCCCTTTTTTGGTGGGGATGGCACATAGCTTTCCCCTTTTGGTTGGGAATGACACATAGCTCTTCCCTTTTGTTGGGGATGGCACATAGTTTTACCCATTTGGTTGGGAATGACACATAGCTCTTCCCTTTTTGTTGGGGATGGCACATAGCTTTCCCCTTTTGGTTGGGAATGACACATAGCTCTTCCCTTTTTGTTGGGGATGGCGCATAGCTTTCCCCTTTTGGTTGGGAATGACACATAGCTCTTACCTTTTTGTTGGGGATGGAACATAGCTTTCCCCTTTTGGTTGGGAATGATACATAGCTTTTGCCTTTTTGTTGGGGATGGCACATAGCTTTCCCCTTTTGGTTGGGAATGACACATAGCTTTTCCATTTTTGTTAGGGATGGCACATAGCTTCCCCCTTTTGGTTGGAAATGACACATAGCTTTTCCCTTTTTGTTGGGGATGGCACATAGCTTTCATAGCTTTCCCCTTTTGGTTGGAAATGACACATAGATTTTCCCTTTTTGTTGGGGATGGCACATAGCTTTCCCCTTTTGGTTGTGAATGACACATAGCTCTTCCCTTTTGGTTGGGGATGGCACATAGCTTTCCCCTTTTGGTTGGGAATGACACATAGCTCTTCCCTTTTTGTTGGGGATGACACATAGCATTCCCCTTTGGGTTGGGAATGACACATATCTCTTTCCTTTTTATTGGGGATGGCACATAGCTTTCCTCTTTTGGTTGGGAATGACACATAGCTCTTCCCTTTTTATTGGGGATGTCACATAGCTTTCCCCTTTTGGTTGGGAATGACACATAGCTTTTCCCTTTTTGTTGGGGGTTGGAATTTCACAAATCATCTTCCTTTATTGGAATTGCACAAAGCATCTTCCTTTATTGATTCCATATTTCTTATTTCATGATACGCTTGCTCAGGGCAATCAAAAAGATATCAATCTAAGAGTTTCCATACTCACTTTATCATCAATAGTTGTATACCTGGCCAGGGTTTACAAATACTGAGATCAAGTAGTATGCACTTACATGCTATCATATTCCTTGCTTTTCATATCATTATACACACATGATTTTACCCTTGTTCCAACATGACTAAGTCATTTAGGAACTCTTTTAAAGCTCAAACTTTCTATATTAAGGACTGATAACCTAGATCGTAAGGCTAGTATCCATTCCACTGTATGCATTACTGTTGCCCTAATCTGCCCAACAAGATCATGATCATAGGATTCTCTATCTTGATCAGGTCTTAATGGGGATTCTCAGGCACTTGTTCTCCTCTTGTCTGGTCCCATACACCCTCTCCTGGTGCAACAACATTGCCCTTAGCAATGTGTTCCTCGTGTTCTCCAGTCATTTTCAAGTTCTTCTTCTCCTATGTGAGCAGAAGATACTATCAGATAAATTGAAAGACACTTAGAACAAACTCTACAACCTTAGTCCTATGTCTCTATAGACTCAGCGAACCTAGGGCTCTGATACCACTAAATTGTGGCATACAACTCATAAAAACATAATTAACTAATGCGGAAGCGTTCATCAAGCAGCGGATAAGCAAAAATCACTAAAAATTAAAAATTTTTACAAAGAGATCCGCGCATTGGAAATCTTTTTCTTCAAGAGCCAAAGTATAGCATTTACATTCTGATTCAAAGTACATATCTTCTACTATCTCTTTCTGAGAATTACAAGCATCAACTGTCATGTCAAGCTAAACATAGGCAGTATAAAAATCTCGAGGCACTGGGCCAAAATCTCGAAAGAACTAACTACTACTCTGAGGATCTGAGAGTACAGAGATGACACATAGGACTCTATATACATCTATACATGGCATAACAGCCATTGTCTCCACCTGAGACTTCACTGCTATCCCTGCTAGTGCTGCTGCTGTCCTTCACCTACTGAAGGATTCCTGTCTCTTCGTCTGCGTCCACCTAAAAATGTGGTTCCCACGGGGGTGAGACAATTACAAAAATTGCCCCAGCGAGAGACATAACTCACCGCCAGTAACATTATTATTGCAACTTAAGAAGATAAATATGAATAGAGGAATCATATTTATTTGACAACAGATATTTTAATGTCTAACAGATTAGAACATTATTCTATATCAGAAGCATTGCAACTATAAATAAATAGAATCAACATGTCACTTATCCTTTAATGAATATGAAGAATATGTATATCATCTATTCAAACTACAGAATCATTACCATTGCATTAAATCTCTTCAGGCTTAGATCATATATCTAAATCCTGGAATTATCATTGTGGAGTCATGGCCCATAGCCATACTCTTTTCATAAAGTGTTGGGATCTTAATCCCTCAATTCATTACTAGAAATTTCTCATCCTTTCACAATATCAATACCATAACCTTGTGATTCTGGGTATTTAAACCCTTAGCTCATCCCCTGAGCATTGTTACCACTTCCTTAGGTAACTAACACCTTTAGGTCATCTGACCAAGGTAAGTATGATACTTGAGGCCCATTAACTCTCTTGCTACCTCTTACCAGACAACAAGGTATGTTATGGCACACAAGGCTCAATAAACAAATTCAAATTAATAACATATCACAGCTCATACATGGCTATGCCCATCATCTCATGATACCAGCATGGTTAGCACATATGATAACAGTACATCAATTATCTATCAACACCGTGTAGAAACAAATACATCATTAATTCAAGGGTACCACCCTTATTCCTTTACCAGGATTAGGATTTCCATCACACATCTCACGTATCATTCATCCAATCATATCGGACTTATAACACACAAGGTATACCAACGTTTGGGGTGTTGGATATGATATTTATCATATCTTGATGTATCACTTCCCTCAACACCCTCATCTTACTTAAGTTCATATACTTAGCTTGTATTAGGGTATTACCCATCCTAATACTTGTGCACTAGATCATCACATTCGTCATGCAATGAATTGTTCATGATTCATCTACTTAGAATATACAACCATTGCCAATATTAAGGATTCATCCTTAAGTTATGAACTAACAAAATATCCATGTTATATCACTTTCAAAATACCAAAGCCATGCTACCTTGCACGGTCGTGCAAAGGGAAGCTACCACGGCCATGCTACCCTGCACAGTCGTGCTGAGTGTAGCCACCACGGTCGTGCTGGGTAAAGTTGCCACGGCCGTGCTACCTTGCATGGTCGTGCTACAGAGGATCACCACTTGAATCATATTTATATATATGAATTCTATTCTTTGATCTTTTCAATTTGATTAGGTCACATCAACCCTTCAATCAAACGCATATAAATATGATTAACATAGTGTATCAAGTCATTGACCTTATAAGCCATTAGAAATTCATCTCTTAATTGATACTAGTCCCTTAGGTACTATTAGGGTTTAAACCTTTGTACCTTCTTTGTTTATCATTACTAATCATCATTGGATCAATGGATCATTAATCATTTTTATTCTCAAGAGATTCAATCACATTAAACATCCATTACATAAGGTATCCAATTGAATTAGGGTTTTCAATGTTGATTCCTTCAATCATTGAATTCATGGAACCAATCATCAATTGGACCTATGCTCATACTTCAATTGAGTTTAATAGGTCAACCTTCAACTGATTTGTCCCTAAATTGACCCTCAATTGATCACCATTTAGGGTTGGAATCAATTGAATTAAGGTTTGGAATTGATGATTCAACAACACTAATCAATGTAAGACTAGTTACTTTGAAACCATTGAACCATCATCCAAATTGGGTATTACCTGACCCCAAACGGTCTTGAGGTCGTTTGGATGACCTCCAAACGGTCTTGAGACCGTTTTCCCATCATATCATCAAAATCCAAGTCAACTAATTAAAGTTTGGATCATTGGATTGATCACCAAATCAGCATTTGATTGCAAATCAACTTGGTACCTTTAGACCTTCAAACACCTAACCATACTCAACCCTAGACCTCCAAACGGTCTTGGGTGACCACCAAATGGTTTTGAAACCGTTTGGATGAGCTCTAAATGGTTTTAAAACCATTTGGCTCATCCAACCTTTGGATTCTAGTGAAATTTCATCAAGGATTGGTCTATCGAGTTGATCAACAAATCAACACTTAATTGGAATATGATTTGGTACCTTTGGACCTTCAATTGGTCAACTATACTTTACCCCAGACCTCCAAACGGTCTTGGGTGATCCCCAAACGGTCTTGAAACTGTTTGGGTGATCCCCAAACAGTTTTGAAACCGTTTGGGCCAATCAACCCAAAACATCATGTCAATCACTTGCAAAATCAGCACTTATCCGATTAGGGTTCATACCACATCTTTGGATCCTCAAACATATATACATACGTGACCCTAGACCTCCAAACGGTCTTGGGGTGACCCCCAAATGGTCTTAAAACCGTTTGGGTGATCCCCAAAACGGTTTTGAAACCGTTTGGGCTAATCAACCCAAAATCTCAAATTAACTCATTGGAATTTCAGCACTAATTTCAATTAGGGTTTGCCCAATTGATTAGCCTTCAACTCATGATTCCTTGGGAATTATCCCCTAAACTTTGGTGAGTCATTAACCAACATAATTAGGAACAGTAATCTCAAATGATCAACCCGTGGTCAACGAACTCAAATGGTTTTGAAACCGTTTGCCCAAAAAGGTCAAGTTAATCAGGTTGAAAATCAGCACTTAATCCAATTAGGTTTACCTAAGTGATTAGCCTTCAACTCACGATTCCTTTGGAGTTAATCCATCAAATTTGGAGGGTTATCAACTAGAATAATTATGAACAGGAATCCCAAACGGCCAAACCTTGGTCAACCATCTCAAATGGTTTTGAAACCATTTTCTCCCAAACGGTTTGCAAACTGTTTGGTCACCAAATGGTTTGGTGAAACCGTTTGGTCCAACCAAAATTTGAAACCGTTTGGCCAAGATATTTGGGGAGGTGTGTACTTATGATTATGTCATCATCTTCAATCTTCAAACTCACAAAATCTACTGTGGTTTCCATGGAAATTGCATCAATCAACCAAAGTTAATTTCGGAATTGTAGAAATGTTCACCAATTGATAAGAAATTGATTGCAATAACAAAGTTAGGGTTTCAAGTTATAAAACCTGCCACCAATTGAGCTCCAAAGCTTCAAGATCACTCCATAAATGGTTTAAGAAGCTATTGCAACTCCCCCTAGGCTCGTCCTCAAGCTTTTGATTGTAAAAGTTGGCTAGGGTTGAAGAGGAGATCGAAATAAGAAGGAATCCATAATTTATTTTCGATTTCCACCATGAAATCAAGAAGAATGAAGGTCAAGGGCTTACCAAAAGGTTGGGTCTCGTCCTCCTGTTGCTCCTAAGTCCCCTTGATCTCATTCAAAGCAAAGGAAGAATAAAGGGCCGAAAAAGCCTTTCAATTGATTTGGAAAAGGCACTTTTATAAGGAAATTGATGAGAGAGAAAATTCCTTATAAAAACCCAATTAATCCCAAAAATGTGGCCGCCTCTTCCCCCTCATATTCCTTGGGTACGAGGAATCCTCCTTTGACTTTAATACTCCTTCATTATCCTCAATTTAAAGAAAAGCAAATTAAGCACCTTAATCATATTATATTAATATCCATAACTTGAGTGGATATTACTTTTCTTTATAATAAGGTGAGTGGAATTTCACCTCCTTAAGATATTTTCATTCCTTATCTTGGCAAAAGAACGTCCATCCTTATTCAAAATCAACCAATAACATTTTGGTTGAAGGCCCTTTAATTAATACATTCATTTTTTCCCTAAATTGAATTAGGGTTTCACTCAAAATTAAATCTTGATTATTTTAATATCAAGATTCTCTCTCCTCCAACTTAATTCAAATGAGATGCCCCTTTCATTTTCTTTGCTCTACATGATGCCCAGAAACATTAAGGACCTTATTGAAGTGGTAATTTGCATATCAAACCCTAGGTTTTGGGTAAATTACACATTACACCAAAACTGGGTTTTAATGCACAACATTGCTTTACAAGTTTAATCTTGGTGCCCAAGCTTGTAAAAACCATACCACTACATAATATTCATTCTTATGATGTCTAAACATCATAGGAACATCTTATCATGCAACATTTACAAGTTGACCCCTCAACTTGGGTAATTTGCACTTTAGTCCAAAACAAGTAATCATTGCTTCAACATTGTTCAAACATGACCAAAATTGAAACAAAAATTTCTCATGAGCCCTAAATAATTTTCCCAAGATAAGATTAAGAATCTACTCAACCTTATTAAGCAAAACATCTAGGGTTAACTCATAACCTAGGTTAGGGATGTTACAAATTATAAACCCCTAATAAGGATTTCATCCTCGAAATCCCAGGAAAAGGAGGGACAGATTATTCATTAATCATGCCCTCAAGTCTCCACATATCATATTAATATCATGGAGATATCATGAACTCTGTGATTCCACACAAAGCTCCTTTCATTAGTTCAACCTCATCAATGTTTATGTAGAGAATAATCCCCTAACATATGATTTCCATATTATTGAAAGGAAAAAGCAAAAAAGAACATACATCTATCATCACCTAAGAATATTATCAAAGGGGTAAAACATATATGTCTAACAAAGATAATTTACTCAGTAATCCTTTAATAAACTCTATGTAATTGGGAATGTTCTCATAGTTCTTCCAATTAGTTTGGGATGTCACAAAGCTTTCCCTCTTTTGATTGGGAATGTCACATAGCTTTTCCCTTTTTGTTGGGGATGGCACATAACTTTCCCCTTTTGGTTGGGAATGTCACATAGCTTTTCCCTTTTTATTGGGGATGGCACATAGCTTTCCCTATTTTGGTTGGTAATGACACATAGCTCTTCCCTTTTTGTTGGGGTTGTCACAGAGCTTTCCCCTTTTGGTTGGGAATGACACATAGCTTTTCCCTTTTTGTTGGGGATGGCACATAGCTTTCCGCTTTTGGTTGGAAATGACACATAGCTCTTCCCTTTTTGTTGGGGATGGCACATAGCTTTCCCCTTTTGGTTGGGAATGGCACATAGCTCTTCCCTTTTTTGGTGGGGATGGCACATAGCTTTCCCCTTTTGGTTGGGAATGACACATAGCTCTTCCCTTTTTGTTGGGGATGGCACATAGCTTTCCCCTTTTGGTTGGGAATGACACATAGCTCTTCCCTTTTTGTTGGGGATGGCGCATAGCTTTCCCCTTTTGGTTGGGAATGACACATAGCTCTTCCCTTTTTGTTGGGGATGGCACATAGCTTTCCCCTTTTGGTTGGGAATGACACATAGCTCTTACCTTTTTGTTAGGGATGGAACATAGCTTTCCCCTTTTGGTTGGGAATGATACATAGCTTTTGCCTTTTTGTTGGGGATGGCACATAGCTTTCCCCTTTTGGTTGGGAATGACACATAGCTTTTCCATTTTTGTTGGGGATGGCACATAGCTTCCCCCTTTTGGTTGGAAATGACACATAGCTTTTCCCTTTTTGTTGGGGATGGCACATAGCTTTCATAGCTTTCCCCTTTTGGTTGGAAATGACACGTAGCTTTTCCCTTTTTGTTGGGGATGGCACATAGTTTTCCCCTTTTGGTTGGGAATGACACTTAGCTCTTCCCTTTTGGTTGGGGATGGCACATAGCTTTCCCCTTTTGGTTGGGAATGACACATAGCTCTTCCCTTTTTGTTGGGGATGACACATAGCATTCCCCTTTTGGTTGGGAATGACACATAGCTCTTTCCTTTTTATTGGGTATGGCACATAGCTTTCCTCTTTTGGTTGGGAATGACACATAGCTCTTCCCTTTTTATTGGGGATGTCACATAGCTTTCCCCTTTTGGTTGGGAATGACACATAGCTTTTCCCTTTTTGTTGGGGGTTGGAATTTCACAAATCATCTTCCTTTATTGGAATTGCACAAAGCATCTTCCTTTATTGATTCCATATTTCTTATTTCATGATACGCTTGCTCAGGGCAATCAAAAAGATATCAATCTAAGAGTTTCCATACTCACTTTATCATCAATAGTTGTATACCTGGCCAGGGTTTACAAATACCGAGATCAAGTAGTATGCACTTACATGCTATCATATTCCTTGCTTTTCATATCATTATACACACATGATTTTCCCCTTGTTCCAACATGACTAAGTCATTTAGGAACTCTTTTAAAGCTCAAACTTTCTATATTAAGGACTGATAACCTAGATCGTAAGGCTAGTATCCATTCCACTGTATGCATTATTGTAGCCCTAATCTGCCCAACAAGAGCATGATCATAGGATTCTCTATCTTGATCAGGTCTTAATGGGGATTCTCAGGCACTTGTTCTCCTCTTGTCTGGTCCCATACACCCTCTCCTGGTGCAACAACATTGCCCTTAGCAATGTGTTCCTCATGTTCTCCAGTCATTTTCAAGTTCTTCTTCTCCTATGTGAGCAGAAGATACTATCAGATAAATTGAAAGACACTTAGAACAAACTCTACAACCTTAGTCCTATGTCTCTATAGACTCAGCGAACCTAGGGCTCTGATACCACTAAATTGTGGCATACAACTCATAAAAACATAATTAACTAATGCGGAAGCGTTCATCAAGCAGCGGATAAGCAAAAATCACTAAAAATTAAAAAATTTTACAAAGAGATCCACGCATTGGAAATCTTTTTCTTCAAGAGCCAAAGTATAGCATTTACATTCTGATTCAAAGTACATATCTTGTACTATCTCTTTCTGAGAATTACAAGCATCAACTGTCCTGTCAAGCTAAACATAGGCAGTATAAAAATCTCGAGGCACTGGGCCAAAATCTCGAAAGAACTAACTACTACTCTGAGGATCTGAGAGTACAGAGATGACACATAGGACTCTATATACATCTATACATGGCATAACAGCCATTGTCTCAACCTGAGACTTCACTGCTATCCCTGCTACTGCTGCTGCTGTCCTTCACCTACTGAAGGATTCCTGTCTCTTTGTCTGCGTCCACCTAAAAATGTGGTTCCCACGGGGGTGAGACAATTACAAAAATTGCCCCAGCGAGAGACATAACTCGCCGCCAGTAACATTATTATTGCAACTTAAGAAGATAAATATGAACAGAGGAATCATATTTATTTGACAGCAGATATTTTAATGTCTAACAGATTAGAACATTATTCTATATCAGAAGCATTGCAACTATAAATAAATAGAATCAACATGTCACTTATCCTTTAATGAATATGAAGAATATGTATATCATCTATTCAAACTACAGAATCATTACCATTGCATTAAATCTCTTCAGGCTTAGATCATATATCTAAAGCCTGGAATTATCATTGTGGAGTCATGGCCCATAGCCATACTCTTTTCATAAAGTTTTGGGATCTTAATCCCTCAATTCATTACTAGAAATTTCTCATCCTTTCACAATATCAATACCATAACCTTGTGATTCTGGGTATTTAAACCCTTAGCTCATCCCCTGAGCATTGTTACCACTTCCTTAGGTAACTAACACCTTTAGGTCATCTGACCAAGGTAAGTATGATACTTGAGGCCCATTAACTCTCTTGCTACCTCTTACCAGACAACAAGGTATGTTATGGCACACAAGGCTCAATAAACAAATTCAAATTAATAACATATCACAGCTCATACATGGCTATGCCCATCATCTCATGATACCAGCATAATTAGCACATATGATAACAGTACATCAATTATCTATCAACACCATGTAGAAACAAATACATCATTAATTCAAGGGTACCACCCTTCTTCCTTTACCGGGATAAGATTTCCATCACACATCTCACGTATCATTCATCCAATCATATCAGACTTATAACACATAAGGTATACCAACGTTTGGGGTGTTGGATATGATATTTATCATATCTTGATGTATCACTTCCCTCAACACCCTCATCTTACTTAAGTTCATATACTTAGCTTGTATTAGGGTATTACCCATCCTAATACTTGTGCACTAGATCATCACATTCGTCATGCAATGAATTGTTCATGATTCATCTACTTAGAATATACAACCATTGCCAATATTAAGGATTCATCCTTAAGTTATGAACTAACAAAATATCCATGTTATATCACTTTCAAAATACCAAAGCCATGCTACCTTGCACGGTCGTGCAAAGGGAAGCTACCACGGCCATGCTACCCTGCACAGTCGTGCTGAGTGTAGCCACCACAGTTGTGCTGGGTTAAGTTGCCACGGCCGTGCTACCTTGCATGGTCGTGCTACAGAGGATCACCACTTGAATCATATTTATATATATGAATTCTATTCTTTGATCTTTTCAATTTGATTAGGTCACATCAACCCTTCAATCAAACGCATATAAATATGATTAACATAGTGTATCAAGTCATTGACCTTATAAGCCATTAGAAATTCATCTCTTAATTGATACTAGTCCCTTAGGTACTATTAGGGTTTCAACCTTTGTACCTTCTTTGTTTATCATTACTAATCATCATTGGATCAATGGATCATTCATCATTTTTATTCTCAAGAGATTCAATCACATTAAACATCCATTACATAAGGTATCCAATTGAATTAGGGTTTTCAATGTTGATTCCTTCAATCATTGAATTCATGGAACCAATCATCAATTGGACCTATGCTCATACTTCAATTGAGTTTAATAGGTCAACCTTCAACTGATTTGTCCCTCAATTGACCCTCAATTGATCACCATTTAGGGTTGGAATCAATTGAATTAAGGTTTGGAATTGATGATTCAACAACACTAATCAATGTAAGACTAGTTACTTTGAAACCATTGAACCATCATCCAAATTGGGTATTACCTGACCCCAAACGGTCTTGAGGTCGTTTGGATGACCTCCAAACGGTCTTGAGACCGTTTTCCCATCATATCATCAAAATCCAAGTCAACTAATTAAAGTTTGGATCATTGGATTGATCACCAAATCAGCATTTGATTGCAAATCAACTTGGTACCTTTAGACCTTCAAACACCTAACCATACTCAACCCTAGACCTCCAAACGGTCTTGGGTGACCACCAAATGGTTTTGAAACCGTTTGGATGAGCTCTAAATGGTTTTAAAACCATTTGGCTCATCCAACCTTTGGATTCTAGTGAAATTTCATCAAGGATTGGTCTATCGAGTTGATCAACAAATCAACACTTAATTGGAATATGATTTGGTACCTTTGGACCTTCAATTGGTCAACTATACTTTACCCCAGACCTCCAAACGGTCTTGGGTGATCCCCAAACGGTCTTTAAACTGTTTGGGTGATCCCCAAACAGTTTTGAAACCGTTTGGGCCAATCAACCCAAAACATCATGTCAATCACTTGCAAAATCAGCACGTATCCGATTAGGGTTCATACCACATCTTTGGATCCTCAAACATATATACATACTTGACCCTAGACCTCCAAACGGTCTTGGGGTGTCCCCCAAATGGTCTTAAAACCGTTTGGGCTAATCAACCCAAAATCTCAAATTAACTCATTGGAATTTCAGCACTAATTTCAATTAGGGTTTGCCCAATTGATTAGCCTTCAACTCATGATTCCTTGGGAATTAACCCCTCAAATTTGGTGAGTCATTAACCAACATAATTAGGAACAGTAATCTCAAACGGTCAACCCTTGGTCAACGCACTCAAACGGTTTTGAAACCATTTTCCCAAAAAGGTCAAGTTAATCAGGTTGAAAATCAGCACTTAATCCAATTAAGTTTACCTAATTGATTAGCTTTCAACTCACGATTCCTTTGGTGTTAATCCCTCAAATTTGGAGGGTTATCAACCAACATAATTATGAACAGGAATCCCAAACGTTCAACCCTTGCTCAACCATCTGAAATGGTTTTGAAACCGTTTTCTCCCAAACATTTTGGTCCAACCAAAATTCGAAACCGTTTGGCCAAGATATTTGGGGAGGTGTGTGCTTATGATGATGTCATCATCCTCAAGCTTCAAACTCACGAAATCTACTGTGGTTTCCATGGAAATTGCATCGATCAACCAAAGTTAATTTCGGAAATGTAGAAATGTTCACCAATTGATAAGAAATTGATTGCAATAACAAAGTTAGGGTTTCAAGTTATAAAACCCGTCTCCAATTGAGCTCCAAAGCTCCAACCTCATGCCATCAATGGTGGTTGAAGCTCTTGAAACTCCCCATAGGCTCATCCTCAATCTTTTGATTGTAAAAGTTGGCTAGGGTTGAAGAGGAGATCGAAAGAAGAAGGAATCCATAATTTATTTTTTATTTCCACCATGAAATCAAGAAGAACGAAGGTCAAGGACTTACCAACAGGTTGCGGCTCGTCCTCCTATTTCTCTTAAGTCCCCTTGAGCTCATCCAAAGCAAAGGAAGAAGAAAGGGCCGAAAACGCCTTTCAATTGATTTGGAAAAGGCACTTTTATAAGGAAATTGATGAGAGAGAAAATGCCTTATAAAAACCCAATTAATCCCAAAAATGTGGCCGCCTCTTCCCCCTCATCTTCCTTGGGTATGAGGCATCCTCCTTTTCCTTTAATTCTCCTTCATTATCCTCAATTTAAAGAAAAGCAAATTAAGCACCTTAATCATATTATATTAATATCCATAACTTGAGTGGATATTACTTTTCTTTATAATAAGGTGAGTGGAATTTCACCTCCTTAAGATATTTTCATTCCTTATCTTGGAAAAAGAACGTACATCCTTATTCAAAATCAACAAATAACATTTTGGTTGAAGGCCCTTTAATTAATACATTCATTTTTGCTCTAAATTGAATTAGAGTTTCACTCAAGATTAAATCTTGATTATTTTAATATCAAGATTCTCTCTCCTCCAACTTAATTCAAATGAGATGCCCCTCTCATTTTATTTGCTATACATGATGCCAAGAAACATTAAGGACCTTATTGAAGTGGTAATTTTCATATCAAACCCTAGGGTTTGGGTAAATTGCACATTACACCAAAACTGGGTTTTAATGCACAACATTGCTTTACAAACTTAATCTTGGTGCCCAAGCTTGTGAAAACCATACCACTACATCATATTCATTCTTATGATGTCTCAACATAATAGGAACATCTTATCATGCATCATTTGCAAGTTGACCCCTCAACTTGGGTAATTTGCACTTTAGTCTAAAATAAGCAATCATTGCTTCAACATTGTTCAAACAGGACCAAAATTGAAACATAAGTTTCTCATGAGCCCTAAATACTTTTCCCAAGATAAGATTAAGAATCTACTCAACCTTATTAAGTAAAACATCTAGGGTTAACTCATAACCCAGGTCAGGGATGTTACAAGATCGTTCGTAGGGGAAAGTTTCAGGGATAAAAAATGTGTGATGTGGTTAAGAGTAGGTAGGGAAGCACCATCATTGGGAATGCAGGTGGAGGAAGAGGTTGTAGAAGACATGGTAGGGGTTTAGGAGGGTGCATTGGCAGAGAACCTCGCTCTGATACCAAGTTGAAAGATAGGATTTATTGCTTTTCAGTTTTCACACACTTTACATTAACAACATACATCTATTTATATACAATGATTTACAAGAAGATAATCGTCAAGTGAGAAGTGGCATAACAACCACTACGCCTGGTTGTTCGTATGTGCAGCGACATGAACTCCAGATCTTGTTGATGCGGTAACACCTGAGCAAGTGGAGAATATGCCGTGATCACTGGAAGATATTTCTTCCAAATTAGTTGGTGTCGTTTTAGATATTTCTGATGTGTGGGAGAGCTGTGGTTTAACATCATGTGACCAACAGAGAAAACAAGTAGAATCTGCAGTGAAATCTGATTGTACCTATGAGGATGTCCTTTTGGAATTGCTCAGGAGCAAACCCTACTCACGTATTAAAAAGCTTTGCATTTTTGGAATCCATGATCTGACAGTCATCACTGGTGACCTGGAGCAATCATTACTAAGTCTTACTTCTCTAAGGCTCCGATTGGTTTGTTGTAACTGGTCTGGAAAACTTATGAACTAGAGTTCCTAAAATAGTTTTTCATGATTGGTTTATATTAAGTGTTGGAATTCGAGTTCCATGACTTCCGGTGAGTTACAAAGTTATATACAAAATAGAGTTCCTGAGTTCCCTCTTAAAAAGATTAGAAAATGAGTTCTGAAACAATTGAAAACATTTCTTATATAATTATATTTATATTTTCATAAATGACACATGTAAAATATTTATGATTAGAAATGTTAGTGTGTGGATATGGTTTATTGTTAAAATGATAAAATAATATGACAAAACATTATACACTATATGGAACACTATATAAAATATTTTACACTACAACTACCATTATCACTGTGTCTACAAAATAAAATTTATAAAAACAATATGAAAAATAATCAGACCGCACCATGTGATAAAAAATGATTTATCTAGCACTTTTTTATATTCATGTTTAAATAATATGATGTGAAAATGATAATAAACTATAATTGTACGCAAAACATATAGTTAAATTAGTGTTGTACATATTGTTAAATAATGTTAAATCAAAATAAAATGTACATATCATTCGAATAGTTTATACATACAAAGTGAAATAAAAATATTATAATGTAATTTGAATCACAGTATACCATATTAAAATATTTTTAAATGAGCAACATCTGCATCAACTAGTACATAATCGATCTTTAGTGTCGATTATTTAAGGCCTTTGGCGTCGGTTTCAAAGAAACACCCAAGTGGGCGCCGCTAAAATTTGAAACCTTCAGCGTCGGTTTTAATATCGATGCCATAACCCTTCCCGCCACCAAAAATGTGCCAACAAGGGTACTATAGGCTTCTGTTATTTAATAAGACCGACACTATATCTAGGTCAAAGACATCAGTGTTTTACAAAAACTGACGCCATAAGCCTTCCCGCCACCAATAAAACGCGCCAGTAAGGGCACCATAGGTGTCGGTTATTGTATATAACTGACACTATTTTGAGCTAAATACGTCAGTTTTATACTAATAACTGACGCCATAATCGACGCCAGAAAGGGATAAAGATGTCAGTTTTTTACTAATAACTAATGATGTAAGTCTTTGTTGTCGGTTTTATACAAATAACTGACGCCTATGTTCTGATTTTTTTTCTTATCAGTTTGTAGGCCTCCTAAATGGCTGGTCAGCAAGATGCAGAACCTGCAGTTCAATTATGAATTGTAGGTATACAACATCCATTGATATCAGCCAATACCATGTCACAAACCTACAAAATTAACAAGATTTACAATGTTATATATGGATCATGTGATTCACACACATGTATAATCACATTTAATTCATATTATTTTTCATCACACACATGTAAAAACCAGTTGTTCCATTTCAAATTGCCTCCATTTTCACACACATTTAGCAACCTGCAGTTCCATTCATTTCATCTCTTTTCACATTCAGATACATGTAGAAACATTCATGTATTGATCATCTTCACATTCACACATATGACAATTTAGAAAAATTCATTCACATTCACAAAAAAATAATTATGAGAATAAATTTTAGAAATATCATTCTTTATTCATCCTCATCATTATCGCCATCACTATCCCAATCATATTTAAAAATTCTCACTACTTGTAGGGCTTTTGCCCGTTGTTCTCTTACATCATTTAAGTCTTCCATTGTATAGGGAGTATGCACATCTAATGACTTTTGACCTGTAGTGAAGTCAGTTTTAAACACCGGCATAGAGAATGATGTATATATATAATTAATAATATATAATAAGATTGATATATTTCTTATTGTCTAATGAGACTATATATAATACTTGATGTATGGTTGTGGTTTCCATTGCGACATGTTCGATAATTAGGTTCATAAATTGCATCACATAGTATGCACATGCCCAAGCGTTGTCTTGTGTAGCACACTATAAATTGAAAGATATAAAATATTCAAAAATACAAATAAGCACAGTTCATATAAATAATATATACATTGTAGTCAGAAAATTACTTTGACATTCTCCCAAATTAGTGGCTGGTTCTTTTTCTTGGGGACCTTTCCTCCAGCATTTTTGAACTCATGTAAATCCCTACATGTTAATGTAACACATTAAATAACATAATTTAATAGTAATGTAATAGAAGATGTTAACGGATATAAAAATATAAAATATTTCTCACGAGAATAATGGCCTTTTCATTGTGTGTCCATATAATATATTCAATTCCTTCCCCGCAGGATCTAGATAATAGACAGTGAACATTTTGGGGACAATAACTAGTAACTCCCAATGCCTACCACTGGAGGTAAGAAAGTTAAAAATTAATAACTCAAAATCCACAATAAAAATATAATTTCCTTAAGTCCAAATTATAAGCAAAGTAAACTTGCTCGACATTGAATGGAGCTATTATGACCTTCTTCTTTTTTTACCAAAATATTTAAAAGCAGCACATCAGTATGAAGTAACTGAGGAAGGGTCTTTATCTACAAGACTAATCAAAGATGGAACCAAAAATCCCACATGGAAAAATAAAAAATATGTACATATCGTGTGTAAGTTGCTACAAAACATGTATTACATATGAATTAATATATAAGAAACTAGATCATCGTATATAAAATAAGGTATATAGATGTATAAAAAAGATCTCACCATATCCATAGCTCTATCATAGATGTATTCCTCCAATCATAAAAAAACAAATCCAAAATATCTTGTATAAATAGATTGTTATCGTATGATTAACCTACAACATCCTCCAGAATAGAAACATTTATAGGGCAATTTGGATCATGTTTGCCTATCCATACTGCCATACCCCTATAATTAGGACCTAACGAGGCGTGTAGGTCCCTTGGAAGCCAACTTGGTACTTCAGGAGGTGGACGTGGAGGCCGAGATGTAGCAGGCGTCTTACTTTTGACCTGTATGTATAATTTTAGATCAATTGACTCATATATACACACTAATAAATTAACGTAATGTAAATTTATCATACAATATTAGTATAGACGACATCCGTTTTGTGCCATAATATCACTCCGCCTTACCAAGCATTTCAGAATCTGGGTGGGCATATGGCAATGGAAGATCCCTCCAAATGTAGAGTACATGTATCATACTCACACGAACCACACCATCCATGAAACATTTCCCCTCGAAGGGGTGGGTAAGCTTACGCCTCTGCAACAACATATTTTTGACTTTTTATATGGCATGGCTTCAACCCCTACTAATTTACGTAAAGAATGTTATATAAATATATGCATAAACATATCATCTTGAAAAGACTAGCTACCATTGGGAATGCTGTATCTTCTTGGCCTCCATTCCCAATGGGCACAATAATTTCTTTAACTGGTATGTTGAGATTGGCAGCTTGTTTCCTTCAGGGACAATTTCTTTCAACAAAGACAACAATGATGTGAAGCTTTTGTCGCTCCATCTATTATTAGCTTTCATCTTATACAATCTCAACATAGCGATAAGCTTCATAAACTTACAACATGTGTATAACGGTATCTCAGCATCATGCACAATGTTTCTAAACATGGGAGGTGGATCGGGGTGCTCTACTCTACAACTATCTAACATCGCATCAACGGTGTCTAGTGGAACTAGTTCGTTCACATCTACATCATCAGAGGCAATTTCTTATTCCACACAACCACTACTATCGACATCCACTGATTTCAAGTTTGAAATCTCTCCATGTCAGTGCCATTCTTTATAGCCTTGTACAATCCCATTGCACATGACATGACTTTTGATTTCGTCACCAGTACTGACTTTCAAGTTTTTACCGCAATGCCTACATGGACAGTAGAACCTATCTCCAGGTTGTTTCCTATGTTCCTCGGTAAATCTAACAAACTGATCAAGACCAGAAATAATCTCTGGAATGCAACGATTTGGAATGGACATCCATGATCTATCCATTATATCATCAAAGAAAAAACAAGTATATATTAGGGTTTAGGGTTAAAAGACTAGGGTCTAGGGTTAAAAGATTAGGGTTTATAGTTAAAAGTTTAGGTTTTAAGGTCTTATATATAATAAATGTGTACCACCTATCCCATTCTTGAACACCTAATCTCATTAGTAAGTATATAATGTGTATTGGGTTTCCAAGAAAATTTTGGCAGCATTTCACTAATGTTCTCCAAGTAATATGTACTTAGAGAACAAACTAGGAAATGCTATTGAAATTTTCTAGAAAACCTAATACACATTATACACTTACATCTTAAGTGAGATTAAGTGTTCAAGAACAGTCCCAAATCGGGGACTATCCAAGATTTACTCCTAATGAGTAAATCTTGGATGGATTTCTAGGCCAACAAGATTAGAAACAATGTATGAGTTGATTTAAAGTAGCAACATCTTGTAGTCTTAACCATACCCTCTTATATATATTCTGTTTATTTAGTAGGATCAAATATGTTTATTTCCCAATATATCCTTACTAGGGATATGTATGGTTTAATATAACATATATTAATATACACTAGTCATTTACTTATATCTTTATTATGTTCCCAAATACAAGCTATATAGATGAACTATAATAGGGTATTTAATCAATTGTTCTACTCCATGATTTATAATCTAAATTTATGTTACTAAAACTCATCCATATGTATATTAATAAGAACAACCTTCTTATATATAACTATTCTTTCCCCCATATATTAGTTTTCTTTTGATTATTCTAGATTCATATTGAATTATTAAGACATGTATATTGTACCTAGGCATCTAGTTTGTGGTTAAATGGATAATATGGATTTTTTTAAGAAGAAAAAAAGAGAAATGGATGCAATATTAAGAAGAAAAGATAACAAAATAGAGAAACTTTTGTCATTTACAATCCAAAACAAGTCATTTTCATATATTTTGATCAATATTAAGACTTTGATCAATATGATGCATTAAGATGTATGTCCAAAACATACACAACTTAGGAATGCAGGGCACATACCTTCTTGAATGGCACCAAAGAGGCAAACATGATCAAATAGGAGTGGTTGCCATAGATGACAGTGGTGGCCGCAGAAGCAGAGGCCTAGAACGGCGGCGGCGGGCTCCAGCAGTGGCGGTGAGCTCCCGCAGCGGCGGCGAGCTCCAGGTTCTGAGCGGCGGCGGTAGCAGTAGCAGCAACGACAGTAGCAGCAACAGCAGTAGCTGCGGCAGTAGCAGCGAACGACGATGCAGCGGAGCAGCGACAACAGAGCACTAGGCGAGCAGTGGAATCGCTAGACTTAAACTTAATCGGGAATGAAATAGAGAAAGGGGAAGAGTCTGGTTCGTGTGGGTGCTATTAAGTTCACATTAGACATCAGTTATTAAAAACATCTGATGCTTAAAATAAAAAGTGTCGGTCACCACAAAAAAATCGACACCTATGTTCAATGATAGTCGTCGGTTTCAACTAGAAAAACCGATGTCTATCTACATATGCTGACAAAAAAATGTTCTTGAATTATGTCCATAGTCGTCGGTTGCCGTAAAAAACCGATGCCAAAGTGGGGTAAATTTTTTTGCGGGAACAGTGCGCGAAAACACATCAACGTCGGTTGTTGCAAGAAAATTGATGACAAAAATGGGCCCAAATTCTGTCTCGCGAAAAACCTTTAGTCGTCGGTTGTTTAAAAACAACCGACGCTGTATGTGAAATTTTGGAAGTATTTTTTTGCACTGAAAAAATTGGATTTGGCGGGCGATTTTAGATGTCGGTTTCTTACTGAGCAACCGACGCTAAATAAAAAACGATACCCGTGTCTGGCCGGTCTTCACATTTATATGTCAGTTTGTGCTTTTAGCCGACGTTGTAGGATTTAGGCGTCAGTTTTTGGGATACAACTGACACCTCTAAATGTGACGTTATAAGTCATTTCAGTAGTAGTGATCATGACCGCTTGTTGACATTATTATATTAAAAATATAATAATTGGTAGTTAGAGATATGATTCTTTTTTTTTCGTCCTCTATTTTTAAGGGAGCAACATCCACATTATGACTGCTTACTGAGATTATTATGTTAAAAATATATTAATTAGAAGTCATAGATATAATTTTTTTTAATTTCTTTATCTCCTTATTTTTTTATATATCACACAGTAAAACTAATAATTTTTTAATTGATTTCTATATTTACACTAACGACAAACCAATCACATGAAAGTGAATGAAACTTAAGTTCCAGAAATAGAATTAGAGTTTTTAAAAAATAAGTTCCACAAAACTTATGGCTTCCACCGAACCAATCGGAGCCTAAAGGAACTCAGATTTAAGGAATGCTCAAATCTCGGTTCCCTTCCAAGAGATAATGAGCAAATTGTCCTCTTTAGAGGAAATAGTGATCGAATCCTGCATCAACTTCTCTCCTCAGGATGAAGGCTGGACAAGTGTTGAAGATGGTGAAGCTTTCCTTTGACTACCCAAGATTCGCCGTCTTGAAGTACTCCATGGATGTGAAATCCTTTTCTCACTGCCCATGGATGGAAGGTTATCTGCATCTTCCTGTTTAAAGACATTATGAATTGGGCGTTGGGATGGTATTCCAGACCTCTCAAGCCTAGACCATCAGTTGCCATTTCTTCGTCATCTGGAATTTATTGGCTGCAACAACCTTGAGCGTCCACCTCAGGCAGGTTTTACATGATTTCTATTGCTGGAAACTCTGAAACTGTGATCGAATGTCCCAAACTATAGATCCCATCAAACTTTACGACTTTGACACGTTTAAAATGTCTAACACTGGACAGCTGTTCGGAGCCCATGCAACTGTCAGTGGTAAATGAAGGTACCATCTTGCCTACATCCCTACATTACATTGGTCATCCGTCACTGTAAAGGTATACGGGATCTGTCTAGTTTAAAGTATCCATTGCAACTTCTTTACCATCTAGAAATTACTGGCTGCAACAACCTTGAGCATCCACCTCAGAGAGGTTTTACAAAATTTGCACATTTGCGAACTCTGGAATTGGTCGACTGTCCAAAACTTGCAAGCTTGTCATTGGAAAACGATTGGCATCTTCCCTGTTCTTTGCTACATTTAACTATTGATTCTTGTAACCTTTTAACAGCTGAGTATATTGAAAGTTATCTACGAGCTCTAACATCCTTGCAAAAGCTGGTGATAAGGAATCACGTGGGTCATGTATCCCTTTTATTTGTTCGACGGCTGCTGGATAACATTGTGATATTTTCTTTAATCCTCCTGAATTCAAAATCTACTGGGAGCATTTTGTTTTTATGAAGCAGGAATTGCATGGGGTAGTGAACCGAACGAAATTGGAATCCCAGACGACAAGCTGTTGGTCAAAATGCTCATAGGAATCTTGTCCTTGCGGATTACTGAATTATATATCGGTGGATCGAGTTGATCAAATTACAAGCACTGACGGAGACTTGGATCAACTATTCACAGATCTCATTCGTCTCGAAAAACTTACATTTTCACACTGCAGGAATCTTCGCTCTCTATCCAGGGGCATCCGCACGCATCCAGGTTTACAATCGTGAATTGCGCTAATGAATTTTACGAAACGGTGGAGTCTCTCAAGGCAGGAATACAATATACGTGTGTATCAAATGGTCAGGACTAAAATGGTCGCTGTCGTGAAACGAGAACAGCGAGCACACGAATTCACAAGTAGTTACAAGGTAAGTTACATAACCTTTTCCAATGTCTATACATTTGTTCATTGCCTGTAGATGTAAATGTCGAGCTAACAAAGGATTTTTTTTGTGTTCTGCTCCAGGGTTGGTCATTCTTGTATTCGTATTTATAAAATATTACGTAGAAGATGGTTGTTACATTATGAGTTATACATTATTTTGTTGGATAAACGAAAATGGTTGGGAGTTTTCTATCTACCCAGTGGCTCACCCGCAAACCAGAGTATCATAGCAGTAAGTATTTTTCTTTTTATTATTTAACTCAGTCAAGTGGCATATTGATTCTTTTGTATACGTTGCAGTGACTCACAATTTTTCCATTTGTTATTTTTCTTTTAGGGAACTCATGTTCAATGTAGAAATCAACTATCCAAACAAAGTTCAACCAAGAATCTCAATCTGACATCTGCTTCAGACATCTCGCATTTAATTAGAGCGTATTGGAAGCTATTAGTTCGAACTGGTTATATAGAAGGAACACCAACCCGCGGTTGCACTGCCAGTGCCTGTTTATAAAACCATTTAAATTAGCAAATTTTCATCAAGTTTCCTTAAATACATGATCTTTGTTATTTATGAATCCCCTTTATCGGTGTCTTCATTCTGGTTTTATTTAGAAAAGTTATAGACAGTTGTTGATCTCAAATGAAGTTTCTCTGGTGTATTATGCCATTTGGTAGCGTCATGCATGCAGTTTCATATTGAAAGTATACCGGATAATTTGAGAAGTCCAATTTTGTTTACTTTTTTATTATTGAAAAATACACTGCGCTACTTTCATCTTGAGTAAGCTTTTCAGCAACATACTTATACTGCTGGTAATGTAGAGAGGGGTGCGATGGTGGGTTCACCGCGTTGTTCTAATTCTATTCTTCACCGAGCTGCAGCGGATTTCACCTCCCTTTTTTGAGGGACCGCGAAGAGGCACTCCACTCGGGTGATACATGTCTTGCGCTCCTATGCTATAGACATGTATCTGTAGAAATCGGATTGCTGCAGTAATTCTTTCTGTTTTTCCTCTGCATGCGGTATAATGCTGTGACCACTTGTGAGGCGCGCATGCACCTCGCGTTCATCCCCGTGTCCGTTCAGGCCATGTTTCGCTCGATAGAGTGAATGTTGGAAGGAATCCATATAGGAAAGGAAAGGATCGGGCTGGGAATCAGGAAGGTATTCGGAACGTTTGTTTGCAACAGATGGGAAGTTGTTGTTTTTTTCTCACCATTAGAGGAGAGAGAAAATTATGTGGCACAATTGAGAGACCGTGAATAGAGGAGTTCTGTTGAGAACGTGACGCTGCTTCAAATTCGGGAAATAGGAACTCTAGAATTGTTTAATGCTACGTGAACGCGTATGCTGCTCCCAGCGGGATTTATTTGGGCCCTCAATTTTGCAAAACAAAAGCTAGAATAGACTAATCGTATCCAATCCTGCTCCACATAAGCACAATCTGTTGCTCCCTACTACTCCCACCGGCGTTCTGCCTTTTTCAAGGACCAGTGCACTACCTGATAGGCTGATTACCTACGTTTGTAAAAGATATCAAGGTCATGTATGTCTATATATAGTGTACTATCTTATTTTGATGCATATGTCGTCTGCACTCCCGTGATTCATTTCTTCTTAGGGTCAGTTTGGTAGGGTGTAAAACAAGATCATTACATTTAAACTCTAGGAAATTTTAGATAATTTTCGTTTGGTTAGCAAATAGGAAAATAAAAACGCAGAGTTCCAACTGGCCAGTGAGAGCTTTTCTGCCTCAAAAACCCGGAGTTGGTACCACACCCTTTTTGGGCGTGGTCGGGTGCAGCTCCGCTGTAACCACTGTGATCAGCCGTCCAATAGGCACAATATCTGATGCGTACCAAACGCAGAAGGCAAGAACCCTGTGAATTCGTTCCGTTATTACCAAAGGCAGCCAGTGCAACGCCAAAGGCAGAATTTTATTTGATGTGTTTTTATATTCAACAAACCGCTTCTGAGTACGTCGTAGCAAACAGGCCCTTAACCCAATTCGTTAATCATTTTCTTTTTTCATGTTCATCTTGGTTACCCTCTTGGCTCTCCGGCCTCAGCCTTCTGATCGGAGCCGCAACCCCAAAGGACATGCGGGAGGGACGATAGCGGCATCATTGGACTCCGCTTGAGCAGGTCCATTGTGTATCAAACATTCTAAGCGGGGCCATGTCGTGAAGTCCGGTAGGATCTCCAGGTTTGAACAAGCACGAATTTCTAACTTGCGAACTCTTGACAATGGAGGATACAGAAATTCCTCCCGTATAGACTTGACATGATTTTTTCTAGAGAAAACAAGTATAGTGCACCATTATTTACTTTTTTGTGGAATACCGTTCCCAACATGACATTCATTTGTAGAACGGTAAAGGCCAACAATTTTGGCATGCCATTTATTTTTACCTGGTCATTAACCTTACAGACACCCAATTTTGGTTTGTAAGACACCAAGTTGGTTTTGAAGTCGTGGCGTCAAATGGAGCATGCATCTTCCAGACGAAAAATCAGGCTTCCACTCTTGTAGTTGTTCCTCGTAGGATCATAGAATTTCTTGTTTGGCAACGAGTTTCGTGCGTCTGAACATGACACGTTCGAAGAAATGTATCGTATGGAGTTGTAGACAAATTAAACAACATCGCAACAGTTTTCGTACGATTATTGTATTTTTTTAATTATGTTATACATTTAGAACAATGTATGATATAATAATTAAGATCTCTATGAAACTAGTTTCTACGGGAAATTTCGCTACTCGCGTGCGACATACAATAATAGCAGAAGCACTTAATGACTTGAGTCAAATATATTAGTTTGACATTGGATTCTGGTCAAATGATACTCATCCACACTAGTACATATATGATATATAACGTCAAATTTTATGGCGTTGGTTACATATCAAAAATTGAACCATATCAAAAATTGAACCAACGACATCGGTGAAATATTACAACCGTCACCAATATGTGAAGTCCGGTCGATTTACAAAAAGACATGGGTACTACTTTTACTGTAACATCCGTTTGTTTGTCAAAAAATCGACGTCTAAAATTACCCGCGAAATAAAATTTTCTAAAGAAAACAATTTACCTCCAAAATTTTCAATATGACGTCGGTTGTGCAAAAACCGATGACATGTTTTGCGCCATGGTCCCGTAAATTTTTTTATAAATTATTAGTTATTGCTTCTTCGTCAGCAACCAATGACTAATCACCTTTCGCGAAACTTATTCCCTTATTAGTCGTCGGTTTTTCTTAATGAACCAACAACTATGTGTTTTCTCGCGTTATCCCCACAAAAATATTTTCCCTTCAACATGCTTCTTCGGCATCGGTTTTGGTTAGGCAACAAACAACTATGGTAATAAAAAATTTTGTTACGATTTGTTAATAGACGTCGTTTGTGTACCTAGAAACCGATGATTAAAACCTTAATTGGGTACAAATTTTTTTGTTTAAAATTGCACTTAGTTATTGGTTTTTCACATGACCCATGCGTATTGGTATTAGGCGTAATTTTTGTCAAACAATCGACGACCAAAGTGAACTTCAAACCACACGCGCGATTCTCTGTTTCATCGCGATTGAGCTAGGTCTGTCGAATGATACCACTGCCGCTGCTCTTCCTCCGTCGTTGCTTAGCTCCAGCCGACCGAGCGTCTGCACTCGCGTCATTCATTTCTTCTTAACCCAATTCGTTAATCCTTTTCTGTTTTCCTGTTCATCTTCGTTACTCCCGCTACTCCTTCTCGGCCTCAGCCTTCCGATCGGAGCCGCAACCCCCAAGGGCTGGCGGGAGGGACGATAGCAGCGGCATCATTGGACTCCGCTTGAGCAGGTCCATTGTGTATCAAACATTCCAAGCGGGATACACAAATTCCTCCCGTAATGACTTGATATGTTTTTTTTTTTTTTAGAGAAAACAAGTTTAGTGCACCGTTATTTACTTTTTGTGGAATACCTTCCTCAACATGACATTCTTTTGTAGAACGGTAAAGACCAACAATTTAGGCATGTCATTTATTTCTACCTGGTCATTAACCTTAGAGACACCCAATTTGGGTTTATAAGACACCAAGTTGGTTTTGAAGTGGTGGCGTCAAATGGAGCGTGCATCTACCGGACAAAAAATCAGGCTTCTACTCTTGTAGTTGTTCCTCGTAGGATCATAGAACTCTTGTTTTGGCAACGAGTTTCGTGGTTCTGAACATGACACGCTCGGAGAAATGTATCGTATGGAGCTGTAGACAAACAAAATCGCAATAGTTTTCGTACGATACTGTATTTTTTTAATTATGTTATATATTTAGAACAATGTATGATATAATAATTAAGATCTCTATGAATTTAGTTTCTACCTGAAATTTCGCTACTCGCGTGCAACGTACAATAATAGCATAAGCAATTATTAACGACTGAATCAAATATTTTAGTTTGACATTGGGTTCTGGTCAAATGATACCCATCCATTTTACAAATCATTAGCCTAGTAAATGTGAGTATGAGTTCTAATGAGGATCTTCCCCATTTGGTTGGGTATTGGTGTCCAATATATGGGTTTATCTTCATATGGGTAAATGACTTTGGATCTATAACTGATGGGTAAAGTGGATATGGGTATATGCTGATAATAATGTGCCTCAGTCATCCTTAGCGGTAGTCAATAACAAAAAAAAAGGAACTAAGCCCCTTGGGTTGAGATTCTAAAGTCATGATTGGGTTTGTCAGAATATCTAGATTAGTTTGATTTGGATCCAGTTTGATTTCATTTGGCTACCAGGTATGTTTCTTGTCGTCTGGTCAACGTTTGTTCTAATTCTATTTGGCAAACCAATCAAGATGTG
Organism: Alisma plantago-aquatica; assembly: GCA_963693085.1. Taxonomy (NCBI): domain Eukaryota; kingdom Viridiplantae; phylum Streptophyta; class Magnoliopsida; order Alismatales; family Alismataceae; genus Alisma; species Alisma plantago-aquatica. The sequence continues at coordinate 1,188,179,363 of OY856410.1, read as the reverse complement.
TATGTAGTTTGATTCTGTTTGGCAACCTGGTTAGGATCTGGTGTTGTTCTGGTCTGCTTGTGATCTAGAACTATTTGGATAATATAATTTATAATCTAAATACGGTTGATATTATATTTCAATGCAGTATAAAATTTGTATTTATAAAAATAATATATATATATATGTATATATATAATTATAATTAATTAAAATCTAAATATGACTTGAAAAATTATTTTTGTTGAAGTGTACATTTTAAAATTAGTATTATTTTTATTTAGGTATTGACATAATACATGAAATTTGTGTTGTTGTATATGTTTAATTGCAGCTAGGTTTTTAATTAATAATGACTTCATTTAATTGTATTGAAATAATACATGAAACATGTGTGCTATGCAAATGTGTATAATGCAACCAAACAATACAACCTAAACATATGTAAAATCATAAGTGAATTAAAACCTGTTGTATGGAAATTACTATGAAACTATTAATACCAGCACGTAACTTACATAAAGAAAATCTTAAGACATTTGACAACTACAAAATAATTTGTATAAGGTTCATTACATCATTTTAGGTAGTCATTAATCTGAAATTCACTCATTTTGTTCATCACTAACGCCTCCAGTAAAATAATTTGAAACAACAACTTCATTGTCAGCAACATCATCTAATGTAGTAACTATATCGTCAACAATATCATTTGGTGCAACTAGCGATAAACCTATTATCCATTCGATCAATAGGTGCAAAGGAATGCAAAAACATGTGATAGAGCTCTCTGAGTTGAATGAACAACTGGGAAAATCATGAAACAAAATGATTTTGAGGAGTTTCATCCTGGTGCGCGTGAGAATCTAGAAGGGATTGGTAAATAAATTTTTGGTAAGCTAGGTGTTTATCCTGAGGTGCTAAAGCAAGATTTATGCTACACATAGTCATGTTTACACCCAACTACCCACCCGGTGTATGGGGAGTCCATGAAACTCCTGGCCCCGACCACTTTTAATTGATATAAATTAGTTCAACGTTGAAGTCGAAGAGTCTGAAAATTCTCTCGCCACTCCTCTTCGCCACCCAAATTTTTGTTGATTTTGTTTCTCTCTCCCAAATGCTCTCAAATCCTGACCATTCCACCCCACTATCTCTCCCGTACTAGTAAAGTACCTCTAATTTCCAACTTCCTCCGCCGTGGCTGTTCTCTTCCACCTTCAATATCAGATCTCAGTGTTGCTCTGCTTTTTGGAGCTCTCATTGATCCTGCCAAAGCGCATCGCCATGCCCTGGCCCACGTAAGCTATTGACGGTCATCTTTGACACTATGCTCAACCCCAATATCTCAGAAGCTATGGTTGTTGATGGTAGTGCTGAAATTAAGCGCCATACATTCCTCGTTCATCGTTACAAGCAATAATGTCTATTTTTATTCTTGCACAATATGTTTTTTTTTCTCCCCAAAATGTGAAACAAAAAACCTACTTTTATGATTCCCATCAAATCTTACACAGTATGGGTTTTCTCCCAAAATTTTGATTTATCATATCTGTACAAAAATATGATTAGGTGTGTTATATAATAGGTTTAGGTACAGTACCACATATATGCAAAATAAAGTTCATGTTCTTTAAGTACTATACTTTTATTATGTCCAACATTATTTATTAATTTAGTACAGTACGTATTAAAAAAAATCAGTATTGTATTATTATATTTTGTATATTGCCTAATGTGTTAAAATATGTATTTCAGGTGCTACATAATTTATCAAATCCTTCTGAGTAAATGAAAGATTATCACATGATCCAGCTTCTATAATAAAACTAGTTATAGATTCAACAGGACGGGTACATATAAAATGTGGATGTTAGTATTGTGCATCTTGTACTTTACGTCTTGTATTGTAATGTCATGTAAAATAAAATGTGTGAAATATCTGAGACACCATAATGTATGTTTGTAATGTATGTCAGAAAATAGGTTAGCAAAACATGTGTATGTCTTTTAGTAAAATGTGAATTAGTTTATGGAGTATTGTATTTGGTTATCGACATTCTTTTGTACATGATTTTTTGAGGTACTGTATGTGGTTTATGAAGATACTACATGTGGTTAGTATTGTACTTCTTGTACAATATGGTTGTTAGTATTGTGCTTCTTGTATGTAATTTTGACAAAAGCTGAATAAAAAGGATTGGTTGTTAGTATCAGTGAATTAAAAAACGGCCCAGGCGGCCGCTTAAGCGGCCGCTTAAGCAGCCAAGACCCCCAGCCGCTTAATTTTGCCATTAATCGCCCGCTTAACCATTTTGAACAAAATCGCCCGCTTTTTGCCCGCCTCACCCGCTTTTTCCCGCTTTTTTCCCGCTTTTGTTAAAAAATCCTAATGTAAGCATTAAATATATGAAACTTGTATACATTAAATGTTCTTTGATATAGCTAATCCTAATTTAGAATGCATACTTTGTGTGTAAGTTGTAATAATTGGGTATTGTTGTAATGCATCTAAGTAAATATCCTACTGCTCTATTATACTAGTAATACATGATTAGTTTTACTGATTTCCTTACTGTTTTCAGTGATTAATGATTGGTAGTACTGGTTAGTATTACTTTAGTGATTACTTTAATTCAACAATTCATAGTTTGTTATTTACAATTACTGATCTGCTTTCTGATTTTAGTGATTAGAGATACCGATTAATAGTAAGTATTGATGAATACTTAGTTAATTACTGATTTGCTGATTAGATATGTATAGAAGTTCCTTATAAATATATTTTTTTATATACACATACATGTAATTTTGTATAAAAATATATAAAATTTAGACACCCGCTTTTTCAAAAATCGCCTGCTTAATCGCCCGCCTACCGCTTAATCGGTTGCAGGGTGCTGTCCGCACGCCTCCCGCTTCCCGCTTTCTAATACATTGGTTAGTATTGTATTTCTTATACTACAAAATGTGGTTGTTGGTATTGAACTTCTTATACAATGTGGATGTTATAACTGTAATGTGGTCTTGTACTTGTTGGTATGTATGCATAGAGAGCCAATCAAAATGATGATTGTGATGGCATATCATGTAGACAATTTGATTAATAATAGAGACAATCTTCCCATTTATTGTGTTACAATCAGTTATGGGATAATGATGAAACATAATGAATGTCTAAAGAATGACATTACTTGATGATGTATGTCTTTGGATTGATGATCTCAACAATGAGATGATATCGAAGTCAAGAGTATGTACATTCTCAATAATGTCCCTAGTCAGATGCCATTATGAAGGGTGATAGAAAGTAATGATACTAAGGCAAGAGTGTGTGTTGGTTGATGATAAAATCTCATCAGTCATGATGTATGTGATATCAAACAAAACACTTTGATACTTGTTGGAGAACAGTGTATCAGACAAACCCACCTCGAGAGTGACACATAGAAATTATAATTGATAGTGATAATAATCTCTCATAGGTATGGTGGTGATTGTGGTTCTTAGACCTGAAATCACTACACTCATCACATGTCATTTAATGTACTTTGACACAATCCACTGTGACCTTGAATAAGGGTTTCCATAAAGGTGATGATCAGATGCACTATGACACACGGGGATGACTGTGAGTGATGTAGATGGGATTTGTCCCTCCTACTGGAGTTTGATATCTAAGTGACGTGGTATATTATGACACTAACAAATTCACTCGGGGTTGAGATCCCCGAGCTTTTACCAAAACCAATGTGCAATAATACCACCCGCAAGAAGACGGGTCTTATCGCAGTATAGTTGAGGATCGAATCCCAAAGGACAATGTTTTTAAGAATCTTTGTCAGTCTAATCTAGTTCGAATTAAGACTAATATTTAAAATGATGGGTTGATTTGAGTTTGGTTAAACTAATTGTAAGGAAGTAAAAGCTGAATTAAAGTTGGATTTAGATCAATGATATGGAATCACAGGGATGGTACTGAGTTTCACCACCACTACTCATGCAAACATATTCAATCACACATATCCAAGCAAGATATAACTATCCAAATAGAGCTACTGTGAACCCTCCATGAGGATAGGTTCACGTAAACATCACCTTAGGCATCAGATTTCTCGTCGTCGTTCGGGTCACGCACTCACGGCTCCAAAGATACAAAATCCAACTAAGGTTGTGAGCCCTCTGTGAGGATAGGTGCACAGAAGCATCACCGTAGGCTAGATGGCTCTTCCCCTAACAGATCATACACTTACAACCTCAAGGAATCCTATCGAAAGTTCTAGTCAAGGAGTCAACCACATAAATCGTTAAGCAAGCATCTGATTAATCTACATGCAATCATCGACGATTAACTAAGAAGATACAACATCCAACTAAGGTTGTGAACCCTCCGTGAGGATAGGCGCACAGAAGCATCACCGTAGGCTAGATGGCTCATCTCCTAACAGATCATACACTTACGACCTCAAGGAATCATATCATAAGTTCTTGTCAAGGAGTCTACCTTATTAATCGACATTCTACACTACGAAGATAAGAACAAGATCAATGCAAGTAGGTAATCAAACTACAAACTTGAACGATTAACAACGAAATGAATAGTTATATACATTGCCATGGAATGCTTAATAAGAGAACATGATTGCCTGTGCAGCGGGGTTAGTCCCCGCACCCCAATGAAAAGGAACTACTCACTCATGATGCGAGAAACAAGAAGGATGAGAAAGAGAGAGGAATCCTCCATGAGCATGATTTAGAAGGTAGTCGTAGCTCGGTAAAGATGATTTGGTCTTCTACGTTGTGTCAGAGCATATCTGGAAGAACGAGGGGTGCCAAGGTAGACAGGGCAGTCCTTCTCACTCCTCCTTTCCTCTCTTCTCAGTCTCCTTGAGTTACAGTAGGAATGGCAGGTGAAGTGGTAGTGTGGACAGAACTGGATCAGATCTGTGTACAGGAAGCCTGTCAGCATCCCAAAACTGATGCCAATTGAGGACCCTTGCGGTCCTATTTATAGGCTCGGATAGGGTCTTCACATTTTCTGCATGAACCTGCTCCGAACAGTTTGGAGCAACCGGTTGTGGAGACCGTTTGACATCCAAACGGTCTTAGAGACTGTTTGACATCCAAATGGTCTTGAGAATATAGGACCACACAGTCTTGCAATATTGCCTTCAAACAGTTTGAAACCGATAGGCGCCAATCGGTCTTCAGTGGAAGCTCACCAAACGGTTTGGAGACCGTTTGGATGGCCAAATTGTCTGCGTTCTTCGATCATTGTTCATCGTTCAAACGGTCTTGAGAGAAAACGGTCTTGAGAATTGCCTCCGAACGGTCTTGCAGATCGGTCGAATGACCAAACGGTCTTGGGACCGAATGGCTCCAAATGGTCTTGGGACCGAATGGCTCCAAATGGTCTTGGGACCGAATGGCTCCAAATAGTCTTAGGATCGAATGGCCCCAAATGGTCTTAGGACCGAATGACTCCAAATGGTCTTGGGACCGAATGGTTCCAAGCGGTCTGTGCTTGCGTATCCCAAATGGTATTCATCCAAACGGTCTTGGATCTTCGTTGTCCAAACGGTCTTGAGAACCGATGGCCATCAAATAGTTTTCGTTGTTCAAATAGTTTGGCAATGCAAACGGTCTCGAAGACCGATGGTCTCTGCGTCGAAGTTCAACCCGTCTTCACATTGATTTCCAAACGGTCTTGGACTGGGCGTCATCCAACCAGTCTGTGTGATCTCCTCCAATCAGTATGCGATCAATCATAACCTCACGATCTCAAGACCGTGAGGGCTTCTCTGCAGTGAGCGCGGAGTGGGAGTGGCGACGTTGCATGTAGTGTTTAGGGTTGCTAGAGGTAGAAGGGGGCGGAGGTGTAGTGTCATAGAAGGGGGCGGAGGTGTAGTGCCGACACTGTTGATGGCAGTGGAAGGGAGAGCAAGAGGAGGGGAAGCATGCCCAATGCTGCTGAGTTTCCCAAACAGTTTTAGGAAGGTTGTTCAACTGATCTTGAAGACCGTATGGAGTTAGAAACCGATTGGATGAGACCGAACGGTCAAGACCGAATGGTGAGTGAAAGGTGGGTCCCAACTGAGTGTTCAACCTCATCAAGACCTGTATGAAATCAACATAAATTTAGTTAAAATCATGATAATTGGATCAATTAAGTAATTTTGCACATTTTGATATTTAGAAACTGAAATTGGGTGTATTGAGTCAAAAAGGGTCCAAGATAGCGACTGAAAATCATGATGAATATGCATTCATCAAAACACCCCGAATTTAAACGTTGCTCGTCCTCAAGTAACACCAAATCTGAAACAGTCGCCAAATGAATAATTTCAATTCGTGTGATTGCCTCATCTTCATATCATGATTATTTTCCTTCTGCTCAGAATGACTCAGTATCTCAACCTCTTGAGACCACTGAACACATCTTACCATATCTTCATTCCTGAGTTTGCTTTCCAACATCACTTCCTCCTCACTTTTTCCAACAACAAGCATGTCAAAGAGTTTTGTAAGAGTCCAGAGTCGCCCGCAGAAAAACGAGTGTGCATCTGATCTGACACTTGTGTATTTCAGGGTAGTGGAGGCTTTTATTCTACCTTTAGGTAGAAAAGGGAGTGAAGGGTGGTATGAGAGGAAGAAGTAAATCTCTCCTCTATTCGACTCGAGATTTTTTTAATTTTTGCAATTTCATTTATTGCAATTTTAGTGCGAATCTCTCCTCTTTTCGACTCGATATTGCATTTCTTTCTGTGTGCTTTGGCATCTTTTTTGTGCAAATCTCTCCTCTATTCGACTCGAGATTTCATTTTTAGTGGTACGCCCCTATTAATTTGTGAGGGGTATGGAAGAAGCGGATATAGATGGATGTGGCGTGTCACCCCAAACTTAGGGTTTGGCACTATTTTGGCTATTTTTGTTTCTTTTTGATTGATGGAGGGGTATGAAGATGATAAAATAAGTGTAGAAGAGAGTTCAAATCAACATGCAACTTGATTTACAATTTCATACATCGGGTCGTTCTCTCTATCGTACTCTACTCATATAATGACTTGATGAAGATCCGGTGGGGATTCCATGTTATTGTTCTACTAGTCAGTTAGGAAGCACGATGTGTTTGATCCCTATCAGTTTGACAGACACTTGTCATCTTTACATAAGTATCATGATGTTAGGATTCATAAGCTTCACAAGATGATTTCAATCAAAAGGCTAGTTTTCATATTAAGGTCCTATTGAGGATCTGCTTCGGAAAAGGAGGGTATAGTGATTCAAAATGCATAAAGAATGAAATGAAAATGTCAAAACTACGTCCAATATCTGTTCAAATTTCTTTTGAAAACTTTAAAATTTTGAAAATTTTATTTGAAAATTTTGAAAATTTAGGTCAAAAATGCGACGATGAAATCTTAAGTTTGATTTAGATGGGTGAAAGTGGAAAGTAAGATACGTACAACCCACCCTCCACCCCGAACTTAGAAATGTGCTCATCCTGAGTAAACCCTAAATCTGAGATGGCGGGGAAAGTTCATGCCATTTGGACTAATGGATGTGGTTGCATTCCAATCAGCGTGTTTCCTCCATCTAAAAATCTCAAACAAAAAGATCATTCAGAACTCAAAATAGCATCTCGCGATGCAATTTTTTATTTAGTGCAAAATTATCTAAAAGTTAAAAACAAAATTAAAGAAACATTCTAATTTGAAATGAAAAGTAAAAAAAAATTATTGATCAGGTTGCCTCCCGACAAGCGCCTTTGTTTTGCGTCGATGGCTTGACCTGAGCTCCTTCAACTTTACAGTGGGTAATCTATTTTGGATGATCCAGTGATGCGTTGATGCCCGTGTCATCTGTGGTGAAATATCTTTTCAAACATTGGCCATTAGCCACAATATTCCCTGACTTTTCACTCCATAGGACGAAAGCACCATGCGGGTAGATGCTCTTAACAATATATGGTCCAGTCCAACGGGAACAAAGTTTTCCTGGGAATAACCTTAGTCTTGAGTTGAATAAAAGAACTTGGTCACCCACTTGTATGTATTTTCTTTTCAAATGACCGTCGTGCTAAAGTTTTGTGTGTTCTTTGTAGATTTGTGCGTTCTCATAAGCTATCATCCGGAGTTCATCCAACTCCTGGAGTTGTAGAATCCTGGCTTCGCCTGCCTTCTTCATGTCAAAATTCAGTTGTTTTATTTCCCACCATGCTTTGTGTTCCAGTTCTACCGGCAGGTGGCATGACTTTCCATAGATCAATTGAAATGGTGTGGTTCCCAGATGAGTCTTAAAAGTAGTATGGTAGGCCCATAATGCGTCGTTGCTTTTTACTGACCCATCTTTCCGATTGCTGCCTATTGTCTTTTCCAAGATGCCCTTGAGTTGACGATTAGAAACCTCCACCTGTCCACTTGTTTGTGGATGGTAGGGTGAGGCTACCTTGTGAGTTACACCATACTTTCTCAGCAATGCTTCAAAGCTTCTTTCGAGAAAATGGGAATCTCCGTCAGATATTACCGTGTGTGGGATACCAAAATGGGGAAAAATAATATCCTTGAATAATTTGATGACTGGTTTGGAATCACTAGTGACGGTTGGTATGGCTTCAAACCATTTTGAGACGTAGTCGACCGCCACTAGGATGTATGAAAATCCATGAGAAGATGGGAATGGACCCATGTAGTCCACCCCCCAAACAACGAATATCTCTACTTCTTGCCATAGATTCAACGACATCTCATCTATCTTTGTTATATTGCCAGATCTTTGTAATTTGTCACATGATAGGACAAAGTCGTATGAATCTTTGGATATGATTGTCCAAAAGATTCCACATTGTAAAACCTTCAAAGCAGTCTTTTTAGAGCTCATATGTCCTCCCACTGGTCCTGAGTGACATTGTTCCAAAATAAGTTGAGCTTCTTCTTCGGCGATACATCGTCTATATAGACCATCAACACATAGTTTGAAAAGGTACGGCTCATCCCAGTAGTACTATTTCACATCATGCATAAATTTCTTCAGTGCATTGAGGATGGATAACCCCAGCAGCAAGGTAGTTCACAAAATCCGAGTACCACAGTATAGCTTCTGAGACCTTCATTAGTTGATCATCCGAAAGGGAATCATTAATTAGAATCTTCTCAGTATCCAGAGTGTGGATGCGACTGAGGTGATCTGCTGCCACATTTTTTGTACCTTTTTTGTCTCTTATCTCCAAATCAATTTCTTGCAATAGGAGAATCCATCTAATTAGCCTAGGTTTTGCATCTTTCTTTGCTAGAAGGTAACGAATGGCAGCGTGATCTGTGTAGACAATGACCTTTGAACCAATTAGGTAGGATCTGAACTTGTCAAAGGCATACATGACTGGCAGAAGTTCTTTCTTAGTAGTGGTGTAATTCCTCTGAGCTTCATCGAGAGTCTTTGATGCATAATAGATCACATAATGTTTCTTTTCTATATATTGGCCCAAGACAGCACCTATAGAAAAATCACTTGCATCACACATGATTTCAAAAGGGTGGTCCCAATCGGGAGCTCTAATGATGGGTGTGGTTGTAAGGGCATGCTTCAGTGTGTTGAAGCTTTTAACACATTCTTCATCAAAATTGAATTCAACATCCTTTAGTAACAAAATTTTCATTGGCTTAGTTATTTTTGAGAAGTTCTTCATAAACCGTCTATAGAATCCTGTACGACCTAGGAATGCTAGAACTTCCTTTACATTGATAGGGACAGAGAGCTGCGAAATCACTTCAATCTAGGCCTTATCTACTTCAATACCTCTATTACTGACCCTATGGCCCAGGACAATGCCTTTACCATGAAATGACACCTCCCAATTCATCACAAGATTTGCTTTTTCACATCGTTTGAGGACCACGGAGAGGTGTTTTAGACATGAATTGAATGAATCTCCGTATATAGAAAAATCATCCATGAAAACTTCCATAATGGTTTCAGTGAGACCGACAAATATGGCAGCCATGCAACGCTAGAAAGTTGTGGGTGCATTGCAGAGGCCGAACGACATTCTTCTGAATGCATATGTTTCGAATGGGCAGGTGAAAGTGGTTTTCTCCTGGTCATCTGGATGCATAGGTATTTGGTAGAATCTAGAGTAACCATCGAGATAACATAAGTATTCTTGATGAGCCAGCCGCTCTAATACTTGATCAAGAAAAGGCCTCGGAAAGTGATCCTTTCGAGTTGCCTTGTTCAACTTCCTAAAATCAATGCACATCCTCCATCCTGTGACTATTCAGATGGGGATGAGTTCATCATTTTCATTTCATATTACAGTTGTTCCACCTTTCTTTTGAACTACATGCAATGGGCTCACCCATGGTGAGTCGGATATTGGATAGATAATTCCAATGGTGAGAAGTTTAATAACCTCTTTACGGACTACCTCCTTCATATTTGGATTCAATTTTCATTGACGTTTAATGGTTGGCTTGTGATCTTCCATCACAGGGATCTTGTGCATATACAATGCTTGACTAACACCAGTGAGGTCATTCATTTTGTAGCCAATCACTTTCTTCCACTTCTTTAATTCTTTCAGGAGTTTATCTTCTTGTTCGGTTGTAAGATCAGAATTTATTATTACTGGAAAAACCTTGAGGTCATCCAAAAACACATACTTCTGTCCCTCGGGTAGGGGCTTCATCTCTGGAGTTTATGGTTTTTCACAGGTTTATCCAGTAGCTTCCACAACTTCAAGTTCTTCACACTTGGCTTCAACATCTTCTTTAGCAGAGTCGAGGGATTCGATGCAATCCTTTACTTGTTCATCAATAGGTTCATCAACTGATGGATCCGTTAGAGTGACTACTAATGGATTGTCTGATTCATGATTCTCTTGAATCATAAGTGACATCTTCTCTATGCAATCAATTAGATAGACTTCTTCTTACATACTTGATCTTCTCATGCTTTCAAAAACTTTAAATTCGAGCATTTCCTTGCCTAATCTATGCAACAAGGTTCCTGCTTCAACGTTGATTAGAACTCTTGCGGTGGCAAGGAACGAACGTCCAAAGATGAGAGGATATCTGGCATCCTCTTTTATGTCCATGATGATAAAGTCACACGAAACATAGGAATCTTTTCCTACCTTGACAGGTACATCCTCAATAATTCCTAACGGGCGTTTTATCAAATTGTCTGCGAGTTGTATGGTCATGCCAGTTGGAAGAAGTTCAACAAACCCTAGCCTTTTGCAAAGGCTGTGTGGCATGATGGAGATGCTAGCACCAAGACCCGCTAGTCCTTTCTTGCATGAAGAATCACCAATATGGTAGGAAATCCCAAAAGATCCTGGATCTTTCTGCTTCTTTGGCATCTTATTCTGAATGATATCCAAAGTGGTTTTAGCTAACTTGACTGTCTCATATTCTTCAGTTATATATTTCCTGGTTAGGAGTGACTTTAAGTAATTTGTCCAAGCTGGTATCTCAGCCAGCGCATCCAAAAAGGGTATGTCAACATGAAGTTTCTTCATAGCTTCTTTAACCTTATTAAACAGAGTATCAAGCTTGGTTTTCCTTAAACGAGCAGGAAAAGGAATACGAGGCTTGTATATAGGGATATCAGGTTCTAGTGTTTCAGTTTCTTCCTCAATTGGTTTCTCAAGACTTTCCTTGTCTATCTTATCAACAGTTACTGGTTCTTTCTGTTGAGATTCCGGTGTTGTTGAGTCTTGAATAATCACAGGCTCATCCTCATTTATAATAACCACATGTGGCTTGACAGGATGATCAAAATAATCCTTGCCTGACCTGGTTGTGATAGCCTTCAATTATTCTGGGTGCTTAGGATTATTCTCGGGCTGGCCCGCAAATGCTCCAACAGGTGGCTTTATGCTAGCGGCAAGTTGAGCTAGTTGAGATTCAATAGCTTTCTAATGTGCTTGTTGGTTAGCTGTCAAGGTTTGTTGGTTAGCTATCATATTCTGTTGTGACTGTAACATCTTCTCAATGGTTGCCAATTTGTCATCAAGTGAGAAGGGAACAATTTGTTATCCTTGAGGCTGATTAAGATTATGGTACTGAGAACTATTTTGATAGTTATTGAAGTTCCTATTCTGAAAGTTTCCCTTGAATTTTCCTTGATTTCTAAAATTCTATTGTTGATTATGCTGGAATTTGGGTGGGCCTCGTGGTTGATTGTTCAAACTAAATTGATGTGAGTTTACTGCTCCAGAGGGGTTTCCATATTGAAACCCTAGATGGTTCCTGGTCTGATTTGAATTGTAATAACCTTGACCAGGGATGGCATTAACAACATTAAGATTTTCCATTTGACTATTATGTACTTGTTCACATACGTTGTTTAGGACAACGTCGTAAAGAAAATTACATGCCAAGGTGGAATGATCTGTGCCCTTACATGCTTCACAGAACAGAGAAGTAGATTTAGTCTGTTCTTGTTGTTGAGTGGGTGAAAATCCTCTTCCAAATGCAGCAAGGGATGATTCAATATGGTCTTTCTTTTCAACGAAGAGTTTGAGGGTTTTAGCAATAGACTTGTACTCGGGAGTAGCTTTAGCCATAGCTACTTTCAACACTCCTTTACCTACAGATCTACCCCAGTTTGCTTGAGTTTCAGCTCCAAGGGTGACGACTCTCCATGCTCTATCATAACTTTGATGCATGAAGTTTCCTCCAGACGAGGAACCTAAAAACCTTTTTATATCATCGTCCACACCCCTATAGAAAATTTCGATGAGTTGATTCTTAGGAATTCCATGGTGTGGACACTTGCATAGAAGCTCTTTATATCTATCCCATGCTTCTGTAAGGGTTTGTCCAGGTACTTGAGTGAAATTCATTATCCATCCCCTAATTTCATAGGAGAGAGGGGGGGGTAAATTTTTTCCAAACAAATATTTTGGAGTTGTTCCCAAGTGGTGACGGGTTCACTTCACTTTGCAATAAATTGTACCAGCTTATTGCTCTATTAGAAAGTGAATACTTGAAGAGATGGAGTCGAATGGCATCATTGGATACTCCATTTTACTTTGTCATGGCACATAGATCAATAAACCTCAAAAGATTTTCCTGACTATCCTCTCCTTATTTTCCATAAAACGGGCTGTTTTGATGCAATGTAATCCAATGTGCTCTAATCTCAAAATTGGCAACATTAATGGGAGGAGGTTGTACTGGATGACGAACATTAGTATCTTTGGGGATTGAGAACTCTCTAAGATCCTTTTGTAGTTATGCTGCTTGTGGCGCTACTTGTGCTTCTTGAATTTCTTCTTGAACCACAACTCTAGCTTCTTGCAGGAATCTTTCTCTCTATGCATTAAGGGCTTGAGCTACCGTTCGAGCTATCTCCTCCTCTTGAGCCATTCTGACTTGGTTCTCTCTATTTTATCGGTGGAAGGTTCTGTCAATATCTGTATCAAAGCTGGTGGTGAGTCCAGGATTGTTCAAACGGTGCATGCACTAATCCTTCTGAAATACCTGAAAATAGAAGGATTTTGAAAATGAGATCCACAAAGAAAAGTCAAGTAGATGATCGATTGTATCGGAATAAACAAAAAAATCCTAGATTAGCCTTAAAAGAATTAGATTTGACTAACTGATTCCGTTGTCCCCGGCAACGGTGCCAGAATTTGACGTGGTATATTATCACACTAACAAATTCACTCGGGGTTGAGATCCCCGAGCTTTTACCAAAACCAATGTGCAATAATACCACCCACAAGAAAACGGGTCTTATCACGGTATAGTTGAGGATCGAATACCAAAGGACAACATTTTTAAGAATCTTTGTCAGTCTAATCTAGTTTGAATTAAGACTAATATTTAAAATGATGGGTTGATTTGAGTTTGGTTAAACTAATTGCAAGGAAGTAAAAGTTGAATTAAAGTTGGATTTATATCAATGATATGGAATCACTGGGATGGTACCTATTTTCACCACCACTACTCATGCAAACATATTCAATCACACATATCCAAGCAAGATATAACTATCCAAATAGAGCTGATGTGAACCCTCCGCGAGGATAGGTTCACGTAAACATCACCTTAGGCATCAGATTTCTCGTCACCGTCTGGGTCACGCACTCACGGCTCGGAAGATACAAAATCCAACTAAGGTTGTGAGCCCTCCGTGAAGATAGGAGCACAGAAGCGTCACCATAGGTTAGATGGCTCATCCCCTAACGGATCATACACTTACGACCTCACGGAATCCTATCAAAAGTTCTCGTCAAGGAGTCAACCGCGTAAATCGTTAAGCAAGTAGCTGATTAATCTATAAGCAATCATCGACAATTAACTAAGAAGATACAACATTCAACTAAGGTTGTGAACCCTCCATGAGGATAGGCGCACTGAACCATCACTGTAGGCTAGATGGCTCATCCCCTAACGGATCATACACTTATGACCTCAAGGAATCCTATCAAAAGTTCTCGTCAAGGAGTCTACCTCATTAATCGACATTCTACACTATGAAGATAAGAACAAGATGAATGCAAGCATGTAATCAAACTACAAACTTGAACGATTAACAATGAAATGAACAATTATATACATTGCCATGGAATGCTTAATAAAAGAACATGATTGCATGGGCAGTGAGGTTAGTCCCCGCACCCCAATGAAGAGGAACTACTCACTCATGATGTGAGAAAGAAGAAGGATGAGAAAGAGAGAGGAATCCACCATGAGCATGATAAAGAAGGTAGTCACAGCTCGGTGAAGATGATGCGGTCTTCTATGTCGTTTTGGAGCAGTTATGGAAGAACGAGGGGTGCCAAGGCAGACAGGGCAATCCTTCTCACTCCTCCTTTCCTCTCTTCTTACTCTCCTTGGGTTGTAGTAGGAACGGCAGGTGAAGTGGCAGTGTGAATAGAACTAGATCGGATCTGTATACAGGAAGCCTGTCAGCATCCTAGAACCGATGCCAATTCAGGACCCTTGTGGTCCTATTCATAGGCTCGGATAGGGTCTTCACATTTTCTGCATGAACCTACTCTGAACGGTTTGGAGCAATCGGTCATGGAGGTCGTTTGATATCCAAACGGTCTTGGAGACTGTTTGACATCCAAATGGTCTTGAGAATATAAGACCATACAATCTTGCAATATTGCCTTCAAAAAGTTTGAAACCGATAGGCACCAATCAGTCTTCAGTGAAAGCTCGCCAAACGGTTTGGAGACCATTTGGATGGCCAAATGGTCTGCGTTCTTCAGTCATTGTTCATCATTTAAATGGTCTTGAGAGCAAACAGTCTTAGGAATCTTCCTCCAAACGGTCTTGCAGATCGATCGAATGACCACATGGTCTTGGGACCGAATGACTCCAAATGGTCTTGGGACCGAATGGCTCAAAACGGTCTTAGAACCGAATGGCTCCAAACGGTCTTGGGATCGAATGGTTGCAAGTGGTCTTGGGACCGAATGGTTCCAAGCGGTCTGTGCTTGCGTGTCCCAAACAATCTTCATCTAAATGGTCTTGGATCTTCATTGTCCAAACGGTCTTGAGGACTGATGGACATCATACGGTTTTTGTTGTTCAAACAGTTTGGCGATGCAAATGGTCTCGAAGACCGATGGTCTCTGCGTTGAAGTTCAATCCGTCTTCGTGTCGATTTCTAAACGGTCTTGGACTGGGCGTCATCCAACCGGTCCGTGTGATCTCCTCCAATCGGTATGTGATCGATCAACACCTCACGATCTCAAGACCGTGAGGGCTTCTCTGCGGTGAGCGCGGAGTGGGTGCAACGACATTACAAGTAGCATTTAGGGTTGTTGGAGGTAGAAGGAGGCGGAGGTGTAGGTTCCGACACTATTGATGGCAGAGGAAGGGAGAGCAAGAGGAGGGTAAGCATTCCCAATGCTGCTGAGTTGCCAAAATGGTTTCGAGCAGGTTGCTCAACCGATCTTGAAGACTGTATGGAGTTAGAAACCGATTGGATGAGACCGAATGGTCAACACCGAATGGTGAGACTGATGGTGAGATTGAATGGTGAGTGAAAGGTGGGTCCCAACTCAATGTTAAACCTCATCAAGGCATGTATGAAATCAACATAAATTCTGTTAAAATCATGATAATTGGACCAATTAAGTAATTTTGCACTTTTTGATATTGAGGTCACATATATCTTAGAAAGTCTACCCTGGATCAAGGAACATTGATTGATCATTAACAGGATGATGATTTCATGCCTCGAGTTCAATTCAGATATGAGTGACAAAGGAATTAGACAATCATTATAACACCAATAAAAAATTGTAGGTTGAAGTTCTTCTCCAACTTTCCTGATTACTTGGGTAGCAATGATGTGTTTCTAGACACCACTCCTTGCTTGTGATATCATAAGTTGGTTATGGGCATTTACTACTAACGTAACTTGGAACCTATAGGGTCACACACAAAGGATACAGTTGGAATACGAGTTCATTCATGAATATTATTTAAACTTGATTACTAGGGAGTTAGGTATTCAATTTTAACAACATTGGTTGAATATTGATTGGCTGAACTGTGAGCCGACCAGTTCAAAAAGTGAATTCAATCGTTTCAGTGTGTCAGATCAATTGAATTGACTTTGGAAATTTTGGACCATGAACCAACCAATTCAGGAAGCGAAACTATCAATACGGGTACATGAATTGATCGACTCATTTTGTGAATAGATCGATTGGTGAATCAATTCAATTGATTCAAGGATTTGTGCTGACGTCATGTTGTGCATTAAATCAGATTATATCTATCAATACAATTGTGATTGGAAAACATGATGAAATGACTGGCTTAAAGGTTGAACCAATTGACTCACATGCCAACCGATTGGTTCACTCGTGAACTGAATGTTTTACTGCTTGTAGGTTGCAAATCTTCATGAAATTCCAGTCCCTTTTGCTCCCACTTGGACTGGGAACCTTGACCCTAGCTTCTCAGACACTACTTAATTGCCTCTGGCAATTGTTTGTCTTCTCTGGTTGTGGTAACAGAGAGAACCCAAGCAAGTCCTACCTGATAGAGGGAGGGATATCAAGAGAGAACAACTGTGAGAGAGAAAGTTGGGGCTAGTACACCAATAAAGAGGGACAACTCATTCTTTTCAGTTCTACTAGAACGATAAGAGTTTATGGTTTTTTGTATGGACTACCATAGAGGCATGGAGCTTTTCCTGCTAGGAGGACAACGTCAAGATGCTGTCCTTGAGGAGCTTCTATTGGCGTCGTTCGAGTGTGACTTGAAGAAAGGTCCATATTGCAACGAGGAATAGTTGTTGAACTTGATCCAAGTACAAGTACAACCTTATAAACCATTCATTCCCATTATAAGTTATTGATGTGAACGTCTATAAAAGGAAATATGGCAGATAATTTTTTTTGTTTCCATTGTCTATCTAATGCCATATTTCCCAATAGTGGTGTCAAAGCCATGTCAATCTACTACATCTTGGGATTTAATCGATATGATCAATTTTTAGTTTTTTCTTTTATTTATTGCATAGGATGAGGATATTTAAAATGATTAATGTGTATATCTGATTAAAGACCACATAAGATCCCAAACTTATATATATATATATATATATATATATATATATATATATATATATATATATATATATATATCTGTGTGTGTGTGTGTGTGTATATATAGGCCCATATTCAATACCCGCGCGGGTAACTACCCGCCCCCTCTTCGGATACTTTTTTTTGGAGTTTCTTACTTTACACATGTAGAGGGTTACTTTATCTTGCAAATAGTTACTTTTCATGCTTAAATAGTTACATTTGTAATAGCTATAACAAATATACAATTACATTTGTATATATTTGCTATGTATTCTACCAAATTTTACTTTTATAGTCGTATAGTTACTTTTCTATCAACATAGTTACTTTTTTTTATCATATAGTTACTTTTTAGGATGCACAGGTAGAGAAAATCTAGGCTATATATATACATACATACAAACGAATGACTGACCTATATATACATATATACAAATGTCACCCAAAAATTAGTTTTAATGGTGGATGTGGAACATGGTTATGGCAAAGAACCCTAATATCTATATGTGGTTGAATGGTTTGTTTTTACCTATTTTATCTCAGTTTGCATACTGAGGCTCTACCTTTTTCTTCCCAAATATAAAAGTATTATTATTTTCTTCCTTTTCTCCCCTCGATTGTAACTCAAGTTTCTCATTACCATGTAATAAGTTTAATAGCAATAAGATAATTTCTTTTCTTGTTATAATGAAGATGACACTCCGTGCCAGACAAACCAACCATCTTGAGGATTAACCAACTATTTGGAGGACTGAGGAGAATGACAGCATGAGATGAATCATTCGGTTACTGGACCTGACTGATCATTTGGAGGTTTCCATGTATCGATTAGATAGGAGGCCAGACGGCAGGTCTGGCAAACAAACCAACCAGCTAATAGGTGAGCCGATTGATTTAAGAGTTGAACCGATCAGCCCAGATTGGTTAAAGCATAGGTCTGCACCAACAATAGGTTCATGCATGTGATGTTGACCTAGGGGGTAGTAATTCCTTGTGGCTCCAAGGAATTACATTAAAATGTCCACGATCATCGCTAATATTTTATATTGTATAGTTACATTTATGGGAAATAGCATGTATATGATATGTACCATAATATGTGGTGATTGGACACACACACACACACACACATATATATATATATATATATGTATATATATATATAATCCCTCAATCAAACTTATTAAGTCTAAGATACTTTCCACTAGAAAAACACATGAAAAGCTTGATCGATAACATGTGGGCACTCCAAGAGCGGTGCACTATCCATCTTGTGGAAGTGTGATGGTAGTTATGTGGGCCTGCCCAGCGGGATACATTTCTATCATGTTGGCTTTTAGGTTAGGCTTAACTGGGTGCCCTTAATGAGATTAAGCACCTAGAGGCATGGATATGACATATGGCAAGGAGTTGCGTATACCATCTATCTAAGAATTGCATAAGATGCAATTGCCAAACATTACCTACTTTAATGATTGATTATGGATGTTGGCTTTGACCCGGTAGTAACTCAATTGTTTTGGATCTTGACTCATTAGAAGTTTGTGTGATGCAATCTTCTAAATTAATAATTGAGGGTTATCAATTTGAACAAAATAATGAGAATGATAGTTAATTAAAGGTGTAATTGAACATCAACAAATCTTATAAAAATATACTCAAATAGAAAATGGGTTTTTGATAAAATTGCAAGTTTCTCTTGTTGAATCAAATGGCAAGACACAACAAAAATTTTTCTCTATGATCATTCTATGAGAAGGACAAGTTAAATTGGAATACCTTTCAAAACTGGTTCTTGACGCTGAGAATTGTTCTCACATAGGAGCACAAGATCTATGTCCTGGAGGATCTAGAGCCATATGAACCTCTTCTCAATGCACCTAAGGCTGACAAGAATGCTTACAAGAATCACACTAAAGATGGCATTGATGTCAAGTTCCTAATCTTGTGCTCCATGAACTATGAGTTCCAAAGAGAGCATGAGAACATGGATGTTATTGAGATGGTTACACATCTTAAGAACACGTTCCAAGATTGGGAAAGACATGAGAGATATGATGTCTCCAAGGCACTTTTCAAATGTAATGTGACCGAAGGAGATCCATTTGGTCCTCACGTTCTCAAGTGTTGACACGTATACCCAGAGAGTCAATCATGTGATGATTGAAAAGTGGCGTTAGACACCTGATTTGATAATAATAAAGGTAATTTCGCCTATTATCTTTGTCTCAGCATGAGATGATGACACGGGCATTGTAGATGTCTAAAGTTTGATGTTACTCCATGACATATGTATTCATGTTGAGGACTTGAACTCTGAGATCATATGTATGATAAGAGTATAAACATTTGTGTTATGTCCCTATTTAGATATTACCATGGAAGAAAAATAGACAAATTAATACATAAGATGAGAGTGTGTTTTGACAGATTAGAGAGTCTCATTAGTCAGGATATGTGATATCAAGTCAAGCACCCAAGTACATGTTAGAGAACAATGTATTAAACAGACCCACCATGAGAGTGATACATGGAGACCATGGAATGGTAGTCAGAACAAGCCCTCATAGTGATAGTGGTGATTGTGATTATTAGACCTGAAGTCACTACATTCATCACATGTCGTTCATGTACTTTGGCATCATCCACCGTAATCCTGAATAAGCATTGCCATAAAGGTGGTACTTGGGTGTATTGTGACACATGGGGATTCAGTGTGAGTGATGTAGATGGGATTTGTCCTTCCTACAGGAGATTGATATCCACACCACTTGGTAAGCAAGGCTAAGAATATATGGTCGTACTCATGTGATTCAATATGTGATATGTGAACTCACATGCAACTCAGATAGTTTCCTCTAGTTCAAGAAATATGGATTGAACGTTGACAGGATGATGATTCCATGCCTCAAGTTCAATCCATATGTTAGAGATAAAGGAACTATACCATCACGGTA
Source organism: Alisma plantago-aquatica (assembly GCA_963693085.1). Classification (NCBI taxonomy): domain Eukaryota; kingdom Viridiplantae; phylum Streptophyta; class Magnoliopsida; order Alismatales; family Alismataceae; genus Alisma; species Alisma plantago-aquatica. The sequence goes on along the minus strand of OY856410.1, from coordinate 1,188,158,858 downwards.
ACACTAATCACAAATTGTTGGTCTAAGTTGTTCTCCAACTTCCCAAATTACATGGGTTGGAATGATGTGTTGCTAGACACTGCTCTTTTCTTGTGATGTCATAATTTGTTATGGACATTCACAGCCAATGTAATGATAGACCTATTAGGTCACACACATAGGATACACTTGGATTAAAGGAGTTTATTCACGAATGATGTTAGATCTATAACTAAAGGTGTTTAAGTATTCAATTAAACAACTGAGGTTCAAAATTGACTGACTGGACTTTGAACTAACTGGTTCAAGTGTTAAATCAATCGGTGCGAGTGTCAGGTCATTTGAATCAATATTGGCTGATCAATGGATGGACTAGGGTGTGAGATGACCGGTTTGCATAGTGAATTGACTGATTCACAAGACCCAACCGAACATTTGATGATGTGAACCGACCGGTTGATCATATAGGTTGCCCAGTTCAATGGTCAATTTGATTAGATCAAGGATTGGTGTTGAAGTCATGTTTTGTATTAATCGCACATTGATTACCAATTTGAATCAGAATAGGAAATTGCACAAAATGACTGGTTCTCTCATGAAATGACTGGTTGGCAATGAGAAATGACCAGTTTGTTGTGAATAGGTTATGAAAAATTCATGAATGTGACCCTTTCGACTCCCACATAGATTGGGAATGTAACCCTAGCCTCTCTTGTAAATAGAGGGATATTGGGGGCTTCTCAGACACAACAGTTGCTCTGAAAATTGTTGTCATCTCTAGTTGTGGTAACCAATAGAGAGAACGAGAAAGCCCTATATAGCAATAGAGAGACAATTGTGGGAGAGCGTATCAACTCTAATAGGTTGACGTTTGAGAGGGACAACTCCTTCCCATTTGCTCTAGTAGTGCAACTTAGAGTTTCGGGTGGCCCACGTGGACTACTATGGAGGCAAGATGTTGTTGTATTCTGCTAGGAGGATACTGTCAACAACTATCTGTGCTTCTACACCGAGAGGCCAATAGAGACGATTGTCCGAGTGTTGCTACTAAACAAGAAGTGAGTTGCTTCCTAAAGAAGAAACATGATGTTATTGCAAGGGTAATTTCACCGGACATGCTCCAGGACCAGGTATAACCTTGCCAACATTTCCTTCTTAGATACATTATTGTTGACACGATCTTGCTATAATGGGAAACGAGCATTTTAATTGTTGTTTCCTCTGTCTTATTTGTCACCCCAATTTCCTTACAGTGGTATCAGAGACACATCAATTTATAGTGTATCCAAATTTAAGTTGATATGATCATATTTTTATTTTATTACATATGATGTGATAATTAAACTAGTTAATGTGCATATATGATTAAATACCACATACGACTCCACAAACTAATACATATATATATATATATATATATATATATATATGTATATGTATATATATATATGTATATATATGTATATATATGTATATATATATATATATGTATATATATATGTATATATATATATATATATATATATATATGTATGTATATATTTATATATGTATATATATATGTATATATATATATATATATATGTATATATATATGCAATTTACACGTGTTGCCCTAGAATTAGTTTTTATGGTGGATGAAAGCATGGTTCTGGCCAATAACTATTGATATGGTGTGCGTGGTTGTGGTTGTTTATTCCTGTTTATATCTTAGTTTGCATACTGAGACTGTCTCTCCATTCTAGATGTAAATCAATGCTCTTCTTCCTATTTCCTCTCGAATGTAACACGAGGCTTTCCCTAATACAATGCAATAAGAAATGGGATAGTTTTAATTTATGTTTCATCGTCAGAAGACATTCTGCACATTATGAATCGATCGATTTGTGAGACAAACTGATCGACTGGAGGACTCAAGAGGCCAGATGACAGGAGTATGAATCGATCGACTGGTGGCCCAACTGATTCATTGGAGGAGTGCAGACATCGGTTGATCCTGAGACCAGACAAACATTTCAAGAAACCAACTATGCGACCAGGAGACGAGCTGATAGATTCTAGAGTTGAACCGATCAACCTAGATTGGTTCAAGCATAAATCTTCACCAATAATAGGTTGTTGCATGTGATGTAGACATTAGCGTGTAGTAATTCCTTGTGGCACCAAGGAATTACTATAGAATCACCACAACCATCGCTTGTGTGTTTTATATTGCATATTCTTATTTGTGGTTATAGCATGCATATGACACATACTATAAGTATTTGGTGATTGGATATGTTAAGTATTTATATGTGAAATCCCTCAATATAATATTAAGTCTTAGATGTTTTCCATAAGTGACACACATTAAAAGTTTGATCGACCAAGCATAGGTTATGCCAAAGCGCGGTGTACCGTCTACCTCGTGGAAGTGTGATGGTAGGTATGTAGATTTGCCAAAGCAAGGTACACACACTATCGTGTTGTCTTTTGGGTCAGACTTAACTAGGTGCTCTTAATTATATTAAGTACCTAGAAGCATATAGATGATTGTGTTAAAGAGTTGTGCACATGATCTATCCAAGACCTACATAAGATGCAATTGACTACCGTTGTCTACCTAAATAGTCAAGCTCTGGGCGATTATCCAAAGCCGACTCATGATTTGATGAAACACGGATCTTGGCTCACTAGAATATTGTACACTTAAATCTTCTACATTTATACATGAGGGTTGTCAATTTGAACAAAATAGTAGGAGTGATAATTAATTAAAAGCCTAATTAATATCGTCAGACTTATCAAATCAAAATGTTTTGAAAAATTACAATTTTTCTTTGTAGAAACTAATGCCAAACACAAACACTTTATTATTGCGATCAGTCCTTGAGGAGGACAAAACTAAACAGGTTTAACTTCCACATCTAGTTTAGGACATGAGAAGCATTCTCACCAATGAGCGAAAGCCCTAAGTCCTTGAAAGACCAGAGCCAGAAGAACCCACTCCAAATACGCCTAAGGCTAATACATATGCTTACTTGAAGCATGTCAATGATGATGCAAGCATCAAAGACCTTACGCTATGTTGTATGAACAACATGAAAAACATGGACATTCTTGAGATGGTAACACATCTTAGGAATCACATAAAGCAAGTAAGGTGTAACGTCATCAAAGCATTGTTTGAGTGTAAACTGATAGAGGGAGATCTAATAGAGCCCTATGCGCTCAATATGATTATGCATGTGGAAAGACTGGGATTTCATTTAGGTCAAGATTTTACCACATATATGATTCTACAATTGTTGTTTGAATCATATGGCCAGTATATCGAGTGTTACTACTCAACTAATGATATGCGTCGCTTAGCACACTAATTACTAAGATTGTTATTCCTAGAGTTTAAAACTTTTTTAACTTTTCAGTTAAGGCTAGTATAGAAAGGGTCGAAACCCACTGCATAACTTTTTAAGATTGTTTAATCTAAACCCAATTCTTGAAGAACTTTATTGTTTATTTTTGGTATTTTCAGATTTGGACAGAATTTCAAAGTAATTTGGGGGTGAATGTTGATTACACTAAGAAAGAAAAATGAAGAATTTAAAATGCACTAAACAAGAAATTTATTTGTCCTACAAAAGGTAAACAAAGATTGGTGTTAGCACAAGAAGCTGTTGTGAATTGAAAAACTAAGAATTAAAGCAAACAAAAACAATCAGTGATTGAAATCAAGGGGAGAGAATCGAGGCTTAGGGGTTTTCACCACCTTAGACTAGGCAAACAAATAACCCTTAAACGATGGATTCAATGAAGGCAAGTGAATGAAAAATCCACTAAAGATGATCTCCACATGAGCCCATTGGTCATGGTGCTCATGTTTCTTTATTCATCATCCTAGAAAGAGAAAATCCATGGTCATTTCAAAACTATTATGCAATTGAGATTGTTGTTCTAAACCCAAATTTCCAAGGTCATATCCATTCAGATTAACTTTTGATATTATCAATTAATTACTTTGATATATCAATTAGTTATCAATCTCAAAGGCCATCTAGAATCATTAAGGAAAAGCCGAAAACCATGGCTAAGGGATTATTCCCCTTGCCTTGATAAAGGACTACTCACTCATGGAGAAGGAGCAAAGAGAGACAGAGGAAGTGATCTATCCATATTTGAGTCTTACGACTACTGATCCTCGGTGAGACAACCAACTTAATTGCTCAAGAGAGGGGAGGACAAGATTATGAAGAATTAGTTCTAAACAAAATGGAAATACCAGAATTGAAATAACACTTAATCGAGATGAAATACTTCTTTATTGCTTTAAGAAAAAGGTTACAGAAATAAACTGTTCTAGAAATCTTTCATACAAAAAGTGATGTTGAATGAGGAGGAAGTGCCCCTCCTTTTATAGGAGTAGAAGGGGGAAACTTTACACTAGGTTTTAGGGAAATGGTGGCTGTCGGCTGGCGGCTGGCCATCTGTGCCGCGCCAACCGATTGGTTCAAGGCTGAGCCGATCGACTGGCAGCTGGGGGAAATCGGCAGTGAAGAGGACAATCGCCAACCCTAATTTAGGGTGGCGGTGCGAGATGTATCCCACTCGGATCGGATGGATTGTATCCCATTTTTAGGGCTTTGATTGAGTGTTTAATCTTAGGAAGTAATTTGTTCTGGCCGGTCATCTGAACAACTGTGACAATCGGTGTTGGACATTGAAACGATCAGTTGGAGTCATGAGCTGATCGGATCATGCTCTGAACCTATGAGAAAATGCACATAATTGTCAGAATCAAAGATATTTGTGATAAAACTGAGAAAATATGGATTTTTGCAATTTCAGGGGATGAAATAAATATTTGTATTTGATAATCTTAACAAAATTGCGGAAAAAAGGTGATAAAATAGCACACATAAAAGTACTGCGGAATTAAAGCTTTGCTTGTCCTCAAGCAATTAAAATATCAAAATGATTCAAAGATTTTGGAATAACAAGTTCATCCTCCCTAGATTTGCAATTCTTCTATCCTTTCATGGCCAAGTGACCCATCTCCTAGAACCACGAAATGCAAGCACTATGCTTCTTATGAAAACATGTTTCATAACTTATTTTTTTAAACTTATACTTTGTAGAAATAGTCTTAATCCTACTTGCACTTCGACACTCAAATATATAATTTTTTTAGATGTCATTGCATAAGTTAGAAAAGACATGTAGCTACATTGTACGAGAGTAAAGAAATATAAGTTAATCTAATGCTAAAAAATAAGAAAATCTACATTTTGATTCTATTTGATACTCTAGGGCTTGCCATCATTTTGACGAATTACTATCATGATCACAGGGAACTTGATTTTTTCAAAACATTTGAATAATTTTGAGAATGCAAAGGTTTTAACTAATTTCATTTTTGAAAATAAAATACAACATTCATCCCACTAGATAAAGGCCTATGTTTGAAAGGGAAAACAATGCTATAAAATGTAAAATGTAGAAAGAAATCCTAAAAAGGGAAGATAGAGGGTGGATCATGTACTGCCCACCCCCAACCAGGACATAGAATTTTGCTCATCCCGAGCAAACTCTTAGACCAAGATGGAGGGAAGAGGATCACTACAGTGGAGGGTGCTGCTAGTGGGAGGAGTAGTAGTTGATCCAATAAGGGGATTCGAGATCTGGATAGCTCTGTTGGGCTCCTTACTCCTCATATGATGGTCGGCTGGGGGCATAGTTGCCGCATTCCACATGCCAAGACTCCTGTGAATGCTGCATCAGGTACATGTGATTGAGCTAGTGTCCTTGTCTCTACTACTCACGCTGGATCTCATCCAGCTAGGTCTAGACCTCGTAGAAGCTGTAAGGGCCAACGTCATCATCTAGTCGCCTCCTGGTGCAGCGTCTGGAAGGTGGCGGTAGTGGTCCAGTGTCCTCATTGTGGTCCTCTAAAAAGAGGCTCCTCCAGTGGGACTATGGCTCGGGGATGGTGGCTGGGTAAGGGTGCTCCAGACTGAATCTCTGGATGTGTCCCTACAAGTCGGTCAGCTCATAGATGTAGTTTGTTGTAACAAACCGTGCGTGTAAAGGAAGTTGGGAGACCACCTGAGTGTCCTTGAACAGAAGATAATAAATGCCCTCGATACCCAAGCGGATGAACCAACTATTCTTCAAATAGTGAATGTGGATGAGGTGGTTTTTGGGCTCGAGTGGTGGAAAGGTGATGTGGGTGTAGCCCAAAAAGATGATGAGATGGGTGACATACTGGCCGATGCAGAAAGAAGAGGAAGAGGTGCGGCTGGCTTGGGTACTAAAGTGCTCAAGGATAGCATTGCCCCAATTAAAGGGCTCTTCATGTAAAAGACACCAGAGAACATAAAGTTCTAACTATGTGATTGCTCCCTAAGTACCTTATCGGCTAATGATGGTACAGGCTAGGATGCAGTGAAGGTAACGAACCACTGGGTTGTGGATATAGGAGGCCTTGGGCCCACTAGGAAGATGGGGTATAAGCCTAGTGATCTCAGCCCAGAACTTTTCTCTATCATAGTGGTCTGGGTAGGCATCATGAGACCGCTCCACGTAGCGTTCTAGCCAATAATCATCTCTACCATCGAGGATGAAAGTGGTGAATTGCCTGGCAGAGATCTCCAGATTTCCCCAAAAATCTGGATTTTACAACTTGAGTTGCTGAAAGAAGAGTGGAAGCGGCGGAAGGTGCTAAAAAACTCGAGAGTGAGATCACAGTAAATGGAGGTGACATGGTAGGGGAAGATAAGGATGTGGTTTCTGTGAAGGATGTTGTCAGTGGCTTCACGGATTCCTAATGCATGGAGGGTAGTGTCGCACACCCAACAGGGAAGGAAAATGTCGATCTCATACATATCCTCATAATGCTGGTGATGTTTGGTGCTGGTTAACTATAAGTAGCTACCCGTAATGGGGTCTATGCAGGGTGAACAGGGGGTGGTGGATTCTGGGTCATTGGTGTCCTTAGTGCCCCCCATCTCGTAGAGAAGCGCATCCACCTCATCGATGTCATGGCACATATCTTTGGGTATTTCGGGTGAAGACTCACTGGTGGGGGAGGGTGTGTGGAAATAAACTTCGGGAAGAGAGCTAGCACAGTGAGGAGGGTCCCTGGAGGAGGAGGCAATAGCCTTGCCCTTGTTTTTGTGTTGTCGGCCGAACATGTATGTTGTCAGGGGTGAGACGGTCGGCTAGCAAGTGAGCCGATCATTTGGGGAGGCTAAGTTGAGCGTCTCATACCTGAGACAATCAGCTCAGGGAGATAGGAGGCAGATCTAGAGGAAAAGGGTGAGGGGTGGCGACTCAAAAGGCGGCTCGCCGGGAAGATCGACGGCATGTGGAGTAGGTCGAACGCTCGTCTGGCGTGACAGATGATTGTCTGGTCGAGCAGGCATGCAGTGGGGAGGGCTAGGCGGGCAACTGGTGTTTGATGGAGTCGAAAGTGGAAGGGGCATCTTGCGAGTGGCGGAGGGAGCTTTTCGAATGGCAAATGAGGTGGTGGAGTGGATATTGCTCCAGGCGAACAAGGCGGAGAGCGGAGGGTGTTGAGGTGGAAGGGGTGAGGTGAGCAACGATTAGTAGCACCGATCGTCGATAGCAGATAGGCGACTGGTGGAGTTCGACATCAACCGATAATGAGCATGAGGGTACGAGAGTGAGCTCTCGTGAGGGTGGGGTGGCGGCTAGGTTTAAAGAATGAGTTGGGGGGTTCAACTCACCTTTGAAGAAGATTTATAGCAAAGTGGCTTCTCCAAATCGATCAGATGGTGTTGAACCGATTAGCTTGTGCGCTGGCCAATGTGGAGTAAAGATGGGTTTCCTTGGTTAAAGGGAGAAGAGGGGCATTCACATTGTGGGAATTATGACAAGAAGGGGGGACCGAGCCGAGCGGGTGGAGTCTGAGTCGATTGGCTGAGCCATCGAGAAGGCTATTGTAACATACTGAATCTCGAGGTCTTCCCTACAATTTACCCACTTTTGAGATTTTCTTGACCTTCTAGTCAATTTGGACCTTTTTCATAAATTTCCCATCCTTTTGAATCATTTTTAGACTCTATGTGCAATTTGGGCATAATTTGATGTTGAAATCACTATTTACCCTATTTATGTAAATGAAGGGGTGTTTGCACAAATAACCCACTTATGAGATAAGTTAGGGCTAATAATGTAATTTGGTCATTAAGGATGGAAATGTAGTAGATAATATTAATTTGGAGTTTTTTTGATAAATATATTATTAATAATGTGTATTTGAGTTCATATAAGTGTATATTAACCTTAATTGTTTCTCTCTCCTCAAAATATGATTTTAACTCATGAAAATATGTTATTTTGTTGAGAAATGATTATTTGAATCTTAATGTGTTTAATATCTCGAAATTACTCACATGTTTCATAAAAAGAAGTCTTTTCATATAATTCATTCAATATAATATATTAATATACACTTTCATTAGCAATATATTTATTAAGGGCCATATTATGAGTAATACGAAATCTAATTGCATATAAATGTTCTAGACTTTAATATGAGCATGTGGTTAAAATTTGGTGGCTTTTGGAGTTCATTTGACCCTTCAAATCCATTTTATAAGATTTTAATAAAGTATAACTATGGGATTTAATCGATTTCATCTATTTGATGTGTAAAGCCAATGTTCTGTTTATTTTCCTTGTCACGTGACCCAGACCACTATGGGCACCAATTGGATGGCCCCAGTTTGTGCTTGTGTTGATCCAATAACCAGGAGGTCATCTTCCTCCTCCAGCCGTTCAGCTGTCTCGACCCCTGCACTCCCGCGACGCCGTTCTCTCGCTACACTCATGCGTTTTGCGTGATTTCAAGTCTGTTAGTTTCGTCTCGCGACGATGGTCCTAACTAGCCTTGGCTCACCCTCTCTCGTGCCCTAAACATGAAATGCCTCATTACCCCTTTCATCTCTTCTCCGCCATAGATTCGCAGAAGGCTCCCGAACCTCCGTCACGCCTATTTAAGGGCGCTTAGAGCTTCTTCAATTCTCGTTCAGCCTCCCTCCTCGATCAATTGGTTCCTAGTTGGCCTCCTCCTCCCTGACCTAGTCCATCTTCAGTTCTAATGACCTCGACTGAGGGTCGGCACCTCCGACCACCTTGGGCCAATTGGGCGCTAGGTAAGAAACTCCGACACCCACTCTTCCCCTCTCTACTCTCTTTTAGCCTCTTGGTAGCCCCAATCATTGGGTCCTATAACCTCACCGTCAAGCTCTGCCGCCACCTGCTATTTCAGGTTTTCAAGCTCCTCTGCCACCACTGACTATTGCTTTTGGCTCGTACCGCCTCCGCGAGGGTGATGATGGCCACAGTTGATAGCTTCGCGTTCATTTTTTGGGTTTTGCCCTTCTTAGCGACCTCCCCTGCTCCGATCAGGTTCGGACGACCTTGGCTATGGATGGCCTTGTTCTGGGGATCGTTGAGTCTGCGGGAAGCTAGGGAACCTGTTTCCAATGACCGTCCTCTGTTGTGCACCCTGATGGCAAGTTGAAGCAAAGGAACTCGAGCTCCTGTTAGCCTGCTCGCGCCATGACCATGGGTGGAAGAAGCCAGGTCATGGAATGACCAAGAGAGACATCCACAGACGATGTAACAACTTGCAACGTAGGAGCAATCTCGTTATTGCACCCTGAGCTTTGTTTCTTGCTTGCAAACAATTGATGGTTTCAAATGACTCAAGAGCCCTCGCCATTTTAATTGAATCGATTTACAAGCAAGGGTATTTCAGTCTTTTCCATCGTTGCTCCATCGCCCTTTGACCTAGACCACTCAGGCACGGACCAATGACTGGGCCAAACCTGATTGGCCCATGCCATTGTGGGTCCAACCACTGTGGCATTGTTTCCGCATTTTAATTTGTCTATGTGGCTTTTTCTTGCATTCTGATTGGTCAGATTTACTTAATTCATAGTAATTCAACCATTGGTCAGAAAAATGCGAAAAATAGTCAATGGAAAGGATTTTTCGAGTAGAATCCAATTTTGTGGTTTTTGAAGCCTGATTCCAAACTATTTTGTGATACTCTTTTAATGATTTAAATGTTCTAAAATACATAATTAATTCATTTTAATTCCAAATTAGGTAATAAAATATGTTTTCTTATTCAGGAGAATATGACTAATCGTTTGGGCCTAGTTTTAAACCTTAAAACGTGGTTTTGTAAATAAGTTCCAAAATTAGGGTTTTTCATATACTTTATGCCTTAATACATTCTAATACATGTGTAATGATGTAACTAGGGAAATATGGAATAGTGATACAATCAGATTGGTGAATGTGATGGTAATTAATTAAAATAGGTATGTGAACCCTATTTTGTATGTGAGCCCTATTTTAGTATGTGACATCTATGATGAATGTGGAATGTATATGTGCAAATCACACCTATCCTTATGTTGGGCTTTTATCCATCCCTACCTTCATTATGTGCTAGCCATGTTATACTTCTAATTGCATTTATTGTCTCTTTACTCATTTTATGCTTCTAATTCCATGGTGGCTCATTCATTTGAATCATGTGAATATTGCTACTACATATGTTGTCTCATTTACTTGGAAATGCTTAATCTTTCTATTGCCTATGTTGGATCATCTTTTTAAAATACTTGGAAACATTGTATATTGTTGTTGCTTATGTTGGCTCCTTTATTTCTTGTGTTTTATTCCCCAATGCAATGTTGCAAATGTTGTTATATTTCTTAATACCGCCAAGTGACTATTTAAGCATGATGTATTTTAGGCCAAATGACAATGTAGTGTACATGAGTACAAACAACCCACAGGGCACTGAGGTTTTAGTCCTCCTACCGGGCACTGGGGTTTTAGTCCCCCTGCCATTTTATATATTAGGCACTGGAGTTTTAGTCCCCCTGCCACTTTTTTAGGCACTGGGGTTTTAGTCCCCCTGCCACTGGTGAGGTCCGATAGGTGCCTCACCCTACATTGAGATGACTTTGTGTCTTAATATATTCATGCTATGTGATTATTATTGTGGTGATTGATTATGGCCATTTTTTTCTCTCTTATTCATATACTTGCCTCATTTCTTTTGAAATCTATTATTGTAGAGAATCTTTTATATTGCAATGCTTTATATTATTTAATTGTCCTATTCCTTTTGATTGACACATACTTTTATCTTTCTCTTGTTGGATGATCCTAAACATCCAGGATAGGATCAGAGTGCGCATGGAAGCTTGGTGAATCTAAGGCTATGGATAGGACAACAAGGAAAGGAACATATAGCTTGCATGATCATAGTTGCTTTTATATATTAAGTTGTTTTGTTTGGAGACAATGTTGGCTTAGTCTAAGTCTTCCTCTACCTAGATCCTATATTTTGTATAAAGTTGTACTTCCTTTATGGAAATTTTGTATTGTACTCTTTATACATTTTAAATATAGTCAAGTTTTATTTCTTCCGCTGCCACACATTTGATGTATTTGTTTATCATGTTTAATAGTAGAGACTTGGTCTTTACAGCTATGTAGCGGTGGTTGGACTGATCGGTTGGTGAATAGAACCGATCGGTTCGCTGCCCAGAAAAGAAAAGAAAAGAAATAGAAGAAAAACAAAATAAGGGAAAAGAATGAAAATGGAAGATAGTGATGGGTTGCCTCCCAACTAGCACCTTGTTTTACGTCACGGCCCGACAAGAGATGGATCAATCAATTGGGATTCTAGGGAAGTTGTGGGGTCAGATAGGTTCAGGTCTTTTAAAGATGAACAATTGTTTGAATATAAAGTGACATGGTCTTCAGTGGTGATGTATCTTTTAAGTCGGTGCCCATTAACTTTATATTCTCCTAGAACTTTATCCCAAAGAAGAAATGTACCATATGGATAGGCACATTTGATAGTGTAGGGGTCATACCATCTTGACTTGAGTTTTCCAGGAAAAAGTCATAATTTTGAATTAAAAACTAAAACCTGGTCTCCTTATCTAATGTCCTTACGCTTGATGTGACCATCATGCCACATTTTGGTTCGGTCTTTGTAGATTCTTGCATTTTTGTAGGAACTCATTCTAAGATCATCAAGCTCATTCATTTGGAGAAGATGTTTTTCTCCTACAACAGAAAGGTCATAATTCAAGCTTTTGATGGTCCAGCTGGCCTTGTGCTCTAATTCTATTAGCAAGTGACATGACTTGCCGTATATCAGTCTGAAGGGGGTAGTACCAATGGGTGTTTTGTAAGCAGTACGATATGCCCACCACACATCATTGATTTTCAACGCCCAATTTTTCCTAGTGCATCCAATAGTTTTCTCTAGAACAGATTTAATTTGTCTGTTGGATACTTCAACCTGCCCACTGGTCTGAGGATGGTAAGGAGTGGCGACTTTGTGGTAAACCCCATATCTTTTAAATAGAGCCTCAAAACATTTCTCCATAGAATGGGATCTCCCGTTGGAAATGACGGTGTGAGGGACTCCAAATCTAGGGAAGATAATGTCTTTAAAGAGTTTCTTAACAGGTTTGGAGTCATAGGTTTTAGTGGGTATGGCTTCAACCCATTTTGACACGTAATCGACTGTGACTAAAATGTAAGAAAGCATAATAAGAAGGAAATGGACCCATGTAGTTGATCATCCAGACATTGAAAATCTGTAATAAGAAGGAAATGGGGCATTCGGTCACACTTGGAAATTTTACCCGTACTTAGACATTGGTCACATTAGAGCACATAATCATATGAGTCTTTGAAGATGGTGGGCCAATAGAAACCACATTGTAGGACTTTCCTAGATGTTTTTTGGGAACTCATGTGTCCACCATATGGGACAGAATGACATTGTTCCAAAATGTCAGTACTTTCTTCTTGAGAGACACAACGACGATATAGACAATCGACAAAAAGTCTAAATAGATAAGGTTCATCCCAATAATAGTTTTTGACATCATGTAAAAATTTAGCTTTAGAATGTCCCTTATACTCAGGGTGCAATACACCGACAGCTAAATAGTTTATGAAATCAGCAAACCAAGGAAATTTGGAGTCTACCTTAAGCAATTGGTCATCAGGCAAAGAGTCATTTATGGGGATTTCATCGATTTGGCTATAGAAAAGTTGAATTAGGTGATCAACCACGACATCTTCTGACTCCTTTTGTCTAGGATCTCTAGATCAAACTCCTGTAATAACAAAATCCATCTTATGAGTTTTGGATTGGCATCTTTTTTGGTCATGAGATAGAGAATGGCTGCATGGTCAGTGTAGAAAATAACTTTAGAGCCAACTAAGTATGAGCAAAATTTATCAAATTCATAGACAATGGCTAGCATTTCCTTTTCAGTCATAGTGTAATTTTGCTTATCTTCATCTAAGGTCTTATATGCATAGTATAGTACATGATGTTTCTTATCAATGCGTTGTCCTAAGATGGCACCTACAACATAGTGACTAGCATCACACATGATTTCAAAGGGTAGGGCCCAATCTCGTGCACGAATGATTGGAGTGGTTGTGAGAGCATTTTTCAAACATAGAAAGATCTCCATGCACGCCTTATCAAAATGGAAAGGCACCTCCTTTTGAAGAAGATTGGTGAGAGGTTTTGTGATTTTGGAAAAGTCACGGATGAATCGCCGATAGAAGTCGACATGTCCTAAGAAGGCTTGGATGTCTTTGACTGAGGATGGGGGGTAGAATCTTGGTTATCACTTCAATTTTTGCTTTGTCGACCTCTATGCCTTGGTTTCTAACCTTGTGGCCAAGAACGATGCCCTCCTTAACCATGACGTGACACTTTTCCCAATTAAGGACCAAGTGTGAGTCAATACATCTGTCAAGAATAAGGGTGAAATTCCTAAGGCATGAATTAAAGCTATCTCCATAGATGGAGAAGTCATCCATGAACACTTCCATGGTGGTTTTGGTCAATCCCGCAAAAATGGCTGACATACACCGTTTGAAGGTGGTTGGTGCATTGCACAAGCCAAAGGGAATTCGTCTAAAAGCATAGGTACCAAAGGGACATATGAAGGTGGTTTTCTCGTGATCTTCAGGATGTATAGGAATCTGATAACATAAGTATTGCTGATGGGCTAAGCATTCAAGAACTTGGTCTAGGAAGGGAAGTGGGAAGTTGTCTTTCCTAGTTGCTTTGTTGAGCTTCCTGTAGTCAATGCACATTCTCCACCCTGTGATGGTGCATGTGGGAATGAGCTCATTCTTCTCATTTCAAATGATAGTAGTCCCTCCCTTTTTGGGAACAACTTGAATTGGGCTGACCCATGGGGAATCGGAGATGGGATAAATGATTCCTGCAGTCAAAAGTTTAATCACCTCTAAACGGACAACTTCCTTGTTGTTTGGGTTGAGTTTTCATTGTGGATTTTGAGAAGGTTTGTGGTCTTCTATCATTGGGATTTTTTGGATGCAGATGGATTGATCTATTCCAACTAGATTTGCCATTTTATACCCCAAGGTAGCTCCTTTTTTCCTAAGTTCACCCATAAATTTGTTTTCTTGTTTAAGGGTAAGGTCAGAATATATGATGACAGGGCACAGTTCTAGCTCATCAAGAAAGACATATTTCAGGCCTATGGGAAGAGTCTTCATTTCTGGGGCCTTTGGCAGTTTAGGCTTTTCTTCTATTGTGGAAATCATCTTAAGGTCCTCGATTTCAGCATCGGGGATCTCCTCAAAGTTATCTAAATGAATCTTCCATTGATCTAATTGTTCATTTTCAAAATCATATTCAGAGGGGGTAGTCAGGGCTGTGTGTATGGGGTCATCAGCTAACTCCCATTCCTACCTTAGTTGTGATAATTTATCAATGCAATCAAGGAGGTAGACCTCTTCCTCGAGACTAGGCACCTTCATGCTTTCAAACACCCTAAACTCTAGGGTTTTCTTCCCTAATCTTAACATAATGGTACTGGCCTCAACATCAATCAAGGCTCGGGTAGTGGCTAAGAAGTGACGTCAAAAAATGAGAGGGTTGTGTAGATCTTCCTTTATGTCCATGATCACAGAATCACAAGGAACATAGTCATCTTTTCCAACCTTAACTGGAATGTCTTCTATGATTCCCATGGGATTGGTCATGAATGAGTCTGTCAGTTGGATAATCATGGCGGTGGGTAGCATGTCATTGAATCCTAGTCTTTTACAAAGGTTGTAGGGCATGATTGATATACTGGCTCCTAAATCAGCTAGGCCCTTTCTACAAGCATTGTCCCCCAAGTAGCATCCTATTCCAAAAGAACCTGGGTCCTTCTATTTTTTAGGCATCTTACTTAGGATTATGTCTGAAGTGGTCCTAGCAAGTTTAATAGTATCATATTCTCTATTAGAATACTTCCTAGTCAAGAGGGATTTCATGTACTTGGACCAGGCAGGCATGTTACACCCCGATCTCACAATTTCCTCAAATCATGAGATTAGGGCATAAGATGGGATTTGTATGCAACACAAAGAACACCCTTAACTTTTTCTTTTCTTTTCTTTTCTTTAAAACTCTTGTTTCCCCGCATTGAACCACATATCATCTTAACAAAGGAATCTGAACATTTCTTTTACTAATCAGACTTTAATAGTAAAGATACATGTATAAGCATTCACGATGTCTTTCGCACATTATGCACATGAAACTTGCTAATTAGCATACATATCAAAGAGGAACAATATTACACATCGTAATTACAACTCTCTCTCTAAACTCTTACTGAGGGCCTAGAGTGACAAGGACCGACTGACTCAACTAATCTCATACTTGACTCCTGTGGTAGGTCTACACTGAAGCTCTGACTATCTCCAAGTCCACGCGGTTAACCCTAAAAATGTTTGAGTAGAGGGGTGAGCCTACTCGCTCAGTGAATGAGTACTTCATGGAAACAGACTAATGCACTAATGTGATTGCAGATATAATTTGAGTAAACGATATGAAATTTAACAACAAAAAATACTACACTGAGCAGTTCTAAAACAATATAATTGAAATAACAAAGAATGTAAATATTGCATCCAAAGAATAACTACTAGAAGACTATGCTCTAGTCTTCCTTAACGCTTTCATTTATAAGGGACTCTGTGAACCTATATAATCATATTTTAGCTTATGCCCCAAACATATGCAGCGCACTCTACATATGAGACTCGCAGTGCACTACGAATCCACCGTACAAGACTTAGCGACACACCCGGGAAATGCTAAGTCTGACTGTCCGTCCTGGTCTGCACAGGACTCTCGGGCGCACAAGGGCCCCAGGCGCACAAGGGCCTGTCTGCACTAACTCTGAGTGCTCTGGACTCCTCCCACCCTGTAGTGCACAGTCGGAGGGTCTGGGTTACCACCGTGACACAAGCACATATTAATGTTGAATAACCCCCATTTTTCTCCAGTGCCACCGTGACACAAGCACGTGTTATTGTTGGACACTGTCTGTCTGCCCTCGTGCCACCGTGACACACGCACAGATTATTGTTGAACACGAGCCCGACCATCTAGGCACAAGGCTAGATCGATCGTTTTACCCCAAAGGTACAGACCGCGCAATGGGGTTCTACGGTGTTGGGGCACCTAAGTCTATTAACTTTATAGATACATTTAAAATAGAAATCATAACTCATTTTACATTTATCACAAGGCTCACACGGCCTGCTATATCATATCATATAAAACATCATAGCTCATGTATTCAGCATATATCATGTCTCATTAACATCCCTTTCTAGGGCATATCATATCTCATCACCTGCAATTTACGAGATATATATTGAAATATAAGAAGCCCTGCAGTATGTAGATATCAACTCAGAGAGAACAAGCATATAAAGTTAAATGCACTAGAAACATACAATTCAACAATTAAGCATCACCATATCTCATATCGAGATCTTTCATATTACCATAGCATGATTCATTGAACACCCTATTCTTAGGGTTTCATTTGCCTTAATCATTTATCACATGCCAACACCCTACTCTTAGGGTTGCATTTTCCTCATTCACCTTTTCATATGGCTCTCATAAGGATTTCATAGGATATAAGCATTCACGAAATAAAGATTGTTTCAACAAATCATATACAATCGATATATGTATGAAACCATGGAAATTCAACTAAATTTAGATTTTCATACCATTCACTGAGATACCAGGTATCAAGAATAAAATTCAATTAAGATAACCCATGTGGTACATCCTAACCACTTATAGGATTACTAGTCCTTTTCAATAAGGTTGAAACTCTAGCGATATCTCAATTAGGTCAAACCTAATTACATCATTTGATATAAATCTAAAAGCATCCTCACTAGGAAGTGTTGTATACATATCTGATATGAATCTACCATCAAAGAGTCGTTCAAACAGAGAAGGAACCCGTATCATATCAATTTACAATAACTTAAATCAAACGGACATTTCAGGATTTAGAATTCACATGCTAAGCATTTAGGGATTTAGATGTTATAATCAAATTCGTGCATTAGAATGTTTGAAGGAAGAACCCACTCACCCTAAGGTGTGAAAACACCTCAAAACCGCAGCTCAACTCAGGGAATCTCGAATTCCTATCAAATCCCTAGCAAATCTCCCAATTCTTCTTCCATTCAACTCGGAAACCTTGAAAATGAGGGATTATGAAGAAAGGGTGAGAAAAGAGGGAATTTTGACATCATCTTGGATCAAATCAGAGCATGGACGGAATCTAGACATGAGAGAGAAGATTCACCATAAAAGTCTATGCAAAGGATCCAAACTTACTTGATTTCACCATTCTTGGGACCGCAGAACCCTAATTCAGCAATTCCTCCTCTTTCTCCACTCAAGCCTTAACTCTCCCTCTCTCTCTAGATTTTCATTTCTCTGGAGTGAATGACGAAGAATGAGAGCTGTGTGTGTGTGTGGTTGCTCATATAAGTCAATTGAGCTGCTTGGGTCAATTGCATATTGACCCAACACTTAACTTTAATTATATTGGCTGAATATTCAGTTATACAAAAGTTACTGTAATTCGTTTATTTCAGAGATCAAACATTCTCCAACAATTATGGGAATTTATAACGTTGTTTATAATTGATCTATAAAGCTTCAGTTAAAATTTGAGATCATTTGTAGTTACCAATAAATAATTAAAAATAGAACAGTGTACTGCTATATTGCAGTCTGCAAAATATTCGGCCGAGTTTGTCCTGCACAAAACTCGACCGACACCCTTACTGTAGGGATTCAAAAGTCATCCAAAAATTATGCCAATTTAACAGAGTGTCTAAAACTGTGTTTTTCAAGCACAGTTAAAATTTTAGATCAATTGGATATACCAATAAAACGATAAAATTCAATTACCACACTGCTGTAAAATTCTGAAATTGTGATCGGCCGAGTTTGAAACTCGACCGATAAACAGGTCAGAACCTTCTTCAAAAATTCTGATATTTTCCAATATTGTTCACATTTTATATATCCAAATCATATCCAAATTTGAAGTAAATAAGAGTTACACATAAAATACTAAAAATCATTTAGTGAGACATTCTACTTATTAAATTCTGTATTCATGTATCATCAAAACCCTATTTGGGCCGATTAGGGTTTATGCTTCTCAAACCCTAATTCTCAAGACCAAAGAACATTTAGACTTCTTATCATAGTTAAAACATCCTAATTGTGTTATTTTCATTCATTAGATTTCAAGAATGATTATTCCAATTAATCTTTGCAATTGTCTAGGTAAACCCTAGTTTACCAGTTAAGCTCAGATGGGGTCGTAACAAGGCATGTCTACCAAAGCATCAAGGAAAGGAATGCTGACATGTCGTTTTTTCATAGCATCCCTAAATTTCATGAAGTGGGTGTCAAGTCTTGTTTGTTTGAGGCGGTCTTGGTAGGGAGGTCGTGGCTTGTAGATTGGTTCTTCATCTTCTTCTTGAGGGGTTTCAGGGGAGGTTGGTTCAAGTGTATGTTTAGGTTCAATAACTACCATGTCCTCATCCTGGAATTCTAGAGGTGGGTCTGAAAGTTTTTTTGGAGGGGGAGGGGAGTGCACCTTTCCTAAACGAGTGGAGACAACCTTGAGTTGTTCAGGATGTTTGGGGTTATTTTCAGGATGCCCTACAAAAGTTCTAGTAGGGGTTTTCTGTTGGGTGAACAAACGAGCTAGCTGGGCGTCAGCCACCTTTTGATGAGCTTGTTGGGCAATGATGAATTGTTCCAAGGCAGCTATCCTTTCGTCAGCTGCGGGGGTGGGACCATGAACACTTGTTGGCGGTTGAGGAGGTGGCTAATTGAGATTTTGAGGGGGAAGGTTTAAGTTTTGGAATTGTTTTCCTTGATATGGTGGTCAGTTTGGGTGATTTCCTCAGTAGTTTCCTTGGGTTCCAAAGTTCCTTTGGTTGTTGTATGGGAATCTATGTGGTGTTGATTGTTGCCTTGAGTGTAGGGTGGCCTTTGTTGGGATTGGAGTTGGATGGAGTTTTTGACACCTACAAGGTTCCCATATTGGAAACCAGGGTGGTTTCTAGTCTGGTTTGGGTTGTAGTAACCTTGGCCTAGTATGGTATGGATTGAATTGAGGTCTTCTAGTTGTTTTCCCATTTCTGGCTGCATGGGGGTGTTGTAGAGGTATTGACAATGCATGGTGGTGTGATTGTATCCTTGACAAATGCCACAAAGAGAGTCCACATCTTTTATTTGTTGGGGTGACTCCCTAAGGGTGCCTAGGGATGACTCTAACCAATCCTTTTTTAGGGAAATTAATTTGAGGATTTTTTTCTATGCTTTGGATATCAGGATTAACTTCTGCCTTGGCTACCTTAAGGATTCCACCAATTCCCCTTCTAGAAGCTCATTTGACCACCTCCCATGCCCTAGTCAGACTTTGGTGCATGAAATTTCCTCCAGATGAGGAATCTAGAAAGAATTTTGTATCATCGTCAACACCATGATAGAAGATCTCTATGAGCTGGGCTTGAGAGATATCATGGTCAGGGCACTTCCTAAGTAAGTCTTTGAACCTTTTCCAGGCTTCTCCTAAAGATTCTCCTGGGTACATGGAAAAGTGAGTGATTTGTCCCCTGAGTTCATAGGTGAGAGAAGGGGGGTAAAATTTCTCAAGAAACTTACTTTGTAGAACTTCCCAAGTTGTGACATGTTCTTCACTCTCCATGGTGTTGTACTAGCAACTAGCTTGGTCGAAGAGGGAATACTTCAACAATCTAAGGTGGATGGCATCTTCAGAGATTCCTGGAAGTTTGTTCAGAGAACAAAGGTCGATGAACCTTTGAAGGTGATCTTGGCAACTTTCCCATTTTTGCCTGAGAAAGGATTGGCTTGCATCATGGTGATCTATTGGGTTCGTATCTCAAATTGGGGAGCAATGATGTTAGGAGGAACGACTAGGTGTTGGGCATGGGAAGATTTGGGAATAGAAAAATCTTCCAATTGTTTTTGCCTTTCGGCTTCCCTCCTATTGGCTTCTAAGGTTTTTTATTCAGCCCTGTAGGCTGCCCATAAAGCGGCTTCTCTAGCTGCTTGGTCAGCTAAGATGGGTTCTCTTTGAGCCGCTAATGCCTGGTTGATCCTACATGTGACTACTTCTCCGTCTAACATATTTTGGTTTTGATTATGATAGTTTAGATGGTGGAAAGTTCTATCTATCTCAGGATCAAACTATTGAAAATCGGCGTTCAGGCGTCGCATGCATAAAATAAGTAGTTAATCGTGTGTAGAAAAAAATGGACTGCTGGAATGGAAGCTCGGCAGAAGGAGGAGTAGCACTTCTGGAATGTTACTTGGAAGGCAAAAAAAAGTTTTTCAAAAGTTTTGGGGTTCAAAAAAACAAATTTGTTGTCCCCGACAATGGTGCCAAATTGATATGTGTTGCTTAGCACACCAATCACTAAGATTGTTAATCCTAGAGTTTAAACCTTTTTTAACTTTCCAGTTAAGGCTAGTATAGAAAGGGTCGAATCCCACATGACAACTTTTTTAGTTTTTTTAATCTAAACCCAATTCTTGAAGAATTATATTATTAATTTTTGGTATTTTCAGATTTGGAACAAGAATATAAAAGTCTTTTGGGGGTGATTGTTGATTACACTAAGAAAGAAAATTGCATAATTTAAAATGCACTAAACAAGAAATTTATTTGCCCTGTAAAAGGTAAACAAAGATTGTTGTTAGCACAAGAAGCTATGGTGAATTGAAAGACTAAGAATTAAAGCAAACAAAAATAGTTAGTGATTGAAAAAAAGGGGAGAGAATTGAGGCTTAGGGGTTTTCACCACCTTAGCCTAGGCACATGACTAATCCTTAAACGACAGATTCGATGAAGGCAAGTGAATGAAAAATACACTAAAGATGATCTCAACATGAGCCCATTGGTCCTGGTGCTCATGTTTCTTAGTTCATCATCCTAAAAAGAGAAAACCATGGTCATTTCAAAACTCTTATTTAATTGAGATTTTTGTTCTAAACCCGAATTTCCAAGGCCATATCCATTCGGATTAACTTTTTATATTATCAATTAATTACTTTGATATATCAATTAATTATCAATATCAAAGGCCATCTAGAATCATTAAGAAAAAGCCGAAAACCATGGCTAAGGGGTTATTCCCCTTGCCTCGATAAAGGACTACTCACTCATGGAGAAGGAGCAAAGAGAGACGGAGGAAGGAAGTGATCTAGCCATATTTGAGTCTTACGACTACCGATCCTCAGTTAGAGAAAATGAAAATGGTTGTCTCTTCCTACCTTGCTCAATTGCTCAAGAGAGGGGAGGAGAAGATGATGAAGAAATAGATCTACACAAAACGGAAATAATAGAATTGAAATAAAACTTAACCGAGATGAAATACTACTTTCTTGCTTTAAGAACAAGGTTTTAGAAATAAACTGCTCTAGAAATCTTTTGTATAAAAAGTGATGTTGAATGATGAGGAAGTGCCCTTCCTTTTATAGGAGAAGGTGGGGGCAACTTTACACTAGGGTTTAGGGAAATGGGGGCTGGGGGCTGGCTTTTTGGGATGTCTTTGCAGCACCAACCGATCGGTTCAAGGCTGAGCTGATCCACTGGAAGTTGGGGGAAACTGGCAACGAAGGGGGCAATCGCCAACCCTAATTTAGGGTGGCGACACGAGCTGTACCCCACTCGGCTGGGCTGGCTTGTCTCCCCTTTTTAGGGCTTCGATTGAGCATTTAATCTTGGGAAGTAATTCACTCTGGCCAGTCGTCTGAACAACTACGACGATCGGTGCTAGACACTGAAACGATCGGTTGGAGTCATGAGCCGATCGGCTCATGCTTCCAACCTATGAGAAATTGCACATAATTGTTTGAAACAAAGATGTTTGTGATAAAAATGAGAAAATATGGATTTGTGCAATTTCAGGGGATGAAATGAATATCTTTATTTGACAAGCTTAACTAAATTTTTAGAAAAAAGGTGTTAAAATAGAACGCATCAAGTAACTTGTCCAAATGACCATTTGAATTACTTGGCATGTTGATACCAAAGCAAGAATGAAGATGGAAAAATTTGTGATGGTGATCAGTAGCAATGAGTCCAAGGGAAAAGGCAAGACTAAGAAGTGTTCTGAATCTAAATTGAAGTTCAAGTCTTATGCACTCAAGATAAGGATAAGGGTAAGTGCAAAAGGAATATACCTTTTCACTTAAAGGAGAAAAGGAAGAAGAAAGAGATAGAGATCTCTACTTCAGGACCCAATAAAACTGAGCTAGAACTACAACGAATAAGGGTTGCTACCACTATAGTTGGAAGTGTCATTTATTGGGTATGTAATAGAATTATTGAATTGTATATACCTGCGATTGATGAAAACATCAAGTATCTTGTATGGACAAGAATATATTGATGTATCATTTTGTAAGATGAGATCTTGTATGGCAATGCCCCATGTCTTGTAATATATACCTAATATTTATAGAGACAAATATGTGTATGACACATATACTGAATGAATTCATGACTTAAACAAAGAATACCTATATCATTTTCATCTAGAGCACATAAATGAGAAAAACATATTTAGAATCTATGTGATGGTTATCTAGACTCTTTTGGTTATTGAACCAATAGAGACGTGACAAAAGCATCTTCATTATATGTAGTGGGAGAGAAAGTATTCTAGTAGGGTTGATGCATGCTGATGCATGAAGACCTTTTAGGAATAAATGCTAAAGGTAGTTTCTATTACCTTGTTGTATTTACTTATGCTATCAATAAAAATGGAAGTTTGTATTTAATGAAATACAAGTATGGATTTCTTGAAGTGTTCAAGGAGATTGTAATTAAGTACATAAATAACTTGGTAAAATAATTAAGATTCTTTGATGTGATCGATGTTGAGATATTTCAAACCAAGAGTTTAAGCACTGTCTGGGAGATCCCGATAATGTATCATGATGAACTCTACCTGAAACACAATGATAGTGTATCATGAGAGTGTATCAGAAAGAGGGAATCACACCTTCTTAGTCATGGTGCAATTATCAATAAATTTAGCCAATCTTCCTAATTCTTTTTGGGCACATGCTTTACATAATACAATGTACCGTCTAAAATGGTTTAAAAGATACCATATGAGATATGGCTTGGGAGGTGTCCTGATATGTTTTCTATAATGATTAGGATTGAAATCTTATGTAAGAAAATATTTTCTTGAAAATATTTGTCCACAAATCACATAAATATTATTTTGTTAAAATACCACTCTTATCCAATCCAACAACAAAGTTGTTTGTTAATCTAGATGGTTGTAATCCTAAATGGAAATTAGTTCCAAAGGAATTAGTGGGATAAAAGTAGAACACTAAAAGTTTGAGACCAAAAAGAAAACATTGAACATATAAGAGGTACAATAGGAACAATGAGAATCACAAATTGTTGTGGAATCTCAAATTCCTTATGTAAGACAATACCTCATAAGTTCTAGTAGAACACACCTTGAGTTTGAAAATTATGATATCTTATAACTCAGAAAGGTGAGGGAGCTGGTCATATATGATGAGTCAACTACCTCCCTCGAAGCTATTAGGGATCAGAATTTGAAGCATGGCTTGAGGCCATGAGATCCAAGATGAACTCCATGTACACCAAAAAGGTATGACTGTGTTGGATCCACCTGAAGGGGTAAAACTCATAGGGTGCATTTGGGTTTTTGAAAGGAGTCCACATGGAAGGGTAGTTTGGATGCAAAGAGTTTCAATCAAGTTCAAAGTGTTGAACATGATGAAATCTTTTCACCAATTGCCATGGTTGGATCATGCTTTGAATTGCATCTTAGTATGGCGATAAGATTTGGCATATGGATGTTAAAACTACATTCCTTAATTGAAATAATAATAAGGATGTGTACGTGACACAGACTAAAGGTTTTATAAATCTAATAATGCAAATAAAGTCTATAAGCTACAAATTTCAATCTATGGATTGAAGTGGGAATCTTAGTGTTGGAATCTTCTATTTGATAAGATAGTCAAAGGGATTTGACTTGAGTCAAAATGAAGATGGGATCTGTGATTATAAAATATTTAGTGGGAGCATATTTATATTCCATATAATGATGGGGAATAATGTCCTTATCCTACAAATGTTAAAACCTTGCAAAGATAACACCTTCTCTATGAAGGGCTTAGGTTAAGCATCCTATGTGATAGGAATTAAGATATATACAGTTAGATCTAGATAGCTTCTTGAAAGAGAACATACATTAGCAAGATGTTGAAGAGTTTAACATGTAAGACTCAATGAGAGAAAAACTTATTGATTTCAATGAAATTAGTCTCCCAAGAGCATAGTGTCCTGGTTCTTGTGAAGAACATGTAAACATGGATAGATATCGTACACATTTGCAATTGCATTTACCATGTCTGCAATGTTATGTACTTATACCACTATCTCGTATGTATTGGACATGACCAAAGGATATCCAAGTTATGTCGTATGTATTGGACATGACGAGTGCATATCTGTCAGATCCCAATGAGAGTCATCAGAATACCATAATGAACATATTTAAGTACTTGGGAAGTACTAAAAGGATTGATTCCTTTGTTAAGGTAAAAGGAAGAGTTGAGTGTAAAAGGTTACAAAGATGCAAGCTTCCAAAATGACAAATAAAATTAAGGATCGTAATCTAAATAGTGTTTGACCTTAAAATGAAAATTGTCAGCTGAAAAGGGTTCCAAGCAAGAGATGGTTGTTTAAATCTACAATAGAAGCCGAGTATCTTGGTGTTATACGAATAACAAAAGATACTATATTGATCTAGAAGTTCATAGAGATGAACTTATGGGAGGTTCCAACCATTGATGACATAATAGAAATATTGATTACCACAATGGAGCTACTTGTTAGGTAAAGATTCTTAGATAGCGTACTACAACACTTCCGTCTCATGTGAAAAGATGCACAATAAAGAGAAGTGAAACTTGCAAATATCGACTTGAAACAAACAATGCTAACCAGCTATAAAAGCACCAGCACAGCAGAAACATGATGGACATGTTAAGATCATATGGAATAAGATTTGTGGGTGGTTGCTATAAGTGTAAGTGGGAGTCTGTTGGTATTTATGCTCAAAGAGACAATCATGTGATGATTGGAATGTGGCATTAGATACCTGATTTGATAATAATACAGGTAGGTCCTTTTGTTATGTTTGTCTCAGCATGAGATGATGACATAGACATAGTAGATGTCTAAAGAATCATGTTACTCAATGACATATGTCTTCAAGTTGAGGCCTTAATGATGAGATCATATGTATGATAAGAGTACATACATTCTTATTATGTCCCTATATGGAATTTAATGTGGAAGCACAATAGACAACATTATTACATAACACTAGAGTGTGTGTTGACTGATGATAAAGTCTCGTTAGTCATGATATGTGATATCAAGTCAAGCACATAGGTACATGTTAGAGAACAACATATTGGACAGACCCACCATGAGAGTGATACATGGAGACTATGGAATGGTAGTCAGAACCAACTCTCATAGTGATAGTGGTGATTGTAATTATTAGACATGAAGTCACTACATTCATCGCATGTCATTCATGTACTTTGACATCATCCACTATAATCCTGAATAAGGGTTGCCATAAAGATGGTGCTTGGGTGCATTGTGACATATGGGGATTCAGTGTGAGTGATGTAGATGGGATTTGTCCTTCCTACAGGAGATTAATATCTAGACCACTGGATAAGTGAGGTTGAGAATGTATGGTCGTACTCATGTGATTCAACATGTGATATGTGAACTCACATGCATCTCAGATAGTTTTCTCTAGTTTAAGAAACATGGATTGAACGTTGAGAGGATGACGATTCCATGCCACAAATTCAATGTAGTTGTTATATACAAAGGAACTATGCCATCACAGTGACAGTAATCACAAATTGTAGGCTGAAGTTGTTCTCCAACTTTCCAAATTACTTGAGTAGAAATGATGTGTTGGTAGATGCTAATATTTTCGTATGATGTCATAATTGGTTATGTACATTCATTGCCATCGTAATTTTGGATCTATAGGGTAACACACATAGGA
Source organism: Alisma plantago-aquatica (assembly GCA_963693085.1). Classification (NCBI taxonomy): domain Eukaryota; kingdom Viridiplantae; phylum Streptophyta; class Magnoliopsida; order Alismatales; family Alismataceae; genus Alisma; species Alisma plantago-aquatica. The sequence continues at coordinate 1,188,132,311 of OY856410.1, read as the reverse complement.
TACACTTGGATTAAAGGAGTTTAATCATGAATGATGTTTAGATTGATTACTAAGGTTTTTAGGTATTCAATTAAACAACTGAGGTTAAAAATTGACTGACTAGACTTTGAACAAACTGGTTCAAGTGTTGTACTGATCAGTTGGAGTGTTAGGTGAATTGGAATCAACATTGGCTAATCAATGGTTGAACCAGGGTGTGAGACGGTCGTTCACATAGAGAACCAACTAGTTCACGTGACCCGACTGAATGTTTGATGATGTGAACCAACCAATTCATCCTCTAGGTTTCTTGGTTCAATGGTCAATTAGATTGGATCAAGAATTGGTGTTGATGTCATGTTTTTGATGAATGCATATTCATCATGATTTTGAGTCACCTTTTTGGGACAAATTCGATTCAATACTTTCGATTTCATCTCCTAAATCTCACAAAATGCAAGATTTCTTTACTAATTCAATTATCACGATTATTAACCAGATTTATATTGATTTTGTAAAGGTCTTGACTAGGTTCAACCATCATATGGAATTCGCTCGAGATTCCCTCAACTCTGGTCTTGACCAATCGGTCTTGACCAAATAGTTTTCCCTAACGATCTACCCATACAGTTTTGACCTCTCGGTCTCAGACATCCACCTACACAGTCCTCCTCTCCCTACTCTACCTAAATAGTCTCAAGACTGTATGACGACCAACGGTTTCAAAACCATTTGGACCAAGGACCGATTGGATTATGAAGACCATTTGGAGGCCATAGGCCCTCAAAACCATCTGACAACAAAGACCGATTGATGACATACGGTCCCAAGACCATTTAGAGCCATACGGTCTCAAGACCGATAGGCCAGTCACCCTCAAGACCGTTTGGACACTTAAGCAAAGACCAATGAAGATCAAGACCATTTGGAACCATACGGTCTCAAGACCGTTTGGATCCATATGGTCTCAAGATCGATAGGAGACAAAGTTCTAGGGCCATATGGGAAATCCCTTCCCAAGACCGTATGGTCACTAATGTCTCAAAACTGTTTGGATTGAACAAGTGAAGACCGTATGAAGGCAGAACCCCAAGACTCTTTGGAGGCCATCGAACTTCAAGACCGTTTGGCCGTCAGACAGACTCTAAAATCATTCAGCCATCAAACGGTCTCCAAGACCATTTGGCCACCAAATGGTCACCAGGACCGTTTAGACGAAGACCGATTGGAGGTGCTTTACCCCAAACTGTTTGGACTCCAAACCATTTGAAGAAGAATACACAGCAAAAATGTGAGGTCCCCATCCAAGCCTATAAATAGGGCCAGCAGGATCCTCATCCGGGCATGGATTCGAGGACGCTAAGAGGCTGCTTGAGCAAAGGATCAGTCTCCCTTCACACCACCACCACTCCACCATCTTCATGCCATTGGCACGGTACCCAAACCTCCTCTTGCTGTGAGCAAGGAGGTCAAGAAGAGAAAGAAGGTGGAGAAGAAGGTCTGCCCGGTCTGCCTTGGTGGTTCTTCCTCCTCATCCAGATCTTCCCTGACATGACGTAGAAGACCACATCATCTTTACCGAGCTACGACTACCTTCTGCATCATGCTCATGGTGGAACCTTCCTTCTCTCTTGTTCTTCTTGTCTCTCGCATCATGAGTGAGTAGTTCCCTTTTGCTGGGGTGCGGGGACTAGCCCCGCTGCCGATTCTTCCATGTCTTTACATTTAACATTCCCAGGCAATGTATATAACTTTTCATTTTGTTGTTAATTAAAAATATTTGTAGATTAATTACCTACTTGCTTTCATCTTGTTCTTCCCTATGTTGCGAGAACTTCTATATGTAGGGTAGGATGTTGTTTAATGAGGTTGACTTCCAAACTAGAAATAGAATGGGATTCCTTGGAGTCGTAAGTGTGGGCTATGATCTCCAAAACCCGAGATAAACATGATTAAATTCAGCGGAAGCGATTCGTTTAACAGCGGAATATTAAAAATCACGAGAAATTAAAACTTTTTGAGATAAGACATTGAAACCATAAAACTTCCTTTATAAAAGGAGATAATTGTTTACATCTCTGTTAAATTACTTCTTGAGTAATTATACACAGCATGATACAAAATCTCAAGAGTCAAATCAAAATCTCAGACCATAACTCCAAGGACCTGAGAGTACAGAGAACACATAAGACTGACTAACTAACTACACAACTCAGCAGTCTGAATCTCCACCTGAGATTTACTGCTGCTCCTGATGCTGCTGCTGCTGATATTGGCCACCTGAAGATTGATTCCTTCATCCTCGACGATCACCTAAAACGTTGAAACCTACGGGGTGAGACAATTTTAAATAATTGTCCCAGCGAGAGTTATAACTCTCAGCCAGAAGCTTTATTATAGCAATCACTGAACAATATGAACAAAAAAAGCTTTAAGGTAATCAACAGCAGATTGTTATCAATAATAACAACAATATTTAAGGAAAATGAAGAACATGTATACTAAACAATGTAACTTCAACCAATGTATCTCGTAGTTCAACCTAAGCAGATATGCTACGCGGTTGATTATGTTTTACAAACATCATTATGCCCTGTGGAGATGAGGTATACCGCTCAAACTCCAACCGATCACTGTTAAGTCGCATCGGTATCATACCTAGGTCATCAAAAGAGCCGGATTCTTATGACCTCATCTTCCTCAGTCAGTATGAGGATCAACATGCAGGACATCTAGTGTCTCTGCTACTATAGCTTACCAGGGTATTCTGGTACTTCGCTATTAGAGTCACAGTGGCGTTTTGTACTCTCTTCGCCATCAAAAGATTTCTTATTTATCTCTCATCGATGCGGTATAACAGATTTCCTCAGGAGATTAGTGTAACATCACCCTGGCATAAACATATAGTAAAGGATTGATAGATTAGATACATCTACATCAATTCCTACACTAGGATGTAAGGGCATTCACATCCATGTTCCCCACATACTCAAAAGTATGTGATCCAGGAGTTCCCTTAGGAAAACCTGTTTCACCATCATTTAACTCCTGACAACGATGGATCTATGATCAGGGCTCTACATGGTATGATTATACTTGATTAGGTAGGTACATTTTAGTATTCTTTTAACATCATACTTGTTTTCAAACATTAATCATTAGCATAGCAGCTATGAAAGTAGAATACTAAATGTAACAAGTACAACTCACATCAATTATCATTTCTCAATCATCTCATCACAAGTCATCTGTCAAGCATGACCTTGATGATATTCATGGCTCTCACAGCCCATTTAATCATATAAGATGCTACTAATAAGGCATCAGGATATTTCACTATTCATAAAGCTTAAAACATGCTTTTAATGAATATAGTATCATAATCCCTACCTGGATATGATCATCATCTCATGACAACCTGCATGGTTAATTTAACTGGTAACAGTAAACAATTCATTATAGAAGTTATACTTTCAAACATTTAGAAGAGTCAAATCCCCCAATTTTCATCAATTGGGGTTTACTGTTCACATTACATGTCATCACCCTAGAATTAGGGTTTACTATTCACCTCATGGTGAATTGAACTTACAACATCATCATATATGAGAAACATCATCATTAAATCCCTCAGATAAGATTAAGATTCATCAATTATCATAATTAGGGTTTCCATGATCTCACATAGGTGGATCATACCCTAATCATGCATATTCATGTGTATTGAAGGTACTTTACTTGAGTTCCCACCAAAAAGGGGTACTTTCTCTCTCCTATGATACTTTCTCTCTCCTCTTACTAGTAGATGGTGATTACATCACTCCAATTTATGTTGGGTCAAGTCCTCATTGGCTAACATAAGCCAAAACATCACTATCATGTGATTAGGGTTTGATTTTTTTTTTTAAGAAGAAACTGATATCACTGGATTTGTTTGCTTGGTATCATAGACCAACTACACTGTTCATACAACAAGAAAGCACAAATCATACTACATCATCCCAACCAATCCAAGGTCACTAGGTCAGTGACCGACGATCCCATTAGTTGCTACTTCTAATCTAAGCAATCCCCAGATCCAAGATCTAACCCCGCACCCGACATCTAACAGTAACAGTAACACCAACTACTTGAAACTAGACCACACACAGTCATTCCATTGAAATCAGCACCTTACGCCGCCGTCGGCGCCCAACTCTTCACGCCCTCTCCCCACGGATGCGGCGAGCCAGCTGGATGTCCTTGGGCATGATGGTGACCCTCTTGGCGTGGATGGCGCACAGGTTGGTGTCCTCGAACAGTCCCACGAGGTACGCCTCGGAATCCTCCTGGAGGGCTGCCACGGCGGAGCTCTGGAACCTGAGGTCCGTCTTGAAGTCCTGTGCGATCTCATGGACCAGCCTCTGGAAGGGAAGTTTGCGGATCAGGAGCTCGGTGGACTTCTGGTACTTGCGGATCTCACGCAGAGCGACGGTTCCGGGCCTGAACCTGTGGGGCTTCTTCACTCCGCCGGTGGCCGGGGCCGACTTGCGCGCGGCCTTGGTCGCCAGCTGCTTCCTGGGGGCTTTTCCGCCGGTGGACTTGCAGGCAGTCTGCTTTGTGTGTGCCATTGCACGAGGATGGTGAGTTGCTTGGGAGGGAAGAGGTTAGGGTTCTTGGTTTTCAAATTCCCGAGCTGCTGTTTGTGATGCGGTCGATTAGGGTTTGATTAGAACAAGGTATTACTCAATTGAACCCCTCAAGGGTATTTTAGTAATTTACCCCATTGATCACCATCATGGGTCAATTCATTAGTCACTTAGTCCCTTAATGTCCTAAGTTACCATTAGGGTTTAGATCAATCCATTATTGAATCAATTACACCATTAAGTGATTAAGTACAAATAACCCTAAAAACCTCCAATTGGATTAGGGTTTAACCTACAACCTTCAACCCATTTGATCCTTAATTGACCTTGAACTCGTTTAATCACCAAACTACCTAGACCCCATTTGAGCCTTAAATGGGTGTGAACCCACTTAGGACCAAACGAGTGTGAACCCGTTTGAGCCTAAACGAGTGTAAACCCGTTTGGATCCAAACGAGTGTGCACTCGTTTGGACTCAAACGAGTGTGAACCCGTTTGGGCTCAAATGAGTGTGCACTCATTTGGACTCAAACGAGTGTGCACTCGTTTGGACTCAAACGAGTGTGGACTCATTTGGGTCCAAACCGCATGGACATGAAAAGTGACTCAAAGGTTATTAATGAAATATAATTTCTATGTTGAAGCCCTCATCTGGACAAAGCCATGCTAACCACTTATAAATTGGGTCAATTAGGATGAGCCTCAATCAATTGGACTCCAAATTAACCCTCAATGGAAAGCCAATTAGGGTTAAGTCTAACTCAATTAGGGTTTCCAATCGGCTAATCACCATTGTTCAACAAGGTGAATCAAATCAAGGTTGAACCTATCAATTGACCTTCAATTGGGCCCAAACTTGACCCAAACGGTCTTGGGATCATTTGGGTATCCTCCAAACGGTCTTGAGATCTTTTGCCCAAGAATGCATCAAAATCCAAGTTGATTTGATAGGGGTTGAACTCTAATTAAGTTTCAAATCAGCAATTTTATCAATTGATCAATATGTTGTAATTAGACCTTCAATTGACCAAATTGCCCTAACGCTAGACCTCCAAATGGTCTTGGGTTGTCACTAAACGACCCTGAGACCGTTTGGTGAACCCCCCAAACGATCTTGAGGTCGTTTGGGCCCTTCAACCCAATGTTCAACAAGATCTAATATTTAATTCAGCAATTTGTACCCGATTAGGGTTAGGATGTTGAAGTTCCTTCAACTCTCAATTGGTTATGAATTAGGTTATGATTCTTTGTAGGAATGAAACTAAATACATTATGGACAGACCCTCAAACGGTCGTCCCTTGGTCAACCCTCTTAAATGACCTTGAGACCGTTTACCCAAAATGGTCTAATTAAACAGGTTTGAAAATCATGACTTAATTCAATTGGATTTGCTAATTGATTAGCCTATATCTCACGATTACTTTGGAGTTAATCCCTCAAATTTGGTGGGTGATTACCCTACATAATTGTGAACCAGATTCTCATATGGTCGTCGCTTGGTCAACTGGACCAAACGGTCTTGAAGACCGTTTGCCTCCATGCGACCCTGAACCCGTTTGCCCACCAAACGGTTGTGCAAACCGCATGGGCAATGGGTGGAGGTCGTTTGATAAAGTAGAAATTCGTGGATAAGCATAGGAAATAACGCCCTCATCTTCTAGCTCAAGAAAAACAGTAGTTTCTCATGGATTTTCTTGCAAGGATGCAAGGGAAGATAGGGAAGAAAAAGAGCTAGCAACTAAATGCATAGAAAGAAAGATATAACAAAGCTTAAGGTTTAGAGTTATAAAACCCACCTATAGATTGCTCCTTGAGCTCCAAGCTTCCAAGCTCCAAGACTTTAATGGCATCTTTGAGCTCCATAGGTCGGCCAAGGTGGATTCTCCAAGGAAAAGTTGAAAAGGAATGGCTAGAAAGATGAAGCTAGGTGAGCTAGCCATGAATTTGACCTTGAAAATGAGTTTCCTCCATGAATTCAAGCTAGAAGATGGTGTTTTCTTACCTAGAATAGGTTGGTCGCCCCCTTGAGCTCCTGGTCTCCTTCCTTAGTCGGCCACAGCAAGAGAGGAATGAAGAATGAAAGGGAAACGTTCCCTTTGATTGTAAAGGAGAGGGTATAAGTACCTTTGGGTTAAATTCAATCATAACAACAACTTATTTCTTCTTTTCTCATCTAGGTCCCTCCTCCTCTCTAAGGCACGTCCAGGAGTGATAATATTATGCAAATCTCACCAAAACTCAATATCTAAGAGTAGAAATCCAACATGCATACTAAGGCATATATATAAAAGGTCTCCTTACTCATACTAGGTGATTTAATCACAAAATGTTCCTTATTATTTAATTATTGAAATGAAGTGCACTCTTCATCATTATTAGTCTAAAGGATGTCAAAAGTTATAAAAGATATTTTATAAGATGAAATTTACAAGTTGCACCCCAAGTTTTGGGTAAATTGCATTTTACCCTAAAACTAGGGTTTTAAGCACAGGGATTGCTTCCACAGCTGCACCTTGGTGCTCAAGCTTGGGAAATCCCTCAAATTTTATCATAATCATTCTCATGATGTCTCAACATCAGAGTAACATCTCAACATGTGAAATTTGCAAGTTAACCCCTCTTACTGGGTAATTTGCACATAAGTCCCTGTATTACAAACAATACTATAATCATTGTTTAAAAAGGACAGAAATGGAAATATATGTTCCTTAGAGGCTTAATTACATGCCAGAAGATAATCATCAGTATCTTAATTACATATTTAGGTAGAAAACCTAGGGTTAACTCATAACCCAGGTCAGGGATGTTACAAATTATCCACCCCTTACAAGGATTTTGTCCCCGAAATCGATAAAACACATTAGGAGAAAAGAGCACGGTATTTCCTTCTCATCTCATCCTCTAGTTCCCAAGTGGCTTCTTCGACACCACAGTGGTTCCAGAGGACATTCACCAGGCTTATATCTTTCTTCTTTAGCTTTTTGATTCTGTTATCAAGGATTGACATAGGTCCTTCCTCATAGGTTACATCTTCATTCAATTCTACTTCCATAGGTTGTAGAACTGACTCGGTATCAGGGTGACATTTCCTCAGCATAGAAATGTGAAACACAGGGTGTAACTTCTTCAACTCTTGAGGTAGATCTAGTTTATAGGCTACCTTTCCAACCCGTTCAATGATTGGATAGGGCCCTATAAATCTAGGAGCTAACTTCCCTTTCCTTCCAAAACGACGGACTCCTTTCTAAGGCGAGACCTTGAGGTACACTCTGTCTCCAACCTGGAACTCTAGAGGTCTACGACGTCTATCGGTGTAAGATTTTTGCCTATCCTGTGCAGTCTTAATCTATTGTTGTATTACTTTAATCTTCTCTGTGGTTTGCTATACAAGATCAGGACCCAACAATTGATGTTCACCAGTTTCATACCAACACAAGGGTGATCTACAATGTCTACCATACAAAGCTTCATAGGGTGCCATATCAATACTATGTTGATAGCTATTGTTATAGGCAAACTCTATTAGGCTTAGGTGTAGATCCCAACTTCCGGTAAACTGGAGAGCACATGCTCTCAGCAGATCTTCTAAGGTCTGTATAGTCCTTTCAGACTGTCCATCAGTCTATGGATGAAAGGTTGTACTAAACCTTAACTTGGTGCCTAAGGCTTTGTGCAAATGCTCCCAAAAACGACTTGTAAACTGGGGACCTCTGTCAGAAACTGTAGTGACAGGAACTCCGTGCAAACACACTATCTCTTGGACATACAACTGCGATAACTTTTCAGCAGAATAGGTTGTTTTGACAGGTAAGAAATGAGCTGTCTTTGTCAACCTATCAACTATTACCCAAATGGAATCATGTCCTTTGCTTGTCCTAGGTAGGCCAACAACAAAGTCCATAGTCACATGGTCCCACTTCCACTATGGTATGGGTAAAGGTTGCATTGTTCCTGCAGGTTTCTGGTGTTCAGCCTTAACCTACTGACACATTGGACATTTTAGGACAAACTCAGCCACATCCTTCTTCATCCCGGGCCACCAATACATATCTTTCAAGTTTCGATACATCTTGGTACTCCCTGGATGCATAGAATACATCGAAGAATGAGCTTCCTCCAAGACTAACTTCCTCAGGTTATCCATATCAGGTACTATCATCCTCCCATGATAGCATGCCACTTGATCATCTGAGTCATGGAAACCATCTTGCTTCCCATTACCATACTCGGATCTGATCTGTTGCACTACAACATCCACTTGCTGTGCTTCCTTTATCTTCTCTCTTAGGGTAGGTTTTATGTGCATCTCAGCTAACAAACCGGCCAACAATGATACCTTCAACTGCACATTGTCTTGCCTTAAAGAGATAAGCATATCTCTTCTAGAACATACTAAGGAACTTAGTTGTGCTCTATCCATGGTTGATGTTGTTGATTTCCTACTCAAAGCATCTGCAACCACATTGGACTTCCCTGGATGGTAATCAATTGTACAATCGTAGTCCTTGATTAACTCCATCCAGCGACGTTCCCTCATGTTAAGTTCATGCTGAGAGAAGATATACTTAAGGTTCTTGTGGTCTATGAAGATCTGAAATGTCTCTCCGTAGAGATAATGTCTCCAGATCTTCAAAGAGTGAACTACAACAGCTAACTCCAGATCGTGTGTCGGATAATTCTCCTCGTGTTTCTTAAGCTGTCGGGAAGCAAAAGAAATCACTTGTTTATCCTGCATCAACACACATCCGAGTCCATTCTTGGAGGCATCATAGAAAATTATGTATTCTTTGCCTTGCTCCGGTAGCACAAGCACAGGTGCACTTGTCAACCTCTCCTTCAGCAACTAAAAAGATTGCTGGCACTTATCACTCTAGACAAAAGGAATATCCTTCCGGGTTAACCTAGTCAAGGGTAAGGCTATAGAACTGAAGTTCTTAATGAACCTTCGGTAGTAGCTAGCTAACCCTAGGAAACTTCGAATATCCGTTGGTGTTTTCGGTTGTTCCCACTATAGAACAGATTCTACCTTATTAGGGTCAACACGAATACCCAAGGCAGATACCACATGGCCAAGAAAAGATACTTCTGGCAACCAAAACTCACACTTGCTAAACTTAGCGTATAGCTTATGTTCTCTTAGCAAAGTTAGAGCCTGACGAAGGTGCTGTTCATGTTGCTGAGCATCTCTACTATAGATCAGAATGTCATCTATTAAGACAACAACGCACTGATCGAGGAAAGGTCGGAAGATTCTATTCATGAGTTCCATAAATGCAGCTGGCGCATTTGTTAGTCCAAACGACATAACTGTGAACTCATAGTGACCATACCTTGTTCTGAAAGCAGACTTGGATATGTCACTATCCTTAATACGGAGTTGATGATATCCAGACCTCAAGTCTATCTTTGAGAAGACGGTTGCACCACGCAACTGGTCAAAGAGATCACCAATCCTCGACAAAGGGTACTTATTCTTTATTGTTACTTTATTTAATTGTCTATAATCGATGCATAACCGCATTGATCCGTCTTTCTTTTTAACAAACAAAACCGGAGGACCCCAAGGTGAAGTACTCGGTCGGATAAAACCCTTCTCAAGCAACTCCTGAAGTTGTTTCTTAAGTTCTGCCATTTCGGAAGGCGCCATCCTATACGGTGTCTGGGCTATAGGTTTTGTATATGGGACTAAATTGATTTCAAAATCAATTTCCCGAGGCGGTGGCACGCCTGGAAGTTCTTCAGGAAATACATCTTCAAATTCCTTGACTATAGGAACTTCAGCAGGGTTAGGACTTTCCATGATAGTATCAACTACATGGGCCAAGAATGCATAACATCCTTGTCTCATCAGCTTATCAGCAACCATAGCTGATATAAGACAGGTGGGAAAAATCTCTCTTTCTCCTTGAAAGATCCATGTGTTGCTTTCATCAGCAAACACAGTCTGCTTGGATTCACAATCCAAGACAACCCTATACCTTTCCAAGGTATCCATCCCAAGGATTATATCAAATCCTTGCATCTCAAGTGGTATAAGATCCACTTGAATGCGATGATCAGAAAAGAAGAGGTTACAGGGAGAGCATACCTCCTATAACACAGCAGACCCTCTCAACGGAGTCTCAAGCAACAAACTATCTGCCCTATGACTGACTGTCATATTGTAGTTATGAATCAACCTTCGAGTGATAAAGGAGTGCGTAGCACCCGGGTCAATCAAAATAGATACAACGCAGGATTTTGACATATCAGAATATAAAAGTTCCATATGACCTTCCACAACCCGTGGATTGACCACTGCATCTGGTGGGTTCATAGCATAGAACCTAGTTGTCGCCTGAGGTTGAGTTGGTGCTGACGATCCAGCCTGAGATGCTTGTCCACGTCCTCTAGCTGCTCCTTGAGACTGCCTTCTCTGTGATCCCTGTTGATTCTGTCTCTGGGGCTGTGTCACACTGATAGGCCTAGACCTACAGTCCTTCATCAAGTGTCCCACCTTCCCACAGTTGTAGCATCTTCTTTCCAGTTGTTGTGGTCTTGGTGGTCCTGTGACTGACATTGATGCTGAACTGCGAGTCTCTTGTAGTGGTAGGCTTCGTCCCCTGCGTCTACTTGGTGACCACTGGGTCTGAAAACTAGATCTTGGTGGTGGAGGTGTAGGTGCAGAGAATCTAGGCTTCTTAAAGTCCCTAGATGAAGAACCCTGGAACTGCGGATATCTCTTATGGGTTTGCCTCTTCTCAACTACGGATTTCTCTATCCTTCAGACTGACTCAACGAAGGCAGCAAACCTCTCCTGATTCTCTAAAGCAGACACGGGGGTAGTCAAGTCGGCGTTTAAACCCTTCTCGAACCTTCTAATCCTTTCTTCTTCTGTGGCAGCCATGTGCGGACAGAAGCGTAGCAACTCCATGAACTTAGCTTCGTACTCGCTAACGTTCATCATGCCTTGCCTCAATCTCTCAAACTGAGAGATCTTCTCGTCCAGGAACGTCTTTGTAAAGTACCTGTTGACAAATCCCTAACGAAAAACTTCCCACAAGATCTCCACTCCAGGCCTCTTCTGCTCTTCCATGGTCCACCAGTGACCAGCACTCCCTTTGAGAAGATAGACAGCATGTCTAACCTTCTCAGCTTCTGGGATGTTCAAGATTCTGAAAGCTTTCTCTAACTCGGTTAACCACAGATCGGCATCTGCGGGGTCAGCTGTCCCAAAGTACTTGGTTGCTCCGACGCGACGAAGTCGCTCGAACATCTTACCGATACCTTGTCCTTCAGGCTGGGCAGGTGCCCTAGGTGCAGGCATGGGCATCCTGTTGGTGGTATGTGTCATGGCAGTCATAAACTGCCCAAACATTGTCTGAACTGCCGGGTTACCCATGTCAGATGGGTCAAACTGAGGTGGCTCCCTGGGTGGCTCAGGTACATGCTATTCTATATCTGGGTTCCTTGCACCTCCTTGGGGTGCAGCGACGCTACTTTCCGCCACGTACTCCTCATGTGGTTCAGACATCCTTAACAATCTTCTTCTCCTGAGGAGCAGAAGACTCTATTAGATACAAAGGGAACACTAAGATTAGACTCGACATCCTAAGTCCTATGTCTCTGTAGACTCAGCGAACCTAGAGCTCTGATACCACTTAATTGTGGGCTCTGATCTCCAAAACCCGAGATAAACACGATTAAATTCAGCGGAAGCGATTCGTTTAACAGCGGAATATTAAAAATCATGAGAAATTAAAACTTTTTGAGATAAGACATTGAAACCATAAAACTTCCTTTATAAAAGGAGATAATTGTTTACATCTCTGTTAAATTACTTCTTGAGTAATTATACACAGCATGATACAAAATCTCAAGAGTCAAATCAAAATCTCAGACCATAACTCTAAGGACCTGAGAGTACAGAGAACACATAAGACTGACTATCTAACTACACAACTCAGCAGTCTGAATCTCCACTTGAGATTTACTGCTGCTCCTGATGCTACTGCTGCTGATATTGGCCACCTGAAGATTGATTCCTTTGTCCTCGACGACCACCTAAAAAGTTGAAACCTACAGGGTGAGACAATTTTAAATAATTGTCCCAGCGAGAGTTATAACTCTCACCCAGAAGCTTTATTATAGCAATCACTGAACAATATGAACAATAAAAACTTTAAGGTAATCAACAACAGATTGTTATCAATTAGAACAACAATATTTAAGGAATATGAAGAACATGTATACTAAACAATGTAACTTCAACCAATGTATCTCGTAGTTCAACCTAAGCAAATATGCTACGCAGTTGATTATGTTTTACAAACATCATTATGCCCTGTGGAGATGAGGTATACCGCTCAAACTCCAACCGATCACTGTTAAGTCGCATCAGTATCATACCTAGGTCATCAAAAGAGCCGGATTCTTATGACCTCATCTTCCTTAGTCAGTATGAGGATCAACATGCAGGACATCTAGTGTCTCTGCTACTATAGCTTACCAGGGTATTCTGGTACTTCGCTATTAGAGTCACAGTGGCGTTCTGTACTCTCTTCGCCATCGAAAGATTTCTTGTTTATCTCTCATCAATGCGGTATAACAGATTTCCTTAGGAGATTAGTGTAACATCACCCCGGCATAAACATATAGTGAAGGATTGATAGATTAGATATATCTACATCAATTCCTACACTAGGATGTAAGGGCATTCACATCCATGTTCCCCACATACTCAAAAGTATGTGATCCAGGAGTTCCCTTAGGAAAACCTGTTTCACCATCATTTAACTCCTGACAACGATGGATCTATGATCAGGGCTCTACATGGTATGATTATACTTGATTAGTTAGGTACATTTCAATATTCTTTTAACATCATACATGTTTTCAAACATTAATCATTAGCATAGTAGCTATGAAAGTAGAATACTAAATGTAACAAGTACAACTCACATCAATTATCATTTCTCAATCATCTCATCACAAGTCATCTGTCAAGCATGACCTTGATGATATTCATGGCTCTCACAGCCCATTTAATCATATAAGATGCTACTAACAAGGCATCAGGATATTTCACTATTCATAAAGCTTAAAACATGCTTTTAATGAATATAGTATCATAATCCCTACCTGGATATGATCATCATCTCATGACAACCTGCATGGTTAATTTAACTGGTAACAGTAAACAATTCATTATAGAAGTTATACTTTCAAACTCTTAGAAGAGTCAAGTCCCCCAATTTTCATCAATTAGGGTTTACTGTTCACATTACATGTCATCACCCTAGAATTAGGGTTTACTATTTACCTCATGGTGAATTGAACTTACAACATCATCATATATGAGAAACATCATCATTAAAGCCCTCAGATAAGATTAAGATTCATCAATTATCATAATTAGGGTTTCCATGATCTCACATAGGTGGATCATACCCTAATCATGCACATTCATGTGTATTGAAGGTACTTTACTTGAGTTCCCACCAAAAAGGGGTACTTTCTCTCTCCTATGATACTTTCTCTCTCCTCTTACTAGTAGATGGTGATTACATCACTCCAATTTAGGTTGGGTCAAGTCCTCATTGGCTAACATAAGCCAAAACATCACTATCATGTGATTAGAGTTTGATTAGAACAAGGTATTACTCAATTGAACCCCTCAAGGGTATTTTGGTAATATACCCCATTGATCACCATCATGGGTCAATTCATTAGTCACTTAGTCCCTTAATGTCCTAAGTTACCATTAGGGTTTAGATCAATCCATTATTGAATCAATTACACCATTAAGTGATTAAGTACAAATAACCCTAAAAACCTCCAATTGGATTAGGGTTTAACCTTCAACCTTCAACCCATTTGATCCTTAATTGACCTTGCACTCATTTATTCACCAAACGACCTAGACCCCATTTGAGCCTTAAATGGGTGTGAACCCACTTAGGACCAAACGGGTGTGAACCCGTTTGAGCCTAAACGAGTGTAAACCCGTTTGGATCCAAACGAGTGTGCACTCGTTTGGACTCAAACGACAGTGAACCCATTTGGGCTCAATCGAGTGTGCACTCGTTTGGACTCAAACGAGTGTGCTCTCATTTGGACTCAAATGAGTGTGGACTCATTTGGGTCCAAACCGCATGGACATGAAAAGTGACTCAAAGGTTATTAATGAAATATAATTTCTATGTTGAATCCCTCATCTGGACAAAGCCATGCTAACCACTTATAAATTGGGTCAATTAGGATGAGCCTCAATCAATTGGACTCCAAATTAACCCTCAATGGAAAGCCAATTAGGGTTAAGTCTAACTCAATTAGGGTTTCCAATCGGCTAATCACCAATGTTCAACAAGGTGAATCAAATCAAGGTTGAACCTATCAATTGACCTTCAATTGGGCCCAAACTTGGCCCAAACGGTCTTGGGATTGTTTGGATATCCTCCAAACGGTCTTGAGACCGTTTTCCCAAGAATTCATCAAAATCCAAGTTGTTTTGATAGGGGTTGAACTCTAATTAAGTTTCAAATCAGCAATTTTATCAATTGATCAATATGTTGTAATTAGACCTTCAATTGACCAAATTGCCCTAACCCTAGACCTCCAAACGGTCTTGGGTTGTCACTAAACGACCCTGAGACCGTTTGGTGAACCCCCCAAACGATCTTGAGGTCGTTTGGGCCCTTCAACCCAAAGTTCAACAAGATCTAATATTTAATTCAGCAATTTGTACCCGATTAGGGTTAGGATGTTGAAGTGCCTTCAACTCTCAATTGGTTATGAATTCGGTTATGATTCTTTGTACGAATGAAATTCAATACATTATAGACAGACCCTCAAATGGTCGTCCCTTGGTCAACCCTCTTAAACGACCTTGAGACCGTTTACCCAAAATGGTCTAATTAAACAGGTTTGAAAATCAGGACTTAATTCAATTGGATTTGCTAATTGATTAGCCTATATCTCACGATTCCTTTGGAGTTAATCACTCAAATTTGGTGGGTGATTACCCTACATAGTTGTGAACAAGATTCTCATACGGTCGTCGCTTGGTCAACTGGACCAAACGGTCTTGAAGACCGTTTGCCTCCATGCGTCCCTGAACCCGTTTGCCCACCAAACGGTTGTGCAAACCGCATGGGCAATGGGTGGAGGTCGTTTGATAAAGTAGAAATTCGTGGATAAGCATGGGAAATAATTCCCTCATCTTCTAGCTCAAGAACAGAAGTAGTTTCTCACGGATTTTCTTGCAAGGATGCAAGGGAAGATAGGGAAGAAAAAGAGCTAGCAACTAAATGCATAGAAAGAAAGATATAACAAAGCTTAAGGTTTAGAGTTATAAAACCCGCCTAAAGATTGTTCCTCGAGCTCCAAGCTTCCGAGCTCCAAGCCTTTAATGGCGTCTTTGAGCTCCATAGGTCGGCCAAGGTGGATTCTCCAAGGAAAAGTTGAAAAGGAATGGCTAGAAAGATGAAGCTAGGTGAGCTAGCCATGAATTTGACCTTGAAAATGAGTTTCCTCCATGAATTCAAGATAGAAGATGGTGTTTTCTTACCTAGAACAGGTTGGTCACCCCCTTGAGTTCCTGGTCTCCTTCCTTAGTCAGCCACAGCAAGAGAGGAATGAAGAATGAAAGGGAAACGTTCCCTTTGATTGTAAAGGAGAGGGTATAAGTACCTTTGGGTTAAATTCAATCATAAGGACAACTTATTTCTTCTTTTCTCATCTAGGTCCCTCATCCTCTCTAAGGCACGTCCAAGAGTGATAATCTTATGCAAAGCTCACCAAAACTTAAGATCTAGGAGTGGAAATCCAACATGCATACTAAGGCATATATATAAAAGGTCTCCTTACTCATACTAGGTGATTTAATCACAAAATGTTCCTTATTATTTAATTATTGAAATGAAGTGCACTCTTCATCATTATTAGTCTAAAAGATGTCAAAAGTCATAAAAGATATTTTAGAAGATGAATTTACAAGTTGCACCCCAAGTTTTGGGTAAATTGCATTTTACCCCAAAACCAGGGTTTCAAGCACAGGGATTGCTTCCACAGCTGCACCTTGGTGCTCAAGCTTGGGAAATCCCTCAAATTTTATCATAATCATTCTCATGATGTATCAACATTAGATGAACATATAAACATGTGAAATTTGCAAGTTAACCCCTCTTACTGGGTAATTTGCACATAAGTCCCTGTATTACAAACAATACTACAATCATTGTTTAAAAAGGACAGAAATGGAAATATATGTTCCTTGGAGGCTTAATTACATGCTAGAAGACAATCATTAGTATATTAATTACATATTTAGGTAGAACACCTAGGGTTAAATCATAACTCAGGTCAGGGAAGTTACGGTAAGTGCGTGATCCGTGAGGGGACGAGTCATCTAGCCTATGGTGACGCTTCTGTGTGCCTACCCGCATGGGGGGCCCTCAACATTAGTTGGATGTTGTATCTTCTTTGTTAATTGTCGATGTTTTCTTGCAGACTAATCGCCTACCTGCTTGTTGGTTAGCATGGTTGACTCCTTGATGAGAACTTCTAATAGGGTTCCTTGAGGTTGTAAGTGTGTGATCCGTGAGGGGACGAGCCATTTAGCCTACAGTGACGCTTCTATGTGCCTACCCACAAGGGGGGCCCGCAATTTCAGTTGGATGTTGTATCTTCGGAGCCGTAAGTGAGTGATCAGGAGGGTGATGAGAAATATGATGCCTAAGGTGATGCTTACGTGATCCTATCCTTACGGAGTGTTCAAAATAGCTCCATTTGGATAGTTAGATTCTTGCCTGGATGTTATGTGTTTGGATGTGTTAGCATGTGTAGTTGTGGTGAAACACGGTACCATCCCGACGATCGCATATCATTAGTCTAGAACAAACTTTAAATCTGCTCTTTTACTTTCTTTCAATTAGTTTAATCAACCACAAACCAATCAATCGTTTTAAATATTAGTCTTACTTGTGCTAGATTCGACTGATAAAGATTCTTAAAAACGTTATCCTTTGGGATTTGATCCTTAACTATACTTCGATAAGACTCGTCAACTTACAGGTGATATTATTGCACAAGGTTTTAGTAAAAGCTCGGGGATTTCAACCCCAAGTGAGTTTGTTAGTGCGATAAAAACCACATCAAATTCTGGCACCATTGACGGGGACAACGAAATTAGTTGGTTAAATCTAATTCTTTTAAGGATAATCTTGGATTTTTTTTTCTTTTGATACAATCGATCATCTACTTGAATTTCACTCCCCTCCATCAATCTTACTTCATATCTTTTCAGCTTAGGTACGCTCAGGACTAGTGCATGCATCATTTGAACAGCCCCAGACTCACTGCCAGCTTTGATCCTGAAATAGATAGAACCTTTCATCATCAAAATAGAGAAAACCAAGCAAGAATGGCTCAAGAAGAGGAAGTAGCCCGAAGGGTGGCTCAATCCATCAATGCACAGAGAGAAAGACTCATGCAAGAAGCTAGATCTATAGTTCAAGAAGAAATCCTAGCAGTACAAGCAACACCATAAGTAGCAGAACTGCAAAAGGATCTTAGGGAGTTCTCAATCCCTAAAGTTGCTGATGTTCATCACCCAATCCAACCTCCTCCCATCCATGATCCCAACTTTGATATACAATCACATTGGATTACCTTGCTTCAAAATAGCCCCTTCTATGGTAAGCAAGGAGAAGATAGCCAAGAACAACTTCTGAGATTTATTGATTTATGTTCTATGACAAAGAAAAATGGAGTTACAGATGATGCCATCTGACTCCGTCTCTTCAAGTATTCTCTCACTGATAGAGCTATAGGTTGGTACAATTCCTTGCAATGTGAACCCATCACCACTTGGGAACAACTTCAAAATGTTTTTTAGAAAAATTCTACCCTCCTTCTCGCATTTATGAAATTAGGGGACGTATAACTCAATTCACTCAGGTCCCTAGAGAATCCCTTGCTGAAGCATGGGAAAGATACAAGGAGCTTCTACACAATGTCCACACCATGGAATCCCTAAGAATCAACTCATTGAGATCTTCTATAGGAATGTGGATGACGATATCAAGAGGTTCTTTGACTCCTCATCCGGAGGTAACTTCATGCATCAATGTTATGATAGCGCATGGAAGGTCGTCACCCTGGGAGCTGAAAACCAGGCCAAATGGGGTAGATCCGTAAGTAAAGGAGTGCTAAACGTAGCCATGGTAGAAGCTACTCCCGAATACAAGTCTATCGTTGAAACCCTCAAACTCTTAGTTGCAAAGCAAGACCATATTGAATCATCCCTTTCTGCTTTTGAAATAAGACATTCAATCCCGCAACCACAAGAACAGATCAAGTCAGCTTCATTGTTCTGTGAAGCATGTAAATGCATTGATCATTCCACGCTAGACTGCAATGTTCTCTACGATGTTGTTCTAAGCAATGCGTACAGTCAAGGAGATAATGGTCAAATGGAAAATCTTAATACTATCAGCACCATCCCTGGTCAAGGATATTACAATCCAACTCAGAATAGATACTATCCGAGTTTTCAATATGGAAATCCTTCAGGAGTGAAAAACTCATGACAACTTGGTTCGACTAATCAGTAAAGAGGCCCACCAGTATTTTAGTATAACCAACAACAAAACTTTGGAAATCAAGGGATCTTTAGGGGAAAATTTCAGAACAGGAACTACAACCAGTACCATAACAACTCTTAGTACCAGAATGTTAACCAAATTCCTTATCAACAACAAGGACAACAAGCCGGTCCTATCTCTCCTAATGACAAGCTAACAGACATTGAAAAGATGTTGCAAACACAACAAACTATGATAGATAATCAGCAAGCCCAATAGAAGGCTACTGAATCTCAACTAGCTCAACTTGTAGATAGCATAAAGCCACCTGTTGGATCCTTTCTTGGCCAACCGGAAAACAATCCTATGCATCCCGAACAACTAAAAGTTGTCACCACCAGGTCTAGAAAAGACTATTCTGATCATCCTATCAAGCCACCTGCGGTTATTATAGATGAGGATGAACATGTGATCGTCCAAGACTCAACAACACCTGAGTTTCAACCGAAAGAACCAGTGATTACTGATAAGACAGCCAAGCAAAGATCTGAAGAAACTAAAACACTAGATCCGGAGGTACCAGTATACAAGCCTCGTCCACCTTTCCCAGCTCATTTGAAACAAACCAAGCTCGACACTCATTTCAATAAATTCAAGGAATCTATGAAAAAGCTTCATGTTGATATACCTTTCCTAGATGCACTCGCTAAAATACCAGTGTGGACAAAATATCTAAAATCACTTCTGACAAGGAAATACATAACTAAAGGGCACGAGAAAGTCAAGTTGGCAACGACTACTTCAGATATCATCCTAAGCAAGATGCCCAAAAAGCAGAAAGATCCATGATCTTTTGGGATTTCTTGCCATATCGGTGATTCTTCCTATAAGAAAGGATTGGCCGATCTTGGAGCTAGCATTTACATCATGCCACTTAGCCTTTGCAAAAGGCTAGGGTTTGCTGAATTTCTTTCGACTAGCATGACCATACAACTTGTAGATAACACTGTGACTCTACCTTTAGGAATCATTGAGGATGTCCCTATCAAGGTAGGGAAAGATTCCTATGTTCCGTGTGACTTTGTCATCATGGACATAAAGTAAGACACTAGATACCCTATCATCTTTGGATGTCCTTTCCTCACCACCGCAAGAGCTCTGATCGATGTTGAAGCAGGAACTTTGCTTCTTTGATGAGGCAAAGAAACTCTCGAATTCAAGGTGTTTGAAAGCATGTGAAGATCAAGCAAGCAAGAGGAAGTCTACTTGATTGAGTGTGTAGAGCAGGTGTCACTCCTCACGCAGGAGGATTATGATCAAGAAGATACTTTAGGGATGACCCTTACTTATCCGAATGCAGAAAGTTCAGATGATGAACAAGTGAAAAGTTGTGTTTTCCACCTTGGTACTGCTAAAGAAGATCCTAAAGCCAAGATTGAGGAACTAAAAGCAGTGGATGTTATTGAAGAAGTATGTGAAAAGCCACAAGCTCTTGAAATGAAGCCCCTACCTGAAGGATTGAAGTACACATTTCTAGATGACCTCAAAGTCTGCTCAGTCATCATAAATTCAGATCTAATGGTAGATCAAGAAGATAAACTTTTGAAGGAGTTGAAGGAAAGAAGTAAAGCAATCAACTATAATATGAGTGACCTCACTGGGGTTAGTCAAGCACTGTGCATGCACACAATCCCCATAATGGAAGATCACAAGTTGACTGTCAAACATCAACAGAAATTGAACCCAAATATGAAGGAGTAATTCGTCATGAAGTCATTAAACTACTCACTGCTAGAATAATCTATCTGAAATCAGACTCCCCATGGGTAAGTCCCATGCATGTAGTCCCAAAGAAAGGTAGAACTATTGTGATATGAAATAAAAATGATGAACTCATCCCCACTCAAACAGTCACAGGGTGGAGGATGTGCATTGATTATTGGAAGTTGAACAAAGTGACATGAAAAGATCATTTCCCGATGCTTTTTCTTGATCAAGTCTTAGAAAGATTGGATCACCAAGAATATTTCTTTTATCTCGATGGTTACTCCAGATTCTATCAAATACCCATACATCCAGATGACCAAGAGAAAACTACTTTTACCTGCCCATTTGGAACATACACATTTAGAAAGATGTCATTTGGCCTCTGTAATGCACCTGCAACTTTCCAACATTGCATGGCAGCCATATTCTCTAGTCTTATCGAAAAAATTATGGAAGTTTTTATGGATGATTTTTCTGTGTACGGAGATTCATTTGAATCATGCCTAAAACACCTCTCCCTTGTCCTCAAACGGTGTGAAGAAGCACATCTTGTGTTAAATTGGGAGAAGTGTCACTTTATTGTAAAGGAAGGCATTATCCTCAGCCATAGGGTCAGTAATCAAGGAAATGAAGTAGACAAGGCCAGAATCAAAGTGATTTCCAAGTTCTCTATCCTCACAAATGTAAGGGAAGTTCGCACATTCCTAGATCATGCAGGTTTCTATAGGGGGTTTATAAAGGACTTCTCAAAGATAGCGAAGCTAATGACGAACTTGTTACTAAAGGATGCTGAATTCAATTTTGACAAAGAATGTGTTAAAAGTTTCAACAAACTGAAGCATGCCCTTACAACAACACCCATCATCAGAGCTCCCAATTGGGATCACCCATTTGAAATTATGTGTGATGCCAGTGATTATGCTGTGGGAGCTGTCTTGGGCCAATGTATAGAAAAGAAACATTATGTGATCAACTATGCATCAAAGACCCTCGATGAAGCTCAAAGGATCTATGCGACTACTGAAAAAGAACTTTTGGCAATCGGGTATGCCTTAGACAAGTTCAGATCCTACCTAGTTGGTTCAAAAGTCATTGTCTACACAGATCATGCCGCTATCTGTTACCTACTAGCAAAGAAAGATGCAAAACCCAGGTTAATAAGATGGATCCTCCTCTTACAAGAATTCAATCTGGATATAAGAGGCAAGAAAGGTACATAGAATGCCGTGACAGATCACCTCAGTCGTATACATGCCCTGGAAACTGAGAAGATCCCCATCAACGATTCTCTTCTAGACGACCAACTTATGAAAGTTTTAGAGGCTATCCCTTGGTATGTAGACTATGTGAACTACCTGGCTGCGGGTGTCATCCACCCTGAATGCACCGGAAGTGCACGGAAGAAATTCCTGCATGATGTAAAACAGTATCACTGGGATGAGATGTACCTCTTCAAGCTCTGTGCTGATGGCCTATACAGACGATGTGTCGTTGAAGAAGAAGCTCAACTTATTTTGGAGCAGTGTTACTCAGGCCCAGTTGGAGGCAATATGAGCTCTAAGAATACTGCCTTGAAGGTTTTGTAATGTGGGTTCTTTTGGCCAACCATATCAAAAGATTCCTATGACTTTGTTCTATCATGTGACAAATGTCAAAGAACAGGTAACATAACAAAGAGAGATAAGATGTTGCTGAACTTGTGGTAAGAAGTCGAGATATTTAATGTTTGGGGTGTGGACTACATGGGTCCATTCCCATATTCTCATGGATTTTCCTACATCCCAGTGGCGGTAGATTACGTCTCAAAATGGGTTGAATCCATACCAACCATCACTAGTGATTCCAAACCTGTCATCAGAATGTTCAAAGATATCATTTTCCCCCGATTCAGAGTCCCGCACACTGTGATATCCGACAGAGGTTCTCATTTCCTGGAAAGAAGCTTTGAAGCATTGCTAAGGAAATATGGTGTAACTCACAAAGTATCCTCACCCTACCATCCACAAACAAGTGGATAGGTAGAGGTTTCTAACCGTCAACTCAAGGCTATTTTGGAAAAAATTGTAGGCCACAATCGAAAGGATTGGTCAGTAATAATCAATGACACATTGTGGGCCTACCAAACTGCTTTTAAAACTCCCCTTAGGACTACACCTTTTCAACTAATCTATGGAAAGTCATGCCACCTGCCGGTAGAACTAGAACACAAAGCATGGTGGACAATAAAACAATTGAATTTTGATATGAAAGAAGCAGACCAAGCCAGGATTTTGCAACTCCAGGAGCTGGAAGAACTCTGAATGACATCTTATGAGAATGCTAGAATCTATAAAGAATGCACAAAGTTGAGGCATGATGGTCATCTCAAGAGGAAGGACATTCAAGTGGGAGACCAAGATCTACAGATCAACTAAAAACTGAGGTTATTTCCAAGGAAACTTCGTTCTCATTGGACTGGACCATACATTATTAAGAACATCTACATGCATGGTGCTTTCGTTATATGGAGTGAAAAGTCAGTAGATATTGTGGCTAATGGCCAACGTTTGAAAAAATATTTCACCTCATTCGACACAGGCATCAATACGTCACTGGATCTCTCCAAACTGTATTACATCCACCGTAAAAGTTGAAGGAATAAAGTCGAGCCATTGACGTTAAACAAAGGTGCTTGTCGGGAGGCAACCCGATTCAATAAATTCATATTTACTTTCAATTTTGAAATAGAAATTTTTCCAAATTTTGTTTTTATTTTTTAGATAATTTTGTACCAAATAAAAATCGCAATGCGAGATGCTATCTTGAGTTTTGATTGGTCTTTATTTTTGAGATTTTCAGAAGGAGGACACACGCTAATTGGAACACAACCACATTTGATGGTCTAAATGGCATGAACTTTCCCCTCCATTTTGGATTTAGAGTTTTCTCGGGACGAGCAAGTTTCTAAGTTCAGGGTGGAGGGTGGGTGGTACGTATCTTACTTTCCACCTTCACCCATCTAATTCAGTCTTAAGATTTCATCGTTGCATTTTTGACCAAAATTTTCAAATTTTCTAAAAGAAATTGAATAGATACTTGATGAAATTTTGACACTTTTTGTTTCAGTCTTTATGCATTTTGAATCATTATACCCTCCTTATTCAAAGAAGATCCTCAAAAGGACCTTCTTCTAAAAACTAGCCTTTTATTTGAAATCATCTTGTGAAGCTTAAGAATCCTAACATCATGATCCTTCTGCAAAAATGGCAAGTGTTTGTCAAACTGATAGGGATCAAACACATCGTGCTTCCTAACTGACTAGTGGAACAATAACATGGAATCCCCACCCGATCCTCATCAAGTCATTATTTGAGCAGAGTACGATAAAGAGACCAACCCGGTTCACGTAATTGTAAATCAAGTTGCATTCTGATCTGAACTCTCTTCTAAACTTCTTCTATCATATTTGTACCCCTCCATCCATAAAAAAGAAGCAAAAATAGCCAAAATAGTGCCAAACCCTAAGTTCAGGGTGGCACACCACTTCTCTCTATATCTGCTTCTTCCATACCCCTCAAAAATTAATAGGAGCATACCACCAAGAAAAGATGCCAAAGTGCACAAAAAAAAAGCAATCTCGAGTCGAACAGAGGAGAGATTCGCACAAAAATGCAATAAATGAAATTGTGAATAATATAATAAAAATCTCGGGTCGAATAGAGGAGATATTTATTTCTTCCTTCCATACCACCCTTCACTCCCTTTTCTACCTAACGACACAATAAATGCCTGCACTACCCTGAAATACACCAGTGTCAGATCAGATGCACACTTATTGTTCTGCGGGTATCTCTGGACTCATACGAAACTCATTGACATGCTTGTTGTTGGAAAAAGTGAGGAGGAAATGAAGTTGGAAAGCAAAATCAGGAACGAAGATATCGTAAGATGTGTTCTATGGTATTGGGAAGTTGAGATGCTTAGTAATACTAAGAAGAAAGGAAACAATTGTGATGAGAAGAGGAGGCAATCTCATGATCAGAAAGTATTCATTTGGCGACTGTTTCAGATTTTGTGTTACTCGAAGACGAGCAACGTTTAAGTTCGAGGTGTTTTAATGAATGCATATTCATCATGATTTTTAGTCGCCTTTTTGGGACCAATTCGATTCAATACTTTTGATTTCATCTCCTGAATCTCACAAAATGAAAGATTTATTAACTAATTCAATTATCAATATTATTATCCATATTTATATTGATTTTTTGTAGGTCTTGGCTAGGTTCAACCATCGTATGGAATTCGCTCAAGTTCCCCTCAACTCGGGTCTTGACCAATCGGTCTTGACCAAACAGTTTTCCCTAACGATCTACCCATACAGTTTTGACCTCTCGGTCTTAGACATCCACATACACATTCCTCCTCTCACAACTCTACCTAAATGGTATCAAGACCGTATGACGGCCAACGGTTTCAAAACTATTTGGACCAATGATTGATTGGATATTGAAGACCGTTTGGAGGACATCGGCCCTCAAAACTGTCTGACAACGAACACTAATAGACGACATAGGGTCCCAAGACCGTTTGGAGCCATACGGTCTCAAGACCGATAGGCCAGTCACCCTCAAGATCGTTTGGACACTCAAGCAAAGACCAATGAAGATCAAGACCATTTGGAACCATACGGTCCCAAGACCATTTGGAGCCATACAGTCTCAAGACCGATAGGAGACAAAGTTCCAGGACCATATGGGAAGTCCCTTCCCAAGACCGTATGGTCACTAATATCTCAAAACAGTTTGTATTGATCAAGTGAAGACCGTATGAAGGTAGAACCCCAAGACTATATGGAGGCCATCGGTCTTCAAGACCATTTGGCCGTCAAACGGTCTCTAAAATTGTTCCGCCATCAAACGGTCTGCAAGACCGTTTGGCCATCAAATGGTCTCCAAGACCGTTTGGCCACCAAATAGTCTCTAGGTCTGTTCAGATGAAGACCGGTTGGAGGTACTTTACCCCAAACCATTTGTACTGCAAACCATTTGAAGAAGAATTTACAACAAAAATGTGAGGTCCCCATCCAAGCCTATAAAGAGGACCAACAGAGTTGTGATGACCCATGATTTTAGGGTTTTGATACCCTTTATGACATTATAAAGGGGTGACCAATTGACGACAAAATCATTTATTGCCATAATGAAGCCATATCAAACCAATTTGAGAGGCAAATATGATTATAGAGCCTGCACGATTGTTTGAGGTTATTTGGGTGAGATTTTGGGAGTTATAATGAGAAAAATAATCTTTGAAGTTAACCATATTCAATAACAATTTAATGGCTCTATTGATGGTATTTTGAATCCAATCTTGGTCATCACCTAATACTGGTCATGATAGAGATTGGGTTAATAACCCATTAGATTAGGGCCTTGTATTTGACTTATATTGAGATTTGAAGGTGTATTAAATGAGTAATACCTCATTGATTTTAGAACACAGTTGCTGCTATGTGATATGTCACACATCCACTCATACCGCTGGGCTGTGCGGCACCCTTGCCAGCAAGGGAGGTAGAACAGGTCTCAGGCCATTCCTAACCTCCAGAAAGCAAGGAACAAAAGCAAGATGAGGTGTCCCCAAGATTCGGTGATGGTGGGGACAATTAAGGGAGATTTAGTTGGAAAAACCACGATTGGTGGAACGCTCCAAATCGTCTGACCCTTCACTCGAGAATGGACACCCATCATTCTGAGAGACAATGGACTCCATCCACCCTTCTCTATCATCTCTTACAGGTGTTTGCTGTAGTGGGCGCAGAGTGGTTTAGGACCATCGTTTGCTCCACGGTAGGCTTAATAGAAGTTGAAGAAACCCTCTTCGAGCACAACCATCATCCACTGTGGCGTCCAAGCAACTAGAAGAACTAGAGTCTATGACCTCTGGTGGCTCTGGCTTCTTCTTGGAAAGAGAATTCAACCATGGCGATAAGCTTTGCCATACTTCCTTCACCAATGCTGATGAAGTGGCCTGATGCTCCTCATGCTGAGGATACTACTGCCTTAATCTTAATGGGGTCATGATCCTAGAGACTGCAGATGTCCTACATTCAGGATAGCCAAGGCTTACTACTGAAGATGTAATCGTGACAGAACTTGACTCCGGCGGCAGATGCAGCCGTTGGGTGGTCATGGAGACCGTCGAGGAGCAGCAGGGGCATGGAACCTCAAATAGGGGCGACAAAGGCCGATTCAGGAACCCCTCTCTCTTAGAGGAGGGTGCTATCTTCTCACCAAATTCCAGGCCCTAACTCTTAGAAGCCTTAACCTTGCAGAGATTTCTCTATCGCAGATCCCAGACAGTGATCAGCGTGACAGTGCTGGTCACCCTGAGACTCAAAGTTGTGTTGTGGGAGCCCTCTCTCTCCTATGCAAATGTGAAGGTGAAGATCACTTCTCCCCAATCTGACCCAACCGCCCTTAACTTCTTGTCAGCATGGCTGTGCGGCGGCATCAATATTTTGTGTCACAGAGAGGTAGACGGGAAGGACGAGTCATTGGTCGATCAAGGTTCATTCTCAGGACAATCATAGACCCATCGGTTCAAGTGTGAACCCATTTGAATCGAGCAGCTAAGAAAGAAAACCGGCCCAGACTAAACCATCACAAGGGAGTGAACACCTATGATGGACAACATGGTCAAATCATAGAGCACCACCTCAGGGCTTGGGCCCCATAGCAAGAGGTAATTTTCTTTTAAATCTTTGAAATACATTATAACTTAGAAAATGCATAGAAAATAGACCCCTTAGTCAATAAATGCCCCAAAAATATCCCTAGACTCAGAAAATATCCTCCACATTACTCAACCCTTAGATCAGACCTTTGATGAACAAATAATGAAGATATTTAATGTAGATGATAATGCTTCTTTTGAGATCATATTATTGGTATAATTAGCATATCATGGAAATTAAATATGAGAAAAATATTACTGAACCCTAGTATGATTTGAAAACCAAATATGAACTCAGATTTGACTATTATTTCAAAATAATAGGTCATTTCTCATTAAAATCCAATTCCATGTTTGGAACCTCCTTTTAATTCTATAAAATAGACTTATCATCAGAAAATTATGAAAATTGAACCAGACCCTAATTATGACGTGTAGGTTAGTAGAAAAATATTGGAAACAAGTTTAGGTTAGTTTAAACCTAAGTTTGGCCTAAACCCCAATCTGGACATAAATACCATTAATAATGGTGAACCTTGTATTAATGATGAATATTTGTTATTAATTAGGTGGTGACCGGATATCTAGATGAGCGAGAATGATTAGAAATCTCTAAACTCAGGTACGTGGGATTTATTAAGTAAAAGACTAGTTTTTTGGTTGCCTATGATATGTAATATCTTGAATGCTTGTATTTGGAAATGATTACTTGGTTGAACTAGTAAGAGTTATACTTCGCCAAATCTAATAGAACAAAAATAAGTATGATGGGTAGTAGAAACTAGAGCACATAGCCTGGTGTGGATGTATGTTTCCTAACATGGATGTATGATTCCTTGGCCCATGTTAGATGTATGATGATACTATATTGCCCACACTAGATGTAAGTCATGTGCAAGTAGGTGTAGTACAACCGCATCAAAGTGAATGCAATAAAAGGAATGTTTACCTGATTATAGCTTTAAACAATGTTTTCTTTTAATCTTTCTTTCTCAAGTTATTCCAGTTATGCAAACATATTAGTATGTATCTTTCTACCCACGTGCACAACACCTTGTGTGTTGATTTGCTGTTACACGTATGTTTTAGGTTCAAAGATAGCATGAGAGGAAAAAGATGGGAGTGAGCAGTTGTACATGTTGTACCTATTGTCTAAGATCCTGTTAGCATACATGTTCAGACTTGTAAAATTCTTGTTCAATATGCAATTGTAATTCATGTTTAATATAAATGTGTTAAATGTTGAGAATGTTATGGTGTATGTTATGGTTTTATGTTCATGTATGCATATTTTGCTTCTGCATCACTCTCTGATATGATTGGATGATGTTTTTAGATTATGACCTCTCATTCCCAATAGGGTATGGAGAAGCTAAAATCCGAGGACGTCACAGTTGGTATCAGAGCATGAACAATAGCTATACCTAACAATTGCTCACCATGAAATATAAAAATAAATTGAATCTTTAACTTGAAACCTTAGAAACTTAGTAAGTTGTTATATAGGAATAAGGTTTGACTTAGTCTCTAGGTTAGAACCTAGATGTTCGAGAACTAGGTTTAGACAAGTGTGTGAAAACCTTTCCATATAGAGCTCATATGTATTGGGTAGCTACACTAGTCTACATCTCGTTCTCACCATTTCACTAGGTGACATGACACTAGTCTATCTACTTTGTGTGGGACACTCGATTTTGCTGATTTGGTTTTGTTTTTCAATCGGCTCGAGCCTCGACAGTTTTCTCTGACGTCTTCTTTCTCACATAAAAACTATATAATATTTTATTATATATATGTAAATATAAAAATGTGTCCCTCACACTGGAGAGTAGTTAGTGTTCATGCAACCTAAGTGAAAAGGAGTCACATTAGTCTAGAAGAGAGAGTAGTATGGATTAGATGTCTAGAGCCTTATCAAGATATGTGATACATAGAGTAGATGATAGAACGATAGTTGAAATAAGCATGTGAAATCTTATCTAAGTTTGATCTCGGATGGTATAAGTTTCCTTATAAAGGTTTAAGTTGTATACTTGTTGAATCTAATTTTGTAGAATTTATGCAAAATCTTGATGATGAAAGTACATTCCCTTTTGCCTACTTAAGATAAGGTAAGTTAATATAGAGACGAGTGTGCATGAGCCTCAAGCTCTTATACAAGGAGGATATCTAGTGGTAGGATGAGGTATGTGGTGAACTCTAGAGAGAGTAAGACCTACAGGGAGAAGGTCATAGGACCTAGCCTCCAATATATGAGATATGTGTTAAAAAAAATGTGTCCTACACTAGATTACTCTTGAGTGTTGAGTTGAGACCTTATGCATGATTCAAATCTATATGTGACAATTGGTTAAAAGAAAAGGATGGGTAGATGACCCATATGATAAAGTAAATCCTTTGGCTGAGTTAGGTCCTAGCTGGAGTGACATATTTTGTGAATCTCATCATTAGTTGCAAGTGAGGTAATATACGAACTCTAGTTATGAGAGTATGATGCTTTATGCAAAAGATACTCAACATACATGTTCTCCCTTCTTCTTCTCCTTCTTAATATAAGATGATAGAAACCTCACTTGAGCTATATAGATGATTTATATATAAGTAGTCACTCATATAAGCTTGACCTATTCTATATTCCCCCCTATCATACATGTAGTACCCAAGATTGAAATCGTGATAAGTTTGACTTTAAAATATTCTCTTCCCCTTCATATGAAACATAAAAGATATGATGCTGAGATCATGGGATAAACTTAGTATATTCTCTTTTTCCCTTTGAATAATACATGCAAGACACAAAAAGTTGAACTCATGAACTTGATATAAAGATATTTTTGGATCATAGGATATGTGATCAAAAATATAGTTCATAACTTTGATCCTTCTCAATGTATGCTTCTAAGTTGAGTATGAATATCACACCATAGGTTGAAACCCTAATGGTCAAGCACCTAAGCCCTTCTTATGTAGAAAAATCCTAATATCAAGGATGAAGATAAATCTCCTCTTATAATGAAATCATTGTAAGATGTTGATCATAAAACATATGAATGATGTTAGATTTGAACGATCTGAATATCATGGCATATAAATGAATTCCTCCTAATCTTTAAAACTATGAACAAAACATGTACCCTTAGGGGTGATGTAATCCCAAGATATCATAATGTCATGTTATGGCTAAGACATTAAGTGATGCTTCCACTATATATAAGGTGGGGTGGTTACACCCAAGATGCTTTTATATCCTCAAATGACAAATTAGGGTATATCTAAATCTACATCACGCTATCACCTAGAAATGGTGGCCAATATGAATTTGAACTTCTAAATAGCCTGTTAAGTATGATATTAGTTTAATTTTGAGGACAAAATTCCATATAAGATGGGGTGAATGTGATGACCCATGATTTTAGGGTTTTGATAACCTTTATGACATCATAAACGGGTGACCAATTGATGACAAAATCATTTATTGCCATAATGAATATCAAACCAATTTGAGAGGAATATATGATTATAGAGCCTGCACGATTGTTTGAGGTTATTTGGGTGATATTTTGGGAGTTATAATGAGAAAAATAATCTTTGGAGTTAACCATATTCAATAACAATTTAATGGCTCTATTGATGGTATTTTGAATCCAATCTTGGTCATCACCTAATACTGGTCATGATAGAGCTTGGGTTAATAACCAATTTGATTAGGGCCTTGTGTTTGAGTTATATTGAGATTTGAAGGTGTATTAAATGAGTAATACCTCACGGATTTTAGATCAAAGTTGCTGCTATGTGATATGTCACACATCCACTCGTACCGCTGGGCTGTGCGGCACCCTTGCCAGCAAGGGAGGCAGAATAGGTCTCAGGCCATTCCTAACCTCCGGAAAGGGAGGAACAGAAGCAAGATGAGGTGTCCCCAAGATTCGGTGATGGTGGGGATAATTAAGGGAGATTTAGTGGGAAAAACCATGATCGGTGGAATGCTCCAAATCGTATGACCCTTCACTAGAGAATGGACACCCATCATTCTGAGAGACAATGGCCTCCATCCACCCTTCTCTATTGTCTCTCACTGGTGTTTACTGCAGTGGGCGCAGAGTGGTTTAGGACCATCGTTTGCACCATGGTAGGTTTAATAGAAGTTGAAGAAACCCTCTTCGAGTGCAACCATCATCCATTGTGGCATCCAAGCGACTAGAAGAGCTAGAGTCTGTGACCTCTGGTGGCTCTGGCTTCTTCTTGGAAAGAGCATTCAACCATGGCGATAAGCCCTGCCATACTGCCTTCGCCAATGTTGATGAAGTGGCCTGATGCTCCTCATGCTGAGGATACTATTGCCTTAATCTTAATGGGGTCATGATCCTAGAGACTGCAGATGTCCTACATTCAGGATAGCCAAGGCTCGCTACTGAAGATGTAGCCACGACAAAACTTGACTCCGGCGGCAGATGCAGCCGTTGGGTGGTCATGGAGACCGTCGAGGAGCAGTAGGGGCTTGGAACCTTAAATAGGGGCGACAAAGGCCGATTCAGGAACCCATCTCTCTTAGAGGAGGGTGCTATCTTCTCACTAAATTCTAGGCCCTAACTCTTAGATGCCTTAACCTTGTAGAGATTTCTCTGCCGCAGATCCCAGACAGTGATCGGCGTGACAGTGCTGGTCACCCTGAGACTCAGAGTAGTGTCGTGGGAGTCCTCTCTCTCCTCTACAAACATGAAGGTGAAGATCACTTCTCCCCAATCTAACGCAGCCACCCTTAACTTCTTGCCAGTGTGGTTGTGCGGTGGCATCAGTATTTTGTGTCACAGAGAGGCAGACGGGAAGGATGAGTCGTTGGTCGATCAAGGTTCATTCTCAGGACAATCATAGACCCATCGGTTCAAGTGTGAACCCATTTGAACCGAGCGGCTAAGAAAGAAAATCGGCCCAGCCTAAACCATCATAGGGGAGCGCACACCTATGATGGACAGTGTGGTCCAATCATAGAGCACCACCTCAGGGCTTGGGCCCCACAACAAGAGGTAATTTTCTTTTAAATCTTTGAAATACATTGTAACTTAGAAAATGCAAAGAAAATAGACCCCTTGGTCAATAAATGCCCCAAAAATATCCCTAGACTCAGAAAAATATCCTCTACATTACTCAACCCTTAGATCAGATCTTTGATGAACAAATAATGAAGATATTTAATGTAGATGATAATGCTTCTTTTGAGATCATATTATTGGTATAATTAGCATATCATGGAAATTAAATATGATAAAAATATTACTGAACCCTAGTATGATGTGGAAACCAAATATGAACTCAGATTTGACTATTATTTCAAAATAATAGGTCATTTCTCATTAAAACCCAATTCCATGTTTGTAACCTCCTTTTAATTCTATAAAATAGACCTATCATCAGAAATTTACGAAAATTGAACCAGACCCTAATTATGACGTGTAGGTCAGTAGAAAAATATTAGAAACAAGTTTAGGTTAGTTTACTCCTAAGTTTGGCCTAAACCCCAATCTGGACCTAAATACCATTAATAATGGTGAACCTTGTATTAATAATGAATATTTGTTATTAATCAGGTGGTGACCGGATATCTAGATGAGCAAGAATGATTAGAAATCTTTGAACTCAGGTACATGGGATTTATTAAGTATAAGACTAGTTTTCTGGTTGCCTATGATATGTAATATCTTGAATGCTCGTATTTGGATATGATTGCTTGGTTGAACTAGTATGAGTTATACTTCACCAAATCTAATAGAACAAAATTGAGTATGATGGGTTGTAGCTACTAGAGCACATAGCCTGGTGTGGATGTATGTTGCCTAACATGGATGTATGATTCCTTAGCCTTTGTTAGATGTATCATGATACTATATTTCCCACACTAGATGTAAGTCAAGTGCAAGTATGTGTAGTACAACCGCATCAAAGTGAATGCAATAAAAGGAATGTATACCTGATTATCACTTTAAATAATGTTTTCTTTTAATCTTTCTTTCTCAAGTTATTTCAATTATGCAAACATATTAGTATGAATCTTTCTACCCACGGGCACAACAACTTGTGTGTTGATTCGCTGTTTCATGTATGTTTTAGGTTCAGAGATAGCATGAGAGGAAAAAGATGGGAGTGAGCAGTTGTACAGGTTGTACCTATTGTCTAAGATCCTGTTAGCATACATGTTCAGACTTGTAAAATTCTCGTTCAATATGCAATTGTAATTCGTGTTTAATATAAATGTGTTAAATGTTGAGAATGTTATGGTTTTATGTTCATGTATGCGTATTTTGCTTCCGCATCGCTCTCTGATATGATTAGATGATGTTTTTAGATTCTGACCTCTCATTCCCATTAGGGTATGGAGAAGCCAAAATCTGGGAACGTCACAAGGGTCCTCATTCGGGCATGAATTTGAGGACGCCGAGAGGCTGCTTGAGAAGCCTATAAATAGGCAATGCATATAACTTTTCATTTTGTTGTTAATAAAAAATGTTTGTAGATTGATTACCTGCTTGCTTTCATCTTTTTCTTCCCTATGTTGTGAGAACTTCTTATGTAGGGTAGGATGTCATTTAATGAGATTGACTCCCAAACTAGAAATAGAATGGGATTCCTTGGAGTCATAAGTGTGTGATCCGTGAGGGGACGATCCATCTAGCCTACGGTGATGCTTCTATGTGACTACCCGCAAGGGGGCCCCGCAACTTCAGTTGCATGTTGTATCTTCTTTGTTAATCATCGATGCTTGCTTGCAGACTAATCGCCTGTCTGCTTATTGGTTAGCACAGTTGACTCCTTGACGAGAACTTCTAATAGGGTTCCTTGAGGCCGTAAGTGTGTGATCCGTGAGGGGACGAGCCATCTAGCCAATGGTGACACTTCTGTGTGCCTACTCGTAAGGGGGGCCCACAACTTCAGTTGGATGTTGTATCTTCAGAGCCGTAAGGGAGTCATCTAGAGGGTGACAAGAAATCTGATGCCTAAGGTGATGCTTATGTGAGCCTATCCTTGTGGAGTGTTCAGAACATCTCCATTTGGATAGTTAGATTCTTTCCTGGAAGTTATGTGTTTGGATGTGTTAGCATGTGTAGTGGTGGTGAAACTCAGTACCATCCCGACGATCCCATATCATTAATCTAGAATACACTTTAATTCTTCTCTTTTACTTTCTTACAATTAGTTTAATAATCCACAAACTAATCAATCGTTTTAAATATTAGTCTTACTTGTTCTAGATTTGACTGACAAAGATTCTTAAAAACGTTGTCCTTTGGGATTCGATCCTTAACTATACTGCGATAAGACTCGTCTGCTTGGGGTTGGTATTATTGCATGAGGTTTTGGTAAAAGATCAGGGATTTCAACCCCGAGTGAGTTTGTTAGTGCAATAAAAACCACATCAATTTTGCATTAATCATATATGAATTACCAATTTGATTTAGAATAGGAAACTGTGCAAAACGCCCAGTTCTCTCATGAAATGACTGGTTGGCTATGTGAAGTGACCGGTTCACTGTGCACATGTTCTGAAAAATTTGTGAATCTGACCCTTTCGACTCCCGCACAAATTGGGAACCCTGACCCTAGCCCCTTCTATAAATAGAGAGGTGTTGGGGACTTCTCAAACACAACATTTGATCTAACAATTCTTGTCCTCTCTAGTGTTGGTAACCAATAGAGAGCATGAGCAAGTCCTACCCGATAAAGGGAGGGATAGAAAGGGAGAGATAATTGTGGAAGAGCATATCAACTCTATCATGTTGAAATTAAAGAGGGACAACTCCTTCATGCTGGCTCTGGTAGCGCAACGTGGAGTTCCCGATGGTCCGCATGGACTACTCTAAAGGCGAGAGGTTGTTGTCTGCCATTAAGAGGACACTGTCAACCATTGTCTGTGGTGCTGCACCAGTAGGCCGGTGAAGACAACTGTTCATTGTTATTGTTGAAGGACCGAGCTGTTTCCTGAAGAAGAAGCATTAGCTACTGCAAGGGTAATGTCACGGGACTTTCTCCATGACTTGGTATAACCTTGCAAACCTTTACTTCCTAGATACATTGTTGATGATGTGATCTTTCTATTTTGGGAAACATGCATTTAAGTTTTTGTTTCGACTACCTTATCTGTCGCCCTGATTTTCCTACATCAAGTTCATTGGGTATGTGGAGAACTTTTCTACAATGCAATTCCCCTTACATCAAGAGTTGGCCACTAATGTGATTCTATAGTCTCTGCCATATTTATACAGTCAGTTTGTCATAAACTTCAACATGAATGACTTTGATAAGTCATTGACAGAGTTACTTGGCATGTCGAGAATAGTTAAGGCACAAACAAAGAAAGACAAATCCAAGTATGTGATGATGATTAGCAAACTAAAGATGAAGTCTAAAGGCAAAGAAAAGGAAAAGCTAAGAATGGTCCTAAAGCTGGCCAGAAGCCCAATTCTTCAATGCTCAAGGCAAAAGGAGGTGTGAATAAGGGAGGCAATTGTCGCCAATTTCACCAGCATAGACACTGGAAGAGAAATTGCCCTCTCTACCTGGAGGAACTAAATAAGAATAAGGAGATAGAGATCTTCATTTTAGGTATATATGTTATAAGATAAATCTAATTACTTCTTCATCTTGGGTATGGAATACATGATGCTGATCTGACATATATTTGAATATGCAAGATCTAATAAGAAGTAGGACTTTAAGAAAGGGCAAGGATGGACTGTGTGAATAAAGCGTTGCTGCAACTTTAGTCTATATTTAGAATTTATCTTAGCCTACGGGGCATGTAATAGAGTTAGATGAATTTTTATTTCATTTATCCAAAATAGATTTTTTACTTTCTGCATCTTGTATGACAAGGATGATTATGAATAATGAGTAGTTAATGTTCTATTTTGAAGATATCATCTTGTAGGGAAATAGTATTTGTTTGAAATATACAAAGAAAAAAGTTTATAATGTAAATACTAAAAGGATCAAAACGAAATAACTCTAACAATCAATATCTATAGCATTGTCATCTAGAGTACATATATGAGAAATGCATTTCTAGAATCCATGATGATGCTTATCTAGACATTTTGGTTATTGAACCAAGAAGAGACATGCAAGTCTTATTTATGAGCAACATGACAAAACCGCTCTCACTAGATGTAGTGAGAGAATAATCATTCTATTAGGACTTGTACATAATGATGTACATAGACTTCTAGAATAAATGCTAGAGGTAGTTATTTTTAATTCATTATATTTATAGGCAGTCTCAGTAGATAGTGTGATTTGTATTTAGATAAATACAAACATGAATCTCTTGAAGTGTTTAAGAAGAGAATGAGTGAAGTAAATAAATGACTTTGATAAAAGTATTAATACACTATGACACGATCAATATTAAAATACTTTACATTAATAGTTTAAGGACCTTCTAGAATTATTGTGATAGTGTGAAACAGTCAACTCCACCTGAAACATGATGTTGTTTCAGAAAGAAGGAATCATATCTTGATGTGATTATAATCTAATATAATCTTTTGATTTCCTTTTTGGCACATGATTTACACTAAAACAATATACCTCCAAAAAGGTTTGCAGGACAACATATTAAAATATGTTATGGAAATGTCAAGGATATAAAGTTATATAATAAAATAGTTTCTTAAAGAGGTTTATCAAATTATAAAATGTTTATACTACCTTATATAGGGAAATATGGTATATAGTAGGCATCATAATTTAAAATTTTATTACCATACTCCCCATAAATAGTAGATTGTGTCAATAACTATAATGCAAGAAGGATGGTTTATGGGATATACCTGGTCCTGGAGCAAGTCCAATGAAAATTCTTGTCATTGTAGATGCGCAACTCTGAATCCTAGTTGCACAGATGTGCCTAACTATTGCATCTTCTGGTCTGTACCACAGATAGTAGCTACAAATGTCGTCTTTTTCAGCAACCCCTCTTGAAACAAACTGCTAGTTGATGTTATCCTTCAAGCGGAAAACAACGGCTTCCCACCTCTATTGTAGTCCACACAGACCGCCTAGAACTTCTATCGTCCAGATGGACCAACATGAAGGAGTTGTCCCACTCTATTGATGTACTAGTCACTGACATGATCCCCCACAATGACAACTATCAGGTGTTCTCTCCCATGGCTATCCCTCACTTTATGCGTGGAACTTGCCTAGGCTCTCGGGGTTACCACAACCAGAGAGGACAACAATTATTAGAGGAAGTAATTCTCAGTTGTTTGTGTTGTGTTTTGGGAAGCCACCATTACCGCTCTATATATAGTAGAGGCCGAGGTCAAGGTTTCCAGTTGTTATCCAATGCAAGATTAATGTGCGGGAGTGGAAAAGACCTGAAGAACTCAAATTTTCACAAAAATTCTGGAAATTACACAACCTGGAACATCCAAAATGAACATCTTACATGCAAGATGGTCATCTTACACTACGATATGGCTGTTTTGCAGTTTCAAGTTGTGTACAAATTTGGGAAATCAATTCCCATCAATGTTAGACATTGATTTCCTTGTGAAATAAGTATTGCTTAAGAAAAACAGATTGGGAAACAACTTGAACCTTCCTCGAACGAGTTGGACCATCTTTCCCATGCAAGAAGGGCATCTCGGTCCACCCAAACGATCATCTGGCGACCCGAGTCGAGCCCACTTGGCCGGGTTGGTTCATTCCATTTCCAATTTCAATTCACAAGTAGCTCGACACCCAGACACCAGTCTCAACCCTTGAGATGGCCGTTTGGCACTTCCATACGGTCGTCTCAACACTTGAGGTGGGAATTTGGCAGTATTGTCATCCTATTTGTTGCCTGAATCAAATGCCTAAATACGTTAGCACTTAATTCAACTGTCATTCGAGATCTCAACTCCTCTTCTAGGTAAAGACCTATGTGGGTGACCCTATAGGTCCCATATTACGTTGCCAGTGAATGTCCATCACAACTTATGACATCATAAGCAAAGAGTGGTGCCTAGTTGCACACCATTTCTACCCACGTAAATGGAAATGTTGGGGAACTACTTCAACCTACAATATGTCTATGGTGTTGCAATGTTTGTATAATTCCTTTGTCACTGATGTTTAGTTTGAACTAGAAGCATGAAGCAGTCATCCTCATTATCATTCAATCTTGTTTCTTGAACCAAGAGAAGACTATCTGAGATATATGTAATCTCAATATCACATATTGACTCACATGTACATGGCCAATCTTTTCTCAGTCTTTCTAATCAAGAGGCCTAGGACATCACACTCTAGTAGGAGGGAAAAATCCCATGTCTATCACTCACAGTCAATCCCTATGTGTCAAAGCCACCCAATCATGATCTTTATAACAACCCATGTTTAGGATTGTGTTTGATGATGTCAAAGTGTACCTAACGACATGTGTTGAGTGTAGTGAATTTAGTTCTAAGAACTAAAACCACAACCATCACTGTGAGAGATGACTATGACTTCCATGATGATGGCTTCCTTGTGTCAGTCTCATGGTGGGTTTGTCTGGTACATTATTCTCTAACATGTATCTATGTGCTTGGTTTTATATTGCCATATCATGACTAATGAGATTTAGTCATCAACCAACTCTCATTTTGATCATATGTGTCATTGTTGTCTATCAACCTTCCAAAATGACAACTGATCATGGACATAATGAGAATATGTATTTTTACTCTTAACATCTGTATGATCTCATCCACAAGGATAGTAACTTGAATACATACATCATTGATTAATATATTTCTCTAGAAAGTTATCATTTTACATCATTATCTCATAACTGAATTAAACAGAATAAATTGGAAGATTGCCTTTTATTAATAATCAAATCATTTCTACATGACATGCCATTACAATCATCACATGATTGTCTCTTTGGGCATGCATAACCAACAACTTCATTCCCAATCTAACAAAAAAGTGTTTGTTACAAGGATAGTTGAGTTCTAAAAGAATAAATGGAGTAAATTAGGACTCAAAAAGTTTGAGGTCAACAAGGAGGTACAATGGGGAAAGGAAAATCACAAATTGTTGTGGAATCTCAAGTTTCTTAAAGTAACACAAGACTCGTAGTTCTAGTAGAACACATATGAAATCAAAATTTTTGTGTACATAAACAACTAGAAGGTTTTATAACTTCATTAATGTAGATAAAGTCTTTAAGATACAAAGATCAATCTAGAGATTAAAATAAGCACCTCAGATCTAGAATCTTTATTTTGATAAGATAGTCAAAAAGTCTGACTTGAATCGTGATAAATGAAGAAGTCTATGATTACAAAGGATTTAGTGGGAGTTCGTATATGAATATTCCACATATTTATAGGGAATAACATCTCGATACTATAAGTATTGAAACCTGACATAGAAAATGCCTTCAACATGAAGGATTTAGATGAAACATTCTATGTGATAGGTATTGATATCTATAGAGATAGTTTGGGAAAGTTTAATGAATTAAAAAAGGAGTACAAATATTAACAAGATGATGAAATGGTTCAACATGAAGGATTCAATGAGAGAGAATTTGTCCATGTATATGGGATTAGTCTCTCGTGAACCCTATTGACTGATTCTTGAGAAGAATGGAAAACCTTGAGTAATATGCCATATGCACTAGTAGTTGGATCTATGATGTATGCTATATATTCATCCCATTATCATGTATGTATTTGACATGAAAAAATGGTATTAGTCTGATTCCAATGAGGTTCATAGGAATGCCATAAAGAACATCCATTAGTACTTGAGAAGTACTAAGGATCAGTTGCTAGATCATGGCAATAAGGAAGAGTTGGGTGTAAGGGGTTAAAACTATGCAATCTTATGAAATGATAGAGAATGATCACAATACAAAATGTGCTTAACCATGAAAGAAGAGTTATAAGTTGGAAAGGTTATGAATTACTGGCCATTATTTAAATTCTACAATAGAATCTGAATATCATGGTGTTATGAACACAAGAGTGGATATTGTATGGATCTAGATGTTCATATGGATGAACTTATAGATATTCCAACCACTAATGACACAATAGAGATATTGTGACAACAATGGAGCTACTGGTTAGGAAAGGAACACCATATAGCATATTACGACAATTCCATCTCATATGAGATGTCATACAACAAAGAGATGTGAAACATGTTGTAGGACCCCTGACCTAGATTTTTGGATAACCTTGTTTTCTTAGCATAATAAGATGCTTACACCTTAATCTAATCATGTGATGCACCTTAATAACATGTGACATGCTTATGTTTTTAGTATGGTCATGTTTTCATGATGTTTGAGCTAGTTATGTTATATGTGTGCTTGTTCTAGACCAATTTGCAATTTACCCATGTTGAGGGTTTATCTTGTAATGTGTCACATGTTGGATGTGCCTCTTGTTCCTTAGTATCATGAGAGAGAGAATGAATCTTATGGGTTTCTTGTTGGACCTTGGTTGATGAGGTGGCTTCATGTGTGTTGATGCTATGGTTTGCATGGCTTGCATGAATGTATGGGTTGATGGTGGTGTCGACCATATTGATGATCCTTTTTGTGTAGCGCGTGATGTGTTTTGTGTCTATTTTGAGTGTTTTGACCGAAGTTCTTCTTGTCTTTGAATTTTGTAGTGACCAACATGCCTTGTCCTTGATATTGGTCGCTAGGGTATTGCTTGTATTGATGTTGTATCGACCAATTTCTTTGAGTGACATGGGTAGCGGTCATTACCATGTTGAGCCTTGGTTTTTGCTTTGACCATTTTGGTTTTGTGGACCAAGTGTTCGTTACGTAGTTTTGGTTATGACCTTCCTTGCATGCATGCCTTCAGTGCTTGCATAGATGAAGTTTTAGAGGGACATGTGTCATTAGTGGATCTAGTATCTTGATACCTCATATCCCCTCACCTCTATCCTACCCTTAGGTATTTATACCCCTCTTCTTTCATGCATGTAACCCTTTTAGCTCTCTCTTCTTTATCTCTTCTTGATTAGGCGCGGTCATGCATAATAGGCAGGATTGTCTGGGCAGGCTAGTAGAGGACAGAGGTGACAAGAGGAAACGACTTGATTCTATGCCATGATCAGTTGGAGGGAGTGGTCAACCCACAGGTCGTGATAGGTCAGATGGAGTTATTTCATTCTGATAAGTCTTCTTCCTACTTTATATCTAAATTGGTTGACCCGAGTGTGACACACTCTTTTATCACTAGAGAAGTGATAGCTAGTTGTTTCTTGCATGTTAGTCATAGATCTGATAGTCTTCGCTTAGAATCCCCTTTGGCTGGTTCCACCAAGTTGCAGGAGGTGTGTCAATCCTGCATTCTATCTTTCTCAAGACACAACATTCAAGTGGACCTTATACCACTTGACATGAAAGGATTCGATGTGATCCTTGGGATGGATACTTTGGAGAAATATCGTGTAGTCTTGGACTGTAGTTCCAAGGTGGGGATGTTCTTTGACGATGATGCTTCATAGATCTTCCAAGGAGATAGGAAGATTCTTTCACCGTGCTTGGTGTCAGTGATGATGACAGTGGGTCTGTTAAGTTAGGGTTGTGAGGCTTTCTTGGCACATTTGGTGGATACCAAGGTGAGGAGTCCTAATATCTAGGTAGTTCCTGTGGTATGTGAGTTTAAGGATGTGTTTCCTAATGAGTTTCTCAATGTCCCCCCTCCTCGAGCGATTGATTTTGAGACCAATCTAGTTCCTGGTACATAGTTGATAGCATAGTCACCGTATAGAATGGCACAAAAAGAGATGTAAGAGCTGAAGAAGTAGACGCAGGAGCTATTAGAGAAGGGCTTTATCAGACTGAGTACTTCCCCTTGGGGTTCTCCCATGTTGTTTTTGAAGAAGGACGGATCTATGAGGTTGTACATCAACTACCAGTAGTTGAACAAAGTGACAGTCAAGAACAAGTTTCATTTGTGAGTACAGATGATTTGTTTTATTAATTATGAGGTGCCACAATGTTTTTAAAGATAAATATGAGGTTAGGATACCATCAGATGCAGATCAAGGCAGATGACATACCGAAGCCAGCTTTCAGGACTAGGTATGGTCACTACAAGTTTGTGGTTATGCATTTGGGCTAACCACTGCACTGACAACATTCATGGACTTCATGAACATGGTGATTTGGCCTTACCTTGACCAGTTTGTGGTTGTGTTCATTGATGACATCCTGATATACTCCAGAGACAGCAACAACATGAGCAACACCTACGATAGGCGTTGACGTTGTTGAGACAATACATGTTGTACACTAAGTTTATCAAGTGTGAGTTTTGGCTGGAGAAGGTGTCCTTCCTAGGGCACATGATATCTGCTGAGGATGTTCGTGTGGATCCCAAGTAGGTTTAGTCTATGTTAGAGTGGGAGAAGTCGAAGACATTGATAGAGGTTTGGAGTTTCCTTGGCTTGGTAGGATATTACATGATATTTATCAAGAACTTTAGTGCCAAAACATTACTCCTAACAAAGCTGAAGAGAAAAGGTTTGCCTTTTATTTGGGATGACAAGTATCATCATTCTTTCTAGCTTTTGAAGGATAATCTAACCAATACACTGGTGCTAGTGCTGCCAGATCAGGGGAAAGGATATATCGTCTTCTGTGATGCATCAAAGAATGGTTTAGGTTTTGTGTTGATGCAAGATAAGAATGTGATTTCTTTTTCTTTGTGATAGCTTAAGAAGCATAAGGAGATCTACCTGGCGCATGACCTGGAGCTTGATGTTGCGGTCAATGC
This sequence comes from Alisma plantago-aquatica, assembly GCA_963693085.1. Lineage (NCBI taxonomy): Eukaryota > Viridiplantae > Streptophyta > Magnoliopsida > Alismatales > Alismataceae > Alisma > Alisma plantago-aquatica. The sequence goes on along the minus strand of OY856410.1, from coordinate 1,188,088,882 downwards.
TTTGAAGATTTGGAGACACTACCTTTATGCGAGAAGTGTCAGACCTTCACTGACTACAAGAACCTTCAGTACATCTTTTTGAAGTAGGAGTTGAACATGCGGTGGAGGCATTGGATGGAGTTGATTAAAGACCATGATTGCACCATAGACTACCATCCAAGAAAGGACAACCTTGTGGCAGATGCTTTGAGTAGGAAGTCTTCTTTTTCATCATCTACTGATGAGGAGCAGTTGTGTTCTTTGATGTTCCATAAGCGAGCCATGTTAGTGTCTTTGCCTCAGATGAATGTACAGTTGGAGGTGTCCTTTTTAGCAGGCTAGTTAGTATGGTTGCAGGTGAAGCCTACATTGAGACAACATATTAGAGATGCATAAAGTGATGATACTATGATACAACAAACTCGAGTAGAGTTTGGCAGTGAGAAGCGTGATGATTTTCATGAATCAGAGGATGAAACAATGTGTTTCCATGGTAGGGTAGTTGTGCCAGATGTCAACGATATGAGGAAGTTGGATCTTGAAGAGTCTCACTCTTTGATGTACGCTATGCATTTGGGAAGCACCAAGGTGTACTACAATCTGAAAGATATGTATTGGTGGTCTGTAGGGCTGTAAATGGGTATGGGTAGACCCACAAACCTACAAATCCGAACCCTTAAAAGACCCCTCACGGGTCTAATTTTTTATACCTGCATACCCTTGGACCCATATACCCTTGGACCCACATATAAGCGGGTCCAATAATGGGTATGATTGGACCCAGACCCGCTAGACCCGTGTACCTGCTATACATAATAACCACTTAAATAATATGTTATATATCATATTTTCTCTAGTCTAACTAATATAATTCTTGAGACTATATCGTACTCTAACCACAATAAGGCTGAGACTAGTCATATAATTAAGAATTATCTATTCTAATTATAATAATGAACATCATATGTAAACTTAAAATCAAAATATCTACCAATTTACATTACTTTCTACATAAGTTAAATGTTATGATGATGAATAGAAATATGTAAGCAATTAACTCAATTAATGTTAATGCATTAAATTAGCATTATCTAATAAAACTATTGCAGGTTAATATACTATATAATAACATCTTGATGTATTAAAATATATAGAACATATTCATTTTTCTTAGATAAACAATATGATGTTTTATAGAACCGCTTACCTGCATACCCACACGCATACCCACTATTATTATGGGTACGAGATTGGGTATGGTGCGGGTCCATGTTTTGTATTATGCGGGTCTAGAACCAGAATCGGACCCGCTAAATCTGATGGGTATGGGTATGGGTATGGCCAAACCCACATTGTACTTGCACCGTTTACACCCCCAGTGTCCTGGCTTGAAGTGTGATGTGGCAGAGTTCATGGCAAACTGTCATGTGTGTTAGCAGGTTAAGGAAAAGCATTGGAAGCATGTAGGGACTTTGCAACCATTGCCTATATCATAGTGGAATTGGGATCATGTTACTATGGACTTTGTGGTTGAACTTCCTAGGAGAACCATGGGTCATGATTCCATTTGTGTGATCGTTGATAGGTTGAGCAAGTCAAAACACTTTCTTCCTATGAAGACAACGTATACATCAGAGAAGCTTGCACATATATATATGGATGAGATAGTTTGATTGCATGGTATCCCAACTATTGTAGTGCTTAATAGAGGTCCTCATTTTATCAGCATTTCTGGGAAGATCTGCACACAACGATGGGTATGCATTTGAGGTTCAATACTACGTTTCACCCACAAATAGATGGCCAGTTTGAGAGGACTATTCATATACTGAAGGATATGTTGAGAGCCAGTGTCTTCTAATTTTTGGGTAGTTAGGATGTGCACCTCAGTTTCATAGAGTTTGCATACAATAACATCTACCATAGAAGTATCTTCATGACACCTTACGAGGCTTTGTATGGGAGATGATGTAGATCCCCGTTGTGTTGGCATGTAATGGGTGAGTATTATATTTTGGGTCCATAGCATGTACAGTAGATGATAGAGAAGATAAAAGTGATTCAACAATAGTTGAAGGCATCCTAGAATAGATAGAAATTGTATGCTAATAATAGTTTTAGGATGTTGGATTTCCATGTGGTGGACATAGTGTACTCCAAGGTCTCTCCTTGGAAAGGAGTGTTGAGGTTTTAGAAGAAGGGTAAGTTAGCTCCTGATATATGTGACCTTAATGGTGGCATGTGTTGGAAAGGTAGCCTATAAGTTGGAGCTACTGTTAAATTTGTGTAGTTTGCATCCAGTGATCCACATTTCTAAGTTGAGAAAGTGTCATTTGGACACAGCTAGTGTTGCATCCAGTGGAGGTTGAGCTATATGAGGATGTACAATATGTGGAAGGTCCTTTGTTGATCACGGATAGATGGGTGAAGAAGTTGAAGAAGAAGGATATAGTGTTGGTTAAGGTTTTGAGGCATCATTATAGTGTGGAGGAAGACACGTGGAAGATAGAGGAAGAGATGCAGAGGAAGTTCCCATCTCTTTTTATGTAGGATTTTGGGGGTGAAATCCTTGCTAGGGTTTTATGGTTGTAAGACCTCCGACCTAGATTTTTGGCTAACCTTGTTTTCTTAGCAATATGAGATTCTTAAACCTTAATCTAATCATGTGATGCACCTTTGTAAGATGTGACATGCTTATGTTTTCAATTTGGTCATCTTTGCATCATGTTTGAGATAGTTATGCTATATGTGTGCTTGTTTTGGACCAAGTGCAATTTACCCATGCTGAGGGTTTATCTTGCAATTTGTCACATGTTGAATGTGCCTCTTGTGCCTTAGCATCATGATAGAGAATGATGCTTAGGGGAACCTTTTTGGACCTAGTGGCTTCATGTGTGTTGAAGCTAGGTTTGCATGGCTTGAATGGATGTGTGGGTTGATGGTGGTGTTGACCATGTTGATGATCCTTTTTGTGTAGTGCCCAATGTTTTTGTGTCTATTTGTAGTGTTGCAACCAAATTGCTTCTCTTGGTTGTGTTTGGTACCGACTAACATGACTTGTCCTTGATCTTGGTCACTAGGATTTGGCTTGTGTTGATGTTGTATCAACTGGTTGCTTCGAGTGAGATGGGTAGCGGTTGCTACCATGTTGAGACTTGGTTTTTGCTTTGACCGCTTGTGTGTAGTGGACCAAGTGGTAGCTACATAGGTTTGGTTTTCATGATGTTTTTTGCATGCATGCCTTGAGTGCTTGCATGGCCGAGGTTTCATAGGGACATGTATCATTAATGGCTCTAGTATCTTGAAACCTCATATCCCCTCACCTCTCTCCTACCCTTAGGTATCTATACCCCTCTTCTTTTATTCATGTAACCCTTTTAGCTCTCTCTTCTTTCTCTCTCCTTTCTTGGGGTCATCCCTTGCTATTGGTGGTGCAAGTGGAGGTGCTTGAGCTTGAAGAAGGTGGCCGAACCCTAGCTTGTGGTGATCTAGGGTTGGATCCTCTGTCTTTGTTGATCCTTTAGTGATACTTGTTCTTGGTATGTGGTTTATCCTTCTTCAATTCATTTTCTTGAAACCCAACCCTCTCTCTCTCTTCTCTTGGATGAGAATGTGATTATCCATGGTGGCTTCTTGAGGAACTTCTCTCCAACAGAGGTCAAATCCATGGTTCTGCCATGGTAGTACCTGAGTGAGAGGAAGATCATCTATATACCTTTATTTTTCATCCTAGGGTTTGCACCCTCTTATCATTGGGATTTCTTTGACCTTGGTAGTTCTTCTTCTCTTAAGGTGATCTTACTTTGCTATGGAATTGATCCAATCTTGGCATTTCTTCTCTCTCTTGGAGCTTCTTGGATTTTGGAGTTGGTCATCACCTCAAGGCATGTTATATAACTCTCCCCTCTTCTGTTGTTGCACATTATCTTGCAACATGTTATCTTATCTCTAAAACATGATTATAACTTGTGTAGTGATGTTATCTTGATTTAGAGTTTATGATTATCTGGTACTCTTGCATAGATTACCTCTTTCTCTTAAAACCTAATTCTTGAATCTGAGATGTATGGATGGTGGAGTTCCTTACGCTTGCATGCACATCATGAACGTTGGTTTTATCACCATGATCTTGTTTCAACTATCATATGAGACATGGAGGTTTTGGCTCTTGTTTACACACGTTAGATGCATGGTTTTCTTCCCCTTATCTTGGTTTCTATGTTGATCCTTGGACCGCTTGTTTTACGGTTTGGATGATCATCTTCTTGATGGAGTTTTTCCCCTTGGTGACACTTCAGACTCTTGGTGTTTCACTTCTATTTTGGTCTCCATGTTTCTCTTGTTTCTTGAGGTTGTTATGATCCATGATGGGCGTTCTGGTTTGGGGTTTGATTAATTACAATAATCCTAACCCCAACCACCTTGGTCGCTACACATGAGATCCTTGTCATGGTCGCTACATGTGGAGTACTTCCTTGTGATCTCTATGCTTTATGATCCGGTTTGGTCACTACATTTTGCATGATCATTATGGTTTTAGTTCCACAAAGGTTGCTACATAAGATGGTTTGGTTTGGTTGAAATGACTTTGGTTTGGTGGATGGTGTTGGGTTACAGTGGTTTGGTCACAACAAACCCTGAACCTAGTTTCTCTTGTGGTCTCTACACATGGTTCAACTTGGTTCATCGCTAAAAGGGTCTAACTCTAAGGGTATATAGGGAAATTTAAGCCTAGTGGTCGAAAATAAAGTCTAACCCTAATAGGTCACAATAGTTTCACTTGATGAGGTCGCTACACATGGTGTAACCCTAGTGGTCACTACACATGGTGTAACCCTGGTGGTTGCTACAGATGGGTGGTGGCAACGGTTTCCTGGTTTCATGATCTTTGGTCGATTGACTTGATGGTTGATGATATTGGTAGTTTCCCAAGAATGTTGGAGATAATGTTAGATAGGGTTTCCTATTATGGTTGTTTCAAAACCCTAAAATGATTCAAAATATTGAACTTAACCTTAATATGCATGTAAAGAATGATGGGCCTAGTTGCTTGAGTAGTTAGCATAATAATGAAGTATTTTCTCTCTCCTACTTGTGTAACCCTAATGTTGTAGGTTGAATGAACATCATTGCTTGTTATTTCTATGGTATCTCTTATGTAATACATGGTGATGATTATGAGCCTTTATGAGGCATGTTGAGGTAATGATGTTATGCAAGAACTATATGATTGGGTTTTATGACCTGGTAGAGGCTTTATGCCTAGTTTGAGGTGATATTCTCTAGTGATGAGATAAGGGATGGTTATCATGTGATGGTATAATAATGGTGATAGCCTGGTATAAGGTTTTTTTATCATATCATGTGGTGATATGATCAGCTTTATGCTTAATATGCTTCATATCTTTTGGAGTTGCAATTTACCCTTATCTTTGTACAAATTGCTTAGGGTTTGTACATTATAACTTGATTGATGCTTTAAAGGATACCCAATTGGCTTAACTAATCAACTGGAACCCTAATCATTGTTGGATCTAAGGGTTCTAGAGGGGGTGAATAGAGCTGTAAAATTTCTCACAAAATAGATTACCTTCAAATTATATAAATTAGGAGCAATAGCTTAATGGAAATTTGAAGTCCTATCTAACAAGCATAGCAAGGATGCGAGAGATTGATAGCAAGCACTTGACAAAGGGATGTAGAGTGGTTCCACACTTCAAACTAGAAGTTAGTTAGTCCACTACCTAGAGAGGTCAACCTCTAGGACTTTACAAGTGCTTTTCTCTTTTATATCACCACAGAGATTTACATCAATAGACCAAAAAAGGACATACCCATCCAACCACGAGGAGATGTCCACCTTGACAAGGAACTTACCCACTTAGCTTGAGTCTTTAGCCTTCACCTAGGTCTTACCCATTCAAGCTCAAGTCTGCCGCCTTGAAGGACTTTGCTTCTCCTCTTGGATCATCAACCTTTTCCTTCTCCTTCACTTGGAGAAGATCACCACCTCTTCAATATCCTTGAAGAGGACCAGCTACATCTCCATCTTTACTCGATGGAGCTTACTTTAGCTTTTCTTCATGAGAGAAGGGGATAGGGAAGTAGTGGAAGATTGAGAGCTTTACATGCACAAAGGTGGAGCTCTTTTACAATAATCCTAACTCACTCACAAATCACAAAATGAGTGTAAACTGGAGAGAGAAAGGGGATCAAGGGGTGGTAGCACACTAAAATATAGTAAGGACCGTCTGTGTAGTGAATGAGCAACCTTGGAATGAACTCTAAGGGGTCTTATTTATAGTTGGGGGTGCTCCCTTGAGTTGGGAAAAACTTAGGGCCGAAATATAGCCATTTTTGCTCAAGGCAACAGATCTATTTTCGTCTAAACAAGCCACCAACAATTGGAATCACTTTTTCAACATTGTTCATACAATACATTCGGTTGAGTTTCAATAAAGGTAACTTGACCGATCGGCTAAAAGAAAACCCAATTATCAAACTATCAGTCAAGTTTGTCCTGGGAAACTCGGCCGATCAGTTAAAATCACATTTGGTCAGTAAGCCGTTTGGTCGAGTTCTGTGAATGCACAACTCGACCGATGCACATATTAGAAAATTGATCTAAGGGATCAGTCGAGATTGAAACTCGACTAGTGAGTAGTCTATGATCAATTTTCTAATGTGATTAAAAAGTGATTAAAACTTGGTACTAAGTGTCCCACATATTTTTCTCATCTTAGTTACAAGTCATATCATCAATACACGTGATTTCAAAATTCTTCTAAGGTCGCTTAAAAGGATTTCCTTATTAGAACACTTGCATTGCTTTTGACTTGAACTTTGACAAGATAGGGCATATGTAAATTGATTCTTTTCATGTACCTAAAACCTGAGATTAATCTTGAATACACATATTAGATACATATGAATGGAATGGTTGAGTCATTATCAAAATATGGACAATCTATAACCTCTAGGTCAACAATCACGTAGTTGCCCTGAGCCATAGATCCATATCTAGTGTTAGTACTTGCTGGATGGTGAAACAAGTAATTCCTAAGGGAAACACAGAGTGCATATTTTTGAATATGCGAGGGTGCAAGGTGAGGATATATCCTTGCATCCAAAATTATAGGTTATGAAGGATGACTGAGGTCATGCTCCGGTAGGAGAAAGACTGCAGTCGTATCTCAAGATATATCATGTGATAGAGGCCAACTAAGGTTGTACCTTAGATGATCGAGTTTGTATACCCAGATTTCTAGTGTTGTGCCTATATACCAAGGAAGACTATGATGATTTGTTGTTTGACTCTATATGTCACTGCGGTGGACTCAAACTGACCGTGTGTGTGGGAGATCATAGGAGTCTGGCTCTCATAGATATTGTATGGCATTGATTTTGACTTAGCAGTGGTCAGTTGGAGTATGAGTGGTATATCACATCTCCACAGGGCATAATAAAATATGTATAAAGCCATGAAACACAATTCATGTTTAATGTTCCTCGTTGCCTTATTTATTATACTACTTAGTTGTTAGATGTTATACATCACTACTACAGAAATGCCTTTTAGTGTCGGTTGTTTAACACCCTTTGGCGTCAGTTTCTGAGCGACGCCTATGTGGGCGCCGCTAAAGGTCGAACACTTCGGCGTCAGTTTTTTAACCGACGCCTATTTAACGTACAGGCGTCAGTTGTTTATAGAAAACCGACTCCAAAAGGGTTCGCGCCACAGAAAACGGCGTCATCTAGGACACATTCTGCGTCGGTTATATACTAAAGGACCGACGCCTATATTGAATATAGCATCGGTGTTTAATTTGTAACTGACGCAGAAAAGTGTCCTAGATGACTGCCGTTTTCTGTGGCGCAAACCCTTTTGGCGTCGGTGATCAACTAACCAACCGACGCTGTAGGTCTTTGCTGACGGTTTTCTGTAAATAACCGACGCTTATATATCTATTTTTTTTTTCATATCAGTTTGCAGGCCTGCTGTGGCTGGTCAGCAGGATGAGAACCTGCAGTTCAGTTTTCTGAACTGCAGGTTTACGACATCCATTGATATCAGCCTACAAACAGGCCACAAACCTGCAAAATTAACAAAAAAAATTTCACACAAGTAGATACATTCAGACATCAATTCAAATCTCACATTCACACATATAGAAACATTCAAATACATGTATTAACATTCAGAAATATTCATTTACAAAGTATCATTCAGTATCGCTATCAACATCCCAATTATATCTTACAATTTCCACTGCTTGTATGGCTTTTGCCCATTCTTCTCTTATTTCATTTAATGCTTCCATCGTATATGGAGCATGTATATTTTTTAAGCGTTTACCTATAGTGTGGTCAGTTTTAAACACCTACAAAGAGAATGATGTATATATATAAGTAATAATATAAAAATAAGATTGATATATTTCATACTAACTATATATAATACCTCATGTATGGTATCGATGTCCAATGCGGCATGTTTGATAATCATCTACATAAATCGCATCACATAGTATGAGCATGCCCATCCATTGTCTTGTGTAGCGCACTATAAATTGAAACATACAAAATAATACAACTAAGCACAATTCACGTCAATTATATATACATTGGAGTCGGGAACTTACTTGTACGTTCTGCCAATTTATTGGCTGGTTCTTTTTCCTTGGGACCGTTCCTCCATCCTTTTAGAATGCATCTAAACCCCTACATGTTAATATAACACAGTAAATTGCATAAGTAAATAGTAATGTAATAACATATGTTAACAAATACAAAAATGAAATATTTCTCACTATAATAATGGCATTCTCATTACGTGTCCAATTTTAGTGTTTAATGTACTTCCTGCGGGATCTAGATAATAAACAGTGAACGTCCCGAGGACAATAACTAGTAACTCCCAATGCTTACCGCTAGAGCTAAAAAAGTAAAAAATGAATAACTCAAAATGCACAATAAAAATGGAATTTTCTTAAGTCCAAATTATAAATAAAGTAAACTTACTTGACATTGAATGGAGCTATTATTATCGTCTTCTTTTGCTGACCAAAAATTGTAAAAGCATCTATATAGTATTGTTGAACACTATCAGGGTCTTTAACTACCATACTAATCAATGATGGAATCAAAAATCCCACATGATCAAATGCAAATTGTTTGCATTGATCTTCGACTAAGTAGCTGAAAAACATGTATTACTTATGCATTAATATATAAGAAACCAGATCACCAAATCTTACACAAGGTATATGGATGTATAAACAAGATCTCACCTTATCCATGTCTCTATCATTGATGTATTCAGCCAATCATACATAAACAGCTCAATAATATCTTGTATAAATAAAGAGCTATCGTGTGATTGACCTGCATAATCTGCATCTAAAGAAACAATTATAGGGCAATGTATATTATGTGCCCGTAGCCAACATGCCATTCCCCTACATGCAGGACCTAACGGGTATGTTAGGTCAGTTGGAACCCAACTTGGTAATGTGGTAAGTGGAGGTGGAGGCCTAGGTGCTCCTGGTGTCTTCTTTTTAACATGTATATATAATTTCAGATCAGTTGACATCATATATACACATTAACAGTCTAAATCAATGTAAATTTATCTTACAATTTCAGTAGTGTAGACGACATTTGCTTTGGGCCACAATATGACCCCGCCTTCTGCATCAGCAAGTGTATCAATATCCGGGTGGGGATATGGCAATGTAGCTTCCCTCCAATCGGGTAACACACGTAATGGGCCCACACGAACATAGCCCTGTGGCATTGGAGTCCCATGAAACCTTTCCCCAGGAAGGGATGGGTAAGCCTGCACCTCTGCAACAACATAGTCTTGTATTCTTAAGCGGCATGGCTTCAATGCCTACAAATTTACGTAAAGAATGTTATACATATATACATATCATCTTGAAAAAACTAGCTACAATTTCATAAACAATACTTACAGCAGACGTGTTAGGCATACATGTATCTTCTTAGCCTCCATTCCCATTGGGCACAACATTTTCTTTACCTGGTATGTTGAGATTAGCAGCTCGTTTCCTTCAGGAAGCATTTCTTTCAACAAAGTCAACAATGAAGTGAAGCTTTTGTCGCTCCATCTATTGTTAGCTTTCAACTTATACAATCTCAACACAGTGCTAAGCTTCATAAACTTGGCACAACCTGTGTATAACGGTATCTCAGCATCATGCACAATGTTTCTAAAGATAGGAGGTGGATCGGTGTGCTCTACCCTACAACTATCCAGCATCGCATCAATGATGTCTGCTGGAACTGGTTCGTTCACATTTACGTCATCGGAGGCAATTTCTTCTTCCACCCAAGCACTTCTATCGACATCTACTGGTTTCGATTTTGAAATCTCTCCATGCCAGTGCCATTCTGTATAGCCTTGTACAATCCCGTTGCACATGACATGACTTTTGATTTCCTCACCAGTGTTGACTTTCAAGTTGTTACCGTAATGCCTACATAGACAGTAGAACCTATCTGTAGGTTTTTTCCTATGTTCCTAGGCAAATCTAATAAACTGATCAAGACCAGATATAAACTCTGGGGTGCAACGATTACGAATGGACATCCATGATCTATCCATTCTATGATCATAGAAAACAAGTATATATTAGGAAACAAGTATATATTAAGAAAAGATTAGGGTATACATTTACATCCTACCTAAGTGTATAATGTGATGTCATACTTATATATAATAAATGTGTACCACCTATCCCATCCTTGAACACCTAATCTCACTAGTAAGTGTATAATGTGTATTGGGTTTTCAAGAAAATTTTGGCAGCATTTCCCCGCTGTTCTCTAAGTACATATATACTTAGAGAACAAACGGGGAAATGCTACCGAAATTTTCTCGAAAACCCAATACACATTATACACTTACATCCTAAGTGAGATTAGGTATTCAAGAACAGTCCCAAACCTGGGACTATCTAAGATTTACTCCTAATGAGTCAATCTTGGACGGGTTTCTAGGCCAACAAACACATTTGATGTCATTCTTATATATAATAAATGTGTACCACCTATCCCATCCTTGAACACCTAATCTCACTAGTAAGTGTATAATGTGTATTGGGTTTTCAAGAAAATTTCGGCAGCATTTCCCCACTGTTCTCTAAGTACATATATACTTAGAGAACAAACGGGGAAATGCTACCGAAATTTTCTCAAAAACCCAATACACATTATACACTTACATCCTAAGTGAGACTAGGTGTTCAAGAACAGTCCCAAACCGGGGACTATCCAAGATTTACTCCTAATGAGTAAATCTTGGATGGATTTCTAGGCCAACAAATACATGTGTTGTCATTTTTATATATAATAAATGTCTATAAACTACAGGGAACATGGTTAATCCTAATCAACGGAGCATTATTAAATAATAAATCAAGAAATCAATAGTTTCAAACAAAAGGTCTAGGAATCTTTACTAGACATTATATGTATCCCTAATCATCATATTTAACATACTACATTATTATGAACATCCAGATCAGATTAAGATCATACTATGTTATAACCATTGGTTTAATAACCCTATTTCCGCATGTACATGTTTATCAACTTTAAAACCCTATAATTCATGAAATCATTCTAATTCAATTTAATATGTTGGGATCACATAATTATATAATGACATCAGAATATATAGAAGAATCATAATTAACATGATTAACAACATGCTCATCAAACTAGGGTTTTCGTGAAAATTTTATTCACAATCTATGCATTGTTCTGATCAAAACCATATACAATATGTCTATAATTGGAGCTAGCATTTATTTCCTATATTATTGGCAATATTAATGTGTGAATCTGACCTGGAGAGGAGCTGTGGTCGAACCTGGAAGGTAGTGCTAGGGCTAGATGAGTTACGGCCGGTCTGGAGAGGAGCTGTGGTCGAACCAGACGGTGGCGCAGAGTGGGCAGAGACGATGGCACGTGGCGGCAGTGGCAGAGAAGATGGTTGCGGCGGCGCGACGACGGTGGAGAAGCAGCTAGCTGTCGGCCTGGCAGCGGCGGTGTGGAGGCACTGGCGACGGCGTGGAGGCACCGGAGGAGAAGGCGGCGTGGAGGCACCGGAGGAGAAGGCGGTGGCAGAGAAGGCGGAGCGACGACACTGTCGTGGAGGAAGATGGTGGTGGTTGCGGCGGAGTGGAGGGTCGGGTGACAGTAGAGAAGAAAGGGCCGGGGAACAGTTTAGGCGATGAAACAGAAGAAAGGGGAAGAGTCGGGTGATCGCGGGATATTAAGTTCACCAATAGCGTCGGTTTTTTCAAAAAATCGACGCCTAAACCTCTTTAGCATCGGTTGTTTGAACCCACCGACGTTCAATTGGACGATATTTTCACAAAATTGTTTGGCGGGAACCACTTTTGACGTCGGTTATCAACGGATAACCGACGCTGAAAGTGACACTTTTCGTGCAAAGTTTCATCACACATAGGCGTCGGTGGCTATTTAAATAACCGACGTTGTATGTGACACTTTTTCTTTTCACTCAAAAATTGGATTTCGCGGGAGCTTTTAGGCGTCGGTATGTTATAGTCAACCGACGCTGAATACAAAGCGGTACCCGTGTCTGGCTGGTCTTCGAATATAGATGTCAGTTTGCCTAAACAACCGACGCCTTATATTATAGGCGTCGGCTTTCCTTAATAACCGACGCCCATAAAAGTGACACTGAATGTTATTTCTGTAGTAGTACATGTTCTTCATATTCCTTCTAAACATATATGATGTTCTTCTGATCAGTTTTAGCTACTTAAACTGCTTAATCTATGTTATCAATTTTACTTGCTCATTGAGTTGAATATGCTCATCCTAATAATAATGTTACTTTCCTTCTTAAGTATAATCTGTGTTAACAATAATTTCTAGAGATCATGCAGTTGAGGAAGAGCATCAAGGAGATCAATAGTTGTTGAAGGTTGGATATATTGCTAATGTTTTGTAGTAGTCTTATTTGTCATCCTTGTACTCTCAGATCCATGGGGGTGTTTTGTGGATGTTGTACATCGATACAAGGTTTTTGGCAGTATGCCATGGTTGTACATGTATGGCTTGTATATAGAACATGTTATCTTTTGTAACAGGCTTGTCGCAGGATGGCCAATGTACAATGATGTATATACCTTTATGGTATGATATGTGATACAAGTGATAAAGATTGTGGACCTGGATATGCTCCACTTTGTTGATTATATTAGATCAGTTTAAATTACCGTATTTTCTAGTAACCTAGATGTTTAGTTGCTAATTCCACATTTTTTAAAGTAATCTCATTTGTGTTGCATCAATTTGTCACGCATGCAATATACCGACTAAAGGCAAAATGTTGCTAAACCCGTAGAATTAGCACTTACGCAATAGAACGTGATGGACATATTTAGATCACTAAGAATGAGATTTGTGGGTGATTGCCTCCAAGTGCAAGTGGAAGTCTGTTGGTATGTATTCCCAAAGAGTCAATCATATGATAATTGTGATGGCATATCATGTAAAAATTTTAATTAATAATAAAGACAATCTTCCAATTTGTTCTATTTCAATCAGTTTTGATATAACGATGAAATGTAATAAATGTCCAAAGAATGGCATTACTAAATGGTGTATGACTTCAAGTTGATAACCTGAACAATGAGATCATATAGATGTCAAGAGTATGCACATTCTTGATAATATCCCTAGTCAGATGTCATTGTGGAAGGCTGATAGACAACAACGATACATAAGACAAGTGTGTGTGTTGGCTGATGATAGAATCTCATCGGTCATGATATATGTGATATCAAACCAAACACATAGGCACTTGTTGGAGAATAGTGTATCAAACAGACCCACCTTGAGAGTGGCACATGGAAACCATAGTCATAATAATCTCTCATAGTGAAGGTGGTGATTATTGTTCTTAGTCCTAAAATCACTACACTCATCACATGTCGTTTAGTGTACTTTTACATCATCCACCGTGACCTTGAATAAGGGTTTCCATAAATGTGATGATTACATGCATTATCATACATGTGGATGACTGTGAGTGATGTAGATGGTATTTGTCCCTCCTATCATATTTTTATATCTAGGCCACTTGATAAGAGAAATTGAGAAATGCATTCACATGTACGTGTGAATCAATATATAACATTGAGGTCACCTATATGTTAGAAAGTATACCCTAGATCACGGAACATGGATTGAACATTGAGAGGATGAGGATTCCATGCCTTGAGTGCAATTCAGGTATCATTTACGAAGGAAATAGAAAATTACTATAACACCAAACACATATTTGTTGAATTTGTTCTCCAACTTTTCCTGATTACTTGGGTAGCAATAATCTGTTGATAGACACTGCTCTTTGCTTGTGATGGCATAAGTTGGTTATTGACATTCATTGCCAATGTAACTTGGAACTTATAGGGTCACACACAAAGGATACACTTGGAATAGGAGTTCATTCATGAATATTTGTTTAAACTTGATTTCTAAGGAGTTAGGTATTCAATTTAAACAACATTAGTTGAATATTGGCTGACTGAACTATGAACTAATCGGTTCAAGAAGTGAACTGATCGTTTCAGTGTGTCAGGTCAATTGAACCTACTTTGGCAATTTTGGAGCATGAATTGACCAGATCAAGAAGTGAACCAATCGACTCAGGTACATGAACCTATAGACTCAGGTTTGAACTGATTGATTGATGAATCAATTCAATTCATTCGAGGATTTGTGCTGACATCATGTTGTGCATTAAACTAAATTATAATTACCAATACAATTGTGATTGGTAAACATGATGAAATGACCGATTAAAGGGTTGAACCGATCGACTCACATTTCAACCAATAGGTTCACTCGTGAAACGACTGTTGTGCTGCTCGCATGATGGTAATATTGATGAAATTATAGTCCCTTCTGCTCCCATGCAGACTGGGAACCCTGACCCTAACCCTCCTACAAATAGAGGGGTATTGGGGGCTTTTCAGATGTAACTCAACTGCCTCTGACAATTTTTTTTCTTCTCTAGTTGTGGTAATAGAGAGAACCCAAGCAAATCCTACCCAATAAAGGAAGGGATAGAAAGGGAGAACAATTATGGGAGAGCTAGTTGTTTCTAGTACATCAACAGAGTGGGACAACTCCTTCTTGTCAATTCTACTAGAATGGCAAGAGTTCCTGGTTGTCTGTGTGGACTACCATAGAGGCATGGATCGTTTCCCACTAGGAGGACAACATCAAGTTGTTGTCTGTGCAGATCTTCCACTGACGTCTTCTGAGTGCGACTTGAATAAAGGTGCATACTACAATAAAGAATAGTCACTAGATTTTCTCTAGGACAAGGTATGACCTCATAAACCATTCCTTCCCATTACATAGTAGTTGATCCAATTGTCTGTAAAGGGGAATACGGAAGATAATATTTTTTATGTTTCCACTACTTATCTGATGCCATATTTCCCAATAGTATTGTACATCAGGAATGTTATGCACAATAGGATTGAAAACATACCTGCTGTAATGATATAATATACTTACATATGCTAATGGAATACAACATATTGAATTAGAAAAATTGAGTATCTTACTAGTGATTTAGAGCCTAATGAAGGGAGAATGGTAAATATAAGAGGTTGAGGTTGTATATATTCTATTATTTAGTAGAAATGTTTTGGTTATTGTTATGTACAATACCTAATGAAGAGAAGATGTTTTTCATATGCCTAATAAACGTATGTTCAGTTCAACAAGTCAGGTGCTTAATGCATCTAAAACAACAAATACAAATATGTCTTGTACTGCACGCATAAGAAAGATTATCAAATGATGCCAGCATTGTACCTCTCATACTATTTATCTTGTTCAATACATAAAATTTAAGAAAATATTGTTGGGGTAATGTAATGTGTGCTAATATTGTATACCGGAAAAATTACAAGTTGTATATATGATTAAAAAACGGAAGATGTATTATTGTGTGTTAGTACAGTACAAGAAGAAAGTTACGTACTGATTATATGATGAAAGTTTGGAAGCTCTATTTTTGGGTGTTAGTATTGTACAACAAAAAAGTTATGTACTTTACATATGGTTAAAGGTTCATGAATTTCATGAATGAAGTACAAAATTGGTTCAAGAGACACCATATGAGATATGACATGGGAAATGTCTCGATATGTCTTTTACGATGATTTGAGGATGTGAAGCTTATGTGAGAAAACAATTTCCCCAAGAGCTTGGACCAAAGTTGGATAAATGTTATTTTGTTGGATATCCCAAAGAAATAAGGAGATACTACTTCTACACTCCATCTGGAAACAAAGTATTTGTTGCCAAACAACTGTACTCCTAGAAAAGAAATTTATTTCCTAAGGAATAAGTAGGAGAAAAGTAGAACTCAACAAAGTTCAAGACCATCAAGAAAACATTGAACCCTTAGATGTACAAGATGAACATAAAAGAGACACAATGTGTTGTCGATTCTCAAATTCCTCATGTAACACATGAATATCATAGATCTAGTAGGACATGCATTGAGCCTAAAAGATTGGGATATCTTGTGACTCAAGAATGTGGTGAGCTAGGAATAAATTATGAGCCACAACCTACCTATAAGTAATTGAGGGACCACAATCTGAGAAGGGGCTTGAGGATATCAGATCTGAGATGGAATCCATGTACACCAACAAGGTATGCACCTTGGTGGATCCACCCGAAGGGTGAAGCCCATAGGGTGAAAAAAGGATTTTCAAAAAAGACGACTGACATGGATGGTAATGTACAAACCTATAAGGATAGATTGGTTGCAAGAGGTTTTAGACAAGTTGAAGGTGTTGATTACGATGAAACATTTTCATTACTTTCCATGGTTAAATCCATAAAGATCATGCTTGTCATTGCAACTTATTATGAGTATGAGATTTTTCATATGGATGTTAAAACCTCTTTTCTTAATGAAAATCTTCTTGAGGATGTGTACATGACGCAAAATATGGGTTTTTATAAATCTAAAGGAAACTAATAAAGTCCATAAGCTACAAACGTCAATCTATGGATTGAAGAAAGCAACTCATAGATGGAAACTTTGATTTGACAAAACATTTAAAGAGTTTGGATTTAGTAAAAATGAAGATGAACCATGTGTTCACAATAAGGTTAGTGGGAGCATAATTGTATTCTTAATATTGTATGCAGATGATATACTGTTGATGGGGATTGACATCCCTACTTTAGAAATGGTAAAGACCTGACTGGGAAGTACCTTCTCTATGAAGGATTAAGGCGAGGCATCCTTGATCATAGGAATCAAGATCTATGGATATAGATCTAGAAATCTTCTAGGCCTAAGATAGAGGACATACATCGATAAAGTGTTGAAGAGGTTCAACATTAAGAACTCAAAGAGAGGAAATTTACCCATGTCCCATGGTGTTAGTATCTTTAGAGTTTAATGTTTGAGTTCTTGTGAAGAATGGGAGAGCATGAGTAATATTCCATATGCATATTTAATTAGATCTATCATTTATGGTATTTTATGTAATCGTCTTGATGTCTCATGTGCCTTGAGCATGATGAGACGATATCAGTCATATCAAGGTGAAGGTCACTGGACTGCCATAAAGAACATCCTCAAGTACTTGAGAAGAACCAAGGATTAGTTCCTTGTTTATGGTACTGAGGAAGAGCTGGTAGTAAAAGGTGTAGGGAAATATGGCGACAGAATAGGCAGTGAAAACAAAAATTTTACTGCCATATTTCCCATTGGAAAGTAGATCGCGTCAACAAAAATGTAATGGAAATGATGGTTGTGAGGTTATACCTGGTCTTGGAGCTAGTCCAATTACAATTCCCTCACTGTAGTCAGTGTCTTTCTTTAAGTTCCACCTTGACAATGTCTGTGTTGGCCTCTTTGTTGTTCACCGTAGACAACAGTTGACTATGTCCTCTGAGTTGCAAGCAATGACCTCCTTGCCTCTATAGCAGTCCACACGGACCACCGGGAACCCCTGTCATTCTATATGAACATATAAGAAGGATTTGTCTCTTCTAGTTGGTACACTAGGACCCACTTTCTCTCTCACAATGTTCTCCCTTGCTATCCCTCCCTTGGATGTGTAGGACTTGCTTGAGTTCTCTTGGTAACCATAACTAGAGAAGACAACAATTGTCAGAGCTAACTGATGTGTTTGAGGAGCCCCCAATACCCCTCTGTTTATGGGAGGGTTGGGGTCAGGGTTCCCAGTCTGAGCGAGAGTTGAAGGGGATGGGATTTCATGAATTATAGTAACCATAAGAGAAAATACAGTTGGGTCAAAGGTGAATCAATCAGTTGGAAAGTGAGATGATCGATTCAACCCTTGTCCTAGTTTTTTCAACACATTTCCCAATTCCAATTGTATTGGCAACTAATATCCGATTAAATCACAACATGACATCAACCCAAATCCTTGATCCAATCGAATTGATCACTGAACCATGCAGTTCAAATCTTGAATCGGTCGTCTCAAACCTTGAACTGGTCAATTCAGCTAGTGAACCAATTAGTTCATGTCCCATCTCAACCAATATACAACCAATGCAATTTCAGTTAACCTAAACTAAATCGATTATTTTAACACTTGAAATGGTCGTCTTAGAGTCCAGTCAGTCAATTTTTAACCAGTGTTGTTTAAATTGAATACCTAACTATTTAGTAATCAAGTTTAAACCATATTCATGAATGAACTTCTATTCCAAGTGTATCCTATGTCTGTGACCCTATAGGTTCCAAGTTACATTGGTAGTGAATGTCCAAAACTAATTTAGGACATCACAAGCAATGATCGGTATCTAGAAACACATCATTGCTACTCAAGTAATTCAGAAAGTTGGAGAACAACTTCAACCTACAATCTATGAATGGTGTTAAAGTGTTTGTATAGTACCTTTGTCACTAATATCCAAACCGAACTCGAGGCATGGAATTGTTATCCTATTCAACATTCAATCCATATTCCTTGAGCTAGAGTAGACTTTCTGAAATATATGTAAAATCAATATCACATATTGACTGACATGAGCATGACCATGCATTTCTCATTCTCACTTATCAAATGGCCAAGATATTATACTCCTATAGGAGGGACAAATTCCATCAACATCACTCACAATCATCCGCATGTGTCATAATGCACCCCAGAAGCACCTCTTTGGCAACCCTTACTCAAAGTCATGATGGATGATGCAAAAGTACATAGAATGACATGTGATGAGTGTAGTGATTTCAGGTCTAAGAACCTAAATCACCATCATCACTATAAGAGAGGACTCAAAATACCAATTATGGTCTCCAAGCATCACTCTTAAGGTGGGTCTGTCTGATACACTATTCTCTAACAAGTATCTATGTGTTTATTTTGATATCACGAATCATGACTTAGTGAGATTCTATCATCAACCAACGCACACTCCAGTCTTTTTGTTATTCTCATATATCAGTCTTCCACAATAACATCTGACCAGGTACATAACAAGAATGTATATACTCTTAACATTCGTATGATCTCATTGTTTAGGTCCTCAATTGGAAGACATACGTCATTGGGCAATATCATTGTTTAGACATTTATTATGTTGCATCCTTATCTCAGAACTGGATAAAACAAAATAAATTGGAAGATTGCCTTTATTATGAATCAAATCATTTACAAGATATGCCATTACAATCATCATATGGTTGGATCTCTAGGCATACATACCAACATGTTCCCACTTGACTTATATCCAATCACCCATAAACTTAATCCCAAGTGATCTAACATGACCATCATGCTTCTTCTGTGAAAGTGCTTTTGTCAAGGGGTCAGCCACATTGCTTTCAATTGGTTCTCTACAAATCTTCTCATCTCCTTGATGTATGATCTTTTGTATGAGATGGAACCACCTTTATATGTTCTTGGAACACTGATAGGGCAATCTGGGTTCATTAACTTGTGCAATAGCTCCATTGTTGTCATAATATAGCTCAACTGCATGACAAATGCTTGGAACCACCCTAAGTTCTGATATGAAATTCTTAATCCAAACAACCTCCTTTGACATATTGGATGCAAAAATATACTCGACCTCTATTGTAGAATCCACTACCATCTCTTTCTTGGATTTGTTATGCAAAAATATACTCGACCTCAGCTCACAACTCTGTTGTTGAGGCAAAACACAAATCCAAACTCTGATTTGTAATCATCTTTGTCAATTTCAAAGCATGCATCAATGTAACCTTTTATGACCAACTCTTCCTCACCGCTAATGTTTAGGAAGTGCTCCTTAGTTCTTCTCAAGTAATTAAGGGTGTTCTTCACAATATCCCATTGAGCATCATCACCTAGTTTTGACTGATATCTACTCGTGATGGTCAAGGCATATGAGATATCAGGACAAGTACATAACATTGTGTGCATGATGGATCCAATTCTAGATGCATATGGAATCCTACTCATGTGTTTCCTTTCTTCACAAGAATTGGGACATTGAGCTCTAGAGATAGTAACACCATGAGACATGGGATGGTTTCCCCTCTTTAAGTCCTCTCATGTTGAACCTCTTCAACACTTTGTCAATGTATGTGCTATGACTTAGTCCAAGAAGACTTCTAGATCTATATTTATAGATATTGATTCCCCAAATATAGGATTCTTTGCCTAAGTCCTTCATTGAGAACATGTTTCTCAACTAGGTCTTTATAATTTGTAAAGTAGGAATTTTATTCTCCATCAATAGTATGGCATCAACATATAATATGAGGAATACAGTCATGCTCCCACTAACCTTCTTGTAAACACAAGGTTTATCTTCATTTTGATTAAAACCAACTGTCTTGTCAAAATAAAGATTCTAGGTTCTAGATGCTTGCTTCAATCCATAAATTTGTCTTTGCATCTTAAAAACTTTATTTGCATCCTTTGGATTTATAAAACCCTCAGGTTGTGTCATATACACAACATTAATAAGATTCCCATTAAGGAATGAAGCTTTAACATCCACCTTCCAAATCTCATAGTCATGATAAACTACAATGGAAAACATGATCTTGATGGACTTAACCATGGCAACTAGAGAAAAAGTTTCATCATAGTCACAACCTTGAACTTGTCTAAAACCCTTTGCATTCAATCTTCCCTTATAGGTTTGTACATTAATATTAATGTTGGTCTTCTTCTTGAAGATCCACTTGCACCCTATCGGTTTTACTCCTTCGGGTGGATCCACCAAGGTCCATACCAATTTGGCGTACATGGTTTCCATCTCAGATCTCATGGCCTCAAGACATTTCTTAGATTCTGGTCCATTACTAGCTTCTAGGTAGGTTGTTGGCTCATCGTCCATGACCAACTCACCGTCTTCTTGAGTTACAAGATAACCAAATATTTCTGGCTCAAGGCATGTCCTACTAGATCTATGAGGTCCTTGCGTTACATGATGATTTTGAGATTCCACAATAGTTTGTGACTCTCTATATTCCTTTTGTACCTCTAAATGTCTGATGTTTTTGTGTTGGTCTCTAACTTCTTCGAGTTCCACTTTCCTCCCACTGATTCCTTTGGAAATGAATTCATTTTCTAGGAATATAGTATCTCTAGTAATAAACGCTTTGCCATCAAATAGGGAATAAATGCAATATCCTTTGGTTTCATTAGGATATCCAGAAAAATAACATTTATCTGATTGGGTCCAAGCTTTTCAGGAAGATGCTTTCTCACATAGGCTTAACAACCCATAATCTTCATAAAAGACACATTAGGATGCTTCCCATACTATATCTCATATCTGTCTTTTTAACCAATTTAGATGGTATATATACGGTTTAGTGTAAACACGGTCGTTTCTAGATCATAACCTAGAAGCTAGTTAGAAGTTCATCCAAACACATCATTGGTCGCACCATATCTAGCAATGTGTGACTCCTTTTTGATACACTAATATGTTGTGGTGTTCCAGGTGGAGTCCATTGTGATACAATACCACGGTCTCACAGAAGTGTCCTCAAACTCTTGGCTTAAGTATTCTCCACCTCGATCAGAATGAAGTGCCTTAATACTTTTGCCAATTTGATTTTGTACTTCATTCATGAAATCCTTGAACTTTTCAAGGGTTTCTGACTTATGTTTCATCAGGTAAACATAACCATACCTACTGAAATCATCACTTAAGGTAATGAAGTATTGATAATCACCTCTAGTATTTGTTCTAAAAGGGTCACATACATCAGTATGTATGAGTCCTAATAGATCACTAGCCCTCCTATTATTTTCAGTGAAGGGGTCTTTGTCATCTTGCCCAACAAACAAGACTCATAGGTCTCTATTGATTCAAAATCAAAAGAGTCAATAACCATCTTTATGGTGTCTAGATATGTGATTCTCATTTATGTGACCTAGAAGGCAATGCCAAAGATATGCTTTTTTTGAGTTATCAAGTTTTAATCTTTTGGTATTTATGGTATAAAAATTTGTTTTTAGATCTAGAAAATGCAGACCATAAGACATTGGGGCACTACCATAAAAAATCTCATCTCTTGAAATAGAACATTGACCATTGTTAATATGAAATCCATATTCATCCTTGTCATGTAGATACAAAAATGATGTTTCTATTTATGGCATGTACATAATCATAGTTCATCAACTCTATTACAAACCATATGGGTAGAGATAAATTATAGGTTCCAACTATAGTGGCAACAACTCTTCCTCCATTTGTGACTCACAGTTTGACCTCGCCCTTTCTTAAAGGCTTGCTTCTTTTTAAAACCTGCATATTCGAACATATGTGAGATCCACATTTAGTATCTAGTACCCAATATGAAGAAGTAGAAAAATTTATCTCAATAACATGTATGCCTGAAGTGGAGATCTCTATCCCCAACTTCATCATCCTGAATCCCTTCAAGTACAAAGGACATATTGATCTTGTACATTTCTTACTCCTTAACTTGAGTGTTGAAGATCTGGATTTATGCTTATCCTCAAAACTCTTATTGGCCTTGCCTTTGTCTTTAGATTCCATTTCATTGGTCACTGTCATGGATTTATCCTTCTTTAGTCGTGCTTCAACATTTATTAGCATGCCAAGAAAAATTTTGGCAGTGGCTTGGCCATGTTATTTAAGTGGTTACACATTCAATAAAATAGCTATATGATTCAAGGAACAATTGTAGAATCATATCTCTGGCGAACTCTTGGCTCAAAGAGTATCACTTTTCTTCTAGATGTTCCACAAGGTGAATCATATTGAGCACATGGGTCTCTACTACATCTCCCTCTGTCATCTTACAATCAAAGAACACCGTTGTGACATTGTGCCTTTCGTTCTTTGTATGATTATGGTTCACTTTCTTAAGATGTGATACCATCTAAAAATCCCCAAATTTTCACACTGCTCATGCAACTCATAGTTCATGCAAAATAGCATAAGGTGCTTTATGTCCAGAGCATAGTTGGCATGCTTCCAATAAGCATCCACCACATCTCTAGGCACATCACGAGAAGGCATTTCTAGCACTGGTGTATCTAGGACATAGAGCTTATGCTCATTATTCAGAACCTTTCACTAAAGTCCAAAACTAGTTGAGAAAATTTGTCCCATTAAATATATACTTCTTAATGACTGGTCGCAACGATGTTGTTTGCCATTTGATTTTACAAGAGAAAATTTGCAATTTGTCAAAACATATTTGAATTGATGTGATTCGATTGAAATTTGATGGTATTTAGTTATGCCTTTAATTAATTAACTACTTAAATAAAATTGATAGCCTTCACATATCAATTCAAAAGATTGCAATGTACACGAGCCAAGATCTAAAATAATTGAGTTATTATCCAGCCAACACCAACGTCCATAATCAATCATTAAGGTAGGCAACTTTTGCCAATTGCATCATATGCAATTCTTGGATAGATGGTATGCACACATTTTTACCATAATCATTTTCATGCTTCCAGAATCTTAATCTCATTAAGATCACTTACTTAAGCCTGACCACAAAAGCCAACACGATAGTAATGCACCCTGCTTGGCAGGCCCACACAACTATCATCACACTTCCATAAGATGGACATTAAACCATGCTTGGCGTGTCCACACTTAGTCAATCAAGCTTTTCATCTATGATACTAATGGAAAACATCTAAGACTTAGCATTTTAATTGAGAGATTTAATATATATATATATATATATATATACATATATATATATATGTATATATATATATATATATATGTATATATACATATGTATGTATGTATGTATATTCATTCATTCACCACATACTTATAGTACGTATCATATTCATGTTATATCCCACAAACAAGGACATGTAATTGAAAACATAAGCGATGGTTATGGCCATACTATAGTAATTCCTTGGAGCCATGAAGAATTACCACCACCTAAGGTCTACATCACATGCAACAAACAGTTTTGATCCAATCAACCCTTAAATCGATTGACTCGTCTCTTGGTCAGTCGGTTGGTCGGTTAAAACGATCGCCTGACCTCTAATCCAAATGAAGTATAGACACCTCTAGCTGCTCGGTTGGGCTACCACCTAGTCAATTTGTCTCTTCCTATTGTCAATCGTCCACATTCCTCTAGTTGATCAGTTGATAGGTATTTTATATATGCTCAAAATGCAAGTATACGTTGTCATAGTAATATAGGCCAACGAGGCCCGATCGTCGACCACCGGGAAACATTACTTCAGAAACTAGTACTAAATGTAGTACGATCAGCTTAGGCTGAAGAAACTTGAATGATTTTGTTACTTATCTAAAACAGAACATTAGTCTAAATTATTGGTTGTTGTTCTCAGTCTTAGTAAATTCCTTAGGATATTGTTTTCACCACAATTAAGATTGCACTTTAATCATAATACATTAATAGAAATCTCTCCTATACTTGGTTTAGAATCATGTAGCAAGAATTATCCACTCTCACAGTGTAATTCACTACCTAACCTAATACTAACCCCACTCTCGTATTGATTGTGTCATTAGATAGGTGCCTTATCGAATTCTCTAGGTATTTCCTCACATGGTTAAACCACCTTTCCCAAAGGGTTTTATGAAATGTGTATTTTTATGAAGTTCCAACTATTAATATCCCTTTTTCAAATCAATTAATAGTCCAAATACAATCTATGGTGATCAAGCACAAATAGTTCATTCATTCACATAGAAATAAATCCTGAAATTATGAGAAATTGATGAATTAATGCATACAAGTCAAATACAATGCAAAACTGGGCTACTCCCAGGTCCTATGGAACATGGAGATTAGTTCCTCATAGTTTCCAAAGACAAAAAATCAAAGGAGAAAGGAAAATTTTGGAGAACATGAAGAACCCCTGAAGTAGACAGTTCAAACACTCCCTTCTCGCGCACATGCCAATTTGCTACCTTTTGGCTGTATTTATGTCTGCTAGAAGTGTCTGGATCATTTTATTTGCCTCCTTCTTATTCAGTATCTCCTCTCCTTGCTCTCCCTTATCGTATAATGAAAAAAGATGAGCTAATTAGGTCTAGCCGTAACTCCCCTCAGTCATAGGCATGACTTAGAACCTCAACCGTTAGATTAGATGCACTCTTCAGATCTGACTAATCTCGATCCATCAGTACTACCGACGGGGTGTCAATACTACTGACTCTTCTAAGTTAGTAGCCACCTGTCAAGTTGTCGGTACTATTGATAATTTGTCGGTAGATACCGAGTTGTATTGATAACTTTCTGATAAAATGTTGTAACCTCGTCGGTAGTATAGACAGTCTTGTCGCCACTACCAAGTCTTCTCAATTTCTTTTATCTCCAGTACTGAGCAAGTGTCAGTACCACCGACTCCAAAGTCAGTATTACCGAGCAGTGTAGATTTTTTAACATTCATGAAATGCACAAAATTCGAACATAAGCTTTAGAAAATTATTAAATAATTTAGAAACATTGAAATTATACTTATTTGATGCAAATGAGTATCACAGGCTAATAAAATAAATTATACACAATTTATATGAAATTCAACCACAAAGTGCAAAATAATCAATACAAAATAGCATGTGAAAATGAAAAATAAATAGTGCATCAAACTCCCCTATGGTTAAATGTTGCTCGTCCTCGAACAACACACTCTGAGATCTATTCGAGACTAGTCAGCAAAAGGACAACCTAATATGAATATTAATTCCCATCTATTTCCTCTTAGCGGTCCCAAATCAGCTCTCATTAATCACTGCACAATTAATTTCTCTTAAGCATCCAAAAACATCCATAAAAGATATCCACCATCAAATCAACGAACACAATCAAAAGAGCAGTTAACATCATATCCAATCTGGCATTTTCTTGGTGCATTATGTGATTTCCTAATATACATTGGTCTTCCTAACTACTAATATACTTGGAAGCAGTTCTCCATATGAACATTAATGAGGAGAAAAATCATATACATGGCCTACCAATAAGAGCAATGGATGGTATGAAATGGGCAGAAATTGAAGACTCACAAGTACATACAAATCATTTATGTTGAATAAAACATGATGAAGCTATATGAGTGAAAATAAGATCATGCATCAATCCTAATGCCTATTTTCTTTCTGGATAAAATGATGCATGAATCAAGCAATCTCATCAACTGAATGAGAATGAAGGAAGAGGCAAAAGAATGAGTCATGTGGATTTCTTCATCTCTTCAAGAAGAGTTAAAGGCATACTTTCTCCCCCATATCTTTGAAACATTGAAAAACTTTTTTATTCATTTATTAGCCCCTGGTTTTAGTATGATTGATGTTATCCTTGGCATTTTACTGCATATCATTCCTTTTTTTTCCTGGTGTGGATGTATATCCATGCACTCAAATTTATAAAATGATACTAATATCCACATGAAAAACAAAAATGAATGCTATAGAATGCATGTAATCTATATGAAATTGTTATTGAACTTAAATGATTTGCACAAAAATGTTTATGCATACATGCATGTTTTTTC
Organism: Alisma plantago-aquatica; assembly: GCA_963693085.1. Taxonomy (NCBI): domain Eukaryota; kingdom Viridiplantae; phylum Streptophyta; class Magnoliopsida; order Alismatales; family Alismataceae; genus Alisma; species Alisma plantago-aquatica. The sequence goes on along the minus strand of OY856410.1, from coordinate 1,188,061,826 downwards.
TTTTCCTTTTTGAATGTGATAAAAGTAAACTAGCTATCATGTCACCTATTACTCCAGACAAAGTAGAAAGAGGAAATAATTTGGAGTACTTGTTCATCTTAAGGTGGTGATTCAATAATGAATGGAGGATGGGTGGAATCACATAATTAAGAGACAAAGCCTTTCATGAAAATATGATATGTCTCTCTCTAATGATCTGTGACAGGGTAACCTTAGGATTTTTTTCTTAGATTTCACTTTAAGGTCCTGTTAACTATTTGATCAACTTAAACTCAACCCTTATCTTCATCCACATTTCATGAATAATTAAGATATCCATTCATATTAAATATCCTTAAGCTAACTAACCCAAACACTTCCTCTAAGTGGTGTAACTCAAAAAAAATTGCAACTAAGCCAATTTTTCATTTAATTAATTTTTCCATTGCACACAGCTGGGAGCATATGACATGACTATGAATTAAGCTCCACGATTACACTACATAGATGTGGATCCAACAACTTAAAAGGATAAAACTAAAAAAAACCAATAAAAACTAAAGAAAATAAATCTAAAAAGGTGGAAAGTGTTTCATCTACCCCCCTAAGAATGAACTTGAATATGTCCACATAGTCAAAATTCCAACTTTAAAGGTGGAACAGTGGTACTGAATCACATGGGTGGTGGTGGTGGATGAGGCATGGTGGGACCATATGGTGGAAACATCCCCTAAAAATCTAGCTGTTGTAGCAGGATGGGTGGAGGTTGTGGATTGCCACCAAGATATCCCTAGTTCCAGTAATGATCAAAGAATGGTTGTTGGTACCCCTCAATCTGCTGCAAGTGCATATGCATGTTCTCTAGTTTAGCCAAGAGAAGCTGCTCATTCTGCAAAATCGCCTGTTGGTTTTCATGAAACCATCCCTAGACATCATGGAAATGTAGCCGACTATTGTTTCTATCCCTACTGGATCTCCTGCAACATCCCTTACATGCCCTCCATTGAATACGGGTCATCCTCCTGAGTGGGTGGTGGAGCGAAAGAATGTGAAGCTATAAAGTGTTGTGGACGCTTGTGTGGAACCTTCCTCCTTGTCACAGGGAGGGTAGGCACCTCTTCCTCTTCCTCTATATCTTACTCCTCCTGTTGGGCATCGTCATCTTGTTCCACCTCCTCAGATCTATGCATGGGCCACCGTGGAAGGTTTATTCCCTACAAGTTGAATATGACGTCTGGAAACCTCGTTTCCTTGTAGTTTGTCCCCATTGTACAACATACATCCTTCAAGCGCATGTTGATGAGGCCAAATCTCTTGAAGTGCTTGAGATCTAATTTTGTTGCTAACTTCAGTGGATTGGTAGCAGAGAGGTCAAGGTGTAGATGGAGATCAATGATTGTGATCAACCCTCCAAAGTAAATTGGAGGTTTCCTCTGCACCTGTCACCTTACTCCCATAACATGATGAAGGAAGAAGGCTTTGAAGTTCTGACTTCGAGTTCCAATCTCCAGCATCTTGTAAAGGAAGTAAAGATCGACCCTCTGACACTTCCCTTATCCTTGGGCTAACTTTACTAGAAGGGTGTTGGTGATGAGGCAATGAAGCACACAAGCAAAAGGATGCTTGACGTTCGTCAAGGAGATGTTGTGCCAACTGATGTGTTGTCCTTATGTCAAACCATAAAATAGCTCCCATGTCATATCAAAGGTTAAGCATTCAGGGTAGTAGCGGTCTCCGTCACTTGGCCATCTGTAGATGGCATTGAACTGCTACAACATCAATTTAAACTCGATGTTGTAGTGTCAGAAAGTGATTTTTCCCATCCCCCAACCATCCCCATGCTTAGGGATGATGTAGATCTCTAAGGACGCCATGAACTCATAGATTAGGTCAGGGTATGTAGGCTAGTTGCTGAAGAAGGGGTTGTCACCCACCAACCCCTGACGCTCACAGACCTTCTGCATATTGCCGGTGAAACCAATGGAGTCAAGGAAGGCACAATTTCCATATTGTGTAGCAACGATCTCCCACTTGTGCAATTCTTCATACGTCTTCTTGATGTCAGCATCAAGATGGGCTATCCGACTTGGTTTAGGAACCAAGTGTGGAACCCCCACCAATGAAGAAGCCTCCCACTTTAAGACATCTTATTGAATGAAAGAGATTAGAGAGAGTAGATCTCAGTGTAGCGTCTAGATGTTGGAAGATGCTCGCAGCTTCTTGTTTGAGAGAGGAGAAGAGAAGGTGTGAATAAAATAGATTCACATCCCCTCCCTTTTATAACTGCAATTGCCGACCTACGACCGCGTCAGTAGTATTGACGCAACATTGGTAGTACTGACTTTTGGTTGAGAATCTGTGTGCTCAATGCTATTGATGGATGTGATGCTCCGATTTTAGTTGTGCGGATCATTGTGGGTCGGTAGTACCAAAAAGAGGTCGGTAGTATCGAAATGTCCATAGATTGGTGATACCGACCATTGGATGTGGTTGATCGTGATTGCATGTTGATGATCCCATGGATTGCTGACGTCAAATGTCGGTAGTACCGAGGCAAAATGTCGCTAGTATTGACTCATTCAAATTCATCAGTTCTTTTGAGCGGGAGCTTGGTGTATCGAACCTAGGGCCCAGAATGTCATCTGTACTACCGAAGAGGTGTCGGTAGTACAGGGTCCTTATCAGGTATTCAACCCTCTTCTCTGCAGAAAGTTGGTGCTACTGGCATTTGGGAGGTAGTATCGAGATGTAGCACTCAATTTTTGGAAATTCCATGTAGCCATGTCGGTAGTACTAAGATTGAGCTTGGTAGTACTAACCTTTCAGTCAATTGCATCTGTCTCCCTGTGACCTTGTCGGTAGCACTGAGATTGAGCTCGGTAGTACCAACTTTTTCAACCTGCACACCACTCAAAAATGCATCAAGGTTCCTTTTTGAAATCAAACTAGATAAAAATGGAAAATACAACTACAAAACTAGAAATTTGAAATGCAAAGAACATAAAAGATAGTTGGGTTGCCTCCCAACAAGCTCCCTTATTTTACATCATAGGCTCAATGATCCTAATCCAATGAGACTAATGAAGTTCCATGAGCTTCAACTCATCCTCCTTCCTCATGTCATCTCCCCCAAAGTAATGCTTAAGACGCTGGACATTGACAAGGAATGGCTCAACCCCATTACTAATCTCCACATCTCCATGAGGGAAGGCCTTAATCACCTCAAAGGGTACACTGCATCTAGATCTCAACTTACCAGGATGTAGCTTCAACCTAGAATTAAACAAAAGGACCTTTTGTCCTGGAGTGAATATCATGTGCAAAATATAGTGATCATGAAATTGTTGAGTTCTTTCCTTATAAATTCTTGAGCTCTCATATGCATCAAACCTAAGCTCATCCAATTCATTAAACTCCAACATTCTCATTTTGCCTACATTATCTAGATTGTAGTTCAATATTCTCAAAGCCCACTGAGCCTTGTGCTCTAACTCCAGAGGTAGATGGAAATCCCCCCATAAACCAACCTAAAAGAGGTAGTACCTATTGGTGTTTAATAGGCGGTCCTATATGCCCAAAGAGCATCATTGAACAACATGTTAGTTGAAATTGTCTTTTCCAAAATATTCTTTATCTCCCTATTAAACACTTCAACTTGACCCTGAGTTTGGGGATGATATGGCTTACCTACTCTATGTTTCATCCCATATTTACTCAAAAGTGCCCAAAACATCCTATTGGTGAAATGAGAACCAAAATAACTAATCATCACCCTGGGCACTCCAAACCTACAGAAAAAGTTTTCCTTCACAAATATACACACCACTTGTGTGTCATTGGTGTGGGTTGGAATTGCTTCCACCCACATACATACATAGTCCACAACAAGTAATATATAAAGATTAGAATTTGAGGACATGAAGGGGCCCATGATGTTACAACCCCAATTATTGGGTTCATATGTGAAAAATACAATTTTCCCAATAAGTGTATGATTATGGGAAGTTTAAGAACTATATGTGTATTGGATGGATTTCTTTGATAATGATCCTTTTACATGAATGTTTCATGGGCCTTACTGAGTAACAAATCCTAATATGTTTAAAAGAGGATAATAATGGATATAAATATAATAATAAAAATAAATTGGATTAATACTAAGAATCGTCTTATAGAAGACTAAGCGTTTTTCATTATAGAGAAAAGGGAATCCCAACAAGGAAATAAAAGTTAATGCAAGAGAAAATAAGAATGCAATATGCTTTAATCAGTATTAACTTGCACAAGAAGAAAAGACCTTTATCCTTTTAAGTTTGGAACTCAAGCATGGTATACGAGTAGATAATACCAATGCAAGGTTTTCCCTCTTTGTTTGATAAGGAAAGTGAGTTCGCAAAAGAGAAGGGTTTGAGAACCTTTTTGGAAAAGAAAAGAAAAAATAAGTTATCCAATAGGTGTCTTTTCTTTATGTTTCTTTTGTGTGTAATTGAGGATATAATAAATTGCCTTAACACTCATGCGTATCCATTAGGCAGGTTTTGAGTAATAGCATCGTGAAAGAGAAATTGATATACAAGAAAAGGAGGAAATCTTTGGATTAAGCAATAAGTCAGATTGCTTAGCAAGGAACGATGGGGCTTGGAAAGTGTATAAGAGGAGGGAAGGATACAAGTCGTATACACACGACCTAGGGGAAGAGTTCTACCGGAGGAAAAGAGAACTAGGCTGGAGCCACGTTATTCCTCCTCCCTTCTTGATTCTTCTAGTTTTATCCAGAGCACTCTCCATGGTATATCTATATATATAGATCCCCTATAACCCTCACGTATAGAAAATTGACACCACCATCGCTCGTGGTCATCCAGTTCTCATCACCACATGCTCTGTGCCCTAGACGAACTCTGGTTCGCGGCACGTTGACGTCGGGTCCAGATCCTCATCCTCTTAGGATCGCTGGTGGCGTATCTCGCGCACCTCTTTTTCTTTTGATGCTGTGGATGAGCCCGCACCTTAGAAGGGTGGCGCGGAGGGGCAGGGAGTGCCCAGACTCTCCCTGGCACTCGTTGGTCTCGGGGGTATGAGGAGACCCGACGGATGGAGTTGCAGGTCGCCACGGGGTGCTCGTGAGGTGGAAGAGGAGTAGGTTCTTTTCCTGGACCAAGGCCTGTAGAGGTGGTCGTCCCGCGTCAAAATACGTTGAACCGAAGTGTCACTCTCCTGCAGAACCCCGGTGTGAGACCCAGGTCTGCGAATCCGCCGCCCAAGACATCTACAGCTAACCCAGTGACCAAGGGAGAGCGTTTCCCTCCGGGTGGCGCTCCCTGGAGGCCATGAAGGGGGCCGACCACTGCGGCTGGGTGGTGGCACCTTGCGACCGGAGGCAGAGAGGCAGTCGGGCGGGGAGGAGGACGTGCGGTTGAGGCGCCAGAGTCCCTGCGTCGGGCAGGGAATCGCCCTAGCGCGAGGAAGAAGGAAGAAAGAGGAAAAAGACCAGTTTGCCCATGCACGTGTGTTCAAGAAGCGAGGGCACGGGCGTCTTTCCGCCTGATCCGCAAGGGATTGCCAGAAAAGGGAATTAAAGTACACGTGGCAGCTTTCTATTGGATGTGGTAAGTGACTTATTATAAAAATCATAGCTAGTGCTTGGTAACTCCGATCAAGACAAACTATATACGAATTTTGATCAGAAAAATGCAAGCAACCCATTAAAAATAGTTTTATAGCCAGAATCTGATCATAGTTAGAAATGTAGTGCAAAATATCATCTTTAATGAATTAAAGATTAAGAAACCCTATTTTGAAATGAATAAAATGTTTAATAGGGTTTAATGGATCATTAGACTTGATATTAACCTGTTAAATGCAAAAAGGTACTTTAAGATAAAAAATGATGATCTTTGCACGTAATTAGGTTAATTTGGAGATTATGTGCATAAATATGCTTGAAATATGAAAAGTGTATAAAGCTATCATTTCTAATGATTTAATTAATGAAAAACCCTTAGATTCGATAATAGATGATTTTAGTGTTGATCAATGGATAATTAAAGCCTATTGTTCATAAAAGTGAAAATAAGATCTTAAAAGATAATCTTTTTATATAATTGGTTTAATTTAGGGTTTCGTGCATGATTATGCATTAATGAGTTTGGAAACCCTAATTTAAGAGAATATGTCTTTTAATTGGCCTAATTGTTCAAATCCATGGATAAGTAGGGATATGATGATCCGAAGTCAATTTGGACATAAAAGACTATTAATTGAGTAGTTTGAGCAATTAGGGCTTATATAAATGAAAAAGTATATTTTTAGGGTTTGATAACCAAAAAGAGATAAAATTTGAGAAAGAGATCTAAGAAACCCTAATGAATAGTAATTAAGCCTTAATGCGGATTAGGAATCCTAGAAAGAGAATCCAAGTCAATAAAGTAGATTCTTGATGAAGCGTGTAATAAATAGAGTATGTATTCTTTTCAGGAATTATGTGATGATTGAATTACTTGCTTGGATATGTTGATTGGCTTGATTGAATGTACATGAAATATATGTTGAATAATCTGCATGACTCATCAAATCAGGTATGTGGTTACTCTTATGAATAATCGCATTAGTTTCCCGGCGATTTCCGAATGATTTACCGGTTGCTTGAAATAATTGTTGAATGTCTATTTATTTCATGCAACTATAAAGTGACTATGATTATCATCATAAGTATGCATATAACTGGCTAGATCCTTGTTCACCTCTGTTGCTTTAAAAAGGCTGAAAAGGGGGTAATACCTAGAGAAAGGTCTAGGATTGCCGTGAGTTAGAAACTGGATTGCCTTGTGCGGTTCATGAGACTCTTCAGCATACCGAGAGTTAGAAACTGGATTGCCTTGTGTAGTTCATGAGACTCTTCGGTTTACCATGTGACTCAACTCTAGAAACTGGTTTACCGTTTCGATGGATCATGAGGGGTTGTAGTGTGGTATACAGGTCCACTGCAGGGACAGCTCAGAGGTTATGGAACTTGTGGATCGCGGATGTTATATTAAAATGTAATCTTGATTGTTTAAAAGATTAATTGCTTGATTACATTGTTAGCATAATTGTTGATTATTGTTTCCTCCACATACCGACTGACCGTTGTTTTGTTTGTCGGCGATTTAGGTACAAATTCCAAAGCACAAAATAGTAAAGTGACACATTGTGAATTCAAGAATTAAAGAACAAGGAGGAACTAGTTAGAGTAGTTCATATGTGGTTAGGAGTTTAGTACTTCCAACTTTTCAAAGGTATGATAAAGAAAAATTTTATTACCATTTTCAGTATAGTCTATTTGAATTTAATAATTATTATTGGTTATATGTCGAACCTTTGATCCGGAATTTCATGGGTGCGGCTTCAACCTCTCGGTCTCCCTTAATTGGGGGTTATCGGAAGGTGGGGTCGTAACATTTGGTATCAGAGCGTAGGTTCCTCATTTAACCATTAATAATTATTAAATTTTACAAACTCCATAGTACCCAAGGGAGTTATTAGAGGAGTATCCGAAAGACGGAGGTGTCTAGAAAGGGATCACGACCGGGGGCTGGCAAGATTTTCCTCCGCACCGCTAGTCGGAATATGAGGACTCACGGACCCGTGTGACCGCCTGCCAAAGTCTTAGGGTATGAATCGAAATAAGATACCTTTAGGACTTCTCATCTTATTCATCCCTTCTCATCACAAAATTCTGATAAGGATCTAAAGGGTTAGAGTTTTCTTTCTTCTCCTCACCCTCTTGAGTAATGGGTAAGGTTAATAAGGTTTAAGGAATCCTTCACCAAATTAATGAAAAGCATGTAAATAAGATGTCATGGACATAAGCTTAATATATTAAGCGCAAATTAAAGAATAGATACATGCTTAGGTCGTATGACATAAGTTTTCATGTCCTCAGAAGAGACCTGAGGCTAGACTTTCTTGTCAGGAGGATAAGTCAGTCATGGAGAAAGAGACCTCCATTGCTAGTAGAGACCTGGCACATCCTCTGAGGATGATGCTAACCCTAACCCTAAGTGAAGGTTAGAGAGAGATGAGTTGGACCGGGTCTTTGAAAGGACATGCCTTTGGGATGCCATACGATCCATGGGTGACCTAGCACCTTTGGCAACCCAACCCTGGGAAGGGTCGTGCATGTTAGGGTAAAGGATAGCTCCTTAGGTGATGATGTTAGGGAAGGACCATAGAAACCATATGGGCTTGTGCAAGTAGGGTATAGCTGACACCTAGGGCATGTCATAGTGTTGACAATAGGATGAAACCCTGGATAAGGAATTACGATGGAGCACAAAGAGTTATGGATGATAGTGCTTGCTTCATGATCGATCCATGAAAGTTGATGATATCTTGGTTGCCTTTAGAGGGACCCAACCCTAAGTGTTGCTCGAGTTGAAGGATGATAGGAAGTGCATGTCATGCCTTTTGCGTGCTTGGTTCGTAGTTAAGAGATAGAGCATGCAGGGTTCCTAGGCCTAAGAGGGGAAGTGGTATACCTAATACTCAGAGGATTTAGTTGCTATAGTTTCGAGCATGGTGCTCACATGCATAAAGGAAAGGGAAATACCCTTAAGTTTAAAGGAAGGTTTGATAAACCCCTCACAGCTAGGTTGATGATAAAGAAAGGTATGATTTTGATCCAACTTTGAGTAAAGAGGACAAGTATGACCTAACATGGTTCAGTAGGTAATCTGTTTGTGCCATAATTGCTTGCTAGGGTTGAGTAGGCTCATGTGGATATAAACCCTAGGCCGAAGAGCTTTTGTGACCATGTTGGCAAGAGATAGTTTTTCCTCCCATCCTGGGAGAGAGACACCTTCGGTAGGGTGTATATCAGTTTTGTTGGTTTAAGGTAACCTAAAGAGGTCTCATGGGATCTTGAGAAGCTAAGTGAAAAGTACATGGTATGAGAATGGACCTGTAGACCCATAGATATCCATCTCTAATTGCATATGAATGAGTTACCATGGAGGTAATCGGTATGGGGCTTGACCAAGGTAGGCAGGTTGCCATGATCCCAATGAAAGGATAAAGGCCAGCCCATTAATGCAGAAAGAGAGATGATGAAGACTTGGGTAAGGTTCTAAGTGAACATGTACTATGATGGAGAATCCTAAGTCTATCCTAGGGTCAGGTAGGGATAAGACCGAGGAAAATAGGAGTTACCTAATTCCCCAGTTGCACATGACCATAGGGTCGGGAGGTAACAGCTATCATTGTTCGAGGGCCATGGGTTAGGAGATTGATCACCCTCATAAACTCATGGGACACAAAGGGCAGATGAGTAGGGCACTCTCTGATGCATAAGGGAAAAGGGATGACCCCAAAAGTGCCGGCTCCCTATAGACCTAGAGGAGATGACCCAGGATTATGCTCAGACCAAGTAAGTTCGAGACCAGTTTTCTATGGAAGTAATATGGATATCATGATGTTTGTGATGTAGAGACATAAGCTGCACGTTTCAACTTGGATTTGAAAGTGTACGGGCAAGGTGGGTTGTACCATCTCTACTCTTGGAACAGGAAGAACTCTGTATTTGGACTGTAGCCAAATGCTTATTTCTTCTTGTTATGGGAGTGAGAGATAGGACAATACGCATGCCTTACACCAAGGATAAAGATGATATAAGTTGGAACGTTGCTACAAGGTATGGGGATAGAGAAGATAACCTACCCTGATAAAGTGAATGATACATGGTTTGTAAAGACTAAAAGGAATGAGGTAGTCGCCTTATGAGGATGTTTCTATCATGAGCTGAGTGGAACTTACAAGTTATACCAGGTTGAGTCTGATCACCCTGATGATGAAATCAGGGAGTGTTCTTAATGAAGATAGACATAGAGTTTGATATGATAAGTGAAATACACGGAAGTGTATGTCTTCGATGTTACCTAATACCTAAGGATGTAGAGTGGTAATGGATGCTCGGGTTGAGATACATCTGACTTATTTGACTAGAAGCTAGAAGAGGATTGTGTGGCTAACCCTAAGTTTGGAAAGGAGGGGTGTTTGGATAACACTCAGATGTAACAAGATACGTTGAAAAGTTATAAGTTGTTTGGTTAGCCAGTCTAGTCCTTGATACGATGAAAGGATGGTGGTTGAACCTCAAGTGCACTTGTTAGGAAAAGAAGGTAATGAAACCTTGACGAGAGTGGTTTAGGGTTTCAAGGAATCGATCTTGAGGAATTATGACTTACAGGAAATCGTGATTTTAAGATCACCATACACCATAGTACTACTGAGGTAATGAGTGGTAGCATTACTATGGATCCTGGAGATGAGGTTGCATGTGGTATATGGCCATGCAAGCCAAGGATAAAGGACGAACACCAGTAGCCCAGTGCATTGATATAGAGGATAAAAGTCCCTGAATGAGAAAGGGAGTTCATCACAATAGATGTTGTAAGTCTCCCCTGGATCAAGGAAGGTCGAGATGCAATATGGGTTATGGTAGTTTGCCTTATCTAGATGACATGAGAAAGAAAGAGTTCTGTCCAGGGACAGATCTGGTTGAACTACCCATGAGAGAGAGATGGTTCAACTATGAAGCGAGTTCAAAGGTTTTGAGTTTGACCTAAAGGTTCCCTTCCAAAAGGTGGAAGCAGGTACATGAAGAACTCAATGTTAGTACAGTTTATCACTCAAACTAATGGTTAATATGATCCAGACTAAAGGGTCTGATGTGAGCATGTGTGCTCATTCAGGATGATATCTAGAGATAGTTCTTGTCCTATGTGACAATGACCACCATAGCCAGTATCGGGTTTTAAAGAAGCTCTGTAAGGGAGGTTGTGTCGGTCACCACTTCAGTAAGGTGATGTTGGTGAAAGGACCACGTGATGGTTAAAAAAAAAAGGGGGCCACAGTGTGTGTAGATGAAGTCGCTTTGATCGTGCAATGGCTGAAAGGAGCCTAGAGACGACGAGAGTCGTGAGCAGATGCAAAGTAGACTAACATGCAGTGCACTGTGGGAAAATATAATGAGAATCCGACCCCCCTAAGCTGCAGCTGAGAAAGTAGAGTCCCCGATACATGAGTCCATTAGAGATGAATGGGTGGAGATGGTTAGGTTTTGACCCTACCCCTCAGGATAGAGTAATGTGAGATATGTTCCATGTGTCCAATTTAGAGCACTATGTGAGGTATCCCGACCATGTGCTGAGCAATGAACCTAGTGAGCCCCAAGGGAGGCTGAAATGGCCTGAGTCACCTGTGTAGGTTATAGACGCCAGGATGAAAGAACTCAGAGAAAAGAATATGTGATGATAAAGGTTCTGTGGAAGCGCTATGAGTACGGTAAAGCCACATAGGGGCCAATGATGGACATGGAAAGTCTTATCCTGAATTGTTTGTTTTCTTGATGGAATTTTGAGGACAAAATTCTTATAAGAGGGGAAGGATGTTACAACCCCAATTATTGAATTCATATGTGAAAAATACAATTTTCCCAATAAGTGTATGATTATGGGAAGTTTAAGAACTATATGTGTATTGGATGGATTTCTTTGATAATGATCCTTTTACATGAATGTTTCATGGGCCTTACTGAGTAACAAATCCTAATATGTTTAAAAGAGGATAATAATGGATATAAATATAATAATAAAAATAAATTGGATTAATACTAAGAATCATCTTATAGAAGACTAAGCGTTTTTCATTATAGAGAAAAGGGAATCCCAACAAGGAAATAAAAGTTAATGCAAGAGAAAATAAGAATGCAATATGCTTTAATCAGTATTAACTTGCACAAGAAGAAAAGACCTTTATCCTTTTAAGTTTGGAACTCAAGCATGGTATACGAGTAGATAATACCAATGCAAGGTTTTCCCTCTTTGTTTGATAAGGAAAGTGAGTTTGCAAAAGAGAAGGGTTTGAGAACCTTTTTGGAAAAGAAAAGAAAAAATAAGTTATCCAATAGGTGTCTTTTCTTTATGTTTCTTTTGTGTGTAATTGAGGATATAATAAATTGCCTTAACACTCATGCGTATCCATTAGGTAGGTTTTGAGTAATGGCATCGTGAAAGAGAAATTGATATACAAGAAAAGGAGGAAATCTTTGGATTAAGCAATAAGTCAGATTGCTTAGCAAGGAATGATGGGGCTAGGAAAGTGTTTTAGAGGAGGGAAGGATACAAGTCGTATACACACGACCTAGGGGAAGAGTTATACCGGAGGAAAAGAGAACTAGGCTGGAGCCACGTTATTCCTCCTCCCTTCTTGATTCTTCTAGTTTTACACAGAGCACTCTCCATGGTATATCTATATATATAGATCCCCTATAACCCTCACGTATAGAAAATTGACACCACCATCGCTCGTGGTCATCCAGTTCTCATCACCACATGCTATGTGCCCTAGACGAACTCTGGTTCGCGTCACGTTGACGTCGGGTCCAGATCCTCATCCTCTTAGGATCACTGGTGGCGTATCTCACGCACCTCTTTTTCTTTTGATGTTGTGGATGAGCCCGCACCTTAGAAGGGTGGCGCGGAGGCGCAGGGAGTGCCCAGACTCTCCCTGGCACTCGTTGGTCTTGGGGGTATGAGGAGACCCGACGGATGGAGTTGCAGGTCGCCATGGGGTGCTCGTGAGGTGGAAGAGGAGTAGGTTCTTTTCCTGGACCAAGGCCTGTAGAGGTGGTCATCCCGCGTCAAAATACCTTGAACCGAAGTGTCCCTCTCCTACAGAACCCCAGTGTGAGACCCAGGTCTGCGAATCCGCCGCCCAAGACATCTACAGCTAACCCAGTGACCAAGGGAGAGCGTTTCCCTCCGGGTGGCGCTCCCTGGAGGCCATGAAGGGGGCCGACCACTACGGTTGGGTGGTGGCACCTTGCGACCGGAGGCAGAGAGGCAATCGGGCGGGGAGGAGGACGTGCAGTTGAGGCGCCAGAGTCCCTGCGTCGGGCAGGGAATCGCCCTAGCATGAGGAAGAAGGAAGAAAGAGGAAAAAGACCAGTTTGCCCATGCACGTGTGTTCAATAAGCGAGGGCACGGGCGTCTTTCCGCCTGATCCGCAAGGGATTGGCAGAAAAGGGAATTAAAGTACATGTGGCAGCTTGCTATTGGCTGTGGTGACTTATTATAAAAATCATAGCTAGTGCTTGGTAACTCCGATCAAGACAAACTATATATGAATTTTGATCAGAAAAATGCAAGGAACCCATTAAAAATAGTTTTATAGCCAGAATCTGATCATAGTTAGAAATGTAGTGCAAAATATCATCTTTAATGAATTAAAGATTAAGAAACCCTATTTTGAAATGAATAAAATGTTTAATAGGGTTTAATGGATCATTAGACTTGATATTAACATGTTAAATGCAAAAAGGTACTTTAAGATAAAAAATGATGATCTTTGCACATAATTAGGTTAATTTGGAGATTATGTGCATAAATATGCTTGAAATATGAAAAGTGTATAAAGCTATCATTTCTAATGATTTAATTAATGAAAAACCCTTAGATTCGATAATAGATGATTTTAATGTTGATCAATGTATAATTAAAGCCTATTGTTCATAAAAGTGAAAATAAGATCTTAAAAGATAATCTTTTTATATAATTGGTTTAATTTAGGGTTTCGTGCATGATTATGCATTAATGAGTTTGGAAACCCTAATTTAAGAGAATATGTCTTTTAATTGGCCTAATTGTTCAAATCCATGGATAAGTAGGGATATGATGATCCGAAGTCAATTTGGACATAAAAGACTATTAATTGAGTAGTTTGAGCAATTAGGGCTTATATAAATGAAAAAGAATATTTTTAGGGTTTGATAACCAAAAAGAGATAAAATTTGAGAAAGAGATCTAAGAAACCCTAATGAATAGTAATTAAGCCTTAATGCGGATTAGGAATCCTAGAAAGAGAATCCAAGTCAATAAAGTAGATTCTTGATGAAGCGTGTAATAAATAGAGTATGTATTCTTTTCAGGAATTATGTGATGATTGAATTACTTGCTTGGATATGTTGATTGGCTTGATTGAATGTACATGAAGTATATGTTGAATAATCTGCATGACTCATCAAATCAGGTATGTGGTTACGCTTATGAATAATCGCATTAGTTTCCCAGCGATTTCCAAATGATTTACCGGTTTCTTGAAATAATTGTTGAATGTCTATTTATTTCATGCAACTATAAAGTGACTATGATTATCATCATAAGTATGCATATAATTGGCTAGATCCTTGTTCACCTCTGTTGCTTTAAAAAGGCTGAAAAGGGGGTAATACCTAGAGAAAGGTCTAGGATTGCCGTGAGTTAGAAACTAGATTGCCTTGTGCGGTTCATGAGACTCTTCAGCATACTGAGAGTTAGAAACTGGATTGCCTTGTGTAGTTCATGAGACTCTTCGGTTTACCATGTGACTCAACTCTAGAAACTGGTTTACCATTTCGGTGGATCATGAGGGGTTGTAGTGTGGTATACAGGTCCACTATAGGGACAACTCAGAGGTTATGGAACTTGTGGATCGCGGATGTTATATTAAAATGTAATCTTGATTGCTTAAAAGATTAATTGCTTGATTACATTGTTAGCATAATTGTTGATTATTGTTTCCTCCACATACTGACTGACTGTTGTTTTTTTTGTCGGCGATTTAGGTACAATTTCCAAAGCACAAAATAGTAAAGTGACACATTGTGAATTCAAGAATTAAAGAACAAGGAGGAACTAGTTAGAGTAGTTCATCTGTGGTTAGGAGTTTAGTACTTCCAACTTTTCAAAGGTATGATAAAGAAAAATTTTATTACTATTTTCAGTATAGTCTGTTTGAATTTAATAATTATTATTGTTTATATGTCGAACTTTTGATCCGGAATTTCATGGGTGCGGCTTCAACCTCTCAGTCTCCCTTAATTGGGGGTTATCGGAAGGTGGGGTCGTAACACATGAAGTCTATGCCCCATAAGTCAAACACATCTATTCCAAGAAAACATTCAGAGGCATTTTGTGTCTCTTTGAGATATTACATCAACGTTGACATGCATCACATTGGAGAACATAATTGTATGCATCTTTAAAAATTATTGGCCAATAAAAACCACATTCTAAGACTTTAGTCGCAGTCCTAGAACTAGCATGCTGACCTCCTGCATGATAGTGTGCCAAAATACTATGGAATTCACAATCTGACACACACTTCCTCATAATACTGTCCCTGCACCGCCTAATCAGAATGGGGTCATCCCATATATAGTACCTCAAGGAGTGGAAGAATATTTTCTTCTCCTGGTACCCCCAATCTCATGGAAACTCTCCACATTCCAAGTATTTTTCTATGTTTGTGAACCATGGGTTTATGCTTTTCATAACAAAGAGCTGCTCATCAGGGAACTCTTCCACAATGGGTATTCTAATAATTTTTTTCATCCACTCTTTCAAGACTAGAGAGATGACCCACCATCAAATTCTTGGTGCCAACTTTATCCTTGATCTTCATATCGAAATCCTACAATAAAAAGACCCATCTTATCAACCTAAACATGAATATATTCAATTCTTTACAAAAGTACATCATTATCTCCCATATAGGGTTTACATAGAAGGTACAACATAAGGATATGGTAGTGGGAAATCTAAAACATATCAAGACTGTCTCCAAGATTCAACTTCTTAAGCTAAGTCCATGTTAACTGCCATGTTCTCCTTGACCTACACCTGGGGTTGGAAGCATACCCCAAAAATAGGAGAAAAATAGATGACATCAGCAAAAAATGGTATGTGCATACTAAAATGAAATTTAGCAATAGAATGAAATAAAGGATGGCAAATAAAGGATTCCCATATAAAAAGTAAAGTACTACCCAAGACGGCATAAAAGAAATGAATCACAATAAAAGAGATAAAGAAGAGAAATGTATAAGAACAAGACATCCATGTGTTTTACCTTTGACAATACTAGACAATATAAATACATAGGTAGGTAATAACACATCTACTAAAAATAATGTTGGGTGAGAAGGAACTGTATACATCCACTCTACATATGGAGTGGGAAGGAACTATATACATCTTCCCAGAGTAGGAAATACACATCTACTCAAAATATTTTCATATACAAGAATTTTTAGCATATGCATTCATATGTGGGAATGTTCACATCCACATAAAATAGCATGTAACATTATACTAGAAGTCACCACATTATGCATATAAAAATAATAAGAAAGTATAAAAGAGAATAAGAGAGATGAGAACATCTAACAAAATAAAGTGGTATCATAGGATCCATGCCATCACATAATGTGTCAAATAAACGTTCACTATAAAGGTGGAAAAAGAAACACATATCACTAAAGAATATTCCACCATGAGCAATGTATAAGGAAGATTCTAAAAGAATATCCATATAGGATAATATGATCACATGATTATTAATAAATAAAAGATACTTCACATGAAGCATATTTATTAAATGAAAAAGAGACATTGTGTAGGCTAGTATCCATTGACCAAGAGAAAGATGAAAATAGGTGAATTGCTCAATGTATAAGAATAGGATATGCAAACATACCTTATTTTAGAGTCCTAATAACACTCTTCACCAATCGAATTGTTTCTAAGATCAACTTTTCATGACGTCCAATTATGCTATGAAAAAGCAAGCCATTGGGGAGAGGTTCCGCAAACTCAAATCAAGAACCACATTTGATGGTGGATGAAATGATGATGCAAGGAGAAATTAAAATCAGATAAGAGTCTCTAGGTGTGTGTTTCATATGAGGTAGGGTCCTATTTATATGAGTTTGAGTTTCAAGGGGTGTGCAAGAAGTTGATTTGAATGACTTGAGGAACACATTTAGACATTTCTAGAGTTATATGTTATAGGTCTCGAGTAGGGTATGGATGTATCCAGAATTAAATATTCAATTCAATGCAACTCATTTTGTGATGTTTCATTGAGAAACGAGGAAGTTATGCCCAAAATAGCAGACCTTGGTCCGATGTTACTGTTCATGCGGGTTGTGATGAATGTCATTTATTACAACTTTCCAACTTTGTTCTTTTAATGCATTTAACTTATAAAACTTTCTATAACTATCTGAGGGTAAAAACAAATTTTAAATAAATCCAAATTTGATAGGTTACCTAAGTTTGGGATGAGCAATCTGATTTTGGAGTTATTTTATTTTTTTGAAGACGTCTAATATTTTATTCAATATTTTTAAATATTATCACTTATTTTTTCCCTTTAATGAGTTAGTGGCATCTAGAAACTTTCTAAAAATATTAAACTTGTCCTATGAATAATACTAAACGTGAGGAACATGATTTTGCCATTAATTTTTTTTTTCAACATATTATTTAATAATTTTTGTTCTTTAAATTACATTCTCTCTCTTAAATCAACTAAAATATTTAAGATTGTCCAAATTAGTTGAAAACTAACCTATAGGCTAATTTTGGCATGTAGATTTATAATTTGATATTTATTTTCTCTATTGGACTCATTTAATAATTAATTTAATATATTTGACTCTTATTCTTATTTTCTTTCTCTGTTAAAATAATAATAGTTATTAATATGCAAATAATGTGAAACTTCACCCTCCAGCAAACTAAAACATATGAAACAATAATTGACCATTAATTTTATCTCTTGGTATTATTTAATACATTATTTAATATTTTGGATTTTTACATACTTTCTCTCTCCTAATCTACACATGTATATTAAAGATTTTCCAAATTATATGAAAATTCACCCCAAAGCTATTTTTAATGTGTAGATTACAAATCTAAGAATATTTTACACTTTTTGAGTCATTAAATTATTTATCTCATATTTTGAAAAAAATCACCTTTTCTTTTCTAAATAAAATTGATATAATTATTATTATTTCAAATTTGTGAAACCTAGCCTCCAAGCCATATCATATCCAAAGAGAATGAATCTAAAGTTATTCTTATCCAATTAGTATTATTTTTATTAATTTTAGGCCATTATTCATTACTAACACTATTTCTCATATTAAATAATTCAATATCACATTATCTTGTTTAGGGAGTTATTATTTATTTCTTTTTTATTTCTTATTCTAGAAAACTTTTAGAAAATTCTAGATCAATATTATTTATTATTATTATCATTGTTCCAATTGTGTCCCACATCTACACATTACAACTTAAAGGATTATATATTATATTTATCATTTATCTCATGTGACATATTTTATGTATCCATTGTCGGTCTTATGATTAATGCGAGAATATTATGTAACATTTTTTTCATGTGCATATGTTAGGGTGATTTATTCACGCATTACATATTATGGTTACCGTTAACTAGCATTAGATATATCCTCAACCTTGTTTGGATAATCCCAAAGAACTAAGGTCTCTAACCTTTTAACCTTGGAATAGGATAAGGTTCTAGATTTTAGTATGTTACAACATGCCACCCCTTAAGGAGATTTTATCTTCAAAATATTAAGATAAACTATCTACCACTCCTTAAAAGATTCAACCTAACAAGTCAAACTAAATATCACCAAGGTACAATGGTCACTTTGCATGTTTTAATTGTGAATATTTTAGGGGTTTAAGTTGTCTCTATGTCCAACTAAAAAGTCATAACCAACTAGGGTTGGGCTTTAGGTCTGTGTGTCGCTAACCTAACAACCCTAAGTTTCACATAACAATCAAAGGTCAAAGACGATAGGTCAACTACACATGTATATTATTCCACATATTCCAAGTCACCTCTTCATAGAAAAATCTATGGTTAAGATTCTATTTTAACTAATTCTGGGGTTTGTCTAACTATGCTTCATAAATATCTTCATTGTGACTCAGCTCAAGAAAACATTGACAAAATCCAGAAAATATATTTTTTTGTATATATAGTATTATAGGGAAAATAATTTGATGCAAAACCTTTTGCGATAGAAAACTGAAATCAGGGCCCAAAATCAAAGAGAGAACCAAGTCAAAATATTTCCATAATATGAACTCCTTATCCTACTAGTACCTCATCCTCATCATCAAATTCCATCCTCAAGTCCAACCTTATAGCATCCAAATATATATATGTCAACATTAACCTATATGGTCGGGTAAGATATAAAGCCTCATCACATTAGGGTTTGATAGTCATGATTCTAATGTGAAACTTTTATCAACTTTCATCACCTTAATAATAACATATATGGATTCTAGGGTGAGCATCTCACCTAGAGGGCAACTATACAAGGTAAGGGTTGTAATTAGGGAGAAAAAATTGAAATAGTTAGATTCCGACTACCATGTGCTCTGATACCATGCTCTAAAGAGTGGGACCCAATGGGGATCCGCTCATAACTAAAATTTGAAGAATAAAACATCCATTTGAAACACACTCAAAACATACACTGGAGTGGGTCTGAAATTTTCAAATCTTAATCAATGGTAATCAAAACAACCAAAGTGTAGCAGCAGTGTATAAAACATGACTATATTCAATTCTTTACAAAAGCACATCATCATCTCCCATATAGGGTTTACATAGAAGATAAAACATAAGGATCTAGTAGAGGGAAATCTAAATCATATCAAGATTGTCTCCAAGCTTCAACTCCTTAAGCTAAGTCCATGTTAACTACCATGTTCTCCTTGACCTACACCTGGGGTTGGAAGCATACACCAACAAGAGGAGAAAAATAGATGACATCGGCAGAAAGCTGGTATGTGCATACTGATATGAAATTCAACAATATAATGAAATAAAGGATTTCAAATAAAAGGCTTCCCATATAAAAAGTAAAGTACTACCCAAGAGGGCATAAAAGAAATTAATCATAATAAAAGAGATAAAGAAGAGAAAAGTATAAGAACAAGACATCCATGTGTTTCACCTGTAACTATACTAGGCAATATAAACATGTAGGTAGGAAATAACACATCTACCAAAAATAATGTGGGGTGAGAAGGAACTGTATACATCTTCTCTAAGTATGGAGTGCGTAGGAACTGTATACATCCACCCTGAGTAGGAAATACATATCTCTCAAAATATTTTCCTATGCAGTAATATTTAACATCTGCATTCATATGTGTGAATGTTCACATCCACATAAAATAACATGTAACGTTATACTAGCTGCCACCACATGATGCATATAAAAAGAATAAGCAAGTATAAAAGAGAATAAGAGAGATGGGAACATCCAACAAAATAAAGTGGGATCAGAGGATCCATGCCATCACATAATGTGTCACATAAACATCCACAACAAAGGTGGGAAAAGAAACACATATCACTAAAGAATGTTCTGACATGAGCAATGTATAAGGAAGAGTCCAAAAGAATATCCATACATGATAATATGATCACATGATCAATAATTAAGAAAAGGTACTTCACATGAAGCATATTTATTAAAATAAAAAGAGACATTGTGTAGGCTAGTTTCCATAGGACCAAGAGAAAGATGAAAATAGGTGAATTTCTCAATGTAGAAGAATATGATAGGCAAACATACCTTATTTCAGAGTCCTATAAACACTCTTTACCAATCTAGTTGTTTATAGGATCAACTTTGCCTAAGGTCTAATTAAAGAAAGACATCAGGGTGAGGTTCTATAAACTCAAATAAAGAACAATGTTCGACGGTGGATAAAATGACGATGCAAGGAGAAATTAAAATCAGATAAGACTCTTTGGGGGTGTGTGTTTCATATGAGGTTAGGTTCCTATTTATATGAGTTTGAGTTTCAAGGGGTGTGTGTGTAACATCCCACAATTTAAGGCCTCAGATAAAACACTCTTAAAAGGAATGATTGGACTACCCATATCACCAAGGTGCACCTCCTTTTCTGGGAGTCCATCACTAAGAACTCTGTAGTTAAACGTGCTTAACTTGGAGTAATATTGGAATGGGTGATAACCTCCCATTTTGTGATGTTATCTTACAATTTTTTCTTAATTTTCCATACTCATTCTTAAATAAATTAGATATAATCCTTAACTTTGCACTATATTGTGAGTATACCAATAGACTGACATTTCTCCTTTTCTTCTTACAGAAAAACCCAAAAAAATTGCAAAAGCCCCAAACGGTCCCAAGACCGAATGAATTTCAAACAGTCGCAAGACCGTATGAAGGCCAAACGGTCTCAAGACTGAATGAAAGCCAAACGGTCCCAAGATCGTATGAAGGCCAAATGGTCTCAAGACCGAATGAAAGTCAAACGGTCCTAAGACCATATAAAGGCCAAACGGTCTCAAAACCAAATGAAAGCCAAACGGTCCCATGACCGTATGAAGTCCAAACAGTCTCAAGACTGGATGAAAGATAGTCTCAATACCATATGAAGCCAAACGGTCCTGAGACTGAGTGAAGCCAAACGGTCTCGAGACTGCGTGAAGCCAAATGGTCTCAAGATCATATGAGGTCAAACGGTCTCCCAACTGTTAAAGACCCAAACGGTCCCAAGACCGTTCAAGATTCCTTGGAAGCCTATAAATAGGATCAAAGGAGTCCTCATTTGGATCAAATTCTTAGACATCCAAAGGCTGCCCCAATCATTCCAGAACTGTTCATCCTTCATCCTTTGCCCCAAGGCTGTCGGTCCAAGATCCACACTCCATCCTCTCTCATCGACATAGAAGGTGGGAAGTGAAGGATTCCTCATCAAGGCAACCACATGGTGTGAAGATAGTTCCAAGGGGTCGACCTTCCTCCCTCCTACGTGGAGATGATGCTTTCCTTCTCTCTTCCCACCTCCTTCTTTGTCCTTGCCATGAGCAAGTACTTCCATACACTAGGGTGTGGGGAGTAGCCCCGCTACCCATGTTTTCGTTTCATGCATTGTAATTCATGAGTTTGTAATAGAGAAACACTATCTTTTCAGTTCAACATCAATCGTTTAATGAATGCTAGTTGCTTGATCACCAACTTGTGTTATCTATTATCTACTAGTGTGAATTTTCTACATTTGTGCTTTTAGATTCGAATATCGATTGCATGTTGGTTCTTGATGTATGTAGTCACCATATATCTGCTTTGGTATCTAGGAACGTCTTTCAAGGAGTGGAGTAAACTCACCTCCATTGTTGTATTTTCATACTATGAAATGGAATCAGTTGACGTATGAAAGCACAACTTTGATAGGTCGAGGAACACAGTTTATGAAGGGAGTAATGCAAAGTAAGTGACCATTCGTTTGGGGATGGCTGGCATAGCAATACTCCCGCATTTCTCATAGTTAGTTATCTGAAAGGAAGCTAAGTATACAAAGATACTAACCGTCTAGACCCTTTTCTTTGTAGGCCATGTTGTTATGATATATGTTTTGATCCATGCGTAGTGGTGGTGAAACCCAATCACATCCTAGTGGTTTCCAAATATTATTTACAAACTTTAGTTTACTTTCCTACCAATTAGTTTACTTTGCATTTTAGTTTAAACCATCAAATCTTCAATCTAAATATCAACTTTTAAGTGGATAAATAGAATTATAACATCTTCCATCTTGTTAACTCTTAACAAGAACGTTGTCTCATGGATTTGACCCTCAACTGTACTACAATAAGACTTTCACGTACCTTAGCGTACATGGGTGGAGATCTTATTATAGCACACACAAGGCTAAACTTAGAGATTTACTATCTCTAGGATTTTTAGTGGTGCACGCAACTCCACGCAAGTGAAGGCTCCATCAATGGGTGACCTGTCGGGAAGTTGATCCTGGCATGCACATGAGTAAGGAAAAAACACGCAGTTAAGGCTAGTGGTGGTCTGTGGGGACATTCGTCATTCCTGAAACTCTACTACAGCCTTGGACAGTGGGCCTGAGTATTACAAATGGTATCATAGTCATAACCACTCCAGTAGGTGGGATCCACATGGACATAGCACGCCAGTCTTGAGTTGTGCGGTCCAGATATGTAGGAAAGGGTTGTCCATGGTTGATGTAACCACCCTTGCGCTGGTATTCCGTGATCAAGAGTTGGGTGTGCATGAGCCATTGTGGGTCTGCACTGAAATGGAGAAGAGATTATGAGGCCTTATAGTTGAAATTTGACGAGGACGTAAAGATTCTAAGTGGGGGAGATTGTATCATCCCAGGATTTGAGGCCTCGGATAAAACACTCTTAAAAGGAATGATTGAACTACCCATATCACCAAGGTGCACCTCCTTTTCCGGGATCCCATCACTAAGAACTCCATAGCTAAGTGTGCATAGCTTGGAGTAGTATTGGGATGGGTGACCTATCGGGAAGTTGATCCTGGCATGTGTGTCAGTGAGGACAAAGCACGCAGTTAAGGCTAGTGGTGGTCTATGGGGACTGTCGTCATTCCTGAAACTCTACTAGAGCCTTGAGCAGTGGGCATGGGTGTTACAATGTGAGAAGTTTCTTCTAAATACTTGAGGAATAAGTTTAGATATTTCTAGAATTTTCTATTATATGTCTCAAGTAGGGTATGGATGGATGTGAAATTAAATTTTCAATCCAATTCAACTAGTTTTGTGAATTTTCATTGAGAAACAACACATTTATGCCCAAAATATTGGACCTTGGTCGGCCGTTACTGTTCACGTGGGTTGTGATGAATGTCACTTAATACAACTTTCCAACTTTGTTCTTTTAATTTATTTAATGTACAAAACTTTCTATAAATATCTGAGGGTGCAAACGATTTCCAAATAAATCAAAATTTGACAAATTAGCTAAGTTTGATGTGATCAATCTGATTTTGGTATTATTTTATTTTTTTGAAGACTTCTAATATTTTATTCAATATTTTTAAATATTATCACTTATTTATCCCTTTAATGAGTTAGAGGCATCTAGAAACTTTCTAAAAATATTATATTTTTCCTATAAATAATACTAAACGTGAGTTATACAATTTTACCATTAATTTTTTAAAATATTATTTAATATTTTTGTTCTCTAAATTGCATTCTCTCTCCTAAATTAACTAAAATATTTAAGATTGTCCAAATTAGCTGAAAACTAACCTATTGGCTAATTTTGGCATGTATATTTCGGATTTTATGTTTATTTTTCTTTTGGAGTCATTTAATAATTGATTTAATATATTTGACTCTTATTCTCATTTTCTTTTCTAGTCAAAATAAAAATAGTTATTATTATGCAAATAATATGAAACTTCACCCTTAAGCAAACTAAAACATATGAAACAAGAATTGGCCATAATTATATCTCTTGTTATTATTTAATATATTATTTAATATTTTGGACTTTTACATACTTTCTCTCTCCTAATCGACACATGTATATTAAAGATTATCCAAATTATATGAAAATTCACCCAAAGGCTATTTTTAATGTGTAGATTACGAATCTGAGATTATTTCCCAATTTTTGAGTCATTAAATTATTCATCTCATATTTTAAAGGAAAATCTTCTTTTCTTTTTTAAATAAAATTGATATAATTATTATTATCCCAAATTTTTGAAACTTGGCCTCCAAGCCATATTATATCCAAAGAGAATGAATATGAAGATAATCTTATCCAATTAGTCTTCCTTTTATTAATTTTTGGTCATTATTCATTATTAAAACTATTTCTCCTATTAAATAATTCAATATCACATTATATTTGTTTATGGAGTTATTATTTATTTCATTTTTTCATTTCTTATTCCAAAATATTGTAGAAAATTCTAGATCAATATCATTTATTATTATTATTATTATTATTATTATTATTATTATTATTATTCCAATTGTGTCCCATATCTACTTATTACAACCAAAAGGATTATATATTATTGTTATCATTTATCTCATGTGACATATTTTATGTATCCATTATTGGTCTTATGATTAATATGAGAATATTATGT
This sequence comes from Alisma plantago-aquatica, assembly GCA_963693085.1. Classification (NCBI taxonomy): domain Eukaryota; kingdom Viridiplantae; phylum Streptophyta; class Magnoliopsida; order Alismatales; family Alismataceae; genus Alisma; species Alisma plantago-aquatica. The sequence continues at coordinate 1,188,037,006 of OY856410.1, read as the reverse complement.
AATATTTTTTGCATGCACATATGTTAGGGTGATTTATTCACACATTACATATTATGGTTACTACAACTACCCTTAGGTATATCCTCAATCTTGTTTGGCTAAGCCCAAAGAACTAAGGTCTCTAACCTCTTAACCATGGAATAGGATAAGGTTCTAGATTTCATTATGTTACACATGTTTTTCCTTCCAATCATTTAGTAATAAAAGGCTTCTTTTGAACTCCATTTTTCTTACATTAATCTCTTTTCTCTCCACTGGTTATCGATTGTCTAAAAAAGAAAACTAATATTATCTTTTTCATCTTATTTTTTATTTATTTGGGAGATATTGTAATGTAGAAAAACTTTTACCATTATCTCATAAATAACATTTTTCTCTCAAAATCTAGAATTATCTTCCTTTTCTTTAAAATTTCAAATATACAAAAATGCAAACTGAGATAACACTATTTGTTGTCTCAAACATTTTGTTGCCAATAATGTCTATATAATTACTCTTTTAATTATCTAAAACACCACATATTTTATTTTCTTTTGGTAACTTTCATGCTATTCACTATTTCAATTATCTAGTGTTCCACAAAATCCCTATCCTTTATTTATGCATGAAAACTCTCTTTTTCTAGAGTATTCCACACAATTCTATAGTTAAAATACCCGTGTGAATTACCTTTAGTAATTTCTTTATTATTGGATTTTCCCTCTCTTTCTCTATCCAAATTCTATTAATGGTTTTTTAAAAATAGTTAAACATTAATGGTTAATTGAAAATAGTGAAACACGTGAAATAAATTCATTATGGAGTATTTGCACTTTCACACCATAATTTCCAAACTAGACACATAAGGAATCCTCTTTTGAATGTGTCCTTCATATTACATTATTTGCAAACAAATATATTAAAACATGGGAAAAATTAGGTTTGCATTAAGTTAAGTTCTATAGGATAGGTGGAAGTGATGCTAAAAATCAGCACTTCAAATTAAACCATAAATTCATGCACTTACTTGGGTCAAGGCACTTCCTTCACACAAAGCATCCCCATGAGATCATGGATGCACAAGGAAAAGAATTACCATCACTTCCCATACTATCGTCAAGTATGGATTTATACACGACTCAAGGTGACACCATCAGATTGTATTAGTTTGAGGGAAAAGGTAAGACTACAAACTCATGGACTTAAAATCATCAATTCTAAAATATAAAATCCAAGCCATTGGATTAGGTGCAACAAGAACAAACTATCAAATCATAATCACATATAAAACTATCAGTTTCAAGACAAACACAACCATTGAATCATATGCATTAATAACCACCATTGGATCAAGAGAAGTCATAGGATTATACACCTAGGAATTCCATTGTTTATTGAATACAAAACCACCATCTATTGTGGACTTTAGATCCACCATCTGTTGTGGATTGTAGATCCACCATCGGTTGTGACCACCATCAAAGCCATCGGGTGTTGGATAACTAAAACCATCAGATGCAATACTAGTAAAACATTGAACCACATGCTTAGTAAAACCATTGAGTTATGATATTATAAAAGAAAGAAAACCATTGGTTGATGAACCATCGATCTAGTCCAACCATATATTGATGAACCATTAACCTAATCCAACCATTGGTTGATGAACCATCAAGTCAAGGAAACTATTGGTTGATGAATCATCGACCCATTGGGGTTTGGTTCATGAAGCATCGACCTGCTGAGGCCATTTGCTAATGAAGAAGTGGGACCATCGAGTGTTGAACCAGTGAAGCCATCAGATGTTGTCAACAGATGGTGAAACAAGCTTCAAACTAAAGTATAAACCATTGGATGTGAGGGGAATGAAAACCATCGACTCCACCACTTAAAGGGGCACTAAAAGCATCATTTATTGAGAACAAGAGAGTCCAAAATAGAAGCTAAGTCATTTCCATTATTTGGCATAAGAAAGACAAGTTAAAAAACACCAAGAGAAAAACCACCAGCTTGCAAAAGAACAAGGGAATCATCTTCAAAAACCCTAAGTCATGGCCATCGTTTGAGAGAAAAAGCAACCATTTTTCATATTCAAGCAAAGTCTAGAGCTTATTCTAACAAGGGAGGTTCGTGCACAAGGTTTAGGGTACATCCAAAAAGATAAACCACTTAAGAACTACCAGCTAAGCTCAAACCCTAGGCAAAGATAGCATCTTTATACTTAGAACTTCATTTTAGAGCAAGATCATGTACATGCAAGCTAGTAGTAAGCAATAAACATGAAGAAAGTTATATAACTAGCCTATAGGATGAATATGAAGCTCTAAATATCAAGAAAGCTCGAGGAAAGAAGGTAGAAGCCCTAGCTTGATCACTCCACTAAGGCATTTTAGTTCCCTATCTAAAGAGGAAGCAAACCCTATGTCAAGGAAGCAAGAGAGAAGTATCTGTCAAGATCTAGAAAAATCTCCACCTTAAAAACCATGGTTCTGACCAAGAGGAAGAGAGGAGGTTGAAAAGTAAGGAAAATTAGAAAAAGGAGGGAGAACTTACTTGCTTAGGTCAAGAACAAGTTAAGGAAGCTACATAAGCTAAAAGATAGGGTATGCCCGAACCCTAGGTGTACATGGAAGGTAGATCAAACATCTTATTCTAACTTGGTCTCCTTCTTCTCCACCAAGAAAGTGATTTGAAGATCCAAGTAGCAAGAAGGGAGAGGAAGAGACTAATGGGGTCGTTTGGGTGGAAGGTGAGAGGTATATAAGGGTTGCAGTGAGAATGGAGATAAGGTTAAGGTGTCTAGCTATGTATGCCATGTGTTCATGGCCAAAACCATAACATCCATGCAAGAAGGAGTTCCATTGGTTTTGGGAGTCTGTAGGGCCATCAGATCATGGCTCCCCAGGATGGCCCTCGAGTTACAAAGCTTGGTAACCATCGATTCTTGATCAAGGGTGAAACCCCTATCTTGACCATCAGTTTGCACCTATACTTGGTGAACCACTGACCCTCACACCGCTGGGAACCTTCCAGGAACCGCCATCAGATCCCATCCAACCCAGAGGACCATCGAGTTCTAACCTCCAAGGTAGCTCATCCATGAGAGCAAAACTCTAGCTCAACCCAAGAAAGATGTCACCATCAAACAATGGTTCATATAGGCACTCCAAGGAACAATCAACTCAAACATGATATGAAAACATGTGAGGAACAAAAATCATGTGAAAAAATGCAAAAAAAATTAGAGATGTGGGTAAATCGCATAAAGTCCAAAACGTGCACAAAATTACATAACTTGCTCAAACAATGTCCAAACTAGACCAAAATTGAAAGTTAAGTTTGTCACATGATATCAAAGAACATGTTTGGGTTAGAATAAGGTTTTAAGAATGCAACTAAGGTAAAATGCATGTTCAAATATAAAGCAAGGTCAGGGGTCTCACAACTATAAACCTATACAGAAGTGAAACCACTGCTCTACTAAAAATTTGAAACAAAACATCTAGTCCAAACACACTCAGAAAGTATGATGGAGTGGGTGTAAAATTTTGCAATCTTTATATAATGGTAATCAAAAGACCAAAGTATAGCAGCGGAATAAAAATAAGACTATATTCAATTATAAAATAAAGGGTTACAAACTTACATCACAAGGATCCATGTAGAGGAAATCTAAACCACCTCAAGATTGTCTCCAAGCTTCATCATCACAAACTAAGTCCAGGTCAACATGCCATGCATCTAAGTCTTCCACCTAGGGTTGGAAACTTACCCCAGCAAAAGAGAAACAAAAGGAGACATCAACAAAGGATGGTATGTGCATACTAAAAAACAAATTCAGCAATTTATAAAGAATAAGGGACATCAAAATGAAAGGCTTCCCATGCAAGAGATAAGTACCACCCAAATGGATATCAAGAGAAAAGAATCATAACAAAAGGGATACTTTTCATAAAACAATAAAGTAGTGCCACATAAGTACATATCAAGTTGTGGGAACATAACCCATCAACAATTTCATCAACCTGCATGCATGTGAGATAAGCATAGCCCTAGAACGATATAATCACAATTGGCGGCCAACGCTTCACATCCTTGAAAACCTGATAGAGAATGACTCACTGTCAAACTCCCAAATATATAAAATTGAGTATGGATTACTGCCACGCTCGTGTATAGAGAAGTGGTATACTGCCACCCTCCTTAATAAACAATAGGGGATTACTGCCCCAAAACCAAAGTAATTTACACTACTCTAGTGCTACTGAATCACATTGCATGTAAATATAGAGGCAAGTAAGTAGTTTAGTCAGAAGATGAAACAAAGGTTGCCATCACACAATGGACAACACAAACAAATAATATCCACTTCAAAGTGGCACATATTAACAAGTAAAAATCCACATCACAGTGGGCATATAATATCAAAAGTCCAAATTGCACCAAGGCAACAAGATAAGATTTTAAGAGAATATCCATGATCACAAGATCAATAAAATAAGATACTTCATATGAAGCATGATTTCAAAAGAACAAGACAATGTGTAGGCTAATGTCCATAGGACCAAAAGTAAGACAAAAATGGGATAATTGCTCAAGAAGAATAATCAGGGATGCAAACATACCTCAACTTCAGAGCCAAACATCCAAAGTCACTTCTATATCCAAGCTTAGGCTTCCAAAGCACCTATTAGTATATATGTGGGATTAGGGTTAGGCTTCCATTAATTATTCAAAACCCTAAAAATTGCTTTTTTATTCTATGTGAATTAGGTCATAAAAACACTCCATATTTTAGGTTATAGTTTTATGAGTCCAAAACATATTTTATTATATTTTTATGAGTTATAAATAATTAGATACGATTTTTAGAAAATCAACCATTGAAAATTCTTGAAAAAGCCATATGCGCATTACTGCTTGCTTAGAACCTAGTCAACAGTCCCCATGGCCGCCTCAGCCTAATGGCAACTGGACAAATGGACCAGATCAAACGTGAGTCAGCGCAAGGTCCCAGAGCATCCTCGCAGAACAACAAAGTGAGAAAAAATCACAACACCCTCGATCAGAAAAGCAAGTCAAAGGAGGAAACGAGGGCCAGAAAGGAGACTTCAAGATGATGAACTTTCCCCAAACCAGCAACCTGCCAATCCATGGCCACGAGAAGCGACCTCCAAGCTGGGAGATATCGAGAGTTTGGGCAACCAAGCATCCAAACAAAATCACCCAAAAACGCTGTAAGACTGAGATGAGCTCGACGAACCAAGAAAAAGAGAAAACCATGGAGAAACTCCACGAAGACGACAGCTCTAGGTTCGCTAACCACACTGAAAACTGGAAGGAGAAGGGCGAGAAGGATGGATAGGCTGCATATCAACATTGCTATCAAATCAAAAGGCCAAAAACCACCATGTGATCCCAGGGAAAGCGTCCAAGACCTCCACTGACCCTGCGATGGCATGCGTTTTCCTGCCGACTCTAGACATCCGGTGGAGTCAGGTTGATTTGGGGAAACACTCACAGGATGAAGATAGGTCGATCTATGACCAGGGAGAGGTACCAGAGAACTTGACGATTGTCTGGGAGTAGTTCCCTAGTAGTCTGATGCCATGGAACCAAACGAATAAGAGGAGGCAGGAGAAAATAGGGGAAACCCAGGGAGAACAGGACAAGGGGGCGGCGCCCAGTGAGTTCCAGATGATGACCTGGTGCCCTATCTTTTATAGGACCAAATGATTTGGGAAGAAGCAAGGAAGGCAATGGAGGAGAAAATGGAGGGAAAGAAAGAAAGGAAAGGGAGAGAGACCCGAGCGAAGATTGCAGTCGGGACCCTGCACAGAACGGGTCACGCTGGACTCCTACCAAAGGTGCGAGATGAGCCGAGCGTTGTCAATCAAAAAATCAGAGGGTCTAGATTAAACCCGAAACTTAAGAAAATGAAATTCTGAATCATGGCGTGACAAGGAAATTGAGAAAATACTTTGCACTTAAATAATGTTTGATTAATTTTCTTTTCTAAGAAAATTGAGGGACCAAACATTAACTAAATTTAGTAAAATTTTCACACAGATCAATTAAGGCATGCAGATTCCAATTCTATCCTTAGTTTTGCCTTTTGGGAACTTTTAATGTGTTAAATAAATCAAAACCTATTTTCTCTTTCCTCCTTCATTAATGGTATTAGGATTATCCAAATTTTATGAAACTTGACCCACAAGTCATATTTAATGTATTGGATATGAATTTGCCATCAACATTACCTTTTGGAGTTGTTTGAGTATTTATTTAATACTTTGAAGGTTCTACACACTTTATCTCTCGTGATTACACTTTTAAGCAAACATTCTCCAAATTAGATGAAAATTCACCCAAAGGCTATATTTGTTATATAGATTATGAATATAACATTATTTTTCTCTTTTGGGGTCAATTATTATATTTATTTATTAGTTACACTTTTTAGGCAATTTCTCTATCTGATATTTCCATATTATTTCAAGGTTGTCCAAATTAAATAAAAATGGACATGTAGGCTTATTTTAATGTGTAGATTACGAATTTGAAGTCTATTCTTTATTTTGAGGATTTCTTACATGGTTTATATCACTTGGCCCACTAATGGCCCATTAACTATATTACTCTTTCAATAAATTTCTTTATCATCTTATTTTCATTAAATGAGTTATATGACATATTAGATTACATTATTCATCCATTAAATTATTAGGATCACTCTATCCTCAACCGTGTTTGGTCAAATCCAAAAGGTCAAACTTCTAGGGTAGGGTCCAAGGTATGGTATGTTACAAAACCCCTAATAGGGATTTGACTAGGGATGAGCATAGGACCGGGCCGACCCGATCCAACCCATGTCCTGACCCGCATAACCCATCCAGGCCCGATCCATGTAATTTATATGGGCAAGCCATGCCTAAGATTTTGACGTAGATTTTTATATGGGTTGGGTCAGGGCCAAGGTAAGCTCGGTCCTGGAAACCTAGATACCCAAATTTATATACATGTATATACACAACCACATGTTGGTATATAATATGTATCTTTTGTACGATACATTTGACTATAAAGTTTTAAAAATATATTTGGTCTAAAACATATTTAGTAAATTATATAAATAAGTCTAAAAGGGCAATGCACTAGAGTAAATCTAAGGTATGTACGTACATTTTGTATTTAATGTGTTTGTAAAAAATAAAAAAATATAATTTTTAGATATTGGATTAACACTATTTACATTAGGTGTGTTTCAAAAATCACCTTGGTGAGAGATTACTAGACGATATTATATAGACACACATCTTCTAATCAATGAAAATTGTAGAAATCCCATTAATGGTTGGATGATTTTAGTTATACTATAAATAAATGGGATATGGCTGCAATTATAAAAAAATTTACATCTAAATTGTATTCTTTTCATATGTTGGATTATGTAATATTTGTAAGTATATTAGCTTCTGAGAGGATGCATATAAAGTACATTTACCTAGCGATACACCCCAAAATTATGTTAGAAATTATTCTATGTATATGTTGGAAATATCTTCATATAGTATTTTATCCAGGCTAGCTCAAATCCAACCCAAAACCCAATACTATTATGTGGGTCAGGTATGGGCCAAGTTTTCCAAACATTACCAGGGCCTAAACCCGACTTGCAACTCAGTTTAACAATATGGGTTTGGGCATGGGCTTGCTAACGCCCAGGGTGACTAGGCTCAACGCTCATCCTTAGATTGCACCCCCAAAACCCAATGCATCAAATATGGGTACCTGTTACACACCTTATCTACTAACCTCCACATAAGAAATATCCTCACACAATTCTTCATCCATTGTCAATAATTGTATCACTTGTCCCATATTGGAGTGACACTTCCTCATTATGGAGCATTGAAATTACTATGCAACATGTGCAACTTAGGTAGTAACTTCCAAAATGGAACTCTAGATGTCATCCTAAATTGTTTCAATCTATTTTTGAACCATCATGTCCTTCATTGTAGCCATGTGTAACTTCACAAGGTGTCATGTATATGCTCCTCTGGTGGTTATTGTAGTAAGCAACTCAATCAATCAGGTGGATATCCCCTTACTGTCAAGAACTATAGTGCATATGTTTTTAGAAGATTCTCCAATCGTATGAATGGTTGAGTGACCATTTTTCTATCACATAAGGTTGTGTTGAACTTTCAATGTATCCTTATTTCTGTAGGCTTCTAATGTTTCTTATTGACTAGCTAACAATTGTGTGCTTGATCATATATGTGCCATAACATGTTCCACACTTGGCTACCATTGCATGTTAACCTTATGATACATATGTGTATTTACCCGATACATCATATGCATCAAAGATGAGTCTCCTTAGGTACTATCTCACTCAAACCATGAACATCTAGAACCATTTTCTGGTTGTCAAATCATACACTATCTTGTCACCTAACAGATGGAAGCTATTATGCTCCCTACTGAGCTACTCTGATTAGATTATCCTATATCATGGTATCACCCACCTGAACTTGTCTATCGTATTGTGGCAGTGTTGATTTGACTTGTAGTCATGTCCACAATCCTGCCAACTGAGATACTTCCAATTATAAATCCTCCTATTGAACTGATGCTAATATGTCTTGTTTCATGATATGTTGATGAGCATAACTATGCCTTGTCTGCAATTGCTGATGAAGATAAATTCTTGTTTATTGCATCAACTTCCACATCATGTATCGGCACTTATCCCAAATTATTCCTTGAAGCACTACAAAAGGCTATTTATCCTTCCCTTTGTTCTGGGAAACTAATACTGGAACACTTGTCAATTTCTCCTTCAACATCTAGATAGAACGTTGACACCAACACTGACACATGTCATCCTATGTAAAAATAAACACCTTTCCTAGTCAATCTTTTTAGGGGTAGAGAAACGGTGCTGACATTCTGAATGGACTTCTTGTAGTATCCGACTAGGCTTGAGAAGCTTCAGATCTCAGTCGGTGTCTAGGGCTATTCTCTTCACCTTATGGATTCACACAACATACTTTGTAGATATATCATCACCTTGAACTCACTCTTGTTGAACTTGACACACAGTTATCACTGCTTCAACAATGTCACGCCCGGTGAAGGTGTTGCTCATGTTGTTGATGCATTGGTTAGTCTAAATGACACAACTATGAATTTATTATAGGGTTTCATGGAGGAGACATGTGCAAAGGAAGAAATAAAATTTTCTCCACATACCCTACTGGAGGATCTCAACATATTCAGAAGGAGGGTGCAAGGATATACCTTATCTATGAGCAAGTCCGGTGACATCCCTGATCTCGGTGATATGTGTTGCTTCTAATGTGCACAAACAATCGTCGTCTGTCCTCCAAACGTAGCAAACTTCATGTATGTGTCTCTACTTCATCCATGCAGATGGACTGGAACTCCACGACACGCTTTGTAAGTCGATATGAAGGAGTAGCCTTCTTCTCAACGACATGCTAATGTCAGTTGCTCACCTTCTATCTCACTTGAGGATGATGACAGATAGTGTTCACGTACAAGAGTGTAACCTCTATCGTCTAAGAGTGTGCGTTACACAAAAGTTGTCCATCATGCCCACTATTAATACTAGAGAAAGGAAATAGGGTTTCCCAAAACCATTGCGAAAAGAAAAGGTTGTGGGTTCGTTAAAATGATCCAATCATGGAAAACTAAAAGAATATTAATCTAGAATCACTTAATTAACCAATTAACACATTATATGATTAAGTAATTTCCTTTATCTATATCTAGTTAATTGCTTTGGATCAACAACTGACTTAACAATGGAATCTAATTAATTAGCTTAAACACTTTAGCCAATTAAATCATATTATATTCCAATATTATAGTATATTACCTAAACATTTTAGTAATCAATTCGATTCAGAATATATACAATCACTTCCACAATCATACTCCTATTTCAATCACATCTTATGAGTGTGACTCGGTAGGCCCCACATTATGTTGATAGTGATATTCATAATCATATTATGATTTCACAAGCAATGATTGGTATCTAGAAAGACTTCATTACTACCCAAGTAATTGTAGAAGTTAGAGAACAACTTAACATATCATATATGATTGGTGTTATAATGATTGTATAATTCCATTGTCTCTGATATCCAGATTTAACTTGAGGCATGGAATCGTCATCCTCTTTAGCATTCAGTCCATGTTCCTTGAACTAGATCAAACTATATGAGATATATATAATCCCAATATCCCATGTAGACTCCAATCATCATGGCCATGCATTTATCAATCTCGCTTATCAAGTGGCCATGATATCAAACTCCTATAGGAGGGACAAATCCCATCAACATTACTCATAGTCATCCCTATGTGTCACAATGCACATGAGTACCACCTTTATGATAACCCTTATTCATGACCGTGGTGGATGATGTTAAAGCACATCGAACGACATGTGATGAGTGTAGTGATTTCATGTTTAAGAACCACAATCACCACCATATCTATAAGAGATGACTCTGACTACCAATCATGGTTTCCATGTGTCACACTTAAGGTGGGTCTGTTCGATACATTGTTCTCTAACAAGTATCTATGTGCTTGGTTTGACATAAAATATAATTACTAATGAGATTCTATCATCAACCAACACACACTCTAGTCTTAAGTATTATTGTTGTCTATTATCCTTCCACAATAGCATCCGGCGAGGGACATAACAAGAATGCATATACTCTTGACATTTGTATGATCTCATCGTTCAGGCCCTCAACCTGAAGACATATGTCATTGAGTAATACCATTCTTTAGACATTTATGATTTTACATCATTATCTCATAACAGAGAAACTTTTGCATACAACTCATATAAACATGATTAACTAATGTGGAAGCATTCATTAAGCAGCGGATTACCAAAAATCACTAAAAAAAATTAAAACCTTTTTATCAAAAGATCCATCAAAGTAAAACTTTCTCACATAGAACCAAAGTAACACATTTACATTCTTGTTCATAGGTACATGTTCTGTATCGTTTCCTTTAGAGAATTAAAAGCATTAACTGTCCTGCTAAGCAAAATGCAGGCAGTATAAAATCTCGAGGCATTGAGCCAAATTCTCGTAAGCACTGACTACTACTCCGAGGACCTGAGAGTACATAGACGACACATAGGACTTTATATACATCTAAACAAGGCATAATAGCCAGTGTCTCCACCTGAGAATTCACTTCTGTCTCTGTTGCTACAGTTACTGTCCTTCACCTACTGAAGGGTTCCTGCCTCCTCATCCACGTCCACCTAAAAATGTGGTTCCCACGGGGGTGAGACAATTGTAAATTGCCCCAGCGAGAGATATAACTCTCTGCCAGAAACATTGTTATTGCAACTAAACAAGAAAAATATGAAGAGAGGAATCATATTTATTTAGCAGAAGATATTTAAATGTCTAACAGATTAGAACATTATTCTTATCAGAAGCATTGCAGCTATAGCTTGCTAGAATTAACATGTCACTTATCCTTTAAGGAATATGAAGAACATGTATCACATTTATTCACTATAGAATCATTACCACACCACTAACTCTCTTCAGGCTTAGATCATATATCTAATGCCTGGCATTGTCATTGTATAGTCATGGCCTATAGCCATACTCTTTTCACAAAGTATTGGGATCTTAGTCCCTCAACTCACCAAGCACAATTCCATTTCTTAACAGGTTCATTATCATGATTATAGCATTTGGGTATTAAAACCCACAACTCACCATAGGATACTTATTGCCACTTATTAGGTAACTTAATACCTTCAGATCATTTAACCAAGGACATCAAGATTCTTGTTACACAATGTATTGTACATAGTACACAAAGTTCAATGATTCATACTACACAAAGCATATGATGGCTTATACAGCCTATAAAACATTTTCAATAAACAAAGCATCATAGCCCATACCTGGCTATGCTCCTCAACTCATCATCCCTACATGAATAGTACTCATGATAATAATTATGATGCTTTCACATCAGTATCATTCAATAGTAAGTAATATTACTATTCCCTCTTTAGGGTTCATGATTTCTCTTTCACATCAGTACCATACAACCATTGCTAATACTATAGACTCAGCCTTAAGTTAGGAATCTAACAAAACAACCATGTTAGGTTCCTTTTAAAAATAACTCTAAGACAAGCATAAAGCACAACGGCCGTGCAGCCATGAACGACCGTACAAAGGGAAGCCACCACGGCCGTGCTACCTTGCACGGTCGTGCAAAGTGAAGCGACCACATCCGTGCTACCTTACACAGTCGTGCTACAGAAGATCACCTCATGAATTATATTCATATATGAATTCTATTCCTTCATCTTTTCAACTTGATTAGGTCACATCAACCCTTCAATCAAGTTCATACAATTATGATTAACATAGTGTATCAAGTTATTGATCCTATAAGGAATTAGGGATTCATCCCTTAATTGGCACTAATCACTTAGGTACTATTAGGATTTCAACCTGTGTACCTTCATTGATTATCATTACTAATCATCATTGGATCAATAGAACATTCATCATCTTAATTCTCAAAGATTCAATCACATTGGATCTCTATTATATAAGGTATCCAATTGAATTAGGGTTTCCAATGTTGATTCCTTCAATCATTGAATTCATGGAATCAATCATCAATTGGACCTATACTCATACTTCAATTGAGTTTAATAGGTCAACCTTCAACTGATTTGACCCTCAATTGACCCTCAATTAGTCATCAATTAGGGTTTGATTCAATTGAATTAGGGTTTGGAATCGATGATCCAACAACCCTAATCAATGCAAGATTGGTTACTTTGAAACTATTGAACCATCATCCAAATTGAGCATGACCTGACCCCAAACGGTCTTGAGGTCATTTGGGTGATCTCCAAATGGTTTTGAGACCATTTTCCCATCATATCATCAAAATCCAAGTCAACCAATAAAGGTTTGGATCATTGGATTGATCATCAAATCAGCAATTGATCATACTTCAACTTAGTATCTTTGGATCTTCAATTGCTTAACCATACTCAACCCTAGAACTCCAAACGGTCTTGGGTGACCTCCAAACGGTCTTGAGACCATTTGGATGAGCTCCAAACGGTCTTGAGACCTTTTGGCTCATCCAAACCTTGGATCCTAGTGAAATATCATCAGGGCTTGAGCCATTGAGTTGATCATCAAATCAACACTTAGTTGCAATATGATTTGGTACCTTTGGACCTTAAATTGATCAACTATACTTAACCCCAGACCTCCAAAACCGTTTGGGTGATCCCCAAATGGTTTTAAAACCGTTTCGGCTAATCAACCCAAAATCTCAAATCAACTCATTGGAATTTCAGCACTAATTTCAAATAGGGTTTGCCCAATTGATTAGCCTTCAACTCATGATTTCTTTGGAATTAATCCATCAAATTTGGTGAGTCATTAACCAACATAATTAGGAACATGAATCTCAAACGGTCAACCCTTGGTCAACCATCGCAATCGGTTTTGAAACCATTTTCTCAAAAAGTCGAATTAATCAAGCTGAAAAATCAGCACTTAATCAAATTAGGTTTTCCTAATTGATTGGCCTTCAACTAACGATTCCTTGGGAGTTAACCCATAAAATTTGTTGAGTCATTAAACAACTTAATTAGGAACAGTAATATAAAATGTTAAACCCTTGATCAATGCTCTAAAATGGTTTTGAAACCGTTTGCCCAAAAAGTCGAATTAATCAAGCTGAAAAATCAGGTCTTAATCCAATTAGGTTTGCCTAATTGATTAGCCTTCAAATCACGATTCCTTGGGAGTTAACCCATAACATTTGGTGAGTTATAAACCAACATAATTAGGAACAGTAATTTCAAACGGTCAACCCTTGGTCAACTCCCTCAAATGGTTTTGAAACTGTTTGCTCCCAAATGGTTTCAAACCGTTTGCTCTCAAATGGTTTGGTGAAACCGCATGAGCAATCAACTCAAAACCGTATGAACCATGATTTATTTGGAAAAAGTATCCAATATGAAGTCATCATCATCTAACTTCATCCCTGAAGTTCTAACAACTTCTGATTTCATGAATTAATCAATTTCAACCAACAATTAATCAAGATAATGAAGGAATTAATCATTGAAATTGCAAGATTAATGGTTGAATAACAATGAAAAAGGGTTCAAGTTATAAAACCCACCTCCAATTGATCTCCAAAGCTTCAAGCTCACGTCAACAATGGTGGATGAAACTCCTTTCACTATTCCAAGGGTCGTCCTTAAGCTTTGAGTGAAAAGAATTGGTTAGAATTGAAGAGGGGATCGAGATATGAAGAATTCATGCATTGATTTTTAATTTTCACCATGGATTCAAGGTGAAAGGAGGTCAAGAACCTTACCAACAGCTAAGGAGTCGTCCTCCTGGTCCTCCACAGCTCTTTGGTAATTTTGTAAGCAAGGGAAAAGAAAGGAATCCGAAATAGCCTTTGTTTTGGCTTGGAAAGGGTACTTTTATAAGAAGATTGATGAGAGAGAAAATGTCTTATTAAAATGCATTTAATCTCAAAAATATGGACGCCTCTTCCCCCTCAACTTCCTTAGGGACGAGGATATCTTGTTTTCCTCATATTCCTCTCAATTATCCAAGATTTAAAGAAAAACAAATTAAGCACCTTAATGCTTATTATATTAATATCCCATATGTGAGTGGAAATTACTTTTCCTTTTAATAAGGTGAGTGCAATTTCACCTCCTTGAGATATTTTGTGGCTTTTGCAAAGAACAAAGACGAACACACATATATGAACTCAACCATTTTAATTTTGGTTGAAGGCCCTTTGATTAATACATTCATTTTTGCCCTAAATTGAATTAGGGTTTCACTTGTGATTAAATCTTGATTATTTTAATATCAAGATTCTCTCTCCTCTAACTTAATTCAAATTAGGTGACTCTCTCATTTTCTTTACTCTACATGATGCCAAGAAACATTAGGGATCTTATTGAAGTGGTAATTTGCATATTGAACCCTAGGTTTTGGGTAAATTGCACATTATACCAAAACTAGGTTTTAATGCACAAGGATTGATTTACAAGCTTAATCGTGGTGCCCAAGCTTGTGAAAACCATACGACTACATCATATTCATTCTTATGATGTCTCAACATTATAGGAACATCTTATCATGCAACATTTGCAATTTAACCCCTCAACTTGGGTAATTTGCACTTTAGTCCAAAATAAGAAAACATTGCTTCAACATTGTTCAAACTGGACCAAAATTGAAACATAAGTTTCTCATGAGACCTAATTACTTTTCCCAAGATAAGATTAAGAATTTACTCAACCTTATTAGGCAAAAAATCTACGACTAACACAAAATCCAAGTCTGGGATGTTACAAATTATAAACCCCTAACAAGGATTTCGTCCTCAAAATCCCAGACAAAAGGAGGGACAGATTATTCATTAATCATGCCCTCAAGTCTCCACATATCATCTTAATATTATGGAGTTACCATGGATATATAATTCACACAAAGTTCCTTTCATTAGTTCAACCTTATCAATGTTTATTGTTTATGCAAAGCATAAACCCCTAACATATGATGTCCATATTATTGAAAGGAAGAAGCATAAAAGAACATACTTCTATCATCACCCAAGAATATTTACCAAAAGAGAAACATATACATCTAATAGAGATAATTCATTCACCAGTCCTTTATTTGTTTTTGAAAATATTCACTGAGCAAGTTCACTGAGTATGTTCACTAAATGATTTGTTTTGAAAATATCCACGACGCAAGTTCACTAAGTTCGTTAAAAATATCCACGGAGCAAGTTCACTAAGTTTGTTGAAAAATATCCTCAGAGCAAGTTCACTAAGTTTGTTGAAAATATCCATGGAGCAAGTTCACTAAGTTTGTTAAAAATATCCACGGAGCAAGTTCACTAAGTTTGTTGAAAAATATCCACGGAGCAAGTTCACTAAGTTTGTTGAAATATATCCACAGAGCAAGTTCACTAAGTTTTTTGAAAAAATCCACGGAGCAAGTTAACTAAGTTTGTTGAAAAATATCCATGGAGCAAGTTCACTAAGTTTGTTGAAAAATATCCACGGAGCAAGTTCACTATGTTTGTTGAAAATTTTCACGGAGCAAGTTCACTAAGTTTGTTGAAAAATATCCATGGAGCAAGTTTACTAGGTTTTGTTGAAAATATCCACGGAGCAAGTTCACTAAGTTTGTTGAAAAATATCCACGGAGCAAGTTCACTAAGTTTGTTGAAAATATCCACGGAGCAAGTTCACTAAGTTTTTTGAAAATATCCACAGAGCAAGTTCACTAAGTTTGTTGAAAATATCCACGGAGCAATTTCACTAAGTTTATTGAAAATATCCACGGAGCAAGTTAACTAAGTTTGTTGAAAAATATCCACGGAGCAAGTTCACTAAGTTTGTTGAAAATATCCACGGAGCAAGTTCACTAAGTTTGTTGAAAAATATCCACAGAGCAAGTTCGCTAAGTTTGTTGAAAATTTCCACGGAGCAAGTTCACTAAGTTTGCTGAAAATATCCATGGAGCAAGTTCACTAAGTTTATTGAAAAATATCCACGGAGCAAGTTCACTAAGTTTGTTGAAAATATCCAAGGAGCAAGTTCACTAAGTTTGTTGAAAATATCCACAGAGCAAGTTCACTAAGTTTGTTGAAAATATCCACGGAGCAAGTTCACTAAGTTTGTTGAAAATATCCACGGAGCAAGTTCACTAAGTTTGTTAAAAATATCCACAGACCAAGTTCACTAAGATTGTTGAAAATATCCACAGAGCAAGTTCACTGAGTAATTTGTTTTGAAAATATTTCACTTAGCTCTTCCTATTTAATTTCATTATACTCTCTAAATTGTTTCAGAATGACTACTTGATCAAAGTAATAAAAAAGATGACAATTTAAGAGTTTCATACTTACTTAATCTACAATAATCATATACCTGGCCAGGGTATACAAGTATTGAGATTAGGTAGTATGCACTTTATTTACTATCATATTCCTCACTTTTCATATCATTATACACACATGATTTTCCATTCTTGAATTTTCTTCAGGCATCACTTCTATATCTCATCTTTCAACATATAGATAAGGGAGATTATAAAAAATTTTAAGTAACACTGAGTAAGATATAAGTTCTCATCTCCCTTGTGTCCTTATAGGACTAGTCAAAGGAATTTCAAAAGCAACTATAACACACATAATTATGAAATGAAGTATCAAATGAATATATTTCATTTGACTATTGCCCTTCACAGTTATCTATCACCTTAGGTTGACTCAACACATAGTGTCTAGTGATTTCATATTGCTGCTTTTGCCTTTATTTAGTGGATACTACCCTAGTACACTAGGCATTTATTGCACTGGTGACACCAAAAAATTCAGATTTTCAGAGTAATAGGCAAATGTCTCTAAATTATAGAGACCTTACCTTAATTCATAGCTTATGGCCCCTCCTTGGGCACTATCATCACAGATGTATTGTTTGTCCAGACTTATGGTAGAGTCTACTTTCTTGCCATTTATTAATCTTTCCCACATTTCCACTGTTCCAACATGACTATGTCACTTAGGAATCCTTTCAAAGAGAAAAGTTTATGCATTAAAGACAGGTAACTTAGGTTGTGATACTAGTATCCAGTCTTCTATATGCATTACTGTTGTCCTATCCTGCCCTTCAAGTGCATAACACATGATTCTCTATCCTGATTAGGTCAAGGTGGCAATTCTCAGGCACTTGTTCTCCTATTGCCTGGTCCCATGCACCCTCTCCTGGTGCAACAACATTGCCTTTAGTAATGTGTTCCTTATGTTCCCAGTCATTTTCAAGTTCTTCTTCTCCTATGTGAGCACAAGATACTATCAGATAAATTGGAAAACACTTAGAACATACTCTACAACCTTAGTCCTATGTCTCTGTAGACTCAGCGAACCTAGAGCTCTAATACCACTAAATTGTGGCATACAACTCATAAAAACATGATTAACTAATGCAAAAGCGTTCATTAAGCAGCGAATTACCAAAAATTACTAAAAAAATTAAAACCTTTTTATCGAAAGATCCATCAAAGGAAAACTTTCTCACATAGAACCAAAGTAACACATTTACATTCTTGTTCTGAGGTACATGTTTTGTATCATTTCCTTCAGAGAATTACAAGCATTAATTGTCCTGCTAAGCAAAATGCAGGCAATATAAAATCTCGAGGCACTGAGCCAAAATCTCGTAAGCACTGACAACTACTCCGAGGACCTGAGAGTACACAGATGACACATAGGACTTTATATACATCTAAACAAGTCATAACAACCAGTGTCTCCACCTGACACTTCACTGCTGTCTCTGCTGTTGCTGTTACTGTCCTTCACCTACTGAAGGGTTCCTGCCTCCTCGTCCACGTCCACCTAAAAATGTGGTTCCCACGGGGGTGAGCAATTGTAAATTACCCCAGCGAGAGATATAACTCTCTTCCAGAAACATTGCTATTGCAACTTCACATGAAAAATATGAAGATAGGAATCATATTTATTTATCAGCAGATATTTAAATGTCTAATAGATTAGAACATTATTCTTATCATAAGCATTGCAGCTATAGCATGATAGAATTAACATGTCACTTATCCATTAAGGAATATGAAGAACATGTATCACATTTATTCACTATAGAATCATTACCACAACACTAACTCTCTTTAGGCTTAGATCATATATCTAATGCCTGATATTGTCATTGTAGAGTGATGGCCTGTAGCCATACTCTTTTCACAAAGTGTTGGGATCTTAGTCCCTCAACTCACCAAGCATAATTCCATTTCTTAACAGGTTCATTATCATGATTATAGCATTTGGGTATTAAAACCCATAACTCATCATAGGATACTTATTGCCAATTATTAGGTAGCTTAATACCTTCAGATCATTTAACCAAGGACATTAGGATTCTTGTTACACAATGTATTATACATAGTACACAAAGTTCAATGATTCATACTACACAAAGCATATGATGGATTATAAAGCCTATAAAACATTTTCAATAAACAAAGCATCATAGCCCATACATGGCTATGCTCCTCAACTCATCATCCTTGCATGAATAGTACTCATGATAATAATTATGATGCTTTCACATCAGTATCATTCAATACTAAGTAATATTACTATTCCCTCTTTAGGGTTCATGATTTCTCTTTCACATTAGTACCATACAATCATTGCCAATACTATAGACTCATCCTTAAGTTAGGAATTTAACAAAACATCCATGTTAGGTTCCTTTTCAAAATAACTCTAAGACAAGCATAAAGCACCACGACCGTGCAGCCAGGGACGACCGTGCAGCCAGGAACGACCGTGCAAAGGGAAGCCACCATGGCTGTGCTACCTTGCACGGTCGTGCAAAGTGAAGCCACCACGACTGTGCTACCTTACACGGTAGTGCTACAGAAGATCACCTCATAAATCATATTCATATATGAATTCTATTCCTTCATCCTTTCAACTTGATTAGGTCACATCAACCCTTCAATCAAGTTCATACAACTATGATTAACATAGTGTATCAAGTTATTGATCCTATAAGTAATTAGGGATTCATCCCTTAATTGGCACTAATCACTTAGGTACTATTAGGATTTCAACCATTGTACCTTCATTGATTATCATTACTTATCATCATTGGATCAATAGAACATTCATCATCTTAATTCTCAAAGATTCAATCACATTGGATCTCCACTACATAAGGTATCCAATTGAATTAGGGTTTCTAATGTTGATTTCTTCAATCATTGAATTCATGGAATAAATCATCAATTGGACCTATACTCATACTTCAATTGAGTTTAATACGTCAACCTTCAACTGATTTGACCCTCAATTGACCCTCAATTAGTTATCAGTTAGGGTTTGATTCAATTGAATTAGGGTTTGGAATCGATGATCCAACAACACTAATCAATGCAAGATTGGTTACTTTGAAACTATTGAATCATCATCCATATTGAGCATGACCTGACCCCAAACGGTCTTGAGGTCGTTTGGGTGACCTCAAAACGGTCCTGAGACCATTTCCCCATCATATCATCAAAATCCAAGTCAACCAATAAAGGTTTGGATCATTGGATTGATCATCAAATCAGCAATTGATCATACTTCAACTTAGTATCTTTGGATCTTCAATTCCTTAACCATACTCAACCCTAGACCTCTAAATGGTCTTGGGTGACCTCCAAACGGTCTTGAGACCATTTGGATGAGCTTCAAATGGTGTTGAGACCATTTGGCTCATCCAAACCTTGGATCCTAGTGAAATATCATCAGGGTTTGAGCCATTGAGTTGATCATCAAATCAGGACTTAGTTGCAATATGATTTGGTACCTTTGGACCTTCAATTGTTCAACTATACTTAACCCCAGACCTCCAAATGGTCTTGGGTGATCCCCAAATGGTTTTGAAACTGTTTGGGTGATCCCCAAACGGTTTTGAAACCGTTTGAACTAATCAACCCAAAATCTCAAATCAACTCATTGGAATTTCAGCACTAATTTCAATTAGGGTTTTCCCAATTGATTAGCCTTCAACTCATGATTACTTTGGAATTAATCCATCAACTTTGGTGAGTAATTAACCAACATAATTAGGAACAGTAATATCAAACGGT
The DNA here is from genome assembly GCA_963693085.1 of Alisma plantago-aquatica. Classification (NCBI taxonomy): domain Eukaryota; kingdom Viridiplantae; phylum Streptophyta; class Magnoliopsida; order Alismatales; family Alismataceae; genus Alisma; species Alisma plantago-aquatica. The sequence goes on along the minus strand of OY856410.1, from coordinate 1,188,016,247 downwards.
CAACCCTTGGTCAACCATCTCAAATGGTTTTGAAACCGTTTGCCCAAAAAGTCGAATTAATCAAGCTGCAAAATCAGCACTTAATCCAATTCGGTTTGCCTAATTGATTAGCCTTCAACTTACGATTCCTTGGGAGTTAACCAATAAAATTAAGTGAGTCATTAACCAACATAATTAGTAACAGTAATATCAAAAGGTCAACCCTTGTTCAACCATCGCAAACGGTTTTTAAACCGTTTTCCCAAAAAGTCGAATTAATCAAGCTGAAAAATCAGCACTTAATCCAATTAGGTTTGCCTAATTGATTAGCCTTCAAATCACGATTCCTTTGGAGTTAACCCATAAAATTTGGTGAGTCATTAACCAACATAATTAGGAATGGTAATCTCAAACGGTCAACCCTTGGTCAATACTCTCAAATGGTTTTGAAACCGTTTTCCCAAAAAGTCGAATTAATAAAATTGAAAAATCAGCACTTAATCCAATTAGGTTTGCCTAATTGATTAGCCTTCAATTCACGATTCCTTGGGAGTTAACCCATAAAATTTGGTGAGTTATCAACCAACATAATTAGGAATAGGAATCTCAAACGGTCAACCCTTGGTCAACTCCCTCAAATGGTTTTGAAACCATTTTCGCCCAAACGGTTTCAAACCATTTGCTCTCAAACGGTTTGGTGAAACCGCATGAGCAATCAACTCAAAACCGTATGAACCATGATTTCTTTGGAAAAAGTATCCAAGATGATGTCATCATCATATACCTTCATCTTTTAAGTTCTAACAATTTCTGATTTCATGAATTAATCAATTTCAACCAGCAATTAATCAAGATAATGAAGGAATCATTGAAATTGCAAGATTAATGGTTGAATAACAATGAAAAAGGGTTCAAGTTATAAAACCCACCTCCAATTGAGCTCCAAAGCTTAAAGCTCACGTCAAAAATGGTGGATGCAACTCCTTTCACTATTAAAAGGGTCATCCTCAAGCTTTGAGTGAAAAGAATTGGTTAGAATTGAAGAGGGGATCGAGATATGAAGAATTCATGCATTGATTTTTAATTTTCACCATGGATTCAAGGTTAAAGGAGGTCAAGAATCTTACCAACAGTTAGGGAGTTGTCCTAATGGTCCTCCACAGCTCCTTGGTCATTTTCTAAGCATGGGAAAAGAAAGGAATCTGGAATAGCCATTGTTTTGGCTTGGAATGGGTACTTTTATAAGAAAATTGATGAGAGAGAAAATGTCTTATTAAAATGCATTTAATCTCAAAAATTTGGCTGCCTCTTCTCCCTCAACTTCCTTAGTGACGAGGCTATATTGTTTTCCTCATATTCCTCTCAATTATCCAAGATTTAAAGAAAAACAAATTAAGCACCTTAATGCTTATTATATTAATATCCCATATGTGAGTGGAAATTACTTTTCCTTTTAATAAGGTGAGTGGAATTTCACCTCCTTGAGATATTATGTGGCTTTTGCAAAGAAAAAATACGACCACACATATCTGAACTCAACCATTTTAATTTTGGTTGAAGGCCCTTTAATTAATACATTCATTTTTGCCCTAAATTGAATTAGGGTTTCACTTATGATTAAATCTTGATTATTTTAATATCAAGATTCTCTCTCCTCCAACTTAATTCAAATGAGGTGCCCCTCTCATTTTCTTTGCTCTACATGATGCCAAGAAACATTAGGGACCTTATTGAAGTGGTAATTTGCATATTGAACCCTAGGTTTTGGGTAAATTGCACATTATACCAAAACTAGGTTTTATTGCACAAGGATTGCTTTACAAGCTTAATCTTGGTGCCCAAGCTTTTGAAAACCATACAACTACATCATATTCATTCTTATGATGTCTCAACATCAGAGGAACATCTTATCATCCAACATTTGCAATTTAACCCCTCAACTTGGGTAATTTGCACTTTAGTCCAAAATAAGCAAACATTGCTTCAACATTGTTCAAACAGGACCAAAATTGAAACATAAGTTTCTCATGAGACCTAATTACTTTTCCCAAGATAAGATTAAGAATCTACTCAATCTTATTAGGAAAAACATATAGGGTTAACACATAACCCAGGTCAGGGATGTTACAATAACAAAATAAATTGGAAGATTTCCTTTATCATTAATCAAACTGTTTATAAGGTATGCCATTACAATCATCATATGATTGGCTCTCTAGACATACATACCAACAGACTCCCACTTGCACTTAGAGCCAATCACTCATGAACTTAATTCTAAGTGATATGACATGACCTTCATGCTTCCATTGCAATAGTTCTTTTGTCAAGAGGTTAGCCACATTGCTCTGATTTGGTACTCTACAAATCTTCACATCAGCTCACTGTACGATTTTTCATATGAGATGGAATCACCTTTGTATATGCTTGGAATGGTGATGTGATCTAAGTTCCTTAGCTTGCACAATAGCTCCATTGTTGTCACAATATATCTCAATTGCCTCAATGATGCTTAGAACCACCCCAAGTTCTGAAATAAACTTCTTGATCCAAATAGCCTCCTTTACTGCATTCGATGTAGTAATATTCTCAGCCTCCATTGTAGAACCCACAATTATCTCTTGCTTGGAACTCTTCTAGCTCATAGCTCTATTGTTGAGGCCAAACACAAATCCTGATTGCAATCTATAATCATCTTTTTCAGTTTGAAAGCTTGCATCAGTGTAACCCTTTACCACAAACTCTTCCTATCCACCATAAACAAGGAACTGATCCTTAGTTCTTCTCAAGTACTTAAGGATGTTCTTCATGGTAGTCCAGTGAGCTTCACTGGGATCTAACTGATATCTGCTTGTCATGCTCTAAGCATACGAGACATCTGGATGAGTATATAACATTGCGTACATGATAGATCCAATTACAGAAGCATATGGAATATTATTCATGTGCTCCCTTTCTTCATAAGAATTGGGACATTAATCTCTAGAGATGGTAACACCATGAGACATCGGAAGTTTGCCTCTCTTCAAGTTATCCATGCTGAATCTCTTCAAAACTTTGTCAATGTTTTACTCTGACTTAGTCTAAGAAGCCTTCTAGATCTATCTGTATAGATCTTGATTCCTAGCATATAGGATGCTTCTCCTAAGTCTTTCATTGAGAATGTATTTCCTAGCAAGATCTTTACTTTTTGTGAAGTAGGGGTGTCATTCCACATCAGTAGCATGTAATTCACATACAATATGAGGAACACAATCATGCTCCCACTAACTGGAACTCTTTGACTGTTTCTTCAAATTGAAGATTCCAACTCTGAGATGCTTAATTTAATCCATAGATTGACCTTTGTATCTTATATAATTTATTTGCATCTTTTAGATTTATGAAACCCTCAAGTTGTGTCATGTACACATCCTCAAGAAGATTTCCATTAAGGAATGTAGTTTTAACATCCATCTGCCAAATCTCATAGTCATGATAGTCTGTAATGGTAAGCATGATCCGAATGGACTTTACCAAGGCAACTAGAGAAAAAGGTTTTTTCATAGTCAACACCTTGAACTTGTTTGAAATCCTTTGCAACCAATTGACATTTGTAAGTTTGTACATTACCATCCATGTCGATCTTCTTCTCTAATACACACTTGCACCCTATGGGTTTTACCCCTACATGTGGATCCACCAAGGTCCATACCTTGTTGGTGTACATGGATTCCATCTCAGATCTCATGGTCTCAAGCCATTTATTAGACTCTGGTCCCTTACCAACTTCTAGATAGTTAGTTGGCTCATTATCAATGACTGACTCATCACCTTCTTGAGTCAGTAGATAACCAAATCTATCTATTTCAAGGCACATCCTACTAGATCTATGAGGTTCTTGTACCACATGAGGAATTTAAGAATCCACAATAGTTTGTGACTCTCTGTGTTTCTCTTGTACCTCTATAGGTTCAATGCTTTCTTGTTGGTCTCGAATCTCTTCAAGTTCTAATTTCCTCCCATTGATTCCTTTATAAATGAATTCCTTTTCTAGGAATGCAACATCCATAGCAACAAACACTTTGTTGTCAGTTGGGTTAAACAAGTAGTATCCCTTGGTCTCTTTAGGATAACCAACAAAATAGCATTTATCTAATCTATGGACAAGCTTTTAAATAAACATTTTCTTGACATATGCTTCACATCCCCAAATTCTCATAAAAGACATTTTGGGACGCTTCCCGGTCCATATCTCATATGGTGTCTTTTCAACCTATTTAGAAGGTACACGGTTAAATGTAAACGTTGTTGTTTAAAAGCATATCCCCAGAATAAAGTTGGAAGATCATAAATACTCATCATCGATCACACCATATCTAGTAATGTGTGATTCCTTCTTTCTGATGCACCATTGTGTTGTGGCATTCCGAATGGAGTCCATTGTGAAATGATATAACATGCTCGTAGAAGGTCCTTAAACTCTTGGCTTAAGTATTATCCACCTCGATCAGATCGCAGTGACTTAACACTTTTACCAATATGGGTTTGTACTTCATTCATGAAATCTTTGAACTTTTCAAGAGTTTTTGACTTATATTTTATCTAGTAAGTTCATCTACTAAATATCTTCAAACTAACGTACTATTGGTAGACCCCTAGATACTAGGACTCATAACCTTAGTATTCACTACATGTGTTATAAGAAACTCACATCCTTGTCTCATCCACCTCTCCACCATCATAACCAACTCAAAACATATAAGAGGAGTCTTATTAACTCTTGGAAGGCTCAAGAATCATGTTCTCACAAAACATCATGATCTTGGAACTATAGTCCAAAACATCCATGTACTATATCAAGATATCCACCTCCATGATTACAATGAATCCATGTGTACCAAGTGGCATAAGATCCACTTGAAAACTGTGCCTAAAAAAGAATGATTACAATGAATCCACGTGTACCAAGTGGCATAAGATCCACTTGTTTGGCATACTTCCAAACAAGATGGCAGTGCTGTCATGGGGTTACTAATAGGGGGGTTGCTGAATCTATCTTCCTCATGCAAGTTACAACTTTTATGTATCATTTTACATTTTTCATTTGGGTTCCTTGAAATCAACATAGTAATTATCATGATTATTGTACTTTATTTCTCTTTCTTGTTGATGATTTATTGTTCATGTGTATGTCCTCTCATGTTATCATCTTTTTCCATCACTTGTCCAAGGGTAGTTCATCTTATTTCACATTTTCTTCATTAAATTCTTTTACATGTCATGATGATTTTACTTTTATCACATTCTTACACTTATGGATTGGTCTAAGATTAGCTCAGCTTGCACTATATTCATCATTCATTATTCTTGTCCATCTTTTTATATCACACTTATCTTAGGAGTTCTCTTCTTCTTATGTTAGCTCAGGTTCCACTATATTCATCTTTCATTGTTCATATCCATCTTTTTATATCACACTTATCTCAGGAGTTCTCTTCTTCTTATGTGGATTTGATACCTTGAATCGTTTCATTAGCACATAGTTATTCATCCTTTTACTTCATTATCTTCTAGAATTAGAACTTCAAGAACTCCTCTTTAGCTTATTTGTATTCATGTTTAGGTTTAATATTGTTGTATCTTTCTCTTTAGTTACTCAACATTCAAGTTTTGTTAGGTTACGATATGATTTTCATCTTTCTTTAGGGCAAGATTAAGATATTTTCACCATGATTTCCTATTTGTTGTGCTCTTTATATTCTTTCAAACTGAGTACTTGATCATAGTATTCAGAAAGATAACAATCTAAGAGTTCCACACTTACCTTTTCTTCAATAATTAAATACCTACCAGGGAATCCAAGTGTTGTGATTAGGCAATATGCATCATATGTGTATGTCATGTTCCTTACTTAGTCATCATCCTAGTCCTAATTCTTAGTGTCCTTGTTGACTCAACAATCCTAGAGCTCTGATAAAAAACATGTAGGAGCCCATCACGCTAAATGAGATTACTCAAGCCACAAAGCACGATCAAACACTAATTAACCACATAGTAGAAAAAAGGGGATAACTAAAACTGATTTCAACATCACCAACATGCTTAGAAATATTTACATGAAAGCCCAACATCTTGCTTATCTTCATATATCATGTCCAATATCTTTTACAAATTGCTCTGTGGCCTCAGCCACACCATACATATATACAGAAAAACATGATCCATATATACCACATGTACAAACATCAAAATACAAATAAAGGCTCGAGTCGATTAAAATGTCATGTAGAAACTTTCCCACTCGGACATGAGAATACATGGATGACTCTAGGAAACACTAGATATCTAAATAGCCTTCTCTAAGGTCCATGGCCACGGATTCTCCTCACTATCATGGGTATGGTGTTGTTGTCATCCACCTAAAAATATGTAGCCACCGACGAGGTGAGACTTATATCCCAATGAGAGATATAACTCTCAACAATGCTTATTGATTACCATAGATAATTTAATTGAACAGTTTAAGGCATTGGGACAGATTGAATAGATTATATAATGGAATAGAAATACCATATATAAAACTTCTTAGGAACAATTCTAATTAGAGTCTTATGTGTAACATAGAAAGGTTAAAATTATTCTTAGGTGATCAAGTGTAGTTCACATCATGGCCGTAACTATTATCATGAGTTTAACTAGTGTCATGAACATAACTAACAGTAGCATGTCTAGCAAGATAAACATATCTACATCATAAGTAGAGCTAACAAGATAAGCATGATTGACAATATAAGCATATCTAACTACATAGGCATGGCTAGTAGCATAAGCTTTACTAACAACATGAGGTAACTAACATCATGAAATAACCAACAATAGTTGTATGTATAACTACATAAGCATGGATACTCCTCTTATTGCACTATACATCATTTATATGTGAAAAAAGCAAACAAGGGTTATCATCTAATGTAAAACATTGTGTATAACCCTAAAACATATAGTACACATATGGATACATCTTTTATTAAGCCCTGGGGAGTTTAAGTTGTACCACTCAATGTCCAACTGACTACCGCTTGGTCACAATGAGTTCTATACAGGATCAGGAGAGTCAAAATCCTAATATCTCACTCGCACCCGATCATTACGGGTCCAATGTAGTGACATATTAGTCAAAATTCCTACAACAATATATAGTCAAACTTCTAAGACCTAGTCCGCCCTTGGTACAAGTCACGACACTAGAAACCAGGGTATACATAGCCCAATCATTTGAGGTACAATCATAGATGTTCTAAATCACATCACATATACAAATATTTGGGACACAACCTCGACCTTTCTCAAATTGAGGGCTAGGCATGCTGCATCCATCGCCCCTAAATCTTGGGATCAATATGACAACTATGTACACTCCCTACACCTGCACTTACTCAACTTGTTATGTATGTGACTCTAATCTTCCCTTAGGAATACTCATTTTCTCATCCAACAAGTCCTGACACTGAATGGTAACGCAGCTCAGGGCACTACATGATTACGGTTTCACTTCATCAGTTAAATCAATTGGGTGAAGTAAGGATGCATCAAACAAGAGGACATACAAACCCTAATTTGTTTCTATAAACCATTGATATACAACAACTCTATATGATATAAAATGTATGAGACATCACTCAGATCACAAAATCAAATGATACTATTTCATTGCCGTTCATGGGATTGTACTTGCCATCATACTATCACAGGATACAAATCCTTGTCACATCATGAAGAGGATCATACCTCCATTAGGGTTCAACCATGCAAAAAGGTCATTAATACCATCAAATAATTCCCTATAAGAACATCAATATCTTTCCATGCCTTACTAAAGGCTCAACATACCATCACCACACATGTGATTTACATGATCAACATGATTTTGCATTAAAGAGCTAAAAGATGTTCATAGAATAACATAGTTGGGTTATGGCAGCAATAAGAGAATTCCTTCATCATGTCAACATAAAAGAAGGCTAGGTATTATTGAACACCATCATACTTATAGTCTACAAGTTTAGCATAAGAAAGAATCCATCATAAGGATATGATAATCACTAGTTCATACATTCGGTTTGCAACAACATTAGAAAGAACATTTCTTCATCATAGCATACAAGGAAGAAAAAATTACTAACCAACATTACTTAATTACACTAAGGTAAGTTCTACAAGATAGGTGGAAGTGATGTTACAAATCAACACTTCAAACTAAACCATAAGTTCATGCACTTACTTAGGTCAAGGCACATCCTTCACACAAAGCATCCCTGTAAGATCGTGGATGCACAAGGCAAAGTATTACCATCACTTCCCATACTATTCTCAAATATGTCTTTATATATTACTTAAGTTGACACCATTGGATTGTATTAGTTTGAGGGAGAAGGTAAGACTACAAACTTGTGGACTTAAAACCATCAATTCTAAAACATCAAACCTAAGCCATCAGATTAGGTGCAGCAAGCACAAACCATCAAATCATAATCATACATAAAACTATTAGGTTCAAGACAAACAAAACCATTGAATAATATGAATTAATCACCACCATTGGATCATGATAAGTAATGGGATTATACACCTAGAAAGGCCATCACTTGTTGACTACAATAACACCATCAATTGGGGACTTTAGGTCCACCATCAGTTGTGAAGGCCATCAAAGCCATCCGATGTTGGATAAGTAAAACCATCGAATGAATACTTGTCAAACCTTGAACGACATGCTTAGAAAAACCATCAAGTTATGATATTATCAAAGGATGAGAACCACTTGTTGATGAACCATCGATCTAATCCAACCATTGGTTAATAAACCATTGACCCAGTCCAACCATTGATTGATGAACCATCAAGTCAGGGAAACTATTGGTTAATGAACCATCAACCCAGTGAGCCCATTGGTTGATGAGCCATTGACCAAATGAGACCATTGGTTGATGAACTAGTGGAACCTTTGAGTGTTGAACCAGTGAAGCCATCAAATGTTGTCAATAGGTGGTGAAACAAGCTTCAAACTCAGGTAAAAACCATCCGATGTGAGGGGAAAGAAAACCATCTACTCTGCCACTTAAAGGCGCACAAAAATCTTCATTTTTTTATCACAAGAGAGTCCAAAACATAATATAAATCATGTACATCTTTGGCATAAGAAAGATAAGCAAAAAACACCAAGAGCCAAACCATCGTTTGCAAAACAAGAAGAGAATCAACTCCAAAAAACCCTAAGTCATGACCATCGTTTGAGAGCAAAAGCCACCATTTGTCCATCTGCAAGCAAGGTCTAGAGCTTCGTCTACTAAGGGAGGTTCGTGCACAAGGTTTAGGGTACATTCAAGAAGATAAACCACTCAAGAGCTGCCACCTAAGTTCAAACCCTAGGAAAAGGTAGCATATTTATACTTAGAACTTTGTTTTAGAGCAAGATCATGTACATGCAAGCTAGTAGTTAACAACAAATTTGAAGATAGTTATATAACTCTTAACTTGGGTGAAGATGAAGCTCCAAACAGAAAAAATGCTCGAGAAAGAAAGTAGAAGCCCTAGCTTGAGCACTCCACTTGGCCAAGATAGCTCTTTCTCCAAAGAGGAAGCAAACCCTAGGTCAAGGAACTAAGAAAGAGGTGTTCTTCAAGCTCTAGCACAAGCTCCACCACAAAACACCATGGTTCCAAATAAGAGGAAGAGAGGAGGTAGGACATCAAGGAAAATGAAGGAAAGGAGGAAGAACTTACTTTCTTAGGTCAAGAACAAGTTAAGGAAGCTCCACAAGCTCAAAGAGAGTGTAGATTTCAATCCTAGGTGCATAGGCAAGGTAGATCGATCACCATCTTCTACCTTGGGTTCCTTCTTCTCTACCAAGAAAGGGGGACAAATTTCTAAGTGGCAAGAAGGAAGAGAGAGAGACTAAAGGGATCATTTTGGTGGAAGGTGAGAGGCATATAAAGCTTGGGGTGAGAGAGAAGAGAAGGTTAAGGCATGTGTCCATGGCCAAAACCATCACATCCATGCAAAGTAGCAGGTCCATCAGTTGTGGGAGTTTGTAGGGACATCGAATCATGGCTCCCTAGGAGTTACAAATATTAGTGACCATCGGTTACAAATCTTGGTGACCATCGGTTCTTGATCAAGGTGAAAACCCTTGCTTGACCATTGGTTTGCACCTCCACTTGGTGAACCACTGGCCCAAGGAGATCCAAGAGGGGAAACCATCAACCCTCACACCTTTAGGAATCTTCCATGAACCACAATCAGATCCCAACTCCATTGGATCCCATCCAACCAAGAGGACCATTGAGTTGTAGTCTCCAAGGTAGCTCATCCGTGAGAGCAAAACCCTAGCGCAACCCTAGAAAGATGTCACCATCAAACCAAGGTGCATCTAGGTTCCCCAAGGCACAAATAACTCAAACATGATATGAAAACATGCAAGGAATAGAAAGCATGTGACAAATTGAAAGATAAACCATATATGTGGGTAAATTACATAAAGTCCAAAATATGCATAAAATTACATAACTTGCTCAAATAATGTTAAAACTGGACAAAACTTGAATCTTAAGTTTGTCACATGATATCAAAGAACATACTAGGGTTATATTAAGGTTTTAAGCATCCAATTAAGGTAAGCGAGCATGTTCAACCAAAAATCAAGGGCAGGGGTCTCATACTACTCTTAAAATGTTCTACATTTTGTTGGAAGTTGATTTCTTAACGGTAATAAAGATTAGTTTTGTTGGGTTTCATCCATGTATTAATTTCAGTTTATAATGTATGGTATCATAAACTCACACTTTGTCATCTGATTAAATCCTATCATAGTGTCGTTATGAGAACAATTTTCAACAAAAAGTAGAACATTGTAGGAGTGTAATGTTATGCATCAGCTGTATAAGATGAATGTAAACAAGTGCAACTTATTCTATCCATATAATTTTTGTATATATAAACAATTTGTGTCATATATTGTAGCCACTCTTCCAAACTTAAATGATCAACTAGTACATTTTAGCAACCTTTTGAAAAGAAAAGATGATGAAGAATTATATAGCAAAGTGGTTTTTTTCTAGATTTGAGATGTTATTCAGAGACTATATATATTACTATAAAAAGGATGAGTTTGTTAAACCAATTATATTTGTACCATTATTCCTTTTTAAAAAAGTACCTTCTACCAATCAGAATTTAACATTTTCAAATGGTTAGCTCTCCTTTGTTATCTCTTCAGGAAAGAGAAAGAAAAATAAAAGGGAGAAAATAGCTCAAAGAAAAGAAAAAATAAGAAAGAGAAACTTATTCTATTTATAACTTCAAACCAAAATGGATTTTTTGGAGTAATAAAAATTATTAGAATTTTTATAAAAAGTACAATCTAACTAGACCAATGTTGACAGATTTTTGATAAATTTATACAAAATATAGAAATGAGTATTGTATATTAGAGTAGTACTCCATTTTCTAGATAACACATTAATTGAAAAATAAGTATCGCATGTCCTTGTCAAGTAGTCCCTCAATAGATTGAGCAACAACAACAATAATTGATTGGTTAGCCAAAAACGATGCATCTGTATTGATCTGTATCCAACCAAAAGGTGGATGTTTTGATGATAACTAGTAGGTATTGGGCTAATGAATGGAAGAGCATCATGATTATAGAATGCATTAGATAGAGTTTTAGCCTAAAAGCATATAGAATTGGTAAGCCTATCAGTATGGATGACCTCATTATTAAAAAATGAACGCATACCTTGACAGCCATAACCTGTAACATGCTAAAATGAAGATAACCATCATTCCGGATGGAACATTCATTATTGATGTCAGTCATGGCAGTAATGGAAGAGTAGAGAAATTTGGAACTATCGTACCCACTTCAGTTAACTTCCATACATATTTAGGAATTATACAATCTCGTGGTGCATGTAAAAAATCTTCCACCTTAGAACCACATCTCAGACAAGCAAAGTCAGTAGTAAAATGACAAAGCAATCGTCGTGCATCTGTTATTATGGCAGCATGCAGGAGAAAGCAGAAGAAGATTTTAATTTTTTTTAGGCAAACACAACTTCCATAGTAAAGACCAAGGAACTATTTAGTTCTTTGTTTTCCACCATCAATAGAGCATAAGCTGAGGAAGGAGAATCTTCCATCTGAAGTTAGAGACCAAGTACAACTATTGTCGTCATGTGAAGGATTAGGGGAAGTAATGCTCACAATTTATTTGCAATGTCTTACAGAAAGTAAAATCTGACAAAATATGTATCTCAGTTGCTGGATGGAGCTGTCATGGACTCACTGTTGAATCTTGAAAAGCTTCATGTATCGGATGAAGTACCATTTATCATTGATTAGTTGTCTGAGGCATCCACATTTCATACCATATTGAAGTATGTTGACCATTAGTATCTAGATATTCGTTACTAAGTAATATTATAGAAAATATAATGGTTCCATTTCTACATGGAAAGCCAACTCGAAGACGACTTGCATTAATGTAAAAGAAGTCCTATTCAATAGGGACCAGATTCTTCTCTTATTCCCGTCCGTTTTCACTTGAATTCTCAATTAAGTGGCTGGTCCTTGAAAACTACTAGAGGGGGGGTGAATAGAATTTTATAACAATTTTAATAATTAATTAACTCAAACAATCAATCACAAAGATATTGGACAAGGAGACAAGAGTTTAGAGTGGTTCCAACCTTAGCAAATACTAAGGAAGTCAGTCCACTACCCGGTTTCTTACCCAACCTAGATTTGAAAAGAAATTTATTTTATTACCTCGCAAGGATTTTACATAAAATACAATTTCTTTTCCTAAACCCTTCAAGCAGCCTTCACCTAGAAGTAATCGCCCAACCTTGAAGCAGCCTTCACCTAGAAGTAATTGCACCACCTTGAAGCAGCCTTCCTCTTGAAGTAGCTTCCCGTTGCAATAGCCTTCTTGAAGTAGCTTCCCGTGCGATAGCCTTCTTGAAGTAGCTTGAAGTCCCCTTCTCCACCTGAGAAGTCAAACTCTCTCCAATCTGCAGCCTCCAACCCTAGGAGTAGCAAGGAGAATACAAAGGATAAAAAGGAACAAGAAAGAAAATAGAAATTACAACTTATCCTTTTAAGCACAAGGCTTGATTTGCCTATATCAAGCGTATTGATCTCCTAACCAATGAGTGTAGAAGTGTAAGTGTTGTAGTAAGGAGATGCTAGCCTATAAGACATGGAATTTGAGCTAAGGGGAAAGTAGGCCAATGATCACAATGCTCAAATTGCTTGCAACAGATTGCTCAAGTATTTCTCAAGTGTAGCAAGTGTAGAAACAAGTAAGTATGAGTGTCCTATGGCATGTCCTATTTATAGGAATGGCCTAAGGATGCTTAAGGACATTCTAGACAACTTCTAGGGGTTTCTAAGTGCTTAACTAGCCGTTAGGTACAAAGTTGTTGCTTTAACAACGGCTAATTAATTTATTCTGCAGTTGCTGTCAGAGACCATCTCGGTCGACAAATGGTCGACCGAGACACCTACTCGGTCGAACTTTTGTCGACCGACAGGCTCTCTGGAACAAGTGATTTGCAAAGTCTTTCTTCAACTGCCAACTAACTTGTCTGTTGTGTCTAACGGCTACTTTGGATCTTTCTCGGTCGAGAAGATTGTCGACCGAGAGTGTCTCGGTCGAGGAGTTTGTCGACCGAGATTGATCCTGTTTCAAGGTTTCAATTTAGGCACTAATTATGTGTGTGAGTGTGCAACAGTAATCCTATTTGAATGGGATGACTTGTCTAACTGTGGTGTTTAGCTAGGGAGAATCTAACGCTTGATTTACATGCAATTCTAAGTACTTGTACATTATATTTTTGTACAAGTTTTTACAATAGTGATTACATTGCATGAAAATGTAAATATGTAAGCTTGTAGATTTTCCCTTGTTGCTTTGTCATCCTGCACACTCAAGTAGCTTGTTAGATTAATAAGAATGAAATGTTTGTCATAATCAAAACAAAGGGATTTTATAGATGTCCATTTAGCCAACAATCTCCCCCTTTTTGAAGATGACAAACATTTCCAAAATATAAATAAAGGAAATATAAAACATATGAGTTTCATACCTTTAGATTACCTTTTGTAGCTTTTTCTCTTGTGTATAAAATGTGTGCTTATTATTCCCCATGAATTATGGAACATGAAATCCAGATCATTTGGGAATATAGCAACTTTCAATGTAAAGCCAAGAGTTTATTTATGAAACTCATTAATTGAGTTTGACATAATTACTAAATGTTAATTTTATATTTATCTCTCCCCCTTTGTCATTTCAAAAAGATAACCGTTAAGAATAAAAACTCCCCCTTAATTAGATATCCCATCAAATCTAATGAAAAAGATGTCCATTTAAAAGCCAAAAATGTAAACAAGAGTTTTTGTTTAAGTAGCACAAATATCAAAGAAAACATCCTCCAAAGGAGTGATAAGCAATTGCTTCCTAATTTTGTTAAATTGATCTAGTGGAAGCGGTTTTGTAAAAAATATCAGCCAATTGATCTTCCGTATCAACATGATGAAGGGAAACATGATTTTTGGAGATGTGATCCCTTAAAAAATGATGACGGATTTCAATATGTTTAGCTCGGCTGTGTAAAATAGGATTGTGTGCTAAGTTTATGGCGCTTGTGTTGTCACAAAAAATAGGCGTAGATGAAAGATTAAAACCATAATCGCTTAACACTTGTTTCATATAAAGCACTTGAGCACAACAAGACCCAGCTGCCATATATTCAACTTCAGTTGTAGATAGGGCAACCGTATTTTGTTTCTTGCTAAACCAAGATACTAAAGCTCTCCCTAATAAGAAACAGCCACCACTAGTACTCTTGCGATCAAGTCGACAACCGGCATAATCCGCATCAATATAAGCTTTGAAATCCAAGGATTTTCCTTTTGGATACCATAAACCAAAGCAGGTAGTACCGGCTAGGTAACGAAGAATTCGTTCAACCTCTAGAAAATGAGAATGCATAGGTTGTGATTGAAATCGAGCACACAGACCAACAGAAAACATAATGTCCGGTCTAGAAGTCGTTAAGTAAAGCAAACTACCAATCATGGCTCTATATAAGGAATCATCAATAGGTTCCCCATTTTCATCCTTATCAATTTTGACAGAAGTAGCCATAGGAGTAGTAGCATGTTTGCATTGATCCATTCCAAAACGTTTTAAGAGTTCTTTAGTATATTTTTCTTGGCTTATGAAAATTCCTGCAGGTGTTTGCTTAATTTGAAAACCAAGAAAGAAAGTTAGTTCACCCATGAGGCTCATTTCAAATTCTTTTTGCATAATATCACTAAATTGTGTGCACAATGAATCATTTGAAGCTCCAAAAATAATGTCATGAACATATATTTGCACAACTAGGAAATCAGATGTATATGTTTTGAAAAATAAAGTAGAATCTGAATTTCCAATAGAAAAACCATTATCAAAAAGATATGTTTTGAGCCTTTCATACCAATTTCTAGGTGCTTGTTTTAAACCATAAAGTGCTTTCTTAAGTTTATAAACATAGTCACCTTTTTCCGGTATTTCAAAGCCAGGTGGTTGGGCAACATAAACTTCTTCTTGAATAATGCCATTTAGAAATGCACTTTTGACATCCATTTGATAGAGCTTAATGTTTTTATGGGCAGCAATAGCTAGTAACATCCTAATAGCTTCAAGTCTAGCTATGGTTGCATATGTTTCATCAAAATCTATTCCTTCTTGTTGATTATATCCTTGTGCTACTAACCGAGCTTTATTCCTTATTACTTCTCCTGACTCATTTAGCTTGTTCCTAAAAACCCATTTAGTTCCTATTATGGTTTTATCTTGTGGTTTAGGAACTAAATCCCATACATCATTTTTAGTGAATTGATTCAATTCTTCTTGCATGGCTATTATCCAATAATCATCCTTAAGAGCTTCAGATATCTTTTTAGGTTCAATGATAGAAACAAAGGCCATGTTTGCTACATCTTTGAAGGAAGACCTAGTTTTGACTTTATCATTTGGATCTCCAATAATCAGTTCTTGGGGATGATCCTTGATAAGCCTAGGTGTAGGTTGTGTTTCAACTTGGGGATTGGATGTAGTAGCTTTTTCATTATCATTTGGTATGGTTAAATTTTCGAATTGATTAGTGAGATCAGTAATTTCTAGATTTTCAGATTTTGACTCCTCATGAAAAGAAACATGAATGGATTCCTCAACTTTTCTAGAGATAGTGTTATATACTCTAAAAGCTTTGCTAGAAGTGGAATATCCCAAAAAGAATGCTTTGTGTGATTTAGAATCAAATTGTCTCTATCATCTTTGGTATTTAAAATGTAGCATGTGGAGCCAAAGGTATGAAAGTAGTCAACTCTAGGTTTCTTAGAATGTATTATTTCATATGGAGTTTTCTTCAAACTCTATTTAGCACATAACATGCAGTGTTTACAGCTTCAACCCAAAAGGTTTTAGGTGTGTTGTGTTCAAGCATCATGGTTCTAGCCATTTCTTGTAGGGATCGATTTTTCCTTTCAACTATACCATTTTGTTGTGGGGTACGTGGAGCCGAGAAATTATGAGTATACCCTTGAGATGTACAAAAGGCCTTAAATGTATGATTTTCAAATTCCCCACCATGATCACTTCTAATGGTACATATTTTATTTTGTAAGAGATTTTCAATCTTGGAACAAAATTGCATAAAAACATGAATAGTATCATCTTTAGTTGCAATAAAATGTACCCATGTATATCTACTATAATCATCAACGATAACAAAATAGTATCTCTTACCACCGATTGATTGTGTCCTCATTGGTCCAAATAAATCCATATGAATTAATTCTAATGATCTACTGGTGCTAAGTACATGTTTTGATTTGAAAGATGTTTTGGTTTGCTTTCCCATTGTGCATGGTTCACAGTTTTCAACTTGATCAAAAGATAAAGTAGGCAATCCACGAACAAGATCATATTTCACTAACTTTTTGATAACATGTGAACTAGCATGTCCTAGCTTTTTATGCCATATTTGTAAGGTATTGTCATTTGCAAGCAAGCATTTTCCCACTACTGTTTTCATAGAGTTAGGTTTAAGAATATAAAGATTTCCAACTCTATTTCCTTCATAAACAACATTTGTAGTATTTTCTATTAATAATTTGCAGCAGGTTTTGTTAAATAACACATCATAACCACTATCGCATAATTGACTAACACTTATCAAGTTATGGTGCAAACCATCAACAAGTAGAACATTCTTAATTTCGAGGTTTGTACCAACATTACCTATTCCAACGATTTTTCCCTTACCATTGTCTCCAAAAGTGACTGTTCCACTTTTCTTTT
The DNA here is from genome assembly GCA_963693085.1 of Alisma plantago-aquatica. Lineage (NCBI taxonomy): Eukaryota > Viridiplantae > Streptophyta > Magnoliopsida > Alismatales > Alismataceae > Alisma > Alisma plantago-aquatica. The sequence continues at coordinate 1,187,998,870 of OY856410.1, read as the reverse complement.
CTTCAAAAGTTTGGAATGCATCCTTGTTTCCGGTCATATGTTTGGAACATCCACTGTCAACCACCCATTCCTGCATTAGAATGTAGATTTTGGTACCCATGTGATAGTCCGATATGGTTAGAATCATTTAAATATAGATTTGTATAAAAGTTCTGAATCAGAAGTCCAGTCGGTCGACAATTGTTCGACCGACATCTGTCTCGGTCGACAATTTGTCGATCGAGAAGGTTACTGTATTACAAGCAAAGAAACGCAGAAATTTTCTCGGTTGACCAATTTTCGACCGAAATAGGTGCTGTAAATTTTGATTTGTTAAAGACATCTAGTCGGTCGACAATACTTCGACCGATCCAAAGCTCGGTCGACAATACTTCGACCGATAAGGTTTCTGTTTCAGTACAATAATGCAGAAAAATAACAATATGCATGACACCTTTTGTTTAGTTGAGATAAGACAATATAAATAGCAAAATAAAGTATTTGGTCATATCTCAACTATATTCCACTCTACTAAGTTTGGGGTTTTGGGATCCAAACTAAGTCGGACTCCTTAGTCTTGTAGGGGCATGAAAAGGAATAGTGTCCAAGACGTAAGCAGAAATGGCAAGTAATAGAATCAACTTCATTTCTCTTTCTAGCCATTGTATTCTTAGGTACAAACCTAGTTTGAGTTCTTTTGGGTTGATTTTTCTTTGGAGCATATCCCAAACCTTTTCTTCCATTGAAAACAGTGCCAACTCTTAGTATGTTATCAAGTATATCTTTTCTTCTTAACTCATAAAGTTCTCTTTGCAACATAGCAATGTCATTCATTTTTATGTGTAGATCTTTTCTTGCTTGATCTAAATCAGAAAACAATGAGTCCTTTTCCTTTACAAGATTATCATAGTCCGAATGATTACACAAAATAGGCTGAGTTTGAAAATCTTGTAGTTTAGCTAACAAATCAGTCTTTTCTTTAGAAAGAAAATCAACATTTGTTTCTAAAGTGAGTAGCTTTCTAGTACAATCATCTAAAGATGTTTTTAAAGATAAATTCTCAAGATTAGTGTTGTTCTTTTCAGAAGCAAGTTTATCTAATTTGGCAATGAGCTCATCATTTGATTTTATAGCCTTTTTTAGTTTCTTCTTGGCATCAATATATTTATCATGAGTTTCTTGTAAATTAGTAACTAACTCCTCTTTAGGAAGATCAATTAGGCTTACCTCTTGAGAGTCTTCATTGTCTTCTCTTGCCATTAGACATTCCACCTCTTCTCCACTTTCACTCTCACTTGACTCATCCCATGCAGCTTTATAGGCTTTTTCTCCTTTCTTCTTGTGTGAGCTTTTCTTTCCCTTCTTTGTTTTGGGACATTCATTTTTGAGATGCCCTTTCTTCCCACATTCAAAGCACATGGGAGGGGTAGAAGAACTAGAAATTTTGTTAGATTTAAACCTTTTATATTTCTTACCGTTGACAATCAAGGCTTCTTCTCCTTCTTCTTCACTTGACTCCTCACTTTCTTGTGTGACGATTTTTGAAGCTTTGAGAGCCACATCCTTCTTCTTCCCACTTTGATGTTCACGTTCTCTTCTTTCTTCCTCTTCTAGATCTGCCTCATGAGCTTCTAAGTTGCCGATGAGTTGCTCCATTTTGAGTCGAGTGAGGTCGTTTGCTTCTTCAATGGCTGTCACCTTTGGCTTGTATTTTAGAGGAAGTGATCGAAGGATTTTTGATACGTGATCTTCTTCAAGGACATGTTTTCCTAGAGCACTTAAACCATTAACAATGGTAGAGAATTTTGAAAACATTTCACTAATAGATTCATTAGGATCCATACGAAAATGTTCAAGCTTCGTTTTAAGCAAGCTAATTTTGGAATTTTTGACTTGGACTGTACCTTCATAGGTTATGGATAGTCTATGCCAAATATCATAAGCTGTATCACAATTTGATATTCTATTGAATTCTCCTACCGAAATAGAACAATATAAGATACTTACAGCTTTTGCATTCATTTGGGCCAGCTTTACCGTGTTTGTATCCCATTCCGCAAATTCATTTTGAGGGAGCATATATGGAGTAGACACCATTCTCCATAGATCCCAGTTGATTCCTTGGAAGTAGAATTGCATCCTTCTCTTCCAATATTGGTAGTTTGTTCCATCGAACGCTGGAGGCCTAGCAACAAGTGTCCCTTCAATGTTGAGGTTGTTGAGCACTCCGTCACCCATTTCTTCAAGACCTTGTTAGGGTTCCTTGAAGCCTCGCTCTGATACCAATTGAAAACTACTAGAGGGGGGGGGTGAATAGAATTTTATAACAATTTTAATAATTAATTAACTCAAACAATCAATCATAAAGATATTGGACAAGGAGACAAGAGTTTAGAGTGGTTCCAACCTTAGCAAATACTAAGGAAGTCAGTCCACTACCCGGTTGCTTACCCAACCGGGATTTGAAAAGAAATTTATTTTATTACCTCGCAAGGATTTTACATAAAATACAATTTCTTTTCCTAAACCCTTCAAGCAGCCTTCACCTAGAAGTAATCGCCCAACCTTGAAGCAGCCTTCACCTAGAAGTAATTGCACCACCTTGAAGCAGCCTTCCTCTTGAAGTAGCTTCCCGTTGCAATAGCCTTCTTGAAGTAGCTTCCCGTGCGATAGCCTTCTTGAAGTAGCTTGAAGTCCCCTTCTCCACCTGAGAAGTCAAACTCTCTCCAATCCGCAGCCTCCAACCCTAGGAGTAGCAAGGAGAATACAAAGGATAAAAAGGAACAAGAAAGAAAAGAGAAATTACAACTTATCCTTTTAAGCACAAGACTTGATTTGCCTATATCAAGCGTATTGATCTCCTAACCAATGAGTGTAGAAGTGTAAGTGCTGTAGTAAGGAGATGCTAGCCTATAAGACATGAAATTTGAGCTAAGGGGAAAGTAGGCCAATGATCACAATGCTCAAATTGCTTGCAACAGATTGCTCAAGTATTTCTCAAGTGTAGCAAGTGTAGAAACAAGTAAGTATGAGTGTCCTATGGCTTGTCCTATTTATAGGAATGGCCTAAGGATGCTTAAGGACGTTCTAGACAACTTCTAGGGGTTTCTAAGTGCTTAACTAACCGTTAGGTACAAAGTTGTTGCTTTAACAATGGCTAATTAATTTATTCTGCAGTTGCTGTCAGAGACCATCTCGGTCGACAAATGGTCGACCGAGACACCTACTCGGTCGAACTTTTGTCGACCGACAGGCTCTCTGGAACAAGTGATTTGCAACGTCTTTCTTCAACTGCCAACTAACTTGTCTGTTGTGTCTAACAGCTACTTTGGATCTTTCTCGGTCGAGAAGATTGTCGACCGAGAGTGTCTCGGTCGAGGAGTTTGTCGACCGAGATTGATCCTGTTTTAAGGTTTCAATTTAGGCACTAATTATGTGTGTGACTGTGCAACAGTAATCCTATTTGAATGGGATGACTTGTCTAACTGTGGTGTTTAGCTAGGGAGAATCTAACACTTGATTTACCTGCAATTCTAAGTACTTGTACATTATATTTTTGTACACGTTTTTACAATAGTGATTACATTGCATGAAAATATAAATATGTAAGCTTGTAGATTTTCCCTTGTTGCTTTGTCATCCTGCACACTCAAGTAGCTTGTTAGATTAATAAGAATGAAATGTTTGTCATAATCAAAACAAAGGGATTTTATAGATGTCCATTTAGCCAACAGTCCTTTCACAACCTTTGTACCTCATCGTTTCCCAGTGGGATACCACAAGCTGTATAGGAGATTATATTTTATTCCACATGTTAGCATCATTTTATAATATTCATTTCTGTTATTTAATATATATGTCACTAGCAATTGTTCCAATGGCAGGTTAGCAAAATCCATGGAGAAATTTCTGGAGTCGGCCGCTAAGTTTGCCAACCCTTTGTTCATTTATCCCCTAACTGTTAGGGTGTTGGATAGCTTCAAGAGGGATAAGATTCTAAAGAGAGAAAACTATATGCAAATAAGCAAAACTTAAATATAATATTTATAAAATTGAGACGTACAGAATCATCTTTGTCTTAAACAATGAGTTGATATCTGACTGGTACAATATCCTAAAAGATGTCATGTATAAGGGAGTGGATGCACTTGATATGTATGCGACAGCTATTGAGACAGGAATGTTCGACACTTGGAAGAATTTATTTCTTGATACGGTCCACACTGCTACCAATCATGTCACTAATATACAGGAGTGAACCACTGCTTTTCTTCATACTATAGAGCTCACTAACGAAGCCATAGCTAAACTTCTAGAACAGGTTAAGGAGAATGAAGAGTTGGAAATCATGAAGTCGATGTTAAAGAAGCAGTTGGTGGGGCGTAGCTCAGGCGGTGCGGCTCGTATGACATCTGCTTGAGGTCACAGGTTCGACTCCTGGCTATGTTCCAGAAGTGAAATCGTCGCAGCGTCGGCCGGCCAACGATGCTACTATTTGGGTACCCGTTCATGCGGCTGGGCGGGCCCCCGGGTTTACCCTCCCGGGGGGTCCCAAAGTGGCGCTTTCTGTGGGGGGGTTCCCGGTCATAAAAAAAAAAGATGTTAAAGAAGCAAAAACAACTCAAATCTACTGCAACATATTTGTCAGATCCTGATTATGAGATGCTGTGCAGGGATGATATAAAAAATGAGATAATAAACAAATTGAGTGGAGGTTTCAATGGAGCATTAAGTGAAACACTGTCGGTATTGGCCATAGTAGGCATGGGTGGGATTGGAAAGACGATGATTGCACAGTCCGTCTATGCAATAGCGGAGCAGGGGTTTGATTTGAAGGGTTGGGTGGATGACAATTCTAAAGACTTTGATGGGGCAGAACTTTTGAAAAGGCACTGTTTCTCAGGACACAACGTCAATAGATAATGAATTAGTTGGCTCCCTTACCAAAACCTTACAGAACGAAAAGTTTGTCTTGGTGATGGATGACATGTGGACTGACGAGGGGGTGTTGAAGCCATTGACGGCTGATAATTACAACAAGTGATGGAGCTGTTATCGATTCAATCAATAAGTGCAACAAAGGGATGCCCGAACCTGTAATAAATCTCTCTCGATTTGATACGGAAACTCTTTGGGAAATTGTGAAACAATATGCTTTTAGTAATTTTCAATCTGGCGAACATGCCAATCGGTAGACGAATGGTTCATATATATGGCTGCTATAGCAACCATGTATATAGCATGGATTAAGCCCAATGTAGTGTAGCAAGTACATGTGAGAAAAGATTTTTTGTCTTTAGTTCAAATGACAAAGAAGTTTTATCCCATATTGTTCATTCCTATAACTTTTGTGGTCGTTATATGGAGGATCACATGGGGCACTAGTGTCCAAGGGGTCCTAGGAGGGAGGTATGCTTACCTCCTTGGTGGATGTGTTACCACATCACAACGCACGCATGCACGTGTGCGCACTCTATGCCTCGCCTCGTCTGGCTTGTAGATTGTGGAGAATGTCTTCCGTCTTCTGACTTTTTTTGCACTAGGATACAACTAAGTAATCAATTACTCGTGTAATTAGTTGTTTCTTTCCTATTCAAATTTATTAATCCTAACTGGAAAGTATTTCTCTTTTGTGGATTTTTCCATAATATGTACAAAAAGTGACCGAGTGTTTGTGTCTTACTGGGAATAGGAATTAGGGACGTTCGTGGTTATAAATACTTCTCTGGTCGTTACGGTTAAACACACAACAAACAAACTTTAGCCGCCGTTACACGTGTGTTTTGAGAGCCCTAATCTAGAGAGCGACTGCCTTCGTTCCCGACCCACTTCGTGGAGTTCTTCTCCTGTGCAAAGTACGACTCTCCTTCTTCCCGTCACTGAGATGCGACTGTCAGGCAGAGGTTCCTGCGTCACTGTGCTGCCCTGGTGGTGGTGCGACGAGACGCCATCAAGCGCGAGCGAGACGTGTCTGTTCCAGGTTCGTACTAGATCAAGTTTGGGAGAACGGTGTTTATCCGCGAGGATTGTCGGGAACTTATTTCTTTAAGTATCACGTTTGTTTCTCAACGAACGATCCAGTTTGTGAATCTAACTCTTTTATTTCTATTCTCCTACTTTGTTTGATCTTTGTTTCTTATTTGGATCTGCCTGAACTTGTTAATTAATTTCCACCTATCGCTGTTGCATGTAACGACATTAATAATATTAACAACAGTCTTAAAGAAATTATATTTCTGTCGTTAATTAAAAATGGCCCGTCAGGGTGGTTCGGGAAATAAAATTGATACTAGCAGTATGCCTGGAAAATTTACTAGTATCAACTTTGCCCGTTGGCAGAGTCATATGCAAATTTGGTTGAATATTGCGGTTTTTGATCAGTTTTTAGAAGAGACTGGACCTAAATCTGATGAAACGATTCCTGATAATGTAAATATGATTGCTAATTGGAAGAAGGGTGACAAAATGTGTCGCGTTTGATTCTGTTTGGTTTAAATAACAAACTGTATGACTCTTACTCAAAGCCGCCTATCACTACGTCCAAGATTTTGTGGGAATCGTTAATTAAGAATTTTAGTACTGAAAATCAAGGTGTTGAACAATACTGCGTGTCTAAATTTCTTAAGTTTCAGACGGTAGAGGGTAAGTTAGTTTTTGATCAAACACATGATCTACAACTCCTAGTTCATGAACTCTCATATGCCAAGATGGTATTGTATGAGAAGTTCATTGTTATGTCTATCATAGAAAAGTTCGCTAAGTCTTGGGAATCGTTTGGTATGTCTCTGAAGCGTCACAAAAGGATGCATACAATGGAAGAACTAATGATGGATATTAATATACAAGAAGAACACTTAAAGGAGAAAACAGTCAAGGTGCCTACTAATGCAAACCCAACAGTTAATTTTACTTCTGTTAAAAACACCAAAGATAAGAAATCTAAAAATGGACATAAACCCAAGGCAAAGATCGAAAAGAAACTGAAGAACAAACGTTGTTGGACTTGTGGACAGGTTGGCCACTGGAACAAAGATTGTCCTTCCAATAAGGTAAAGAAAGTTGTCACATTCGCAACTGAGGAGGTTGTGGTCAACATGATGACTACATCCTTGAACCTCAATGATAGGCATGTGTCTATTAAACCTGAAATCCTTTCTATTTTTGAACTACTTTATTGGATAATTGACACGGGGGCTAATGTACATGTATGTGCTGATAAGTCCCTGTTTGTGTCTTACTAGGCCTCTTGAGGTCGGTATGTGACTTTGGGCGATTTCAGCTCTATAGAAGTCAAAGGAGAAGGACGGGTGGACTTGAAGTTTCCTTTGGGGAAGGTGTTGACTCTTAAGAGGGTCAGACATATCCAACCATTCGACGCAATATCCTTAGTGGTGTAATTTTAGTTAGGGAAGGTTATAGAATATACTGCAAATATAATAAGGCTATTATTTCACGCCTTCACGATTCTTTGTTTTTGGAAAGGGGTACTTATGTGATGTGGAGAACTTATTTAAGATTCATGTTGAACATGTTTCAAATTTCATTATAAATGTGAATGATTATAGTTCTGTTTACATGAATCTTGTTTCATCCGATGTTTGACATTCACGTTTGGGACATGTTAATGTTGCCTCAATGAAGCGTATGATGAATCTAAATTTAATCCCTAAATCTGAGATTAGCAATAATAAATGTGAAATATGTGTGCAAGCTAAACTGCCTAGAAAGCCCTTTCATTCTGTGAATAGGAATTCAAAAATTTTGAATTTAGTGCATACAAATATCTGTGAATTTAATGGTGTTGCTACGAGGGATCAAAAGTATTATTTTATAACTTTTATTGACGATGCGAGTAGATACTGTTATGTCTTTTTACTTAGAAGTAAAGATGAGGCATTGGATAAATTTAAAATTTATAAAAAAGAAGTCAAAACTCAAATCAGTAATGTACTTAAGCGATTAAGGTCTGATAGGGGAGGAGAGTATACCTCGAACTTGTTTTTGGAATTTTACCAATTGCGTAGTATAGTTCATGAGGTCACTGCTCCTTATTCACCACAATCAAATGGGACGGCTGAACGTAAAAATTGAACCTTAATAGATATGGTAAATACCCTACTCCAAACATCTGGATTGCCCAACTTTATGTGGGGGGAAGCTTTGAATACAACTTGCCATATTCTGAATAGAGTTCCTCGTAAGCATTAAGAGAGTAGTCCGTTTGAGTTGTGGAGAGGAAGGAAACCGAGTCTTAAATATCTTTTAGTGTGGGGGAGCCTTGCTAAGGTACTTGTCCCTGAACACAAAAGGAAGAAATTGGGACCGAAAACGGTTGATGCCATATTCTTGGGGTATGTAGAAACAAGCTATGCTTACAGATTCTTGATTGTAAAATCAGATATCTCTGACATTGAGGTCAATACAATTGTGGAATTACGTGATGCAACATTCTTTGATGATGTATTTCCTATAAAAGCTGGTATGTCCAATTAGTATCTCAAGAAGATTCATTTTCTGACCAATACTTTTTGAAGCAGAATCTATATATCTATGATGAAGAGGATCTATAGCCGGAAAAAGTTTTTTGAATGCACGGCCTAATTCATGACATGTCTTGTGAGTCTGGAAAAGACGATCATTTACAGATTGTTGATGTGGGAAGTATTAAGAATATGCTTGAGGGAAAAGATTACCTTCGGCATTTGTATATAAGGATTACGGAAGGGTTCAACCCCGAGTAATTAACTGAACTGCAGAAGTGTAAGAAATTGCGGACCTTGATAGTAATGAAGAACCCCTTTCAGGAATCTGAAATGAAGGAGTGCAAGAAGTTGTGAACCTTGCTGAAGAAATTACAATTCTTGCGGGTTCTCACGCTTAACCATCTTTTCATTGAAAAGGTACCCGAGGAGATAACAGAACTAAAACACCTCAGATACCTTGACCTCTCATACAATTCTATAAGATGCCTGTCGATATTCTTGGCTCAGCTATACCATCTCCAGGTGCTTATATTGCGTGAATGTGAAAACTTGTGGGATTCGTATAAGCTCTTTGAACGACTCCCAAGGCTTCTTTATCTTGACCTATCACAGATCAAGCTTATAAAAACATTGCCGGGGTCCATGTCAAGTCTTTGCAATCTACAGGTGCTAATGTTAAATAATTGTTTCCAACTCCAACAGCTGCCAGATTGGATTTCAAAATTACAGAGCTTGGAGTGTCTTAGCCTGAACTATACTGACATTTCAAAATTACCGGAAGGCTTAGCCACTCTCTCGCGCCTAAGGGAACTGCACTGGCATTATTCTCAGTGGGAGAAGTTGAAGACGCTACCATCTGATTTGACAAAGTTGGAGAGTTTGAGGCATCTAAATATAGAACACAAATATCTAAATATATGTGAGATAGGAAAGCTGACTTCATTGAGAAATCTGGAAGTATTTTCAGTCCAGTACCACAAAATTGACGTGCTGGCAAATTTAAATATGCTTCTTGGTGAGCTTCAAATCAGCGGACTCCGCATGGCGCAGTCCAGGAACGACGCGCAAAAGGCAAAACTGCAGCAGAAGATCCACCTTACAAAGTTGACATATGATTACGGGAATGACTTTGCGATTGAATATGACACTAAGAGCGTGGAGCGTGAGGAAGGCATTCTTGAATGCCTTAAACCTTGTACGAAGCTTACAGAGTTTACCCTTGATGGTTACATTGGCCGCAAGCATCCGAGCTGGCTGACGGCTCATCACCTCGAGCTCCTCAAGTGTTTGACTCTCAAGAACTTGATGAAAATGTATAATATTGAGATCTCGGGTTTACTATGTTTGCAAAAATTGGTGTTTGAGAACCTACCTGAGTTGACTGAATGGATTGGAGAAGACAGCAAAAGAGATGTTTCGCTTCCGTTTCTTCCACACCTAAGAGACGTGGAAATGCGCTGCTGCCTGAAGTTGGAAAAAATGCCTAAATTGCCTTTGTCGCTGAAATTCATGGAATTGGAAGAGGTAGGGTTATCAGAACTTCCATCAGTTGAAGAGGGAGAAGGATTCCAAAAGCAGACTGGAGCAGCATCTTCGTCCTCTTCGCTACAGTCGTCTCTTAGAAAACTTCGAATTCTCTCTTGTCCTTTACTGTTATCTTTAAATAAGGGAGTCCTTAGAAGCCCATTGCCACGTCTTCGGAAACTGTATATCACTTCCTGTGAGAATTTACAGCATCCTCCCGCAAATGGTTTCAAGGATTGCGGATCCTTAGAGATCCTTGTTAGATAAAGTCGAGAGATCAGAACGAGAGAGAGAGAAGATGAGATTGGGGATCGGATTCACTGCTTTCCTTACTGTCCAAGCTTACAGACCCAATGTATTTATAACACTGGCCATCGTAGCTTTAGCAAGGACGTGGTTTACAGACAAGTTTGTTACAACAGAAAGGACGGGTTGTTACAGCTAGCTAGGGTCAGGTGTATCACGAGACTAAAGTGTCCCTACTAATCCGGAGGATGAGATGAGTTGGTGCTAATACTCTTACTCTCCCCCTCAAAATGTGCAGGAGATGATCGGATGCACATTTTGTCCCGAAGAAAGAAAAACTGATGCTTGGTTAAAAGCTTTGGTAAGAATGTCAGCAATCTGTTGATCGGATTGAATGAACTTGGTTTGAATGTACCCTAGAGCAACTTGCTCCCTTATGTAATGGTAGTCAATCTCTACATGCTTCGTTCGACCATGGAAGACTAGATTCACAGTCATATGTAAAGCACTTAGATTATCACAGAAAAGTATACTTGGCGTGCGTTGTTCAACGTTCAGCTTTTGAAGAAGAGTAGCTACCCAAGTAAGATCTACAGCCGTAAGCGCTAAAGCCCGATATTCCGCTTCTGTACTGGACCGAGCAACAGTGGCTTGCTTTTTGGATGACCAGACTATGCAATTAGGTCCCAAAAACAGACATATACCAGAGGTAGAACGGCGAGTTGTAGGGCAGCCTGCCCATTCTGCATCGCTATAGGCTGAGACTTGCAGAGAGGGTGATGACTGAATAACAAGACCAAGATGAAGTGTTCCTTTGATATATCGAAGAATTCTTTTTACTAGCTGCATATAAAAGGTAGTAGGTCGTGCTAGAAACTGGCAGGCTGTGTTGACAGCAAAAGATAAATCCCCGCATGTTAAAGTGAGATATTGTAAACAGCCAACTATATGCCTATAGCACGATGGATCTGATAATTCTTCAGCAGTAGAGTGAGCCAATTCACGATGAAAAGTTGTCGAAATAGGAGTACCAATCGGTTTACAATCCAACATATTCTCTCGTGTAAGAACTTCAGCAGCATATTTGCTTTGATTGACGAATATCCCAGAAGAGGAAGTAATGACTTCGATTCCTAGAAAATAGTTGATGCTGCCCAGATCTCTGACATTGAATTTAGATTGAATTGCAATGATGCACGACTGGATAACTGAGGGTGTTGAACCCGTGAGTATGATATCATCAACATATAGGAGAAGAATTAGCATCTAATTCTGTTGCTTATAAATGAATAGAGATGAATCTGTTGGACTACAATAGAAACCAAAATCCACTAAGAATTCACTCATCTTGTTAAACCAGGCTCGTGGAGCTTGCTTTAGCCCATATAAAGCCTTCTGGAGTTTGCAAACATAAGAAGGAAACCTGTCATCGATAAACCCAGGTGGTTGTTGTAAATATACGTCTTCAGTTAAGTCTCCATTCAGAAAATCATTACATACATCGAGCTGCTTGATTTCCCACATGCGAGATGTAGCAATGGTAAGAACGATCTTGATTGTTGGAGCTTTGACTACCAGGCTGTAGGTTTCAATGAAATCGAGCCCTTCTTCTTGAGAAAATCCTTTGGCTACTAAACGAGCTTTCAGTCTGTCAAGAGATCTGTCGACTTTTAGTTTAGATTTGAAAACCCATTTGCACCCAATTATATTTGTATTCGCAGGTTTAGGCACAAGATGCCATGTATTAATGTTCCTGAGTGCCTGAATTTCATCACTCATTACTTTCGACCAGCCTGGATGTTTAAGAGCTGAGACAACAATTTTAGGAGGAGAAGGAACAAAGCTGCTTGTAAGGGCATACTTAGGATTTGGCTTCCGAATTCCACATTTTGCTCGTGTCATCATTTGATGAGAGACAGGAGACGATTGTTGCTGGAATTTTGTAACAACGGTTGGTGTAACAGGTGTACAAGACACTGGCGGACTTGAGATATCAGTAACAGTGTCAGAATTAGTAGTAGAATGTGAAGGTATCAACTGCATCGTATTTGATTGCTCTTCCAAAGAATGTGAGTTATGCATTCGTGCAATTTCTTTTAGATTGTCCGACTGTGTGATGTCTATTGTGCATTCAGACGTAGCATTTGTGAACTCCTGGAATTCAGATAGTTCTCCTAGAGCTATACTACTGGAGAGAGGTGTTTGAAATGGGAAGATGTTCTCATTAAAGATTCCATGGTGAGATATAAAGGTTCTGTGAGTGGCAACATGATAGCATCGATATCCTTTGTGGCATTCAGAATATCCAAGAAAGACACATGGATAGGATCTCGGATCAAGCTTAGTTTTAGCATAATCTCGCAAATAAGGAAAGCAAAGTGTTCCAAACACTCAAAGCATTGAGTAATCTGGTATTTTCTTATAAAGAACCTCTAATGGACTTTTCATATCCAGGATAGCAGTAGGAAGTCTGTTTATAAGAAAAACAGCGGTGCTAAATGCTTCTTCCCAGAACCTCTGTGGTAGGAAGGCATTTAACATCATCGCTAACCCAAGTTCAGTAATATGCCTATGTTTTCATTCTACTGCACCATTTTGTTCATGAGTATGAGGACAACTGAATTGTTGAAGAATTCCATTGTCAACGAGATAAGAGCTTAAACAAGCATTCACAAATTCACCTCCATTGTCACTTTGAAGAATCTTAATATTCGTGCTAAATTGATTACAAATCATCTTATGAAAACTAACAAATGTGTGAAAGACATCAGATTTTTGTTTCATTGGATAGATCCAAGTGAAACGACTGTAATCATCAATGAAGCAGCAGTAGTAGTTAAAACCCTGAGTTGAAGATATGGGTGACTTTCCCAAAACATCACAGTGAACTATAGAAAATGGTTCAGTACATCTAATGTGTGAGTGAAAAAATGGTAAGTGTTTGCTTTTACTCATTTCACAGCCCATACTAGTTTGAGAACACTTTTTATTTGAACTTGACTCCACTATGATCGACCCGTGTGACTGTAATTTTGAGAGAACTCCTTCATGTGGATGCCCCAACCTTTGATGCCATATCTCCATTGAAGTCTTTTTGAACTGGATAGAGAAGTTAGCTTCCGCCTTGGCTGGTGTCAGCTGGTACATTCCATGCCTACAGTGCCCCATTGCTAGCACTTTGTGACTCTTGAGCTCCTTAATTACAAATCCATTGGCAAAGAATATAAAATAGCATGGAAATTGAGATGTTAATTCAGAAACAGACAGAAGATTCTTCTTAATAGTCGGTACAACAAGAACTTGTTCAATAGGAATAGATGAAATACCAATCAGAAAACCATTTCCTATGTGTGAAATTGGGAGGAATGATCCATCACCAATCATAATGTATTCAGAACCCTTATACGATACCAGATGTGACAGAATACCTGTGTTGGAGACGATGTGATTTGAAGCTCCACTGTCTACGAACCAAGTGCTCAGGTCTTGTTCAGATACATTCAGAGTAGCCATATCTTGGGCAGTAGTATCAAGACCTTTAGGAATATTCATCTTCTGATAATTGTTATCAAAGCGATGCCAGCAAGCATAGGCATCATGACCTCGTTTATTACAAATCTGACGGAAAGTGATGGCTCGATTCATGTTGGATGCATTCATAGTGGATAGATTTCAAGATGTCGACTGAGGAAAGCCTCTTCCTTCAGACAAGAAGTGACAGACAGAAGATCGAGCTCCAGAAGCAGTGCCTAGAACTCCGGTAGTGTTGTTAGCTTGTTCATAAGGATTATGACCTCGTCCAAATGACCTTTGTGATCTACCTCTACCTGCTGTGTTAAAATTCGAGTTTCGTTGACTATATAACGCTAGACTCAAGGGATTGAGAGGTCGTCGAGTGATGCGATGCTCGTGTTCTTTTAGTAAGGTGATAATCTCTTCATAGGAGGGAACAGGAGGTTTGAGCATAGAGGTAGAGAATCCATCATAGTCAGCGGAATCAAGACCATTGATTAGAGAGAAAACCTTTTCAGAATCCAACACAGGTTTGCCTAATGCATTCAGTTGATCACAGATTAACTTGAAGTTCTTCAAATAGACAGCTAGGTTATCATATCCTTTCCGAATTGAACGCAATTGAAATTGGAGTTCAAACTGGCCAGAATGAGTAGTTCGAGTAAATCCTTCTGTGAAAGCAGACCATACCTCCAAAGATGTTGTGAGACCGACGACCTCACCTAACATTTCCTCTGAGACGGATCCCATGATCCAGGCCTTGATAAGTCGGTATGTTCTCTACCACGATCTGAAGTCAGGATTCACCTTCTTGCCTTGCTCTTCATCAGAGATGTAGGTTGGAGGAGGAAGCTCAGTTCCATCGCTGAAGCCTTCTAGGCTGTTGGTTTCGATGAGAGCATGGATCTGTGCTTCCTAGTAGAGAAAGTTCACTTGATTGAGATGAACTGAGACAAAGTTGGCCACGTTTGTAGTCACAGGATACGGGTAGATAGACGGAATGTTGATGAAGCTTGAAGAAGCCTTACTACGAGCTATCATCTCCACAGTCTCGTCGTTAGATCCAGATCCAGGAGATCTCAGTGTCTTGTCCATGATTGAGAAGGAAGCAGTGAGAGAGATGGAAGATAAGAACGGGAGGAAGAAGACAAGATGAACTTTAGCAAGGATGATGACGATGAACAACGGAAGAGGGTGAAGGATCAAGCGAGATCAGGAATTCCTCGCAAAAGCTCTGATACCATGTTAGATAAACTTGAGAGATTAGAACGAGAGAGAGAGAGAAGATGAGATTGGGGATCGGATTCACTGCTTTCCTTACTGTCCAAGCTTACATACCCAATGTATTTATAACACTGACCATCATATCTTTAGCAAGCACGTGGTTTACAGACAAGTTTGTTACAACAAAAAGGATGGGTTGTTACAACTAGCTAGGGTCAGATGTATGACGAGACTAAAGTTTCCCGACTAATCCGGAGGATGAGATGAGTTGGTGCTAATACTCTTACAATCCTTAAAATAAAAGATTGTCTGAAATTGATGAAGTTGTCCGATTCTGATGTTGAGTTGCCTCCTCGCCTGATTGTGAGTTAGATATCACTGGTTGCAGAAGCCTTAATACAGGGTCACAGTTGATCTCTTTGCAAACAATTTCATCTGTGGAAAGGTTGAAGCTAGATAGGTGCTTCGTTCATATTCCCAAATTATCTGAGAAGGTTATATTATTTGATATAAGTTTCGATAATCCCACAACAGCTATGGACGCTCTGCTGCTCATAATGTCTATAAATGACAAAAAGGTATTCTTCACTTGGGAAATTCAGTATATTTGCGATGTAAACAAGGTTATGGGATTCAACTGCAATTTGAACTTAGAAATCGATGTCCTGCAAGCCCGAATTGTTGGTCTCTAAGGCTAATGACCTGATACCAATGAATGGCATGCTGGGAGTTTTTTTCTTGATAAAGTAGATAGTGTTGCACCGTGCTTGATTCTTAATAATGCATCATGTATCAAGTCTTTACTGTTGTGATGTTGTACAAATGCAGTCCAAGATGTGACAAAAATTTATTACGGAAGCATTACCGATAAGCGTGTAAATTTAAAGAAGAAAAATCAGATTTAATGTGAAAAACTCTCCCCACGACAAGGAGAGAAAAACTAGGGGACAGTACCAACCAACAAGTATTATGTAATTAAGATTACAACTCACACTGTCTCGATTTAATTACCTTCTAAATCTAGTTAGTCATCCCCACACGAGAACAAAGATGAGGAAGAAGAGAATCACACTCAGTGTGTGATAAACCCCCAATTTTGGGATTTTATCTTAGTCTTTTCTTTAGTTTTTCATACCCTTTCTCAATTAAGATTAGACATAATACCCAAATATTCCCTCTTTTTGTGAAAACCCTAATAGACTAACTTTTCCCTTTTATACTTGCAGAAAAGACACAAAAAAATCATAAAAGACTCAACTAGCCCCAAGACCGCATCGGCTCAAACGGTCCCAAGACCGCATGAAGCTAATCGGTCCCAAGACCGCATGAAGCCAATCGGTCCCAAGACTGCATGGAGTCAAACGGTCCCAAGACCGCATGAAGCCAATCGGTCTTGAGACCGCATGAAGACAATCAGTCTCGAGACCGCATGGAGTCAAACGGTCCCGAGACCGCATGGAGTCAAACGGTCCCGAGACCGCATGGAGTCCAAATGGTCCTGAGGTCCAAACGGTCCTGAGGTCCAAACGGTCTTGAGGTCCAAACGGACTTGAGGTCCAAATGGTCCTGAGGTCCAAACGGTCTTGAGGTCCAAACGGTCTTGAGGTCCAAACAGTCTCCAAACTGTTTGGACTTCACTTAAGGCCTATAAATAAGACCCAAGAGTCCTCAACCAAGGGAGAGATCTCTCATACGCCCAAAGGCTGCCTCTCCAGTTCCAGAGCAATTCCATCCTTCATCCATTGCCCCAAGGCTGCCGGTCTGAGATCCACGTTCCATCATCAAGATACCTTCTCTCTCATCAACAAAGAAGGTGGGAAGAGAAGATCCATCATCAAAGCAGCCACGAAGTGTGAAGATCGTTGTTCTCTCTCCACCAGGGGTTCAACCTTCCCTCCTCCGTGGAGATGACGTTCTTTCTCTCTCTTATCGCCTCATGCTTTGCTCTTGAGATGAGCGAGTAGTCCCATTCACTAGGATGCGGGGAGTAGCCCTGCTACCCATGTTTTCATTCCATGCAATGTAATTCAATTGTTTGCTATAGAGATACTCTCCTTTCGGTATAACATCAATTGTTTAATGAATTCTTGTTGCTTGATCATCAACTTGTATTACTTATTGTCTATCATTGTGAATTGTCTACGTTTGTACCCTTAGATCTGAATATCGATTGAATGTTGGTTCTAGATGTATGTAGTCACCATATGTCTGTTTCGGTATCTAGGAGTGCTTTCATGAGTGGAGTAAACTCACTCCCATCGTTGCACTTTCATACTATGAAATGGAATCAGTTGACGTATGGAAGTGCAACCTTGGTAAAGTCGAGGAACACATTTCATGAAGGAGTAATGCAAAGCAAGTGACCATTCTTCAAGGGATGGCTGGCGTTGCAATACTCCACGCTTCTTGTAGTTAGTTATCCGAAAGGAAACTAAATCTACAAAGATACTAACCGATTAGGCTATCTTTGCAGGTCGTTTTATTATGTTGCATGTTTATGATCCATGTGTAGTGGTGTGAAACCCGGCAACATCCTAGTGGTTTTTAATCATTGCCTACAATCTTAGTTTCTACTTTCTTGCTTTTACTTTCCTCGCATCTAGTTTAAACAACCAAACCAAACTTTCGATCTAAATATCAATCGTTAAGTAGTTAAGCACGACTAAAACGTTTTCCATCTTGTTTAACTCTAAACAAGACCGTTGTCCCATGGATCCGACCCTTAAACTATATTACGATAAGACTTCTGCGTGTCTTAGCACACGCGGGTGGAGATCTTACCATAATACAAGCAAGGATAAACTTAGGGATTCATCATCTCTAGGATTTTTAGTGGCGTTGCAAAACTCCATCAAAAATTGGCGCCGTTGCTGGGGATAACGGAACGTTTTAGTTTTTACTTAACAACTTCTTGGTTGATTAGGATTTTACACTTTTCCTTGATAACTACTCCAAATCTTCTTGATTTCTTCATTTCTTTCCATCATCTAAATGTGTGATTTTCTTTCTACTCAGGTAGAAAACGTGTATGCAAACCCCGCATCGCATCGGATTCTCCCCTGAACCAGAGTACAACTCTGAGGTAGAAAGAAGTTTCCACCAAAGGATTAGACTTAACCGCCAAAGAGCCAGACAGATGGCTGAAGAGCAACGCCTCGTTGCGGAAAGAGTTAACGCCGCCATAGCTGCACAAAGAGCACAACTCATCGCTGACACTCGTGCTCAAGTGCAAGCCGAGATCCGAGCAGAGGAACAAGCTCGCATCCAAGCTGAGAATGCTGCTGCTCAATTAGCATTAAGAAGTAAGCAACTTCGGGATTACACAGTCCCAAAGAATTATGAAGATGATTGTAACATCCCTGACCTGGGTTATGAATTAACCCTAGATGTTTTGCTTAATAAGGTTGAGTAGATTCTTAATCTTATCTTGGGAAAAGTAGTTAGGGCTTATGAGAAACATATGTTTCAATTTTGGTCCTGTTTGAACAATGTAGAAGCAATGTTTGCTTATTTTGGACCAAAGTGCAAATTACCCAGGTTGAGGGGTTAAATTGCAAATGTTGCATGGTAAGATGTTCCTCTGATGTTGAGACCCCACGAGAATGAATATGATGTATTGGTAAGGCTTCTACAAGCCTGGACACCAAGATAGAGCTTGTTTGACAATGTTGTGCATTAAAACCTAGTTTTGGTGTAAAGTGCAATTTACCCAAAACCTAGGGTTCAATATGCAAATTACCACTTCAATAAGGTCCCTAATGTTTCTTGGCATCATGTAGAGCAAAGAAAATGAGAGGGGCACCTCATTTGAATTATCTTGGAGGAGAGAGAATCTTGATATTAAAATAATCAAGATTTAATCATAAGTGAAACCCTAATTCAAATTAGGGCAAAAATGAATGTATTAATTAAAGGGCCTTCAACAAAAATGTTTTGGGTTGATTTTGAATAAGGATGGAAGTTCCTTTTCCAAGATAAGGAACGAAAATATCCTAAGTAGGTGAAATTCCACTCACCTTATTATAAGAAAAAGAAAACCCACTCACATATGGAATATTAATATAATAAGCATTAAGGTGCTTAATTTGCTTTTCTTTAATTTGAGGATAATGAAGGAGAATTAAAGGCAAAGTAAGGTGCCTCGTCCTTAAGGGATTTGAGGGGAAGAGGCGGCCATATTTTTGGAATTTAATGCATTTTAATAATGCATTTTCTCTCTCATCAATTTCCTTATAAAAGTGCCTTTTCTAAATCAATTGAGAGGCTATTTCGGATTTTCTTCTTTCCTTTGCTTGCAAAACCGACCAAGGAGCTAGAGAGGAGCAGGAGGACAACTCCCTACCTGTTGGTAAGCCCTTGACCTTCGTTATTCTTGATTTCATGGTGGAAATCAAAAATAAATCATGGATTCCTTCTTATTTCAATCTCCTCTTCAACCCTAGCCAACTTTTGCAATCAAAAGCATGAGGACGAGCCTAGAGGGAGTTGCTAGAGCTTCATCCACCATTAATGGCATGATCTTGGAGCTTTGGAGCTCAATTGGAGGCGGGTTTTATAACTCAAAACCTCAACCATTGCTATTGCATCAATTATCTATACTTTGTTGATTGTTTTCTTGAATTTGATACATACTTGTTTCTTTGCTGCAATTTCCATCAAGAACGGTTGCTGTTCTTGGGTGCACGAAGGAAGGTGATGATGAAATCATCATAAGAAAGCACCTCACCAAATATCTTGGGAGCAAACATTTTCTAAAGGTGGGAACCAAACGGTTTCATCAAAACTGTTTGGTGACCAAACGGTTTGCAAACCGTTTGGAGGCAAACGGTTTCAAGACCGTTTGTTTGAGTTGACCAAGCATGGACCATTTGGGAATTTTGTTCCTAATTATGTAGGATAATGACCCTCCAAATTTGAGGGTTTAACTCCAAAGGAATCGGGAGTTGAAGGCCAATCAATTAGGCAAATCGAATTGAATTAAGTGCTGATTTTCAACCTGATTAACTTGACATGTTTGGGAAAACGGTTTCAAGACCGTTTGAGATGGTTGACCAAGCATTGACCGTTTCGGAATTTTGTTCCTAATTATGTAGGATAATGACCCTCCAAATTTGAGGGGTTAACTCCAAGGGAATCGTGAGTTGAAGCCTAATCAATTAGGGAAACCTAATTGAATTAAGTGCTGATTTTCAACCTGATCAACTTGACCTGCTTGGGCAAACGGTTTCAAGACCGTTTGAGTGCGTTGAACAAGCATTGACCGTTTGAGAGTATTGATCCTAATTATGTTGGATAATGAATCACCAAGTTTTATGGGTTAACTCCCAAGGAATCGTGAGTTGAAGGTTAATCCATTAGGAAAGCCTAATTGGATTAAGTGCTGAATTTCAGCCTGATTAATTTGACCTAGTTGAGCAACCGGTTTCAAGACCATTTGGTTGAGTTGACCAAGTGTTGACCGTTTGGTATTCCTGTTCATAATGATGTTGGTTAATGACCCTCCAAATTTTAGGGGTTAACGCCAAAGGAATCATGAGTTGAAGGCTAATCAATTAGACAAACCCTAATTGCAAACAGTGCTGAAATTCCAATGAGTTAAGTTGAGATTTTGGGTTGATTAGCCCAAACGGTTTCAAGACCGTTTGGGGATCACCCAAACGGTCTCAAGACCATTTGGGGATCACCCCAAGACCGTTTGGAGATCTGGGGTCAAGTATAGTGGACCAATTGAAGGTCCAAAGGTACCAAATCATTTAACAATGAAGTGCTGATTTGTTGAGCAACTCGATAGACCAATCCATGATGATTTTACACTAAAGTCCAAAGGTTGGATGGGCCAAACGGTCTCAAGACCGTTTGGAGCTCATCCAAACGGTCTGAAGACCGTTTGGTGGTCACCCAAGACCGTTTGGAGGTCTAGGTTTAAGTATGGTTAGGTGTTTGAAGGTCTAAAGGTACTAAGCTGATATACAATGCAATGCTGATTTGGTGATCAATTCAATGAACCAAACCCCAATTGGATTTCTTAGATTTGAGTGATATGATGGGCTAACGGTCTCAAGACCGTTTGGAGGTCATCCAAACGACCTCAAGACCGTTTGGGGTCAGGTCATACCCAATTTGGATGATGGTTCTATGGTTTCAATGCAACTAGTCCTGCATTGATTAGTGTTGAAGAATCATCGATTCCAAGCCCTAATTCAATTGAATCAACCCTAATTGATGATCAATTGAGGGTCAATTGAGGGTCAAATCAGTTGAAGATTGACCTATTAAACCCAATTGAAGTATGAGGGTAGGTCCAATTGATGATTGGTTCCATGAATCCAATGATTGAAGGAATCAACATTGGAAACCCTAATTCAATTGAATACATTATGTAATGGAGGTCCAATGTGATTGCATTTTGAGAATTAAGATGATGAATGTTCTATTGATCCAATGATGATTAGTAATGGTAATCAATGAAGGTACAAAGGTTGAAACCCTAATAGTACCCAAGTTATTAAGTGCCAATTAAGGGATGAATCCCAAATTGCTTATAGGATCAACAGCTTGATACACTATGTTAATCATAGTTGTATGTATTTGACTGAAGAGTTGATATGACTTAATCAAGTTAAGAAGTTGATAGCATGAATTCATACATGAATATGATTCATTTGGTGATTACGGGTTATGATCCTTAAGCAAAGAGATCATGAAACCCTAAATATGAACATAAACCCTAATTGACAGGGTTATTGAACTCAAACCCTAGTTGAGGGCGCATCCATGTGAAACCCTAGTTGAGGGTGCATTCATCTGAGACTCTTGTTGAGGAGGCATCCATATGAAACCCTAATTGAAGGTGTATCCATGTGAAGCCCTAATTGAGGGTGATTCTATGAGAAACCCTAATTGGGAATGAATAGTAAACCCTAATTATGGGCAATGTGATATGAAACCCTAATGAAGGGTGATGCTATATGCAATCCCTATTCTAATGAAGGGAAATGGTATGTGAAACCATAATTCCCTAATGAAAGAATAGAATTCATACTTGAATATGATACATGAGATGAACTCCTGTAGCACGACCGTGTTAGGCAGCACGGTCGTGGTATCTTTCCTTTGCACGACGTGGTGTATTCACTTTGCACGACCGTGCAAGGTAGCACGACCATGGTGACCTTATTTGCATGACCATTCTTGGTTACACGGCCGTGGTACTCTATGTTTGACTTGGAGTTGTTTTGAAAAGGACCTATCATTTTCTTTTTGTTAATTCATGACTTATGGATGAATCCATAGTAATGGTAATAGTTGTATATTCCAAGTGAGTGACTAATGATCACTACATTACATGTTGAATGTGATAAACTGGTGCATAAAGTATTAGGATGGGTAATACCCTAATACAAGCTGAGTATATGAGCTCAAGAAAGTTAATGGTGTTGAGGGAAGTGATACATCAAGATATGATAGATATCATATCCAACACCCCAAATACTGGTATACCTTGTTGTGTTATAAATCCAATATAATTGGATGACTGATACATGAGATGTGTGATGAAAATCCTAATCCTGGTAAAGGATTAAGGGTAATAATGATACATGAGATGTGTGATGAAAATCCTAATCCTGGTAAAGGATTAAGGGTAATACTGATACATGAGATGTGTGATGAAAATCCTAATCCTGGTAAAGGATTAAGGGTAATACCCTTGAATTATCAATACATTGTTTTGCATGATATTAATGGATAATTGATGTGCTTCTATCATATGTGCTAACCATGCAGGTATCATGAGATGATGAGCATAGCCAGGAATGAGCTATGATGTGTTATTAATATGAATTTGATTATTGGGCCTTATGTGCCATAAAATATCTTGTTGTCTGGTAAGAGATAGCAAGAGAGTTAATGGGCATCACGTATCACAATTATCTTGGTCAGATGACCTAAAGGTGTTAGTTACCAGAGAAAGAGGTAACAATGCTCAGGTGATGAGCTAAGGATTTGAATACCCAGGATTTCATGGTTATGGTATTGAAATTGAGAATGGATGAGAAGCCCTAGTGTTGAAATGAGGGATTAAGATCCCAACACCTTGTGAAAAGAGTATGGCTACGGGCCATGACTCCATAATGATAATGCCAGGCTTTAGTCATATGATCTAAGCCTGAACAGAGTTAATGCAGTGGTAATGATTCTGTAGTTTGAATATATGTTATACATGTTCTTCATATTCATTAAAGGAATAGTGACATGTGGATTCTATCAAGTTACAGTTGCAATGCTTTTGATATAGAATAATAATCTAATCTGTTAGACATTAAAATATCTACTGTCAAATAAATATGATTTCTCTGTTCATACTTATCTTCATAAGTTGCAATAACAATGTTTCTGGCGGAGAGTTATATCTCTCGCTAGGGCAATTTTTATAATTGTCTCACCCCCGTGGGAACCACATTTTTAGGTGGACGCGGACGAAGAGACAGGAATCCTTCAGGAGGTGAAGGACAACAACAACAGCAACAGGGACAACAGTGAAGTCTCAGGTGGAGAGATTGATTGTCATGTCATGTTCAGTTGTATATAGAGTCCTATGTGTCGTCTCTGTACTCTCAGGTCCTCAGAGTAGTAGTTAGTGATTTCAAGATTTTAGTTTAGTGCCTCGAGGGTTTTATACTACCTGTGTACAGTTAAGACAGAGTAGTTAATGTTTGTATTCCTCGAGAAGCAAAAGTACATGAGATGTATATATATGAACCAGGATGTAAAGTTTTACTTTGGTTCTGAATGAAAGAGTTTTCCTATGAATGGATGTCTTTGCAAAAAGTTTTAATTTTTAGTGATTTTTAGTAATCCGCTGCTAATGATTCGCTTCCGCATTAGTTAATCTTGTGTTTTATAAGTTGGATGCCACAATTTAGTGGTATCAGAGCACTAGGTTCGTTGAGTCTACAGAGACATAGGACTAAGGTTGTAGAGTCTGTTCTAAGTGTCTTCCAGTTTATCTGATAGTATCTTCTGCTCACATAGGAGAAGAAGAACTTGAAGATGTCTGGACAACATGAAGAACATGCTGCTGAGGGCAGCACTGCTGCACCAGGAGGAGGTGCAAGAGACCAGAATAGGGAAGGGCTTGCACCAGAACAACCTCAGATTGACCCAACTGTGATAGAAAATCCTGCCCTTCATGCTCTATTTGAGAAATTCCTGACAGCCATGACACATATGGCAGACAGGATGCCACCACCTGTATCTAGGGTACCAACCCATTATGAGGGTTATGGAGCCAGCAAGACTTTTGAGAGACTTCGTCGGGTGGGAGCCATAGATTATGCTGGAACATCCGATCCAGCAGATGCTGATCTGTGGCTGACAGAGCTAGAAAAGGCTTTTAGGATCCTTGATATTCATGAAGCTGAAAAAGTAAGACATGTTGTGTACCTCTTAAAAGGAAGTGCTGGTCATTGGTGGATGATAGAGGAAGATAAGAGACCAGGTGAAGAAATTGGATGGGAGGTTTTTTGATGGGAGTTTGTCAATAGATACTTCCCTAAGACATATCTAGATGAGAAGATATCTCAATTTGAGAGGATTGAACAAGAACAGATGAACATTAGTGAATATGAAGCTAAGTTCATGGAGTTATTATGATTTTGTCCAAAAATGGCAGTTAGTGATGAGGAAAGAATTCGGCGTTTTGAGAAGGGGTTGAACGCTGAATTAACCACTCCTGTGTCTGCTTTAGAGAATAGGGAGAGGTTTGCCACTTTTGTAGAATCGGTAAGGAGGATTGAGAGGTCTGAAATTGAGAAACAATAGACTAGTGGCAAGAAAGTGTACACCCAGTCTCAAGGACAAAGGTCTGAAAGTTTTAAGAAGCCGAGATTTTCTACATCGGCATCATCATCAAGATTCCATACCCAGACACAATGGATGTCGAGTAGGGATAGGGATCATAGTAATATTCCAAGTAGAACCTCTGACATGGCAACAACATCGGTGACTGGATCTCACAGATATTTTCTTCCCAGGACCTGTTACCTATGCAGACGACCAGGACATCTGGCAAAGGATTGTCCTGACAGGAATTCAAGAATGACTCAACATCAGGGGCAGAGTCAATATGGCTTACAAAGGAGGACATTTTCTAATAACAATAGAGGACGTGGACAGGCGTCCCAAATAGGTCAGATGATATATATTCATCCTGATACTTTATTTCATGTTTCTATGAGTTAACTTTTGAAAATAGTTACTCTTGAATTCTTTTGACTAGTCCTATAAGGACACAAGAGAGATGAGAACTTATGTCTTACTCAATGTTCCTTAAAATGTTTTATAATCTCTCTTATCTGTATGTCAAAAAAATGAGATTTAGAAAATGATGCCTGGAGGAAATCTAGGAATGGAAAATCCTATATGTATAATGGTATGAAAAGTGAGGAATATGATAGTAAATAAGGTACATACTACCTGATCTCACAATATTTGTATACCCTGGCCAAGTATATGGTTATTGTAGATAAGGCAAGTATGAAACTATTAGATTGTTATCTTTTTGATTACTCTGATCAAGTAGTCATTCTGAAACAATCTAGAGAATATAATGAAAGTAAATAGGAAGAGCTAGGTGAATTTTCCCAAACAACAAACTTAGTGAACATGCTAAGTGGATATTCTCAACAAACTTAGTGAACTTGCTAAGTGGATATTCTCAACAAACTTAGTGAACTTGCTAAGTGGATATTCTCAACAAACTTAGTGAACTTGCTAAGTGGATATTCTCAACAAACTTAGTGAACATGCTAAGTGGATATTCTCAACAAACTTAGTGAACTTGCTAAGTGGATATTCTCAACAAACTTAGTGAACATGCTAAGTGGATATTCTCAACAAACTTAGTGAACTTGCTAAGTGGATATTCTCAACAAACTTAGTGAACATGCTAAGTGGATATTCTCAACAAACTTAGTGAACTTGCTAAGTGGATATTCTCAACAAACTTAGTGAACATGCTAAGTGGATATTCTCAACAAACTTAGTGAACATGCTAAGTGGATATTCTCAACAAACTTAGTGAACTTGCTAAGTGGATATTCTCAACAAACTTAGTGAACTTGCTAAGTGGATATTCTCAACAAACTTAGTGAACATGCTAAGTGGATATTCTCAACAAACTTAGTGAACTTGCTAAGTGGATATTCTCAACAAACTTAGTGAACATGCTAAGTGGATATTCTCAACAAACTTAGTGAACATGCTAAGTGGATATTCTCAACAAATTTAGTGAACTTGCTAAGTGGATATTCTCAACAAACTTAGTGAACTTGCTCTGTGGATATTTTTCAAAAACAAATGAAAGATTGCTGAATGAATTATCTCTGTTAGATATATATGTTTCTCTTTGGTGAATATTTTTGGATGATGATAGAAATATGTTCTTTTATGCATTTTCTTTTCAATGATATGAACATCATATGTTAGGGGTTTATGCTTTGCATAAACATAAACATTGATAAGGTTGAACTAATGAAAGGAGCTTTGTGTGGAATCACAGGGTTCAGGATATCTCCGTGATATTAAGATGATATGTGGAGACTTGAGGGCATGAATAATGAATAATATGTTCCTCATTTTGTCTGGGATTTCGGGGACGAAATCCTTGTTAGGGGTTTATAATTTGTAACATCCCTGACCTGGGTTATGAATTAACCCTAGATGTTTTGCTTAATAAGGTTGAGTATATTCTTAATCTTATCTTGGGAAAAGTAATTAGGGCTTATGAGAAACATATGTTTCAATTTTGGTCCTGTTTGAACAATGTTGAAGCAATGTTTGCTTATTTTGGACCAAAGTGCAAATTACCCAAGTTGAGGGGTTAAATTGAAAATGTTGCATGGTAAGATGTTCCTCTGATGTTGAGACCCCATGAGAATGAATATGATGTTGTGGTAAGGCTTCTACAAGCCTGGACACCAAGATAGAGCTTGTTGGACAATGTTGTGCATTAAAACCTAGTTTTAGTGTAAAGTGCAATTTACCCAAAACCTAGGGTTCAATATGCAAACTACCACTTCAATAAGGTCCCTAATGTTTCTTGGCATCATGTAGAGTAAAGAAAATGAGAGGGGCACCTCATTTGAATTATCTTGGAGGAGAGAGAATCTTGATATTTAAATAATCAAGATTTAATCATAAGTGAAACCCTAATTCAAATTAGGGCAAAAATGAATGTATTAATTAAAGGGCCTTCAACCAAAATGTTTTGGGTTGATTTTGAATAAGGATGGACGTTCCTTTGCCAAGATAAGGAACGAAAATATCCTAAGTAGGTGAAATTCCACTCACCTTATTATAAGAAAAAGAAAACCCACTCACATATGGAATATTAATATAATAAGCATTAAGGTGCTTAATTTGCTTTTCTTTAATTTGAGGATAATGAAGGAGAATTAAAGTCAAAGCAAGGTGCCTCGTCCTTAAGGGATTTGAGGGGGAAGAGGCGGCCATATTTTTGGAATTTAATGTATTTTAATAATGCATTTGCTCTCTCATCAATTTCCTTATAAAAGTGCCTTTTCTAAATCAATTGAGAGGCTATTTCGGATTTTCTTCTTTCCTTTGCTTGCAAAACCGACCAAGGAGCTAGAGAGGAGCAGGAGGACGACTCCCTACCTGTTGGTAAGCCCTTGACCTTCGTTCTCCTTGATTTCATGGTGGAAACAAATAATAAATCATGGATTCCTTCTTATTTCGATCTCCTCTTCAACCCTAGCCAACTTTTGCAATCAAAAGCTTGAGGACGAGCCTAGGGGGAGTTGCTAGAGCTTCATCCACCATTAATGGCGTGAGCTTGGAGCTTTGGAGCTCAATTGGAGGCGGGTTTTATAACTCAAACCCTCAATCATTGCTATTGCATCAATTATCTATACTTTGTTGATTGTTTTCTTCAATTTTATACATACTTGTTTCTTTGCTGCAATTTACATCAAGAACGGTTGCTGTTCTTGGGTGCACGAAGGAAGGTGATGATGACATCATCATAAGCAAGCACCTCACCAAATATCTTGGGAGCAAACGTTTTCTAAAGGTGGGAACCAAACGGTTTCATCAAAATCGTTTGGTGACCAAACGGTTTGCAAACCGTTTGGAGGCAAACGGTTTCAAGACCGTTTGGTTGAGTTGAATAAGCATGGACCGTTTGGGAATTTTGTTCCTAATTATGTAGGATAATGACCCTCCAAATTTGAGGGGTTAACTACAAAGGAATCAGGAGTTGAAGGCCAATCAATTAGGCAAATCGAATTGAATTAAGTGTTGATTTTCAACCTGATTAACTTGACATGTTTGGGAAAACGGTTTCAAGACCGTTTGAGATGGTTGACCAAGCGTTGACCGTTTGGGAATTTTGTTACTAATTATGTAGGCTAATGACCCTCCAAATTTGAGGGGTTAACGCCATGGGAATCGTGAGTTGAAGCCTAATCAATTAGAGAAACCTAATTGGATTAAGTGCTGATTTTCAACCTGATCAACTTGACCTGCTTGGGCAAATGGTTTCAAGACCATTTGAGTGCGTTGACCAAGCGTTGAACGTTTGAGATTATTGATACTAATTATGTTGGATAATGACTCACCAAGTTTTATGGGTTAACTCCCAAGGAATCGTGAGTCGAAGGTTAATCAATTAGGGAAGCCTAATTGGATTAAGTGCTGAATTTCAGCCTGATTAATTTGACCTAGTTGAGCAAACGGTTTCAAGACCGTTTGGTTGAGTTGACCAAGCGTTGACCGTTTCGTATTCCTGTTCATAATGATGTTGGTTAATGACCCTCCAAATTTTAGGGGTTAACTCCAAAGGAATCATGAGTTGAAGGCTAATCAACTAGACAAACCCTAATTGAAAACAGTGCTGAAATTCCAATGAGTTAAGTTGAGATTTTGGGTTGATTAGCCCAAACGATTTCAAGACCATTTGGGGATCACCCCAAGACCGTTTGGAGGTCTGGGGTCAAGTATAGTTGACCAATTGAAGGTCCAAAGGTACCAAATCATATTACAATGAAGTGCTGATTTGTTGAGCAACTCGATAGACCAATCCATGATGATTTTACACTAAAGTCCAAAGGTTGGATGGGACAAACGGTCTCAAGACCGTTTGGAGCTCATCCAAATGGTCTCAAGACCATTTGGTGGTCACCCAAGACCGTTTGGAGGTCTTGGTTTAAGTATGGTTAGGTGTTTGAAGGTCTAAAGGTACTAAGCTGATATACAATGCAATGCTGATTTGGTGATCAATCCAATGAACCAAACCCCAATTGGATTGCTTAGATTTGAGTGATATGATGGGCAAACGGTCTCAAGACCATTTGGAGGTCATCCAAACGACCTCAAGACCATTTGGGGTCAGGTCATACCCAATTTGGATGATGGTTCAATGGTTTCAATGCAACTAGTCCTGCATTGATTAGTGTTGAAGAATCATCGATTCCGAGCCCTAATTCAATTGAATCAACCCTAATTGATGATCAATTGAGGGTCAATTGAGGGTCAAATCAGTTGAAGATTGACCTATTAAACTCAATTGAAGTATGAGGGTAGGTCCAATTGATGATTGGTTCCATGAATCCAATGATTGAAGGAATCAACATTAGAAACCATAATTCAATTGAATACATTATGTAATGGAGGTCCAATTCGATTGCATTTTGAGAATTAAGATGATGAATGTTCTATTGATACAATGATGATTAGTAATGGTAATCAATGAAGGTACAAAGGTTGAAACCCTAATAGTACCCAAGTGATTAAGTGCCAATTAAGGGATGAATCCCTAATTGCTTATAGGATCAACGGCTTGATACACTATGTTAATCATAGTTTTATGTACTTGACTGAAGAGTTGATATGACTTAATCAAGTTAAGAAGTTGATAGCATGAATTCATACATGAATATGATTCATGTGGTGATTAAGGGTTATGATCCTTAAGCAAAGAGATCATGAAACCCTAAATATGAACATAAACCCTAATTGACAGGGTTATTGAACTCAAACCCTAGTTGAGGGTGCATCCATGTGAAACCCTAGTTGAGGGTGCATTCATGTGAGACTCTAGTTGAGGAGGCATCCATATGAAACCCTAATTGAAGGTGTATCCATGTGAAGCCCTAATTGAGGGTGATTCTATGAGAAACCCTAATTGGGAATGAATAGTAAACCCTAATTTTGGGCAATGTGATATGAAACCCTAATGAAGAGTGATGCTATTTGCAATCCCTATTCTAATGAAGGGAAATGGTATGTGAAACCATAATTCCCTAATGAAAGAATAGAATTCATACTTGAATATGATACATGAGATGAACTCATGTAGCACGACCGTGTTAGGCAGCACGGTCGTGGTATCTTTCCTTTGCACGACCGTGCAAGGTAGCACGGCCGTGGTAGATTCACTTTGCACAACCGTGCAAGGTAGCACGGCCGTGGTGACCTTCTTTGCACGACCGTTCTTTGTTACACGGCCGTGGTACTCTATGTTTGACTTGGAGTTGTTTTCAAAAGGACCTATCATGGTCTTTTTGCTAATTCATGACTTATGGATGAATCCATAGTAATGGTAATAGTTGTATATTCCAAGTGAGTGACTAATGATCACTACTTTACATGTTGAATGTGATAAACTGGTGCATAAAGTATTAGGATGGGTAATACCCTAATACAAGCTGAGTATATGAGCTCAAGAAAGTTAATGGTGTTGAGAGAAGTGATACATCAAGATATGATAGATATCATATCCAACACCCCAAATACTGGTATACCTTGTTGTGTTATAAATCCAATATAATTGGATGACTGATACATGAGATGTGTGATGAAAATCCTAATCCTGGTAAAGGATTAAGGGTAATACTGATACATGAGATGTGTGATGAAAATCCTAATCCTGGTAAAGGATTAAGGGTAATACTGATACATGAGATGTGTGATGAAAATCCTAATCCTGGTAAAGGATTAAGGGTAATACCCTTGAATTATCAATACATTGTTTTGCATGATATTAATGGATAATTGATGTGATGCTATCATATGTGCTAACCATGCAGGTATCATGAGATGATGAGCATAGCCAGGTATGAGCTATGATGTGTTATTAATCTGAATTTGATTATTGGGCCTTATGTGCCATAAAATATCTTGTTGTCTGGTAAGAGATAGCAAGAGAGTTAATGGGCATCAAGTATCACAATTATCTTGGTCAGATGACCTAAAGGTGTTAGTTACCAGAGAAAGAGGTAACAATGCTCAGGTGATGAGCTAAGGATTTGAATACCCAGGATTTCATTGTTATGGTATTGAAATTGAGAATGGATGAGAAGCCCTAGTGTTGAAATGAGGGATTAAGATCCCAACACCTTGTGAAAAGAGTATGGCTACGGGCCATGACTCCATAATGATAATTCCAGGCTTTAGTCATATGATCTAAGCCTGAAGAGAGTTAATGCAGTGGTAATGATTCTGTAGTTTGAATAGATGTTATACATGTTCTTCATATTCATTAAAGGAATAGTGACATGTGGATTCTATCAAGTTACAGTTTCAATGCTTTTGATATAGAATAATAATCTAATCTGTTAGACATTAAAATATCTGCTGTCAAATAAATATGATTTCTCTGTTCATACTTATCTTCATAAGTTGCAATAACAATGTTTCTGGCGGAGAGTTATATCTCTCGCTGGGGCAATTTTTATAATTGTCTCACCCCCGTGGGAACCACATTTTTAGGTGGACGCGGACGAAGAGACAGGAATCCTTCAGGAGGTGAAGGACAACAACAACAGCAGCAGGGACAGCAGTGAAGTCTCAGGTGGAGACATTGACTGTGATGTCATGTTTAGTTGTATATAGAGTCCTATGTGTCGTCTCTGTACTCTCGGGTCCTCGGAGTAGTAGTTAGTGATTTCGAGATTTTAGTTTAGTGCCTCGAGGGTTTTATACTACCTGTGTACAGTTAAGATAGAGTAGTTAATGTTTGTATTCCTCGAGAAGCAAAAGTACATGAGATGTATATATATGAACCAGGATGTAAAGTTTTACTTTGGTTCTGAATGAAAGAGTTTTCCTATGAATGGATCTCTTTGCAAAAAGTTTTAATTTTTAGTGATTTTTAGTAATCCGTTGCTAATGATTCGCTTCCATATTAGTTAATCTTGTGTTTTATAAGTTGGATGCCACAATGATCACCCAATCCGACCACCGATTATCAACATTCTGAACTTTGAAATCCGGACGCAATGGATCCAGATCATGCAAGGCATCTCTTTTTCTGGAGGACCTGGAGACGATTGCATGGATCATCTTAAGAGATTCAAGTCACTCTGCCGACTTGTACCTCAAGCAGGAGTTGCCCTTGAATCTATAATGTTACACCTCTTCCACTTCACCTTATATGGGAGAGCTCTAAGCTGGTACAATGCTTTAGATAGGCATCCTATTATCACTACTTGGACTCCCTTAGAAGAAAAATTTCTTGAGAAATTCTTTCCCCCTTCACTAACCTATGAGATCAGGGGACAGATTAATCACTTTGCCCAATTACCCAGCGAAACACTTGCGGAAGCTTGGGAAAGATTCAAGGAACTCCTGAGGAAGTGCCCTCACCATGGCATATCTCAAAATCAACTGATAAAAACATTCTATAGAGGAGTAAGTGATGATATCAAACAATTTTTAGATTCCTCATCTGGAGGAAACTTTATGAGAAAGAACTATGAAGATGATTGGAATATAGTTACGATAGGGGCCGAGAATCAATCTAATTGGGGAAGGTCATCTAACCAAACCAAGGGAGTTCTTAAAGTTTACAAGGCTGAAGAATCCATGGAACTTAAGGCTATTGCAGAAGCCTTGAAGACTATCGCAAACAAGCAACAAGCTCTAGAAACTTCTTTCGGAGAATATGACAAGAAGAAAAACTCTCAGGTTCAACAAGTAAAAGCTGCTACTGGAACTTGTGAAGCCTGTCATGCGTCTGATCATCCCACTTTATCATGTGTCCTGTTATACAATGTTATGATGGATTTACAACCACCAGTGCCACAATATGAACCCATTATTGAACATCATGAGGACCAAATGCCGGAGCAAGTCAACTCCATTCACTCAATACCCGACCAAGTGTATTACAATCCAGACAAACCAAGAAATCACCCTGGTTTCCAATATGGAAATCCTGCAGGAACTGCCAATCCACAACAACAGACACAAGGTGGATCTTTCAGTAGACAACCACTAGGATTTCAGAATAACTTCATCCAAAATCAGGGGAATTATAGAAATGGGTTCCAACGATCTAATTATCCTAGGAATCCCTCTTATCAATACCCAGGACTGCACCCACAGCTGCAACAACCTCAGTTGCAGCAACCACAACAACCGCAGTTGACAACACCTCCATAAAAACCTCAAGGGCAACAAGTCACTCAATATCAACAGAGGAGTGCTCCTCCCCAACCATATGATGAAATATCTTTGATTAGACAGATGCTACAATCTCAGCAAACCATGCTTGCGAACCAACAGGCTCAACAAAAGGCTATGGAGGCCCAATTAGCACAGATTGCCGCTCAGTTGAAACCACCAGCAGGTACCTTTGTTGGGCAACCAGAGGCAAACCCAAGGCATGACCAAAATAGACATGAACAACTAAATGCTGTCACCACAAGGTCTGGTCGTGTCCTTCCTGATACCACTAGAATCATCCATGATGATGATGATGTAGCTATTCTTTCACCAATAGAAAGCTCAACCCATGAAAAGGAAAAATCTACTAAAACTTCTGAAAGAGAAAAAGAAAAGGGACCCATGCCAGAAGTTCCACCCAGAATTCCTTATCCGGACAGGCTGAAAGGAACCAAAATGGATACTAGGTTCCAGAAATTCAAAGAAGCTATGAAGAAACTATACATTGATATCCCATTCCTCGATGCTCTCTCCGAAGTGCCAGCATGGGCCAAATACTTGAAAACCCTGCTGTCGAGAAAATATATGACAGAAGAGCATGAAACAGTGAAACTAGCTCAGACCACTTCAGACATTCTGCTTAACAAAATGCCTAAGAAAAAGAAGGACCCAGGTTCCTTCGGTATTCAGTGTTCAATTGGAAATGGCTCCAGCAAGAAGGGATTAGCAGATTTAAGAGCAAGTATATCCATTATGCCTTATTCTATGTGCAAAAGATTAGGCTTCACTGATTTCCTACCTACAACAATGACAATTCAGTTGGCCGACTCTACCATAACTGCTCCCCTTGGAATCATTGAAGATATACCTGTCAGGATAGGAACGGATTCTTATGTTCCGTGCGATTTTTGTTATTATGGACATACAAGAAGACCTAAGATACCCGATAACCTTCGACAGACCTTTCCTAGCTACTGCCCGAGCACTTATCGATGTAGAAGCAGGAACTATTATCTTGAGACTTGGGAAGGAAGCTTTTCAGTTCAGAGTCCTTAATAGCATGAAAGGTCCAAGCATTCAAGAAGAAGTTTTTCTCCTGGACACTATATATCAAATGTCCCAATTAGAAATGTCTGAACCCTCTGATGATCTGGAAAATGCCTTGACAAATCCGGAAGTAGAATTCTCGGCAAATGAACTAGTGCAACAATGCCTTCAATACTTAGAAAAAGCTGAAGAAGCCCCAACGACCACCTTTGAAGAACTTAAGGCTGTCACCGTTATACAAGCAACTGAGCCACCTAAGGCTCCTGAAATGAAGGACCTACCTGAGGGACTCAAATATGTCTTCCTTGACAGTGAGAAACTTTGTCCAGTGATTATCAACTCTACTCTGGAAGAAGACTAAGAAAACAGACTTCTCGATGAGCTAAAGAGACACAAGAAAGCTATCGGATATAAGATGACTGACTTAACTGGTATAAATCCAGCTTTATGCATGCACAGATTGCCTATGGTGGAAGAATTCAAACCATCAAGGGAACATCAAAGGAAGTTGAACCCTAATATCAAGGAGGTAGTTCGCCTTGAGGTTCTCAAACTTCTGAAAGCAGGTATCATCTACCCAATCTTGGATTCTCAATGGGTAAGCCCCGTGCAGGTGGTCCCTAAAAAGGGGGAACCACTGTTGTTCTTAATGATAAGAATGAACTGGTACCTACTAAAACAGTAACTGGGTGGAGAATGTGCATAGACTACAGAAAACTTAACAAAGCAACAAGGAAAGATCATTTCCCCTTGCCTTTCTTGGATGAAGTTCTCGAACGTCTCGCCCACCAAAATTTTTTCTGTTACCTTGATGGATATTCATGATTTTATCAAATTCCAATCCATCCCGAAGATCAAGAAAAAACAACCTTCACTTGTCCTTTTGGAACATATGCCTTCAGAAGAATGCCTTTTGGGTTATGCAACACACCTGCAACATTCCAAAGATGTATGACTGCTATCTTCGCCGGACTAACAGAATCTATCATGGAAGTCTTCATGGATGATTTTTCAGTATACGGAGATTCTTTCGATAACTGTTTACTCAATCTAGGAAAAGTCTTACAAAGATGTGAGGACACCAACCTGATCTTGAATTGGGAAAAATGTCACTTTATGGTGACTAAAGGTGTGGTCCTGGGACATCGGGTAAGTGATAAAGGGATTGAAGTAGATAAAGCAAAGGTTGATGTCATCTCAAAGCTAACTCCACCTAAAGACATCAAAGGAGTCAGGGCATTCCTTGGCCATGCAGGATTCTACAGAAGATTTATAAAAGATTTTTCAAACATAGCAAAACCAATGACTCACTTGCTGACCAAAGAAGCAGATTTTATATTTGACCAAGAATGCCTTAATAGCTTCACGACTCTGAAGAATGCCCTTATCTCTGCCCCTATTCTAAGAGCTCCTGACTGGTCACAACTATTTGAAATTATGTGTGACGCTAGCGATTATGCTATAGGGGCAGTCCTTGGACAAAGGATTGACAAAAAGCCTTATGTTATATATTATGCCTCCAAGACTCTCGATGAGGCACAAAAGAACTATACTACTACCGAAAAAGAGTTCCTGGAAGTTATCTATGCTTTTGAAAAATTTCGATCTTACCTAATAGGGTCAAAAGTCATAGTATATACTGATCATTCTGCTATACGATACTTGATCCAAAAACAAGATGCTAAACCCCGACTCATCAGATGGGTGCTAATGCTCCAGGAGTTTGATTTAGAAATTAAAGACAAAAGCGGGGTTGAAAATGTCGTCGCGGATCACCTCAGTCATATTGAAGTTAAAGACACTGATGAAATACCCATTCAAGACTCTTTACCAGATGATCAACTAATGAAGATTACCACTGGATTTCCTTGGTATGCCGATATTGTGAATTATTTGGCAACAGGAATCATCCATCCGTCTGCATCATACCATGACAAAAAGAAATTCCTCCATGACGCTAAGTAATATTTCTGGGATGAGCCCTACCTATTCCGCTTATGCGCTGATGGACTCTTTCGCCGATGCATTCCAAAAATAGAAATTATCCCAGTTTTAGAGCACTGTCACTCAGGCCCTACTGGGGGGCACATGAGCTCTAAGAAAACCGCTCTTAAAATTCTTCAATCTGGTTTTTACTGGCCAACCATCGCAAAGGATGCACATGAATACGTGCGATCATGTGACAAATGCCAACTCTCCGGAGGAATAACCAAACAGAATGAAATGCCTTTGAATATGTGGCAAGAAGTCGAACTCTTTGATGTTTGGGGAATAGATTACATGGGTCCCTTCCCCCCATCTTATGGATTCACATACATTCTAGTTGCTGTGGACTACGTTTCAAAATGGGTGGAAGCTCTACCGACCATTTCCTGTAATTCCATACCTGTCATCAAAATGTTTAAAGAAATAATTTTCCCCAGATTTGGCGTTCCAAGAACAATAATATCCGATGGCAGATCTCATTTTCTGGAGCGGAGTTTCGAAGCACTTTTAAGAAAATATGGAGTCAACCATAAAGTTTCCACACCTTATCACCCACAGACTTGTGGGCAGGTTGAAGTCTCTAACAGGCAACTCAAAGCAATTTTGGAAAAAACTGTTAATAGGCACGACACAGACTGGTCTACCAAACTTCCTGACGCTCTATGGGCCTATCGCACAGCATTCAAAACACCAATTGGAACAACACCGTTTCGATTGGTGTATGGGAAGTCATGCCATCTACCAGTAGAATTAGAACATAAAGCTTGGTGGGCTATCAAGCAATTGAACTTTGTTCTCAAAAGCGCCGGTGAATCTAGACAACTTCAATTATAAGAATTGGAAGAATTGCGAATGACAGCATACCATAATGCCAGAATTTACAAAGAAAAAACCAAGATGTGGCATGATGGCCACATAAAAAGAAAGGATATAATCGTCGGAGATAAAGTTCTCCTATTCAATTCCAGACTAAAATTGTTTCCTGGAAAATTGTGCACAAAATGGTCGGGGCCTTTCACAATCAAACATATTTACCCGACAGGAGTAGTTATTAACCTTGATGATAATGGGGGAGAAAGAACCGTCAATGGTCATAGATTAAAGAAATACTACACTCCAGCAGACAAATTGTCGAGACAAACTATAGAAATTCAAGATCCTATGATATCAGCATAGCCAGAGTTGAAATTCATCGAGCCAGCGACGTAAAACCCAGGCGCTACTTGGGAGGCAACCCAAGATCTAATTTTCTTCTTTTATCTCCCTTTCTCTTAGAATACCATAGTTTCACTTTCTGAAAATATAAAAATTCACATAACTAAAGCAAATATAAAAATTCACAAAACAAAAATATACATTTTTTTTCAACCTTTACCCTCCCAAACGGTCCTGAAACCGTTTGGGATCAAACGGTCCTGAAACCGTTTGGACCCAAACGGTCGTGAAACCGTTTGGACCCAAACGGTCGTGAAACCGTTTGGGATCAAACGGTCTCGAAACCATTTGATCTCAGGAATTTGTATAGACACCCTCCCCAAATCCTATAAATACAACCCAACACCCTCGATCTTCTCTTTTCGACTCTCGAACCTCTGTGCGTCACTGTTCCTTTGCCTTCTCTGCCGTTCTTCCCACGCGATCGCACCTCCGTCAACCTCGCCTCCGTCGCTCTCCCTGCAGCAAGGTGAGTGCGTCATTATCACCGATGCCGACAGTTATCCCATTGCTTGCGCACCGCCGCCATTTTGCTCCTCCCCAGCCCCTCGCGGTGCTGCCGAGCTCCTCCTCTATCGCCGACAACATCATCGTCTTCGCCGCTTTCACCAACGGCTCTTTCCATCCCCGCCGCCCTCACAGACGATTTCAACACCTTTTTCTTCACCGTCTTCACCGTCGTTTTTATCACCACCGCCTTTATCGCCGATGTTAACCACCACTTTTGCCGTCGTCACCGTCGCACCCGCCGACTCCGCGACATTTCACCTTCATCTTCGCCTTCGACGGTGCCTACACGACGCTTCGTTAACCAAACGGTCTCCAGACCGTTTGGCCATGCGCATTCATCTACTATCTCTAAAAATACAAAAATATATATATTTACATAAAGCCATATAAACACAAATAGAATTCAATTTGTTCTAACTCATGATTTTCCACATTTCAGAAATGGCATCTCCAGAAAAGCAACCAACAGGCTCCGAAGATGCTCCTTTCTATACTACGGAGCAACTCCAAGAGGACCGCGCTAAGCTCCAACAGATTGTGGACAACTACAACAAGACAGGGAAGGCCCCTCCTAGAGTCAAAATCATGGAGGTCCTTTTCGAAATCGATCGAATCAATAAGTGCCTAGCAGAGGCACCGGAAGAAGAAGTGGAAGAGCTCTCTTCTGACGACGATGAGGGCTCAGAATATGAGCCAAACCCAGAAGAGGAGTCTCCTACCGAACAATCTAAAGGAAAACTGAAAGTCCAAGAATCTGCACCCAGACAACCTCCCAAGAAACGGGCGAGAAAGCAAGTTCGCCCTGCCTCTGCTATGGACCAACCCTTCGCACAACCCACCACCACCATTCCTGCCACCACCCCCACCTTCTCAATTATCACCACCACCGCACCCCCACCCGAAAACCTCTTCATCTACACCATTCAATCCATCGACAAAATCCTAAGACCTACAAAATATGTCTGCTCAAGAGTCTTGCTGAAGATGGGGATCCATGACCGACTCCTCCGCACACTAGACAAGGCCAACCTTTCAAGGCTATGTCTAGTACCAGAGATCTCATATTCTGAGCCCACCACTGAATTCTTCACCTTCCTAACAAAAGAAACAGTAGATATTACTCACAGAGCCAGAGATGGTGATGATCGCCGGCTGATCACCAAGCTATTCGGGAATGAAATTGTGATTACAGAAAATCTTCTGAACGCAATCTTCATCGACAACCCGGATCAGTACAATAACGCCAAGGCTGTGGGAACCGAACACCCTGATTTCAACAGACACAAATTTTGGAAATCCCTCACTGGGCTCCCCACATATGATGCTAAGACATGCAAAGCATCAAACATACATTCTGGTTTCGTGCGCACCGTCCACAAAATTCTAGCTGGCGCACTCTTCCCTAGGTCTGAAGGAGGCAATGTCATAATTTCAGATCTCTTTGTTCTCTGGTCCATCCTTAACGGAAAGCCAGTCAACATTGGATGACAAATAATCCAGAAATTATCAACTTATGCCTTGGGGAAGGAAATTTGCATGGGGGGCCATGTCACATCCATTATAAAATACCTCAAGATGGACATACCCCTATCTCACTGCACCCAAATAAAGGGCGACATCCTAACCAATGAACAAACATTGAAAAACTCCTTCATTATCAAGGAAAAGGATG
The DNA here is from genome assembly GCA_963693085.1 of Alisma plantago-aquatica. Classification (NCBI taxonomy): domain Eukaryota; kingdom Viridiplantae; phylum Streptophyta; class Magnoliopsida; order Alismatales; family Alismataceae; genus Alisma; species Alisma plantago-aquatica. The sequence goes on along the minus strand of OY856410.1, from coordinate 1,187,959,003 downwards.
CAAAACTGCATTATGTCTTTTGCCCTACAGTGAAGTCCTCAAGAACTCTCCTCCCGCTATCGGAGCTTGCGAACTATGACAAAGAAAAGCTCCTCTTCTCTGACGAGGAGATTTCACAACTTTTAGCTTCGGTTAAAGCAATCGACAAGCAAGCACCAGCGGGACAGACGGAGCTTAGCATAACCGCCCCGGCAGCAAAACCAACAAAAATTCCTACAAAGAGACCATCCAGAAGGCTTTTGAAGGAACAAGAGCTGTCGGGGACACCAACATCCAAACCCAACCCCGAACCAGAAACCACCCTTCCAGATGAACATATAACAACATCATCACTAGACTCTTTCATAATGAGTCTAAATGTTGATCTCGATACCACCACTCCACCATCCACCATCCCAACATCCACCACCCTACCATCTTCCACCACACCATCCACCACTCTTCCACCTTTTTCCACATCACCCTTTTTCCCTTCGGGCATCCCATTTTCCGCTACAACGCCCGTATTCACTTCTCTCACCTCCACCGCCTTTCCATCAACATTACCAGATTCACTTTTCTCTCCGGATCTGTCACCACCCTTCTCATCCGCCGCCACCCCAACACCGCTAGTGACCCCTTCCATAGTCACTACGTAGTTCGCGGGACCATCAACAGTGTCCTTTCCGCACGACACTACCACCACCATTCCACCCCGACCCCAGCCGCCCCACCCTTCTCTTACTGGGGTCCCTTCCACTAACATCGGTGAGGAATTCAGACGGTAATTTGACACCATCCGAAACCTCCTCACCAACCCCTCTAACATATTAAATTCTATTTTTTCTTGTGTGCAGGGTCTAACAAAGCAGGTCGCCAAGATCGATGAGCAAAACCGTGCCATGCCAAGCATCCTCCAAGAAATCCAGCAACGACAAGTTTTGGTGGCTAAGCAAGTTGATCACGTCGACAGCCACTACAAAACCTTGCCCGAGCTAGTCCTTGGAGTCCAAAGCCAGCACAAGGCGCTGATAAAGCAAGTCGAGAGGATCACCGTGCAGACTCAACCTCTGCTTGAGACCCTCCGCAAGCTCAAGCAGCAACAACAAGCTTTCAGCACGCACCTGGACGACATCAACATCACCGTCACACCGCTACAAAGTCGCCAAGAGGAGTCATCAAACAATGAACTTACTCAACTAAGAGTTCAAGTAACTGACCTTACCGCACGACTCCTCTCGGCTGAAGCACGCTTTTCAGATTTAAAAGAAACCCATGACGCACTGCTCGAAACACACGAGCACGTGCAAGTGGCATACGACGAGCTTCAATCCATCCATCGTCAGTGCAAGAAGAAAGCACAAAAGAAAACAACCGATAAATCAGTAGAAGATGAAGACGATGACGATGACGATTCCGATTCTTTGGCTAAATCCAACAACAGTACCTCCTCAAGTGATGACTCGGATAAACCAGATGATGCAGGGGAAGGTCCAAGCCAAGGAACAGAACAAAAACAATAGCAAGATCACCATAACGGTGATAAAGATCCCAAATCCCCACACAATGATAACGTTAACATGTCATATGGGGATCAATTTCTTGATTATTCCGCTATGGGATCCATCGGGGAGGCTGCTAAAGACGCGTCTTTCGCTAAATTCCACCAATGCATACTAGGAACCAGCGCCAGCCTTCCCGCAACAGCTATACCACCCCTCTCAGTGCCTGACACGTCAGCAACTTCATCTCATGACGAGGACGAACCAGAACGAGTGCGCTTAGATACTGATGAAGAGCTCAATTTTGCTTCAGACTCAGACGATGACATACAAGGCTATGAGGATACTCAAGAACTACCTCCTTCTTCCCCTCCACAAGAGCTTCCCTTTCCACCACCCCTACCGCATAAAATGAATGACCTAGATATGGCGGCCATCTCCACTTTAGATGCTCAGGATATCTTTATATTGAACACTATCGTGGACGATGCAAAGGCAGGGGACGATATAATCTACCACAATACTAAAACAAGGCGTAGGCTGACACGTGAAGACTTCCGCAGCATCCTCCGACCTTGGTCAACGATGCCTATAGCAATCTTCCGTGTCCTCCTCGCCAATAGTATAGAAATGTACAGAAGTTCTAAGCACCAACAACCGGTCTTTAAAGCTTCCCCCGCTCTATCTATTGGCCTTTTATATAAAAACATAAGAACGCAGTCAATCGAGCGGCTGAGTGTCGGCCTAGCACGTCGGCCACGTTATCTGGCCGTGCCTTTCCAAGTTTCAGACCACTGACTTTTTATGATCGTAGATACCGAGGCTCGGGTTGCCAAGGTGTATAATTTCTGTGGAGCAGAGTTGCATGCCGGCACAATAAACTTCGTTGGTGAAGCAGCAGGAGAAGCAAGGTGTATACCCTTCCGACTGCTTAAACTAATTTGGGCTTCCCGACCATCTCTTCGCCAAGATTGGAGCCAACCTTGGTTCAATATCATAAACCCTCCAATCCAAGCCGCCGAAGGATCTGGGGATTGCGCTTTCTGCACCATACGACACATCCAAGCGTTGAACCAGGAAATTCCTTTTGCTGATCTGATTACCGGAGATTTTCATTCCTTACGCGGACGTTATTCCATGGAGCTCATCTGTGATAGGCGGTTTTTCAAAGACCCAACTATGGCACCAGATGACATTCCACACTATCTCTTCTCAGCTATCCAGCGACCACAGTGGCAACCCTTCCGACAAACTCTCAAAGAATCGGAGAAGACCAACGTACCAGTCACCGACACCAAGCAAACTACAAGAAAAATCGATCCTCTATATACCATTGAACCAACCTTCCCTGATTTTGATCGCGATGCTTGCAAAGGTCTCTCCGATCTGGAATTGCGTCTCATTATGGCACGGCTCTCTGCTGAAAAAGATGGACTGGCATTCATGTCTCGGGACATTCTTGTAATGACAGACACACTACGAGAGACCTTACAGGTTAAAGGATCCCTCTCTGTAAGCCTTATGGCCGCCTATCAGTTTCTACTCGGCCAAAATCACCCAACAACATACATGGCGTCCCCATATTTGAAAGATGATCTTCTAAAGCTCAAGAACTTCGGCACAACCGAAGCACTGATCTCCTATCTCCAACATACAACGTCGACGTTCATCATGTTCCCTTTCCTCTATCATGAGCACTGGATGCTCCTGGCAACAAATCTTCCAGAAGGAACAACCACAATATACAACAGTTCCGACAGCCAGTACAACGCACGACAGAGAAACTACGTCGTGACACCGAAGATGCCAACAGAAGTAGTGGCAAAGGAGTGCGCCGACAAGTTAATCGATTTTCTGAGTCAGCACACAAGGGCGTACGACAAAGAGCATTTTCACCTCCCTTCCTTCTGCCACAAATGCCCCCAGCAAATTCGACAATCCAATGACTGCGACAGTTCGCATCCAATCTCCTTCATTCCCCGGGGGCAAATGCAGATTTACCTTAGCCTGTAGCCCTTGTCCTAATTACTTCTCAACCTATCACTTTGACACTCTGAGGACAGAGTGAGTGATAAGTTAGGGGGGGTACATTAGACGAGGGCAAGGTATCATCTTCTTTTCATCTCTCCTCATCCTTTTCTTTTCTCTGTTTATACATCTTCCCGTTTTAACTTTCTCTTTAATTAACCCTGAATAAAGTCACCCTTAGCTAACTTTAGAATCAGGTTAGTCCTCAAAAGTAAATAGCACTTAGACATACAATGGCGACTTAATAATATCTCTCCACCTTTGGGTTTTCATGCTTTTGTTTCAATTCTATATCTGACTCTCCACAGGTCAATATCAAGGCAGCAATAAGCCGAGCTCTCAAGGAAGAGAGGGGTATCACACAACTTCTGAATTAAGAAACCTTGCAAGCGGACCACACAAAAAGTGCATGTTGAAAAACTCTAAGAACAGCTTTTCTCTCTTCAAATAAAAGAGGCTTTGCCGCCCAAAATAAATTCCAAAATAATCCCCGAATCCCAAGCCTGTGAATTTTTCAAATAAAAGCCAGAGTGTTGAATAAAAACATGAGAGTTGTGCCATGCATAAGGACTTATAAGAAGAGCCAATAAAGGTCTCACCCGGCCGGTACATTCAGCTGCCCTCATGAAGGCAGATGTGTCATGCCCGGTAGTGGGATCCTAAGGTCTCCAAATATAAGAAAAGGCTGGTAAAGAGCTCACCCGGCCGGTACATTCAGCTGCCCTCATGAAGGCAGATGTGTCGTGCCCGGTAGTGAGTCTCTAAAAAGCATAGATAAGCCCTCTCCCACAAAAAAAGGGAGAGTTACATCTTAAGCCTTTAGCCAACCCTCATACCCACTCTAGCTACCGATAAGTTCTTCAGAGAGATATAAAGTTTATTAGAGTTAACAACATGCACAAAATAAAAAGTGGTCCCAATGCAAGCTATGAGATACAGAAGGGACTTGAGACTCATGCATCTCTCAAAAACCTAAAAGAGTCAAGGCAAGCAATAAAACCCGATATGATATGAAGAGAACTCAGGTTGAGAATTGAAACAAGCGTATGGGAACCGTAACTAAATAAAATTGCCCGCCATTACATGCCTCAGCTCTATCTAACTTGAGGACAAGCTAGACTCTAAGTTGGGGAGGGTGATAAACCCCCAATTTTGGGATTTTATCTTAGTCTTTTCTTTAGTTTTTCATACCCTTTCTTAATTAAGATTAGACATAATACCCAAATATTCCCTCTTTTTGTGAAAACCCTAATAGACTAACTTTTCCCTTTTATACTTGCAGAAAAGACAAAAAAAAATCATAAAAGACTCAACTAGCCCCAAGACCGCATGGGCTCAAACGGTCCCAAGACCGCATGAAGCTAATCGGTCCCAAGACCGCATGAAGCCAATCGGTCCCAAGACCGCATGGAGTCAAACAGTCCCAAGACCGCATGAAGCCAATCGGTCTTGAGACCGCATGAAGCCAATCGGTCTCGAGACCGCATGGAGTCAAACGGTCCCGAGACCGCATGGAGTCCAAACGGTCCTGAGGTCCAAACGGTCCTGCGGTCCAAACGGTCCTGAGGTCCAAACGGTCTTGAGGTCCAAACGGTCCTGAGGTCCAAACGGTCTTGAGGTCCAAACGGTCTTGAGGTCCAAACGGTCCTGAGGTCCAAACGGTCTTGAGGTCCAAACGGTCCTGAGGTCCAAACATTCTTGAGGTCCAAACGGTCTTGAGGTCCAAACGGTCTCCAAACTGTTTGGACTTCACTTAAGGCATATAAATAAGACCCAAGAGTCCTCAACCAAGGGAGAGATCTCTCAGACGCCCAAAGGCTGCCTCTCCAGTTCCAGAGCAATTCCATCCTTCATCCATCGCCCCAAGGCTGCCGGTCTGAGATCCACATTCCATCATCAAGATACCTTCTCTCTCATCAACAAAGAAGGTGGGAAGAGAAGATCCATCATCATAGCAGCCACGAAGTGTGAAGATCGTTGCTCTCTCTCCACCAGGGTTTCAACCTTCCCTCCTCCGTGGAGATGACGTTCTTTCTCTCTCTTCTCGCCTCCTTCTTTGCTCTTGAGATGAGTGAGTAGTCCCATTCACTAGGATGCGGGGAGTAGCCCCGCTACCCATGTTTTCATTCCATGCAATGTAATTCAATTGTTTGCTATAGAGATACTCTCCTTTTCGGTTCAACATCAATTGTTTAATGAATGCTTGTTGCTTGATCATCAACTTGTATTACTTATTGTCTATCAGTGTGAATTGTCTACGTTTGTACCCTTAGATCTGAATATCGATTGAATGTTGGTTATAGATGTATGTAGTCACCATATGTCTGTTTCGGTATCTAGGAGTGCTTTCATGAGTGGAGTAAACTCACTACCATCGTTGCACTTTCATACTATGAAATGGAATCAGTTGACGTATGGAAGTGCAACCTTGGTAAAGTTGAGGAACACATTTCATGAAGGAGTAATGCAAAGCAAGTGACCATTCGTCAAGGAATGGCTGGCGTTGCAATACTCCACGCTTCTTGTAGTTAGTTATCCGAAAGGAAACTAAATCTACAAAGATACTAACCGATTAGGCTATCTTTGCAGGTCATTTTATTATGTTGCATGTTTATGATCCATGTGTAGTGGTGTGAAACTCGGCAACATCCTAGTGGTTTTTAATCATTGCCTACAATCTTAGTTTCTACTTTCTTGCATTTACTTTCCTCACATCTAGTTTAAACAACCAAACCAAACTTTCGATCTAAATATCAATCGTTAAGTAGTTAAGCACGACTAAAACGTTTTCCATCTTGTTTAACTCTAAACAAGACCGTTGTCCCGTGGATCCAACCCTTAAACTATATTACGATAAGCCTTCCGCGTGTCTTAGCACACGCGGGTGGAGATCTTACCATAATACAAGCAAGGCTAAACTTAGGGATTCATCATCTCTAGGATTTTTAGTGGCGTTGCAAAACTCCATCAGTGTGTACAAAACCTCCCTCTTTGATCTCCTCACAAGGGTGCGGTCATTGCTGGGAACTGTTTGATGTTGTTGTGCCCGTTGATTGGTTCGACCCGTGCCACTATGACAATACTGTGTCTGTAACCACCAACGGCTACTTTGCTTCAAGGCAAAGTCATTGATCCTCTCTTATCAATCAAGAGAGCTACTTTGTCAGTACACTCAATGTGTCACCGAATGTCAGCCACTACTTTACTTAAAGACAAAGTTGTTGACCCTCTCTTATCAACTAAGAGAGCTCCTCCAGTTGTTCTTAATTTCTGACTATTCTACTACAGAAGGCACCAACAAGCAACTGGAGGGATCACACCTCAATCAGTGGGATTATCTCAATGGCTTCCCCCGTGTCTCTATTTATAGGCCTCCATGGCATATTGTTGCAACTAGAAATCTTTGTCCAACTCTGAATCCAACTCCATATTACACATAGGAAACCATTTTCTTTTCCTTTTAGATTTTGAATCCTATTAGGATTAGTAGCACAAACCAACTCATACTCAAATCCAAATCTAAGTACGCACACCATCATTGGGTGTTTGCGTGTTAGTAATTGAGTATTGTCCAAACCCAGAGGGCATGTTTGGTTCGAGATCTCATCCGGATTTTGACTTGTCTTCTTGTGCCACGTCAGTGCCACATCAGCACGATCCAGTCTGGGTTGGCAAGATGCGTGTTTGGTTGAACATCCTGAAACGGCCCTATTTCGGGTTCCGTTGTCCTAATATCCGGATCAAGTCAGTCCTGCTAGTAGCAGGATTTCAATAACCCAGTCCGGATTTTGCTCTGTCTTTTGTGTATTTTGTTTTATATGCCAGATTGAAAAACACAAGTTATGAGGCCACTCTAATTTAATGATGAGATTGGTTTGCCAAACAGAAATAGGATTGACTCCAGTACGTATAATCTCGATATATGTACTAACCCAGTCTAATCCGGTCCGAATTTTGTGATCTCCATCTTGAACCAAACAGGGGCGGAGATCCTCCCAGACTTCACCACATTAACAAGCTTGGAACGCCTGATACTGATAAGCTGTGAGAAGCTCACAAGACTGTCATTGGATAATGACGGTGCTGCCTTTCCTGCATCCCTACGCGAAATGGTCATCTGTGACTGTGACTCACTACAAATTTATTTTATTCAAAAGACTGTGGTCCTTTCTCTACAGGAGATACAGTTGTCGTCACGGAACTAACTAGTATATGTATCAAATTCCATTATCAAAGAACTGCTCACCTATTTTCTTCCAGACCTGGACAAGCCATACTACTACAATATTGCAACTGAAAAGCTTAGACTTAAGGTATCAGCTGGTGAGTCTATGCCAGGTTCCTCCTTACCAACATCAGTGGAATTATTTGGTGAGAATACACGAAATCGACAACCACAACGAGCATCATTAGAAGCGGATAATGATTGTAGCTGTGAGGATGTCCTTACGAAATTGCTTAGAAGCAAACCTTCCTCTCATTTACAAGAGCTCTGCATTTCCCAATTCTATGATTTGAGGGACATCTTCAGAGAGCTGGAGCAGTCATTACTTAGACTTACTTCTTTAATGGAAATCCAATTTGACAGATGCAAAAATGTCCATTTGCTTCCAACTGATATGAGCAATCTTTCCTCTTTAGGGAAAATAGTGATCAAGTTCTGCCCCAACTTCTCCTCTGAATGAGGGATGGACAAGTGATGAAGGTGGTGAAACCTTCCTTCGACTACGCAACATTCACCATCTCGAGCTCAAAGGATGTAAGAAGCTTATCTCATTGTTAGGTGTTACAAGATCTCCATCATCAGAGACTCTCGAATTGGTTGATTATCCAAAAAGGATTTGCTATGCAGACCAGAATTGGGACCAAAAATGGAACCTAGTTGTTGTGAGCCACACATTCAAAAAACACACCAATAAAATAGCATGATCTATTTGTCATGCCATTGCTTTATGTACCAAAAAAACAAAATTGATATTCATTTCTGGTGTAAGAGTTGTGTTCAACTAGCATTTTTCTATCCAAAACTAGAGATCCTGTTAGACTTTACGACATTCACGTGCTTGGAATGTTAGACACTTGACACATGTTCTGAGCTCATGCAACTATCAATGGATAATAAAGGTGTCATCTTGTCTCGGTACCTACGTAAATTGGTCATTCGTAAATGTATATGTGCAGGGCCGACCCATTGAGGGGCCAATTAGGGCGACAGCCATGGGCCCAACAAAGGGGCGGCCTATAATTTTATTTTTCTAAACATCTATTGTTGTTATGAAATTCTAATTTGTGCTGTTTGTGACTTCCACTAACCCTTCGACAGTTAAGTTGCCGATCCCATTCGTTTCGCTTGTTCACATTCGGCGGACTCTACTACAGTAGTAGTGCTGCTCCTCTTTAGAAGACCACAACATCTCTTGCCGTCGTGCACATTCGACGCATCATGTTCTCCTTTTCTGCAGACTCTACTGCTCCTACTCCGCAGACGTCCACGAGGACCACGATGCCCACTAATACAAAAATGGGTTATAACGTCACTACATGTAGGGTCAGTTTTTCCAAATAACTGACCTTATATGTCTACAAAAAATGTGGGCACCACTTAAGACCTCTTGGGTCGGTTTTCTTTAAAAAATTGACCTTGTAGTGTAACTCTATAGGGTCAGTTTTTCAAATAACCGACCTTATATGTCTATAAAAATGTGGGCACCACTTAAGACCACTTAGGTTGCTTTTCTTAAAATAACCGACCTTGTAGTGTATCTCTATAGGGTCAGTTTCCATAAAATAAGCGACCTTATAGACAATTAGATTAGAAAGCCAATTACAGTTTCCACGACAAAAATTTGCTCGATTTTGGCTTCGCGCCTCGATCTATAGGGTCAGTTTTTCCAAATAACCGACCTTATATGTCTACAAAAAATGCGTGAGACATCTTGGATCCAGTTTGTGTTCACGCATGTATAAGGACCTCTAGGGTCGGTTTTTTCTTATAACCGACCCTAGAGGTCACCTCGGTCGACAATATTATCGACCGAGTTGAATTTTGGAACCAGGTAAGTTCACACATGCATAAGCACCTTAAGGGTCTATTTTTTTCATATAACCGACCCTAGAGGGCTCCTCGATCGACAATATTGTCGACCGAGTTGAATTTTGGATCCAGGTAAGTTCACACATGTATAAGCACCTTTAGGGTTGATTTTTTCCCCTCGGTCGACAATATTGTCGACCGAGATGATTTTTGGATCCAATTTAGTTCACGCATGTATAAGCACCTCTAGCGTCGGTTTTTTACTTTTAACTAACCCTAGGGCTCCCCTCGGTCGATGAATTTGTCGACCGATAACCTCTCGGTCGACAAATTCATCGACCGAGAAGGAGAGCCAGATTTCCTAAGCACCTCTAGGGTCAGTTTTTTCATTATAACTGACCCTAGAGGGCACCTCGGTCGACAATATTGTCAACTGAGATGAATTTTGGATCCAGTTTAGTTCACACATGTATAAGGATCTCTAGCGACAGTTTTTTACTTTTAACCGACCCTAGAGCTCCCCTCAGTCGACAAATTTGTCGACCGAGAACCACTCTGTCGAGAAATTCGTCGATCGAGAAAGAGTTTGTTGTTTAGGATTTTAGATCCAGATTTCCTTTCGTGCATGTATATGCATCTCTAGGGTTGGTTTTATCCTTATAACCGACCCTAGAGGGCTCCTCCATCAACAATATTGTCGACTGAGATGAATTTTGGATCCAGTTTAGGTCACGCATGTATAAGCATCTCTAGCGTCAATTTTTTACTTTTAACCAACCCTAGAGATCCCCTCGTTCGACGAATTTGTCGACCGAGAAGGAGTTTGTTGTTTAGGGTTTCAGATCCATATTTCCTTTCGTGCGTGTATATGCACCTCTAGGGTCAGTTTTTTTTCCTTATAACTGACCCTAGAGGGCCCCTCGGTCGACAATATTGTCGACCGAGATGAATTTTGGATCCAGTTTAGTTCACGCTTGTATAAGCACCTTTAGCCTCAATTTTTTACTTTTAATCGAGAATGAGTTTGAGTGTTTTTAAATAACCTGACACAGGCACCGCTTATCTCTAGCGTCGATTTTTTTGTTTTAACCGACACTACAGGTCGGACCTGGGGCTTGAAGTGGCCGAGTCCTAGTCTTTCTCTCCCGCGAAACATAAATTTTGTTCTCTTTTTCTCTCCCACGTCACTGATACCTTTTCTTCTTTATCTCCTTGTGTCATTCCGCCACCGATACCTTCTCTTCTTCTCTCCCGCATCATCACTTTTCATTGTTGTCGTTCCGCCAAAGCCTTTGCCAAGAAGCTCGTCATGATGTTCAAAGAGGATCGTGGTGTCCGTGAAGCCCTTGCCACCTCTCCGCGCCGCTAAAGCCCTTGCCTCCTCTCCGCAAAAAGAGCTCGTCGTCGCTACCTCTCCACACTTCCATGAAGGTCGCCGCCTCTCTGTGAAGGTTGTCACATCCTCCACGAAGGTCGCCATCGTTTCCAAGTAAGGTCGCCGCTTCCCTCATTCCTGAGTTCGTTCCCGCCGCCACGGTAGTGTCCAGGTCCACTCTCGGTCGACAATATTGTCGACCGAGAGTCCACCTGCACACAGCGTCCAGGTCCACTTCTCAATCGAGAATTCATCGACCGAGAGTGGACCTGGACGCCGTGTGTAGGTGGGCTCTCAGTCGACTAATTGTCGACTGAGAGTGGACCTGCACTCCTTTGACTACACAGTTATATTGTTTTTCCATTTTATATGATTTGATAACCCAACCAATAATAAAAACATGTATTTTTTCATATGTAATCATTATATAAATTCTAGGAATTAATACAAGATTAGACATGTGTACTCCTAGATTGAAACTTTAGGGTTGATGCATGATGTTTAACTTAATATATAAATATGAAAATAATGCATTTATATATTAACTTATAAACCCATTCAAAATTTACTCATTAGGAGTAAACTTGGGATAGTCCCCGGTTTGGGACTATTTTTGGATATTTAATCTCACTTAGGATGTAACTGTATAATGTATGTTTAGTTTTGTAGAAAATTTCAGTAGGATTTCCTCATTTGTTTTCTGGGTACAATTGTGAGTGGTTATTTTCCATTTACATCGGTGTACTTGGAGAACTTAGGGGAAATGCTGCTGAAATTTTCTTCAAAACTAAACATACATTATACAATTACTAGCGAGATTAAATATTCAAAAATGGGATAGGTGGTACACTTTAGTATATAAGTAATTAACTTCCTATCAATAAAAACTTACAGATTATTGTATCAATATTAAACGGTTAGTTTTATAATTAATTTTAATGTGATATAGAAAATGGATCGAAGTTGGATGTCTATCAAGAACCGTTACAGTCCAGAGTTTGCCAAAGGTCTTGATGAATTTATCAGATTTGCTGAGGAACATAGGAAACTACCGACAAATAGGCTATATTGTCCATGCAGAAATTGTTGTAATAATTTGAAAGTTGATACTGGTGAGGAAATTAAGAATCATGTCATATGCAATGGGATCATACAAGGTTATAATGAATGGTATTGGCATGGAGAGAAATTTAATTATGGATCAGAAAATGTCGATACTAATAGTTGTGGCATAGAAGATATAGATAATGATGATAATGTTAATGATGAACCGATTCAAGATGACCGGATTCAGGATGATATGGTTGATGAGATGCTACATAGTTGTCGGGATAATGTCATTGATCCACCTTCTTTATTTGCAAACATTGTCCATGATGTTGAAAAACCATTATATAAGGGTTGTACTAAGTTCACGAGGTTGAGTGATGCGATGCGATTCTATACTCTTAAAGCTCAAAACCGGTGGAGCGATAGGAGTTTCACTTCACTGTTGTCTTTGTTAAAGGAAATTCTTCCTGAAGGCAACGAGCTTCCAATTTCAACATATCAAGCAAAGAAAATAATGTACCCAATGTGAATGGAGGCTAAGAAGATTCATGCATGTCCAAATGATTGTGTGTTATTTCAGAAGGACTATAGTAATTTGATAAATTGTCCAAAATGTGATGTGTCAAGGTATAAGATCACAAATTTAGCTAAGGCTAAAAATGGCTCTCCTGCCAAGGTGATGTGGTATCTACCAATAATACCACGATTTGAACACTTATTTGCTAATATAGAAGATGCAAAAAATTTGTCTTGGCATGGGTAGTTAAAGTCCAATGATGATGGTGTCCTACGACATGCATCTGATTCACCACAATTGAAGAAAATTGATTTATTATACCCTCAATTTGGTAAAGAACCAAGAAACTTAAGACTTGGACTATGTATAGATGGAATGAATCCCTATGGTACATTAAGCAGCCAACATAGCACGTGGCCTGTTATGATTGTTATATACAATCTTCCTCCTTGATTGTGTATGAAAAATAAGTATGTGATGTTGTCAATATTGATATCAGGGCCCAAGCAACCTGGAAATGATATTGATGTTTACCTTCAACCTCTAATTGATGACCTAATGAAACTATGGGAAGAAGGTATTATGAGATATGATGCTTCACGTAAAGAGATCTTCAGTTTTCATGCTATGTTATTTTGCACTATTAATGACTTTCCAGCTTATGGAAATTTGTCTGGATATAGCATAAAAGGATACAAAGCATGTCCTGTTTGTGAGGAAAATACTGATTCAATCAGACTGAAATATGGTGGTAAAATCATATATCTTGGTCATCGGAGATTTCTCCCACCAATGCATCCTTATCGAAGGCAACACAAAACCTTTAATGGGTCAACTGAGGAACGAAGTGCTCCTAAACCTATACCAGGAAATGTTGTATGTGATAGGGTGAAACATATTGTTAATGAATTTGGAAAGATTTCAAGTAGTCGTCCACTCACATGTGACAAATCTCTATAGAAGAAGAGGTCAATATTCTGGGATCTTCCTTATTGGAGATCTTTGACAATTAGACATTGTATTGACGTCATGCATGTTGAAAAAAATATTTGTGATAGCATCATTGGTACACTATTGAACATACCAGGAAAGACTAAAGATGGCATCAAATCTAGAAAAGATTTAGAATTAATGGGTATAAGAAAAGAATTATCAGTGAAGATCAGGGGTCGCCGCACATATTTACCACCAGCTTGTTACACTTTTTCAAAGAAGGATAAAAAGACTTTTTGTGAGTTCTTGTATAATATTAAGGTTCCACAAAGATACTCTTCTAATATTCATAAATTGGTATCAATGAAGGATCTGAAGTTGATAGGTCTCAAATCTCACGATTGTCACACCTTAATGCAACAAATTTTACTTGTGGCTATTCGATCTATTTTGCCGAAGCATGTAAGGTTTGCAATCACAAGACTCTATTTCTTCTTCAATGAAATATGCAACAAAGTGATACATCCTGATACTCTCGATAAATTACAGAAAGATGTAATTGTTACCATGTGTCAGCTTGAAATGTACTTTCCCCCTTCATTTTTTGATATCATGGTTCATCTTGTAGTACATATTACAAGGGAGGTGAAGATGTTGGGTCTAATTTTCTTACACTGGATGTATCCATTTGAACGCTACATGAGTGTTTTTAAAGGTGATGTTCAGAATCGTTATCGTCCTGAAGGGAGTATTGTTGAGGGTTACGTGGCAAGGGAGGTGATGGACTTTTGTAATGATTTTTTAAATTGCAATTAAACTTCTAGCGATCTAAAAAATTCCCATCACACTGATTCTTATTGTGGCAAAGGAACTCTGGGAGGACGAGTGAAAGGAATCAATCGTGAGTTGTGGGAACATGTTCATTTGTATATTTTACACAACATCGATGAAGTTAGTAGCTACATCACAGAACACAATGATCTTATCAAGAGAAATCATCTGCGATCTAGTTCAATGTGGCTTGCAAGGGAGCATAATCGAACATTTATTAGGTGGTTTGAAGAGAAAGTATTTAATCAACTATCTGAATCACCGAATAATGTTGCTGAGAACATAAAATGGCTCGCCTTTAAGCCAAAAATGGATGTCATGTCATATGAAGGTTATGACATAAATGGATTTTCATACTACACAAAGCGTCAAGACGAAAGTAGTGTGGTCCAAAATAGTGGGGTCACTATTCAAGCTTGTTCATTGTATTTTGCTAGTGCCAAAGATAAAAGACCATGTGAACCTGAGATGTCATATTATGGCGTCATTGAACACATATGGGAATTGGACTATATAAATTTCAGAGTTCCTATCTTTAGGTGTAATTGGGTTGACAACAACTAATAAGTTTTAGTGGATGAGTTGGGTTTCAAATTGGTGAATTTTGAAAAGATTGGTGAGAAAGATGAGCCATTCATCATGGCAGACCAAGCAAAACAGTATTCTATATTGATGACCCGGCAAATAAAAATTGGTCTATCGTTCTACATGGAAAAAGACAGTTTATTGTAGAACCTATAAATGAAGAATACTACTACGAAAAGTATGATGATTCCAGTCCATTCTCAGTTGGTTTGCCAAGTGTAAATGTTGAAGATAACACCGATGAATATTATAAACGTCATGACCATGCTGAAGGAATTTTACTTGACTAACAACTCAACCGATACTAAAGGCATGTATTCTTTGAATTAATTATTTTATTATCATTCAAGCAAGTAATCTTTTAAATATACATCATATATCATGTATACCTTATCACTTGTGCTTTTATTATCACTTTTTTTATCATGTATACTTGTAGGTTCTAAAATGGCGAGTGAAGATGAACATTCTGAGCATGAGCATGAGTACCATGAGGATGGTAGTGGTGATGATAAGAAAAGTAGAGGTCCTACACTGATGCGTAGGCTGCAGGAGCTCAGGCTAAAGGGGACAAATTGCCAGTCCAGTTTGATATGACAGGTGCACCTATTGGGGAACATGCTAGTGCTTTCAAGAATTAAATAGGGGCGACCGCTCACAATAAGGTGGCAATAGATATAGAAAATTGGCATGATGTTCGTAATGCCCAAAAAGACCTCATATGGAAAGATATATCTATAAACCCCTAACAAGGATTTCGTCCCCAAAATCCTAGATAAAAGAAGACATATATCATATCATTAAGTCTTCACGTAACATGTCCATGTCATGTTTATGCAAAGAAAAAACCCCTAACATATATTATCCATATTATTGAAAGGAAAGGGCATAAAAGAGCATACATCTATCATCACCTAAGAATATTTATCAAAGGAAAAACATATATATCTAACAGAGATTATTCATTCAGCAATCCTTTATTTATTTTTGAAAATATTCACTGAGAAAGTTCACTGAGTATGTTCACTAAATGATTTGTTTTGAAAATATCCACGGAGCAAGTTCACTAAGTTCGTTAAAAATATCAACAGAGCAAGTTCACTAATGTTATTGAAAAATATCCACGAAGCAAGTTCACTATGTTTGTTGAAAATATCCACAGAGCAAGTTCACTAAGTTTGTTGAAAATATCCACGGAGCAAGTTCACTAAGTTTGTTGAAAATATCCACAGAGCAAGTTCACTAAGTTTGTTGAAAAATTCCACGGTGCAAGTTCACTAAGTTTGTTGAAAATATCCATGGAGCAAGTTCACTAAGTTTGTTGAAAATATCCACAGAGCAAGTTCACTAAGTTTTTTGAAAAATATCCACGGAGCAAGTTCACTAAGTTTGTTGAAAATATCCACAGAGCAAGTTCACTAAGTTTGTTGAAAATATCCACGGAGCAAGTTCACTAAGTTTGTTGAAAAATTCCTCGGAACAAGTTCACTAAGTTTGTTGAAAATATCCACGAAGCAAGTTTTCTAAGTTTGTTGAAAAATATCCAAGGACCAAGTTCACTAAGTTTGTTGAAAAATATCCACGGAGCAAGTTCACTAAGTTTGTTGAAAATTTCCACAGAGCAAGTTTACTAAGTTTGTTAAAAATATCCACGGAGCAAGTTCACTAAGTTTGTTGAAAATATCCACGGAGCAAGTTCACTAAGTTTGTTGAAAATATCCACAGAGTAAGTTCACTAAGTTTGTTTGAAAATTCTAGGGAGCAAGTTCACTAAGTTTGTTGAAAATATCCACGGAGCAAGTTCACTAAGTTTGTTGAAAAATATCCACGGAGCAAGTTCACTAAGTTTGTTGAAAATATCCACGGAGTAAGTTCACTAAGTTTGTTGAAAATATCCATCGAGCAAGTTCACTATGTTTGTTGAAAAATTCCACGGAGCAAGTTCACTAAGTTTGTTGAAAATTTCCACAGAGCAAGTTCACTAATTTTGTTGAAAAATATCCACGGAGCAAGTTCACTAAGTTTGTTGAAAATATCCATAGAGTAAGTTTACTGAGTAATTTGTTTTGAAAATATTTCACTTAGCTCTTCCTATTTAATTCCATTACACTCTATAAATTGTTTTAGAATGACTACTTGATCAGAGTAATAAAAAAGATGACAATTTAAGAGTTTCATACTTACTTAATCTACAATAATCATATACCTGGCCAGGGTATACAAGTATTGAAATTAGGTAGTATGCACTTTATTTACTATCATATTCCTCACTTTTCATATCATTATACACACAATATTTTCCATTCTTGAATTTTCTTTAGGCATCACTTCTATATCTCATCTTTCAACATACAAATAAGGGAGATTATAAAACATTTTAAGGAACACTGAGTAAGATATAAGTTCTCATCTCCCTTGTGTCCTTGTAGGACTAGTCAAAGGAATTTCAAAAACAACTACAACACATAGAATTATGAAATGAAGTATCAAAATGAATATATTTCATTTGACTATTGCCCTTCACAGTTATCTATCACCTTAGGTTGACTCAACACATAGTGTCTAGTGATTTCATATTGCTGCTTTTGCCTTTATTTAATGGCTACTGCCCTGGTACACTAGGCATTTATTGCACTGGTGACACCAAAAACTTTGGCTTTTCAGAGTAACTAGGAAAATGTCCCTAAATTATAGAGACCTTACCTTAATATATAGCTCAAGGCCCCTCCTTGTGCACTATCATCACATATGTACTGTTTGTCCAGACTTATGGCAGAGTCTACTTTCTTGCCATTTATTAATCTTTCCCACATTTACACTGTTCCAACATGACTATGTCACTCAGGAATCCTTTCAAAGCCAAAAGTTTATGCATTAAAGACAAGTAACTTAGGTTGTGATACTAGTATTCAGTCTTCTATATGCATTACTGTTGTCCTATCCTGCCCTTCAAGAGTATAACATAGGATTCTCTATCCTGATTAGGTCAAGGTGACAATTCTCAGGCACTTGTTCTCCTCTTGCCTGGCCCCGTGCACCCTCTCCTGGTGCTACAACATTGCCCTTAGAAATGTGTTCCTTATGTTTCCAGTTATTTTCAAGTTCTTCTTCTCCTATGTGAGCAGAATATACTATCAGATAAACTGGAAAACACTTAGAACAGACTTTACAACCTTAGTCCTAAGTCTCTGTAGACTCAGCAAACCAAGAGCTCTGATACCACTAAATTGTAACGACAAATGTCATAATTAAGATAACAAGTGTCATTAATAATAATAAAACATGCGGAAACGATCACTAACAGCGGATTACCAAAAATCACTAAAAATTAAAACCTTTTTATCAAAAGATTCATCAAGGAAAACTTTCTCATATAGAACCAAAGTAACACATTTACATTCTGGATCAAAGGTACATATCTTACATCATCTCTTTCGGTGAATTACAAGCATCAGCTGACCTGTTAAACTAAACACAGACATTATAAAAACCTCGAGGCACTGAGCCAAAATCTAGAAAGCACCAACTAATACTCCGAGGACCTGAGAGTACAGAGACGACACACAGGACTCTATCTACATCTATACAAGGCATAATAGCCACTGTCTCCACCTAAGACTTCACTGCTGTCCCTGCTACTACTTTTGTTGTCCTTCACCTACTGAAGGATTACTGCCTCCTCGTCTGCGTCCACCTAAAGATGTGTTTTCCACGGGGTGAGACAATTATAAAAAATTGCCCCAACGAGAGATATAACTCTCCGCCAGTAATATTATTATTGCAACGTAAGAAGATAAATATGAATAGAGGAATCATATTTATTTGACATCAGATATTTTAATGTCTAACAGATTAGAACATTATTCTATATCAGAAGCATTGTAGCTATAACTTGATAGAATCAACATGTCACTAATCCTTTAAGGAATATGAAGAACATGTATCACATTTATTCACTATAGAAACATTACCACAACATTAACTCTCTTCAGGCTTAGATCATATATCTAATGCCTGACATTATCATTGTGGAGTCATGGCCTGTAGCCATACTCTTTTCACAAAGTGTTGGGATCTTAATCCCTCAACTCATCAAGTATATTCCCTCTTCTTAACAAGTTCATCATCATGATTATAACATCTGGGTATTTGAACCCATAACTCACCATATAATACTTATTGCCACTTATTAGGTAACTCAATACCTTTAGACCATTTAACCAAGGACATCAGGATTCTTGTTACATAATGTATTGTACATAGTACACAAAGTTCAATGACTCATACTACACAAAGCATATGATGGCTTATAAAGCCTATACAACATTTTCATTAAACAAAGCATCATATCCCATACCTGGCTATGCTCCTCAACTCATCATCCCTGCATGAATAGTACTCATGATAATAATTATGATGCTTTCACATCAGTATCATTCAATACTAAGTAATTTTACTATTCCCTCTTTAGGGTTCATGATTTCTCTTTCACAACAGTACCATACAACCATTGCCAATACTATAGACTCATCCGTAAGTTAGGAATTTAACAAAACATCCATGTTAGGTTTCATTTCAAAATAACTCTAAGACAAGCATAAAGCACCATGGCCGTGCAGCCAGGAACGACCGTGCAAAGGGAAGCCACCAGGGCCGTGCTACCTTGCTCGGTCGTGCAAAGTGAAGACACCACGGCCGTGCTACCTTACACGGTCGTGCTACAGAAGATCACCTCATGAATCATATTCATATATGAATTCTAGTCCTTCATCCTTTCAACTTTATTAGGTCACATCAACCCTTCAATCAAGTTCATACAACTATGATTAACATAGTGTATCAAGTTATTTATCCTATAAGTAAT
The DNA here is from genome assembly GCA_963693085.1 of Alisma plantago-aquatica. Lineage (NCBI taxonomy): Eukaryota > Viridiplantae > Streptophyta > Magnoliopsida > Alismatales > Alismataceae > Alisma > Alisma plantago-aquatica. The sequence continues at coordinate 1,187,939,305 of OY856410.1, read as the reverse complement.
TAGGGATTCATCCCTTAATTGGCACTAATCACATAGGTACTATTAGGATTTCAACCTTTGTACCTTCATTGATTATCATTACTAATAATCATTGGATAAATATAACATTCATCATCTTAATTCTCAAAGATTCAATCACATTGGATCTCCATTACATAAGGTATCCAATTGAATTAGGGTTTCCAATGTTGATTCCCTCAATCATTGAATTCATGGAATCAATCATCAATTGGACCTATGCTCATACTTCAATTGAGTTTGACAGGTCAACCTTCAATTGATTTCACCCTCAATTAACCCTCAATTAGTAATCAATGAGGGTTTGATTCAATTGAATCAGGGTTTGGAATCGATGATCCAACAACACTAATTATTGCAAGATTGGTTACTTTGAAACTATTGAACCATCATCCCAATTGAGCATGACCTGACCCCAAATGGTCTTGAGGTCATTTGGCTGACCTCCAAATAGTCTTGAGACCATTTGCCCATCATATCATCAAATTCCAAGTCAACAAATTAAGGTTTAGATCATTGGATTGATCACCAGATCAGCAATTGAATTGTACTTCACTCTAGTGACATTGGATCTTCAATTGCTCAACCATGCTTAACACTAGACCTCCAAACGGTCTTGGATGACCCTCAAACGGTCTTGAGACCATTTGGAAGAGTCCCAAATGGTCTTGAGACCGGTTGGCTCATCCAAACCTTGGATTCTAGTGAAATTTCATCAAGGTTTGGTCTATCGAGTTGATCAACAAATCAACACTTAATTGCAATATAATTTGGTAACTTTGGACCTTCAATTGGTCAACTATACTTAACCCCAGACCTCCAAACGGTCTTGGGTGATCTCCAAATGGTTTTGAAACCGTTTGGGTGATCCCCAAATGGTTTTGAAACCACTTGGGTCACTCAACCCAAAACATCATCTCAATCACTTGCAAAATCAGCACTTAGCCGATTAGGGTTCATACCACATCTTTGGATTTTAAAACAGTTAATCATAGTTAACCCTAGACCTAAAAATGGTCTTGGGTGACCCACAAATGGTAATGAGACCGTTTGGGTGATTCCCAAACGGTTTTGAAACCGTTTGGACTAATCAACCCAAAATTTCAAATCAACTCATTGAAATTTCAGCACTAATTTCAATTAGGGTTTGTGCAATTGATTAGCCTTCAACTCATGATTCCCTGGTAATTAACCCATAAAATTTGATGAGTCATTAAAAAAGATAATTAGGAACAGGAATCTAAAACGGTCAACCCTTGGTCAACTCACTCAAATGGTTTTGAAACCGTTTGCCAAAAAAGTTAAATTAATCAAGCTGAAAAATCAGCACTTAATCCAATTAGGTTTGCCTAATTGATTAGCCTTCAACTCACGATTCCTTGGGAGTTCACCCATCAAATTTGGTGAGTCAGTAAAAAACATAATAAGGAACATAATATCAAACGGTCAACCCTTGGTCAACCATCTCAAATGGTTTTGAAACCGTTTGCCCAAAAAGTTAAATTAATCAAGCTGAAAAATCAGCACTTAATCCAATTAGGTTTTCCTAATTGATTAGCCTTCAACTCACGATTCCTTGGGAGTTAACCAATAAAATTTGGTGGGTTATCAACCAGAATAATTATGAACAGGAATGTCAAAAGTTCAACCCTTGGTCAACTCCCTCAAAGGGGTTTGAAACCGTTTTATCCCAAATGGTTTGCAAACCTTTTGGGTGAAACCGTTTGGTCCCAACTTTGAAACCGTTTGCCCAAGATATTTGGGGAGGTGTGTGCTCATGATGATGTCATAATCATCATCAAGCTTCGTCCTTGCAGTTCTAACAACTTCTTATTTCATGAATTAATCAATTTCATCCAGCAATTAATCAAGATAATGAAGAAATCATTGAAATTGCAAGATTAATGGTTGAATAACAATGCGAAAGGGTTCAAGTTATAAAACCCACCTCCAATTGAGCTCCAAAGCTTCAAGCTCACGTCAACAAGGGTGGATGCAACTCCTTTCACTATTACAAGGGTCGTCCTCAAGCTTTGTGTGAAAAGAATTGGTTAGAATTGAAGAGGGGAATGAGATATGAAGAATCCATGCATTGATTTTTAATTTTCACCATGGAATCAAGGTGAAAGGAGGTCAAGAACCTTACCAACAGGTAGGGAGTCGTCCTCCTGGTCCTCCATAACTCCTTGGTCGTTTTCCAAGCAAGGGAAAAGAAAGGAATCTGAAATAGCCTTTGTTTTGGCTTGGAAAGGGTACTTTTATAAGAAATTTGATGAGAGAGAAAATGTCTTATTAAAATGCATTTAATCTCAAAAATATGACCACCTCTTCCCCCTCGACTTCCTTAGGGATGAGGCTATCTTGTTTGCCTCATATTCCTCTCAATTATCCTTGATTTAAAGAAAAACAAATTAAGCACTTTAATGCTTATTATATTAATATCCCATATGTGAGTGGAAATTACTTTTCCTTTTAATAAGGTGAATGGAATTTCACCTCCTTGAGATATTTTTTGGCTTTTACAAAGCACAAAGACGACCACACATATCTGAACTCAACCATTTTAATTTTGGTTGAAGGCCCTTTAATTAATACATTCATTTTTGACCTAAATTGAATTAGGGTTTCACTTATGATTAAATGTTGATTATTTTAATATCAAGATTCTCTCTCCTCCAACTTAATTCAAATGAGGTACTCCTCTCATTTTCTTTGACCTACATGATGCCAAGAAACATTAGGGACCTTATTGAAGTGGTTATTTCCATATTGAACCCTAGGTTTTGGGTAAAGTGCAAATTATACCAAAACTAGGTTTTAATGCACAAGGATTGCTTTACAAGCTTAATCTTGGTGCCCGAGCTTGTGAAAACCATACAAATACATCATATTCATTCTTATGATGTCTCAACATCAAAGGAACATCTTATCATGCAACATTTGCAATTTAACTATTGCCTTTCACAGTTATCTATCACCTTAGGTTGACTCAACACATAGTGTCTAGTAATTTCATATTGCTTCTTTTGCCTTTATTTAATGGCTACTACCCTTGTACACTAGGCATTTATTACACTAGTGACACCAAAACCTTCGGATTTTCTGAGTAACTAGGCAAATGTCCCTAAATTATAGAGACATTACCTTAATATATAGCTTATGGCCCCTCCTTGGGCACTATCATCACAGATGTAATGTTTGTCCAGACTTATGGCAGAGTCTACTTTCTTTCCATTTATTAATCTTTCCCACATTTCCACTGTTCCAACATGACTATGTCACTCAGGAATCCTTTCAAAGCCAAAAGTTTATGAATTAAATACTGGTAACTTAGGTTGTGATACTAGTATTCAGTCTTCTATATGCATTACTGTTGTCCTATCATGCCCTTCAAGAGTATAACATAGGATTCTCTATCCTGATTAGGTCAAGGTGGCAATTCTTTAGACACTTATTCTCCTCTTGTCTGGTCCCATGCATTCACTCCTGGTGCAACAACATTGCCCTTAGCAATGTGTTCCTTATGTTCCCTGTCATTATCAAGTTCTTCTTCTCCTATGTGAGTAGAAGATACTATCAGATCGACTAGAAAACACTTAGAACAAACTTTACAACCTTAGTCCTATGTCTCTGTAGACTCATTGAACCTAGAGCTCTGATACCACCAAATAGTAATGGCAAACGTCATCATTAAGATAACAAGTGTCATTAACAATAATAAAACATGCGGAAACAATCACTAACAACAGATTACCAAAAATCACTAAAAATTAAAACCTTTTTATCGAAAGATTCATCAAGAAAAACTTTCTCACATAGAACCAAAGTAACACATTTACATTCTGGATTAAAGGTACATATCTTGCATCATCTCTTTTTGTGAATTACAAGCATCAGCTGACCTGTTAAACTAAACACAAATATTATGAAAACCTCGAGGCACTGAGACAAAATCTCGAAAGCACCAACTATTACTCTGAGGACCTGAGAGTACAAAGACGACACATATGACTCTATCTACATCTATACAAGGCATAATAGCCAGTGTCTCCACCTGAGACTTCACTACTGTCCCTGCTACTGCTTCTGATGTCCTTCACCTACTGAAGCATTACTGCCTCCTCGTCCGCGTCCACCTAAAAATGTGGTTCCCACGGGGGTGAGACAATTATAAAAATTGCCCCAGCGAGAGATATAACTCTCCACCAGTAACATTATTATTACAACTTAAGAAGATAAATATGAACAGAGGAATCATATTTATTTGACAACAGATATTTTAATGTCTAACAGATTAGAACATTATTCTATATCAGAAGCATTGCAGATATAACTTGATAGAATCAACATGTCACTTATCCTTTAAGGAATATGAAGAACATGTATCATATTTATTCACTATAGAAACATTACCACAACATTAACTCTCTTCAGGCTTAGATCATATATGTAATTTCTGGCATTATCATTGTGGAGTCATGGCCTGTAGCCATACTCTTTTCACAAAGTGTTGGGATCTTAATCCCTCAACTCATCAAGTATATTCCCTCTTCTGAACAAGTTCATCATCATGATTATAAAATTTGGGTATTTGAACCCATAACTCACCATAGAGTACTTATTGCCACTTATTAGTTAACTAAATACCTTCAGACCATTTAACCAAGGACATCAAGATTCTTGTTACACAATGTATTGTACATAGTACAGAAAGTTCAATGATTCATACTACACAAAGCATATGATGGCTTATAAAGTCTATAAAACATTTTCAATAAACAAAGCCTCATAGCCCATACCTGGCTATGCTCCTCAACTCATCATCCCTTCATGAATAGTACTCATGATAATAATTATGATGCTTTCACATCAGTATCATTCAATACTAAGTAATATTACTATTCCCTCTTTAGGGTTCATGATTTCTCTATCACCTCAGTACCATACAACCACTACCAATACTATAGACTCATCCTTAAGTTAGGAATTTAACAAAGCATCCATGTTAGGTTCCTTTTCAAAATAACTCTAAGACAAGCATAAAGCACCACGGCCGTGTAGCCAGGAACGGTCGTGCAAAGGGAAGCCACCACGGTCGTGCTACCTTGCACGGTCATACAAAGTGAAGCCACCATGGACGTGCTACAAAAGATCACCTCATGAATCATATTCATATATGAATTCTATTCCTTCATACTTTCAACTTGATTAGGTCACATCAACCCTTCAATCAAGTTCATACAACTATGATTAACATAGTGTATCAAGTTATTGATCCTATAAGTAATTAGTGATTCATCCCTTAATTGGCACTAATCACTTAGGTACTATTAGGATTTCAACCTTTGTACCTTCATTGATTATCATTACTAGTCAACATTGGATCAATAGAACATTCATCATCTTAATTCTCAAAGATTCAATCACACTGGATCTCCATTACATAAGGTATCCAATTGAATTAGGGTTTCCAATGTTGATTCCTTCAATCATTGAATTCATGGAATCAATCATCAATTGGACCTATACGCATACTTCAGTTGAGTTTAATAGGTCAACCTTGAACTGACTTGACCCTCAATTGAACCTCAATTAGTCATCAATTAGGGTTTGATTCAATTGAATTAGGGTTTGGAATCGATGATCCAACAACACTAATCAATGCACGATTGGTTACTTTGAAACTATTGAACCATCATCTAAATTGAGCATGACCTGACCCCAAACGGTCTTGAGGTCGTTTGGGTGACCACCAAACGGTCTTAAGACCGTTTTCCCATCATATAATCAAATTCCAAGTCAACCAATTAAGGTTTAGATCATTGGATTGATCACCAGATCAACAATTGAATTGTACTTCACTCTAGTGACATTGGATCTTCAATTGCTCAACCATGCTTAACACTAGACCTCCAAACGGTCTTGGATGAACCTCAAACGGTCCTGAGACCATTTGGATGAGACCCAAATGGTCTTGAGACCGTTTGGCTCATCCAAACCTTGTATTCTAGTGAAATTTCATCAAGGTTTGGTCTATCAAATTGATCAACAAATCAACACTTAATTGCAATATCATTTGGTAACTTTGGACCTTCAATTGGTCAAATATACTTAACCCCAGACCTCCAAACGGTCTTGGGTGATACCCAAATGGTTATGAAACCATTTGGGTGATCCCCAAATGATTTTGAAACCGTTTGGGTCACTAAACCCAAAACATCATCTCAATCACTTGCAAAATCAGCACGTAGCCGATTAGGGTTCATACCTCATCTTTGGATTTTCAAACACTTAATCATAGTCAAACCTAGACCTCAAAATGTTTTGGGTGACCCCCAAACTGTTTTGAGACTGTTTGGGTGATTCCCAAATGATTTTGAAACCGTTTGGGCTAATCAACCCAAAATATCAAATCAACTCATTGAAATTTCAGCACTAATTTCAATTGGGGTTTGCCCGATTGATTAGCCTTCAACTCAAGATTCCTCAGGAATTAACCCATCCAATTTGGTGAGTAATTAACCAACATAATTAGGAACAGGAATAACAAACGTCAACCCTTGGTCAACTCACTCAAACGGTTTTGAAACTGTTTGCCCAAAAAGTTAAATTAATCAAGCTGAAAAATCAGCACTTAATCCAATTAGGTTTTCCTAATTGATTAGTTTTCAACTCACGATTCCCTAGGATTTAATCCATCTAATTTGGATACTCATTAACCAACATAATTAGGAACAGTAATATCAAATGGTCAACCCTTGGTAAACCATCTCAAATGGTTTTGAAAACATTTTCCCAAAAAGTTAAATTAATCAAGCTGAAAAATCAGCACTTAATCCAATTAGGTTTGCCTAATCGATTAGCCTTCAACTCACGATTCCTTGGGAGTTAACCCATAAATTTTGGTGGGTTATCAACCAACATAATTATGAATAGGAATATCAAACGGTCAACCCTTGGTCAACTCCCGAAAATGGTTTTGAAACCGGTTTGCAAATCATTTGGTCACCAAACGGTTTGGTGAAACCGTTTGGTCCCAACTTTGAAACCGTTTTCCAAAGGTATTTGGGGAGGTGTGTGCAAATGATGATGTCATCATCATCAAGCTTCTTCCCTGAAGTTCTAACAAATTCTGATTTCATGAATTAATCAATTTCAACCAGCAATTAATCAAGATAATGAAGAAATCATTGAAATTGCAAGATTAATGGTTGAATAACAATGTGAAAGGGTTCAAGTTATAAAACCCACCTCCAATTGAGCTCCAAAGCTTCAAGCTCACATCAACAATTGTGGATGCAACTCCTTTCACTATTCCATGGGTCGTCCTCAAGCTTTGAGTGAAACGAATTGGTTAGAATTGAAGAAGGGATCGAGATATGAAGAATTCATGCATTGATTTTTAATTTTCACCATGGATTCAAGGTGAAAGGAGGTCAAGAACCTTACCAACAGGTAGGGAGTCGTCCTATTAGTCCTCCACAGCTCCTTGGTCATTTTCCAAGCAAGGGAAAAGAAAGGAATCCGAAATCGCCTTTGTTTTGGCTTGGAAAGGGTACTTTTATAAGAGAATTGATGAGAGAGAAAATGTCTTATTAAAATGCATTTAATCTCAAAAATATGGCCGCCTCTTCCCCCTAAACTTCCTTAGGGACGAAGCTATCTTGTTTTCCTCATATTCCTCTCAATTATCCATGATTTAAACAAAAACAAATTAAGCACCTTAATGCTTATTATATTAATATCCCATATGTGAGTGGAAATTACTTTTCCTTTTAATAAGGTGAGTGGAATTTCACCTCCTTGAGATATTTTGTGGCTTTTTCAAAGAACAAAGACGACCAAACATATCTAAACTCAACCATTTTAATTTTGGTTGAAGGCCCTTTAATTAATACATTCATTTTTGCCCTAAATTGAATTAGGGTTTCACTTATGATTAAATCTTGATTATTTTAATATCAAGATTCTCTCTCCTCCAACTTAATTCAAATGAGGTGCCCCTCTCATTTTATTTTCTCTACATGATGCCAAGAAACATTAGGGACCTTATTGAAGTGGTAATTTGCATATTGAACCCTAGGTTTTGGGTAAATTGCACATAATACCAAAACTAGGTTTAAATGCCCAAGGATTGTTTTACAAGCTTAATCATGGTGCCCAAGCTTGTGAAAACCATACCACTACATCATATTCATTATTATGATGTATCAACATCTGAGGAACATCTTATCATGCTACATTTGCAATTTAACCCCACAACTTGGGTAATTTGCACTTTAGTCCAAAATAAGCAAACATTGCTTCAACATTGTTCAAACAGGACCAAAATTGAAACATAAGTTTCTCATGAGCCCTAATTACTTTTCCCAAGATAAGATTAAGCATCTACTCAACCTTATTAAGAAAAAAATCTAGGATTAACACATATCCCAGGTCGGGGATGTTACAATATATGTGAGTGGAAGTGATATTATTTTAATATATTTTTTATCTATTGATTCTAATTTTGTTTGCTTGGAATTAATTCCTTTTCAAAACAACATTATTAATTGCTTATTTTGTATGTATAGGGTGTTTTTCATCTAAATGAAAAAGATCACAAGAAAAGAGTGCTACAATGTTGTGGTGTATGATGGAGGGGTTTTAAGACATATCTTGCAAGGGAATTTGTAAATAATCCTAAACAAAAGAAGAAAGCAACAAATGTATATATTTTTCTAGATCCTGAGGTGTGTGAAAGATTTGTTGCAACTAGGAGATCAGAAGAGTTTTCGGTAATAAAGATTGTGATGTATTGTATGAATCTTTAATTTTATACAATTAAGGAGGTGAATCTTTTTTGTACATGTTTTCCAAGTCTAAATTGCAATACCTAATTTTAAATTATCAGGCTATTCACCAGGCTCAAAAGGAAAGACGGGCTAAAAATGTGCATGACCATCGCTTGGGGCCCGGTGATTATGCCTTCCGCCGCCAACTACAAGAGAAACAATCCTCTTCTGGAGAATAATCTAGTACAACTCAAGTTGAGTCTCCACCCTGACACTTGACATGCATTAATGCTAGAAAGAATCGAGCAGGTGAAATTGTCAACCCTACAACTAAGGAGGTGGCACAAAAGATGGTAGGTTTATCCCAACTAAGTAAAGAATAAGTCCCACAAACTTAGATTTATTTATATCTAATTGATATTGTGATTTAATATTTTTATTAACTATGAATAGATTGATCTCCACGAGCAAAGGAAGGAAGGAAAGTTGATCCCAACTAGCCAGATGGATGAACTATCAGTTGCTCTTGGTACGAAGGAGCATCCTGGCCGTGTTAGGGGATTAGGAGCTGTCATAGGATGCAAGTCTTATTTTCTCCCTTCGCAATCTAGAATAGGTCATGTAGGAGGTCTTACACAAGAGGAGGTTGAAGCATTAGTAGCGTAGAAACTAAAAGAAATAATGTCTTCATTTCCGCCTACTCAACCTTCTCAACCTGTTCATACTGTGTGTCTCTCATGTGATGAGGTACAAGCCCATGCTCTAGTTGTAGAAGGTCATGGGAGCACTCCCGATGACCCACCACAACAATCTACAGTAAGTTTTTGTTCTATATATTGTGTTATTAGTATGATATATATATATATATATATATATATATATATATATATATATATATATATATATATATAATATATATATAGTTGTAACATGTATCTATTCTACTGCTTCTTATATAACTTATATTATTTCAATCTAGGTTGGTATGAACTATAAACTTCCAGTGGAGGTTCCAGAATATAATGTTGTGGCAGCGGGCAAGGTGTACAACCTTGGTGGTACATTGCATTGCCAACAATTACTGATGACATTTGCAGTGTGTCCATCCATCTTGTGTATGACGGAATGGGGGACAAACCACTACCCATACCTAATACTGAATATAGTATAGTTGAAGAAGCTGAGGGTGCTATGGTGGGTTGGCCTAGACACTTGGTTATCAATGACAAGGTATACCTTATTTCTACTATATTTTTCATATTTTACTGCATATATGAACTCATGTAATACAAGTATGTAATTTAATTAACAGGTTTGTAAACCAAAAAGTAAAAATTCTACTAGTCGTCCTCCTATGCCCAAGCCATCTTTCATTCCCAAAGCTACATTCGATGAACTGGGAAGCAAATGTAAATGTTTGTGTCGATACTTAGCCAACCAAAGCTTGGGATCACATATGTTTGTCAATTTAACAGAAGATGCAGCTGGGAGGGACTTTGAGAATTTTATTTTTCTTGATGATATTATAGGGTTGTTCCGGTATGATTGGCTGAATACTCCGATAATAGAGGTATGGATAAGGTAAGGATCTATCAATATATATACAAAATTCCAATACACATTTTTAGCTTATGTCAACATATGAAAATAATTACAAATGTTTAACAACCATTTATATACATAGGCCACAAACTTTGATATTAAAAGTGTTAGATTCTTAGTTCCTTCGGTCACTAGTCAGGTGGAGACATATATTGAGGATGTGAATGAGTACTTCTCTGATGCATTAAAATATTTTTCTAGTGAGGGGTAGGAAATTATCCTAATTCCTTTTAACATCCAGTAAGTATTATTATTCAACATAATTTTAATAATGAATAAAATTATTTATTTTAATGTTGGTTTTATTCTTACTCAGAGCTAAACATTGGGAATGAGTGGTGATTGCCCCAAAGTTGATGACTCTTTATTATCTTGACCTAATGGGTAAAACACCAAGGAGTCACAAACTGAAATTGTCAGATACGGAGTAAGCATAAATTTAGTCAATGCTTCAACATGATATTTCTATTTAGAATTTCTATTTTACCATCTATCGTTTAATTGATAGGGGTATAAAGACTTTTCGTGAAGTTGGAGGACAAATACCCACAAAATTAAAGATATTGACTTTGAAAAATGTCAAGGTAGCTACTTTGACAACTGCTTACTATTATATGTATTAATTTTCAACTCTAATATGTCAACTCTTATAGTCTTATCTCAATTGTTATTTATAGTAGTTTACTAACATTAAGTATAATTCATTATTTGTAGTGTCCTATGCTAAATAATGACTGGGCTTGTGGCTACTATGTAATGAAATATATGCAAGCTATTGTCAAACAAGCATCACATGACATTCAGACTATAAGTTAGTTAATAAAGAATAACATCATAAATTTACTAGTGATTGTAGTCATTTTATAAAATATTAGCATGTGCATTTTCTATTACAGATCTTTACAACTCAGCCTTACACATGTGTGGACTTGAATGAATTCCGAAAAGAGTGGTCAGATTCTTTTCTAAATGAAGTCCATATAGCATTGGATTAAATATGTCAGCTCCATTTATGTATGTGGTTTGAGTACTCTTTCATATTTACTTTTGTATCTATTTAATATCATCTCAGACTTGCAATCTATCATTTTGTAAATTATGATGTGATTATGAATCATTTTTGTTATGAATGTGTGGTTTTGAATGGTGACGATTGAGCATCAATGCTCCCCTCTCCCAGAATATATGAATCTTCTTGTTCTTCTGTTCTATTTCAGTTTCTGCAGAAATTAAAAAAAAAAATTGTAACTTCTAGTGTCGGTTTTTTAAATAACTGACCCTAAAGATTGAATAACCACTTCAGTGTACACTCCTTGATTGAGAAAATTTTCGACTGAAATATAACTTCTAGCATCGATTTTTATAAAAAAATGACCCTAAAGGTCCTCTATAAGGTCGGTTATTTATAAAAATAGACCCTAAAGATTCAATAAACATTTCAGTGTACCCCTCGGTCGAAAATTTTGTCGACCGAAATATTTTCGGTCGATAATTTTCTCAATCGAGGGATACACTGAAATGTTTATTCAATCTTTAGGGTCGGTTATTCCAAAAAAACCGACCCTATAAACTCTCTCGATCGAGAAAATTGCCGACCGAAAATATTTCGGTCGACAATTTTCCAAACCGAGAGAGTTTACAGGGTCAGTTTGTTTGGAATAACCGACCTTACAGGCTCCTTTTTCTAACTTGGGTCAGATTTTTTACAACCTTTTGCATCGGTGTTTACTCTGTATGGTCGGTTTTGTTTGGTAAAAAAAAAGATGCTATAGAGAAAATTCTATAGTGACAGCCACTTAGGGGTCAGTTATTAAGTGATGCTACAGGCATAAAAAAATCGACGCTACAGACCATTCCTGTACTAGTGGCCTCTTACTTCCGTGCTGGTGAGCCGTCGCCAAACTCTTCACCAGAAACTACTGTTGCGGGGAGAGAACCGAGAAGGATCCCTGCTCTTCCCCCTAAAAGACCATCCATGCCGGATAATTTAGAATTGGCAGCGGAGGTTCAGATATTATATATAATTTTGGCATGATCTTGGCGTCATGCATTGCAGACTTCTCTAATTAAGGCTCTGATTAGTTAGCTGTAAGTGGACTGAAAATTTCTTTTCTCATTCTTACCCTAGTTTTTGACTCACATGCGTTCTTACTCGGAGGTAGATTTCTATTCTCTTTCATAACTTGTTGTCATTATATACAAATTATTTTTCCAGTCTTCTTTTGAATGTATAACTGAGAAAAGACTCATTCACAATTCTAAAATCTATTGCATATGCATCCAGGTGATGGAGAATAGTTGTTAGATGGATTAAATTAGTACGACTATTATCAAACATCTACTAACATTGAACAATCTATTTGTACATACCTGTGCAAATCTAGAGACAAAATAGTACTCTACGTTTGTTCTATTGAATGTGTTTCTTCTATAAAACAAGATAGAAATATATATAGGAAACAAGAACGTAGAGATTGAACCAGATAGAGCAACTTCTGTTAAAAACTCAATTATTAAACTGGTCGTTTGAACTCGATTTCCAGGAACTAGACTTCAGTTCCACAAAAATAACTTCCTTACAAACTCTAGTTACAACAAACTAATAGGAGCCACAATATACAAAATTATTGGTTAATATTTGCAGCGTACTCGATCACTATGTTGCGATTTGGTTTTAAATATCACATTCTAGTAGTTCGTCTCTTCCCACTGTGTGTATTGGAATTAATTAATTAGAACGTGCTACTATTAGAAAACAAAAGTTTTGTTCTCATATTCACTTCAATGTATTTCTATTTCATGTTTGGAAACATCCCAACCAACTAAAAAGGTATATTTTATTTGCTATTCTTGTCATGTGTTTGCTTTATTAAACAATGATGTTGTAACAATACTACATTAATTTTTAAAATGACATAGTAAACTCATCACTAATCTTTTACTTTGGTTGTCTTCTATGTTTGGTAGTGTGATTTACTCAACATGCCTATGAAAAAATATCTATCTGGAAGTGAGAAAAGAAGAAATAAGAAGGAAGATGAGCAATTTCTAGCTACTCGGAAAGGTGTGCTTGATAAAAAAAATTCCATTATCCCAGGAACTTCTGAAGATGTTGATAATCTTGATCAATATAATGAAAAAGTAAATAATGATGATCATGTTACTATAGAAGTTGAAAATGTAATTGGGAATGAAAATGATGATGAGGTCGAGGATGATACTGACGTCACTGATTTAAATGTTGACAACCTAGAAGGTGTTGAACAACTTCTCCCTCCTTTTGATATTTATGATCCCTTAAATTGGGACAATATTGACAACAACTTAGGGATATTTTAGTTGAAAAAGTCCCTAAAAGAGAACTAAATCTTGTGTTTCCTTTAGATGGCAATAAGAGGCACTTCTCATATGCTTATTATTATTGAAAATTGAGCAATGGAGAGACTTGTGATAGGAAGTGGATAGTTTACTCAAAACATGTTGATCAAATTTATTAATTTTGTTGTAAGTTGCTCAAATATGAGAACAATAAAAGTACACTAGTTCATAATGGGTTCAACGACTGGAAACATGTTAGTGAGAGACTCAAAGAGAATGAGAATAGCATCAAGCATCTCACTAATATGAGCACTTGGCATGAATTAAAAGCAAAATTTAGCAATGAGCAGTCTGTTCATAATGAATTGTAGAAAGAAATTTCAATGCAAAAAGAGCGTTGGAGATAAGTTTTATTAAGAATAGTGTGCGTCGTTAAGTGTCTTGCTAAATGTAATTTCGATTTTTGAGGATCAAATGACAAACTTTTACAAGATAGCAATGGAAACTTTATGGGGATAATTGAAATGCCTGCAGAATTTGATTTGGTATTGTAAGATCATGTCTGACACATTCAGGATGAGGTTCACTATCATTATATTGGCCATTCAATTCAAAATGAGTTGATATCTATTTTAGTCCACAATATAAAGAGTTCTATATTGAACATCATTAAAGGGGGTATTTATTTCTTCATAATTTTTTATTGTACTCCTGATGTGAGCCACCGAGAACAAATGATTCTCATTGTACGATGTGTGAACATGACTAGTCAGAAAATAAAAATAGAGGAGTTCTTTTTAGAGTTTCTAAAAGTTGATAATACGACTAGATTGGGGCTTATTAATGAACTTGTAAATGCTCTTGAGTTTCTTGATCTTAATGTGGAGTATGTGAGAGGTCAAGGTTATGACAACAGTTCTAATATGAAAGGAAAATACCAAGGTGTGCGAAAGTGGTCACTCGAGGTAAATCCCATAGCGTTATACATGCCTTGTTCTTGTCATAGTCTTAATATCACTATGAGTGATATGACTCATTCTTGTGTTCCGGTTGTTTCTTTTTTTGGAATTATATAATGCATATATACATTATTTGCAAGTTCTCCGAAAAGGTGGAAGTGTTTGCTTGACAATGTCTCAGGTTTGACTATTAAATCACTGTCCAATACTCGTTGGGAGAGTCATATTAAAAGTGTCAAAGCTATTAGATTTCAAGCTTCTCAAATCAGGTTGGCTCTATGGGAATTATCCAAGTCTCGTGATGATGCTAAGACACAAAGTGAAGCAAACAATGTGGTTTACTCGATCGAGAGTTTTGAGTTTTTGTTGGTTATTGTTATCTGGCATGATATTTTATATATAATTAATACAGTAAGTAAGAATTTGTAATCCAAATCTATTTGCATTGATGCTACTATTAAGTTATTGAAAGATATTCTTTTCTTGAGAAATACATAGATGAAATATTTGCTTCTAGTATTGTTATTTCTACTGAGATTGCCTCTGAGATGAATGTTGAGCCAACTATTCAAGTTAAGCGTCACATTATTAGGAAAAGAAAAATTGATGAGAATGATGATGATGATATTATTCAATGAGAGAAAGAGTCTTTTCGAGTGAATTACTTTCTAGTGGTTGTGGATATGGAAATCTCTTCTTTCAAGGAGAGATTTGAGCAAGTGAAGATATTTGAAGATACTTTTGGATTCCTATATAACTCAGAGATTTTAAGATCATTGGATGAAGCTACCCTAAAGGCATGTTGAACTAAGTTTCATGCTACGTTTTCTCATGAAAGTTCATTGGATATAAACTTGGATGATTTTTTTTCTGAGTTGAAAGTTTTGCAGGTGAGTTTGCCAGACGGACAAAAGTCTGCTATGAAAGTTCTTGAATTTGTGAAAGATGCAGATTGTTTCCCTCATATTTCAATTGATTATTGTATTTTGTTGACAATGCCAGTGACAATAGCATCTGTAGAAAGGAGCTTTTCCAAGCTAAAGTTGCTGAAAAACTACCTTAGATCATCAATGTCTCAAAAAAGATTGAACAATTTGGCAATGTTATGCATTGAGAAGGATATGTTGGGAAATATTGATGTTGACAATGTTATTAAAGATTTTTCATCTAGAAAGGCTCGAAGAAGTTGTTTTATATGATGAGTGAAGCTTGATAAGGAGATATCTATATTTAATTTTTACGTTCTTTTTAGTTTGATTTGTAAGAACATGCTCTATTTTTGATATGACAGTTTTGACAATTATGACTAAACATGTGTTTATTTAAATTTGTTAAATAAGAGTATACAAAGGGATCATTTTTTATCTTTGCCTCGGGGCCTCTAAAATATCTGCAATGGCCCTACATGGAGGAATCCTACTAGAGAGAACAAGCATGATGCAAATGGCTCAATGATGGCAATCATAACACGTGTCCATACTCTGTTGAACCACCAGCCCAAGAAGCAAAGTTCATACAGGTTGAAAACTGACAACGGGTAATGGATTAAAGGGCCTGATGCCATTTCAATGAGGTTGTGCTTTTTTACTCTGACCTTTTCTCTGTAGGTCCTTCCTCTTCCACAAAATCTCTTTTTTATGATATCCCCTCCTTGTCTCTGCTGACGACAATGCCTGACTCATGGCGATACCAAATGAAGCTAAAATCTACTCCACCCTCCTTGGTCTTAATCCTGACAGTGCACCAGGCCCAAATGCCTACTCTAACACTTTCTATAGAGCAGCTTGGGATATCGTCAAGTAGGATGTGATAGAGATGGTCCAGCACTGCTTCAAAGGTGGTGATATGCACTAAAGCCTTAAATGTGTGAAAATCTCCCTCATCCCAAAAGTGGACAATACTAAGACTCTCAACGACTTCATGCCTATCAGTATTGGTATCTTTTCTATGTGTCTAATTTCCAAGAAAATGGCCAACATGTTCTCTAGCCTCATCCTATCTCTTATCTCATCTAAATAGAATGTCTTTGTTAAAGGGTGGGACATCAGCAACAGCATACATGTGGCCCAAGAGTTATGCCATGACCTTGAACATAGTCCTATAGGGGACAACCACATCTTCAAAGATGACATGTCTAAGGCTTTCGATCAAACAGATTGGGACTTCCTCTCACATGTGTGGCTTCAGTTCAACTTTGACCATAAATTCTAGGGGTGTATTTCCATGTTGTTGTAAGGATCCAGGTTCACTATACATCTTCAAGGACACAAAGGTGGCTTTGTCTCGGCCTGTAAGGGTCTATTCCAAGGAGACCCCATGTCCCCCTCCCTTTTTATTCTTATGGAGGAGGCTCTCAGTAGACATGTCTCGAGACTTGGAACTCTGGGCTTTATACACCATTTTCATTAGTGAGAACAAGGCATGATGCCAACCCACTTGATGTTCACCGATGATATTGGGATCTTCCTCGACACCAGGGACTCATCCATTCCTAATCTAATGCAGGGCCTACATCTCTACTCAATGGCGTCGGGCCAACGTGTCAGCTGCTCAAAATCTGGGCTTCTTCTAGGAGGATCCTAACCGAAGTCTTATGGGAAGGCTCACTTTGGTGAATTTTGTGCTCAAATCCATTCCTCCATACGCCCTCCTCAATAGTAAGATGCCCCTCACAGTCATCAAGAAGCTAGACCGATGCCTTAAATCCTTCCTATGGGATACTAAGGAGGGACACAAGAGGAGACCATGGGTCAACTAGAAGATGGTTGTGAAGTAAGGCGGGCTAGGGATCCAATCTCTAAGGAAAACCCAGCAAGCCACTTTCGTCAAGGCATCATGTGGCATTATGAAGGACAACTCCATCTTGGCTTCTTTCTATAGGATGAAATACCAATTCAATAGATCGAGGGATGATGCTCTGTACGCTTGCTTTCTCAAGCTTTTCTCTTTTGCATATCCCTATTGGAAGCAATTTAGAAGTCCTTTCCTCTCATCATGGTCAACTCACATTGGGAGATAGGCTGGGGGGATCTTTCCTTCTGGTTTGCAAATTGGATAGGAGATGGATCGTTGCTTCCTTTTCTCAAAGAGCATCATGGCCCGAATGAAAGAAAGGGTTTCTGAGCCTGTGTAAGCCCACACCTGTGTAGAGTAGATCGTTCAACACCTGCGGCACAAACCCATTCCCCTTGTATAGGTTGGGGAACGGTCGGGTGGATTATCTTTGGCCGTCGAAGATCTGGGTGGTCTTGTGAGTGGTTGATAAACTGTGATTGCAGTTTGATTTAAGAAGTCCCATAGCTAACAGACAAAGAGGTGGTCCACTAGTTTTTTAGAAGGTGACGACCCCAATCCTAATGAATCGAGATCTGAGCTTGGCCATCAAAGACATTTTCTTCCTGGCAAATAGTTGAGACCTTGACTTCTGCCACAACTATTTTTAGGAGGAAGGAATGCAAAAAAATCTTGCTAAACTGGTTGTGCTCTAGATCGATCAGCCGAACACCACTATCTTGAGACCCATTAAGTCTGGCCTCGTCACACTTGTCTCATCCAAGATAATGTGCTCCAGTGGGACACCCACTATTTTGATAGATGGACCTTCATCCTCTAAATGTATTTGGTCCACCAACATCTCCCTCAAGATCTCATCCCACACTTGGAAGTTGCAACACCGTTCCTTGGCGGTGGATGACATGATCATTTCCTACAAGATCCCTCTAACCTCTAAATGTGAATGTTGTCATGAGAGTTGTTATGAAGACTTAGCTCACCTTTTTCTTAGAGGTGATGTCACCTGGGTTTTATGGCATCATCTTGAGGAGGTTTTGGCTTCTCCCTCCTCTAAAAAAACCTTTCGACTATAGGGGCTCTCAGAAGTTGTTGGGAAGTAGCCTCCAATAAAACCTTTATAAGGATCTTAATAGGGCTCTTATCGCAGATCATTATCTGGTGTCTTTGGAAGGCATGATGCCACAACATATACAATGGCTGCAAGATCAACACCCACAGTATTTGGAAGGATGACTCCAACCTCCTCAACTCCATCACTAGTATAGATAACACATTTAGCGTCGGTTAAGTAAGACTTTTGTCGTCGGTTTTGAAGTGACACCCAAGTGGGTGACACTAAAAGTAGACTCCTTTAGCATAGGTTACATAACTGATGACACAAAGCCATTCCCGATTACAATTTAAACCAAAAGCGGCAGCAGTCAGACCACAAGCGTCAGTTTCTAGCAAACAACTGACACAATTAAGCATTCATTGTCGGTTTTTGGTTTTTAATTGATGTTGATTTTTTTTTTCTTATCAGCTCCTAGGCCTGTTGTCTGACTGGTCAGAAAGATGTAGAACCTATAGTTCAGTTCTGAACCATAGGTTTACAACATCCCTTTGATTTTAGCCAACAACAGGCCACAAACCTATAAATATTCACAAGATGTATAATATTATATTTACTATACAGATCATGTGATTCACACACATGTATAAGCACATTTAATTTCAAATATGATTCATCATTCACATGTAGACATCTGTAGTTCAATTTCATTCCTCCATTTCATATTCACACACATTTAGCAACCTGCAGTTCCATTTATTGCATCTCTTTTCACATTCACACAAAAACATTCATTCATTCCATCTTCACAAACACATGTATATAGACAAGACAATTAAAAAAATCATTTACACATTATATATAAGTGTCTCTTTCAAATTTGAACACGTTATCAAAATACTAATTATGTTAACAAAGTTTAGAAAATAACATGATAGTAACTAAACAAGGGGGGCTTGCTATACCCCTAAACATGTGCATATGACGGGAAAGTAAATTTGTTGCTTGGACCTACTTTGTTGATGTTGTTGAGTCGTGGAGCTCGTCGTTGTTAGACGAATCTGAATTGATGGTGATAGGGAAATGGACGGTACTAATAGTAGGAATAGAAGGGAAATCGGGTGTGCTCTTCTCATCGAATGAGTCCAAATATGTGCTATCCCTTGTCGATACTCAAATCGGACCAGATGATCGGGCGTCTCATTGTTGATGTTTGTTATCCAAACCTAGATGGTATTATAGCCAATCAGATGAAGAAAATGCTTGTCACTACGGCCAAGTAGCATCTTCCCAACCCACTCACACCAACTAGATGTGGATACTAGATTTCCATCAACATCATCTTAACCTCTATAACAAATTTTCAAGTTCCAAAATTTAGGGTCACTTCACTAGCCATGTAGCATCTTCCATTTAGATAACACCAATGTTTAGGTATAGTG